>OZ024880.1:19433877-20682687 GCA_964017185.1 Rugalucina vietnamica | reverse complement strand
TGTGATAGGGAGTGTTTGGTACTGTTTGGTCTCTGCAAAATATTTGAGCCACCTCGTGGGAAATTCAACAATGTGGTTTCCGAACAGGTCTGACAAAAATCAGGCTGCACAGTCTCAGAAGCAGGCTAGAAGCTTGAAATTTCGGATTTTAGAAGAAGAGGAAGTGTACTAACCGTGTAGCGAAAACAAAGGTGCTGATCAGCTTCACAGTTACTGCGAAGCTGATCTGCCCCTTTGCTTTTGTCTATGCAGATTGTTGGTTTTCCAATGAGGCAAAATAGTTATAGCTTATAGAAAGTATATCGTAATTTGGCAGACGGCACTAGAAGCTGTTCTGTATATTGTCAATCGATATATAGCTAATACAAAGTATATCATAATTTGGCAGACGGCACTAGAAGCTGTTCTTTATATTGTCAATCAATATATAGCTTATACAAAGTATATCATAATTTGGCAGACCGCACTAGAAGCTGTTCTGTATATTGTCAATCAATATATAGCTTATAGAAAGTATATCATAATTTGGCAGACTGTACTAGAAGCAGTTCTGTGTATTGTCAATCAATATATAGCCTATAGAAAGTATATCATAATTTGGCAGACTGTACTAGAAGCTGTTCCATAGAATGTCAATCAATATATAGCTTATAGAAAGTATATCATAATTTGGCAGACTGTACTAGAAGCAGTTCTGTGTATTGTCAATCAATATATAGCCTATAGAAAGTATATCATAATTTGGCAGACTGTACTAGAAGCTGTTCCGTAGAATGTCAATCAATATGTAGCCTATAGAAAGTATATCATAATTTGGCAGACTGTACTAGAAGCAGTTCTGTGTATTGTCAAACAATATATAGCCTATAGAAAGTATATCATAATTTGGCAGACTGTACTAGAAGCAGTTCTGTGTATTGTCAATCAATATATAGCCTATAGAAAGTATATCATAATTTGGCAGACTGTACTAGAAGCAGTTCTGTGTATTGTCAATCAATATATAGCCTATAGAAAGTATATCATAATTTGGCAGACTGTACTAGAAGCAGTTCTGTGTATTGTCAATCAATATATAGCCTATAGAAAGTATATCATAATTTGGCAGACGGTACTAGAAGCTGTTCTGTGTATTGTCAATCAATATATAGCCTATAGAAAGTATATCATAATTTGGCAGACTGTACTAGAAGCTGTTCCATAGAATGTCAATCAATATATAGCCTATAGAAAGTATATCATAATTTGGCAGACTGTACTAGAAGCTGTTCCGTAGAATGTCAATCAATATGTAGCCTATAGAAAGAATATCATAATTTGGCAGACTGTACTAGAAGCTGTTCTGTGTATTGTCAATCAATATATAGCCTATAGAAAGCATATCATAATTTGGCAGACTGAACTAGAAGCAGTTCTGTGTATTGTCAATCAATATATAGCCTATAGAAAGTATATCATAATTTGGCAGACTGTACTAGAAGCAGTTCTGTGTATTGTCATCAATATATAGCCTATAGAAAGTATATCATAATTTGGCAGACGGTACTAGAAGCAGTTCTGTGTATTGTCAATCAATATATAGCCTATAGAAAGTACCGTATAACGTGTCATACTACCCGCATTTTCATACAACCCGCACCCAAAATATGGAGAGAAATCGAGAGTAAAAACTAAGTTCGGAAGTAAAACCCGCACTGAAAAATTGAAATTTCCACGGTCATAAATAGAAAGTCAAACAGGAAGCAAAATGATAAATAAACAACAAAAATCGTAGTATACGTTGTTTTGGCAGGAAAACGCACGTGCGTTAAATCACTATTTGCGGCAATTGTAAACTACCAGAAAAATAATAAACTACTGAAATATTGGTATTGCAAAATAATTATTCTGGGAAATAAATTGAAATAATACACATTCTGTAAAGTAAGTTCGTCTTGTTTCATCCAAAACCAAGTTTGATCTACCTTTCTTTCCAACGATACCTGTCCAAATTTTCCATTGTGTGCTGTGATCAAAGCGGTCACGCATGTAAACAACAAATTAGCGGTGTGTTTGATGTCCTGCTGACCCAATAAATGGAAGATTAATCACTGTCCAATTTTCCAGTGTGTGCTTTAATCGATCGTTAATCCACTTGATCGGTTTATGAATAAAGACGGACATCTATTAATTGTTTGCCAAAGTGATAATTGGAGAAGCTTGAGAAGTGACATTGAGAAGAAGTACTTGTATATACCTGAGGACCTCGCTCAGAAGAGAGACGACGAGCCAGTCAACTCAGCCACAAACTTTGCCGACAAAAGCGACGACGACGACTTCATTGACGACCCCTACTACGCCGACTGTCGCCAGAGGGATCTCAATAATGAGTTCATGACCGACAAGCAGGTGGACGAACTCCTCCAGTCCGATGAAGACTTTGACGAGTAAAACAGACAGTAATGCTACAGTCTTAGTGACAGCCAACGGCCCTTTTTAGGGCCACCAAATATTCAAGAAAGAATAACCAAATTAATGTCTATTTCCTGTCCCTCTCCCCCCTGACCCAACATCATGTTTGCCCATGTTTGTTTTCGTCCGATCCTGCGCTGTTATATTCTATTCTATTTATATTGATCCAAGAGAACAAACTCTAACAAGATTATTTTATGTAATCCAAACTTGAATCCGATTTTACTGTATTATTTCAATGGGAAGTTCAGTGACACAAATCGGAACTCGTGTTCAAGAAGCATAACAACCTCGTTCCGATCAAGTGACAATAACAACTGCCAATCAAATCCAATTATCGGATGGTCACGAGGTCATGGCATGTGTATTTGTTTATTATTTACTAATGGCGTTCAAGCGAAAAAAAAAAACGTGTTTTCCCGCAAATTAAAGGAATAATTTTGGTATAAACGTTATGGCCAATGCACGGACACAACATTTGTGAGTACGATGTACCGGGGGTCAAATTAGCACTTTGTTTTTTTCTCTCTTTTTACTTCTCGGACAGTAAACTTGTCTGATTGTTCAGGAAAGGCGTTTTGAGCCGAAATTTTCTGCTAAAAAAAGTAGTAAAAAGTTTTGTCGGCAGTACTAACCGCACCCCTAAAACTGACCCCTAATTTTGTGGCAAAAAATTGCGGGTAGTAGTCAACGGAATACGGTATATCATAATTTGGCAGACTGTACTAGAAGCTGTTCCGTAGAATGTCAATCAATATGTAGCCTATAGAAAGAATATCATAATTTGGCAGACTGTACTAGAAGCTGTTCTGCGTATTCTCAATCAATATATAGCCTATGGAAAGTATATCATAATTTGGCAGACGGTACTAGAAGCTGTTCCGTAGAATGTCAATCAATATATAGCCTGTAGAAAGTATATCATAATTTGGCAGACTGTACTAGAAGCAGTTCTGTGTATTGTCAATCAATATATAGCCTATAGAAAGTATATCATAATTTGGCAGACTGTACTAGAAGCAGTTCTGTGTATTGTCAATCAATATATAGCCTATAGAAAGTATATCATAATTTGGCAGACTGTACTAGACGCTGTTCTGTAGAATGTCAATCAATATGTAGCCTATAGAAAGTATATCATAATTTGGCAGACTGTACTAGAAGCAGTTCTGTGTATTGTCAATCAATATATAGCCTATAGAAAGTATATCATAATTTGGCAGACTGTACTTGAAGCTGTTCTGTAGAATGTCAATCAATATATAGCCTATAGAAAGTATATCATAATTTGGCAGACGGTACTAGAAGCTGTTCCGTAGAATGTCAATCAATATGTAGCCTATAGAAAGTATATCATAATTTGGCAGACGGTACTAGAAGCTGTTCTGTGTATTGTCAATCAATATATAGCCTATAGAAAGTATATCATAATTTGGCAGACTGTACTAGAAGCTGTTCCGTAGAATGTCAATCAATATGTAGCCTATAGAAAGTATATCATAATTTGGCAGACTGTACTAGAAGCAGTTCTGTGTATTGTCAATCAATATATAGCCTATAGAAAGTATATCATAATTTGGCAGACCGCACTAGAAGCTGTTCTGTATAATGTCGATCAATATATAGCCTATAGAAAGTATATCATAATTTGGCAGACTGTACTAGAAGCAGTTCTGTGTATTGTCAATCAATATGTAGCTTATACAAAGTATATCATAATTTGGCAGACGGTACTAGAAGCTGTTCCGTAGAATGTCAATCAATATATAGCCTATAGAAAGTATATCATAATTTGGCAGACTGTACTAGAAGCAGTTCTGTGTATTGTCAATCAATATACAGCCTATAGAAAGTATTTCATAATTTGGCAGACTGTACTTGAAGCTGTTCCGTAGAATATCAATCAATATGTAGCCTATAGAAAGAATATCATAATTTGGCAGACTGTACTAGAAGCTGTTCTGTGTATTGTCAATCAATATATAGCCTATAGAAAGTATATCATAATTTGGCAGACTGTACTAGAAGCTGTTCTGTGTATTGTCAATCAATATATAGCCTATAGAAAGTATATCATAATTTGGCAGACTGTACTAGAAGCAGTTCTGTGTATTGTCAATCAATATATAGCCTATAGAAAGTATATCATAATTTGGCAGTCTGTACTAGAAGCAGTTCTGTGTATTGTCAATCAATATGTAGCTTATACAAAGTATATCATAACTTGGCAGACGGTACAAGAAGCTGTTCCGTAGAATGTCAATCAATATATAGCCTATAGAAAGTATATCATACTTTGGCAGACTGTACTAGAAGCAGTTCTGTGTATTGTCAATCAATATACAGCCTATAGAAAGTATATCATAATTTGGCAGACGGTACTAGAAGCTGTTCCGTAGAATGTCAATCAATATGTAGCCTATAGAAAGTATATCATTTGGCAGACTGTACTAGAAGCAGTTCTGTGTATTGTCAATCAATATATAGCCTATAGAAAGTATATCATAATTTGGCAGACTGTACTAGAAGCTGTTCCGTAGAATGTCAATCAATATGTAGCCTATAGAAAGTATATCATAATTTGGCAGACGGTACTAGAAGCTGTTCCGTAGAATGTCAATCAATATGTAGCCTATAGAAAGTATATCATAATTTGGCAGATGGTACTAGAAGCCATTCTGTGTATTGTCAATCAATATATAGCTTACAGAAAGTATATAAAAATTTGGCAGATGGTACTAGGAGCCGCTCTGTATATTGTCAATCAATATATAGCTTACAGAAAGTATATCATAATTTGGCAGATGGTACTAGAAGCCGTTCTGTATATAGCTTATGGAAAGTATATCATAATTTGGCAGACGGTACTAGAAGCCGTTCTGTATATTGTCAATCAATATATAGCTTACAGAAAGCATATCATAATTTGGCAGAGTGTACTAGAAGCCATTCTGTATATTGTCAATCAATATATAGCTTACAGAAAGTATATCATAATTTGGCAGAAGGTACTAGAAGCCATTCTGTATATTGTCAATCAATATATAGCTTGCAGAAAGTATATCATAATTTGGCAGACAGTACTAGAAGCCGTTCAATGTACTGTCAATCAATATATAGATTACAAAAAGTATATCATACTTTGGCAAACGGTACTAGAAGCCATTCTGTATATTGTCAATCAATATATAGCTTACAGAAAGTATATCATAATTTGGCAGACTGTACTAGAAGCCGTTCTGTATATTGTCAATCAATATTTAGCTTACAGAAAGTATATCATAATTTGGCAGAAGGTACTAGAAGCCGTTCTATGTATTGTCAATCAATATATAGCTTACAGAAAGTATTTTGTAATTTGGCAGACGGTACTAGAAGCCGTTCTGTGTTTTGTCAAACAATATATAGCTTATGGAAAGTATATCATAATTTGGCAGACGGTACTAGAAGCCATTCTATGTACTGTCAATCAATATATAGCTTACAGAAAGTATATCATAATTTGGCAGACGGTACTAGAAGCCCTTCTGTGTATTGTCAATCAATACATAGCTTACAGAAAGTATATCATAATTTGGCAGACGGTACTAGAAGCCATTCTGTATATTGTCAATCAATATATAGCTTACAGAAAGTATATCATAATTAGGCAAACGGTACTACATGAAGAAGCCCTTCTGTGTATTGTCAATCAATATGTAGCTTATAGAAAGTATATCATAATTTGGCAGACGGTACTAGAAGCCGTTCTGTATACAGTCGATCAATTTGTCATTGTATAATTCTAGGCCATGAGTCAACAGAGCCATATGACAAACTCTGAGAATATTTTTTTAATGTTAACATGCCAGTAAACAATTTTCACGTCATGTTGGGACCACAGTTTCCTATGAATGTAACACCCAGACTATTTAGAGTACAAGGGGCCTGGTCCCGAGGTTATAAAACTTTTTTCATGCTCAACTCAACTGAGCATAAAATTTAAACTGCTCATAAATATTGAAATAGCCCAAATAAATTGAAATTTCAGGTCTAGAGCAACAAAGCCTGTAATTTATCCTGATAATAAATGTTAAAATGCCAACAACTGTTGGCATTTTAACTTTTATGAGCAGGATAAATTTTAGTCTCAGCTGAGCTGAGCATGAAAAAGGTTTAATAACCTCGGGGCCAGGTTTCCAACCTCAAACCTCAGCTCTCCATTATTAATGCTTAGCCTTTAAGCCAATATATGAGCCGCATCATACCTTTCTGACAGCTCCAACACAAACCAAGCTGTAAAAGCACTGACGATGGCTAGAGGCTGGAAATTTTGGATTTAGAAAGTAGAGGAATTGTACTATCCGGGAAGTGAAAACAAAGGCACTCATCAGCTTTGCGGTTACTGCGAAGCTGGTCTGCGCCTTTCGCATATGCAGATTGTTTGTTTTCTCATGATGTGGCTCATATCATAAAAGAAATTATAAGAAAAAATGCAACAACAACATTTTTTGAAAATGCAAAACATGCCCACCTGCTTGTCGCTCCATATAATGACAGAATGGTACCTGGCCTACCCAGAACAGAGTGCCTCACCCACAGGGATACAGATATAGCTGTACCGTCTAGGAGCTGGTAACCAGTATAGGCCAGGGAATCAATACAAGTCATGGGTGATGAGATTACGTAATCAAATTTGGTTGTAGTATCTGAAACCAGAGGACCATTGGTCCTGAGAACGCTCACCTGAAGCCTGATCCTGGAGTATTAAGTCATCATGAAATGACCTTGACCTTGAATACTCACACACCTTTATTGAATTCATAAGTTGTCTGCATCTGCAAAGTTTCAGGTCTCAGGCTGCAATAGTTTCCAAACCCAGTGATTTATGAGAAAACCATAATTTTAATTTTGAAATTTAAATGACTTTGGGTCAAGGTCAAGAAATGACCTTGGCCTTCATTAATTACTTACCTTCATTGACTCCATTGGTTGTCTGCATCTAGCAACTTCCTGGTCTCAGACTGCAACAGTTTCCAAAATATCCATTGTTTTCGCCTTTTCCCATGTAAAAGCCTATGTTTCCAAAATTGACCTTGCCGTAAAATAGGTCAAGGTCATCCTATGGTCATCATTTGATCAAACTATGATGGGCTGGAGTCTCAAATGCTACATACCAAGTTTCGCGAAAATTGGCCTGCCGATTATGGAGAAGAAAATTTTTGAGTGGTTTTTACCATATATGGGCATGGCGGCCATCTTGGTAATGTGACCTGGATTTCGCGATCAAATTTTCATCTCCCCTACCCATGGATGCCCCACATAAAATTTCACTTTGATTGGCCCAGCAGTTTCAGAGAAGAAGATCTTTGAAAAGTGTGTATGGACGACAGACTGGCCAAGGTCAAGAGATGACCTTGACCTAAATTAATCATATACCTTCATCTACTCCAGTAGTTGTTTGCATCTACCACTTTTCAAGCATCAGGCTGCAATAGTTTTCAAAAAATCCAGTTTTCACTTTTTTCCCATGTAAAAGCCTATGTTTCCAAAATTGACCTTGCCGTAAAATATGTCAAGGTTATCCTAGGGTCATCATTTTATCAAACCATGATGGGCTAGAGTCCCAAATGCTACATACCAAGTTTCATGAAAATCAGTCTGCCGGTTCTGGAGAAGAAAATTTTTGAGTGGTTTTTACCATATATGGGCGTGGCAGCCATCTTGGTCATGTGACCTGGATTTCGCGATCAAACTTTCGTCTCCCCTACCCATGGATGCTCCACATAAAATTTCACTTTGATTGGCCCAGCAGTTTCAGAGAAGAAGATCTTTGAAAAGTGTGTATGGACGACAGACTGGCCAAGGTCAAGAGATGACCTTGACCTACATTAATCACATACCTTCATCTACTCCATTAGTTGTTTGCATCTACCACTTTTCAGGCATCAGGCTGCAATAGTTTTCAAAAATTCCATAGTTTTCACTTTTTCCCATGTTAAAGCCTATGTTTCCAAAATTGACCTTGTCGTAAATTAGGTCAAGGTCATCCTAGGGTCATCATTTTATCAAACTATGATGGGCTAAAGTCCCAAATGCTACATACCAAGTTTCATGAAAATCGGCCTGCCGGCTCTGGAGAAGAAGATTTTTGAGTGGTTTTTACCATATATGAGCACGGCCATCTTGGTCATGTGACCTGGATTTCGCGATCAAACTTTCGTCTCCCCTACCCATGGATGCTCCACATAAAATTTCACTTTGATTGGCCCAGCAGTTTCAGAGAAGAAGATCTTTGAATAGTGTGAATGGACGACAGACTGGCCAAGGTCAAGAGATGACCTTGACCTAAATTAATCACATACCTTCATCTACTCCAGTAGTTGTTTGCATCTACCACTTTTCAAGCATCAGGCTGCAATAGTTTTCAAAAAATCCAGTTTTCACTTTTTCCCATGTTAGAGCCTATGTTTCCCAAATTGACCTTGCCGTCAAATATGTCAAGTTCATCCTAGGGTCATCATTTTATCAAACTATGATGGGCTGGAGTCCCAAATGCTACATACCAAGTTTCATGAAAATCGGCCTGCCGGTTCTGGAGAAGAAGATTTTTGAGTGGTTTTTACCATATATGGGCGTGGCAGCCATCTTGGTCATGTGACCTGGATTTCGCGATCAAACTTTCGTCTCCCCTACCCATGGATGCTCCACATAAAATTTCACTTTGATTGGCCCAGCAGTTTCAGAGAAGAAGATCTTTGAAAAGTGTGTATGGACGACAGACTGGCCAAGGTCAAGAGATGACCTTGACCTACATTAATCACATACCTTCATCTACTCCATTAGTTGTTTGCATCTACCACTTTTCAGGCATCAGGTGGCAATAGTTTTCAAAAAATCCATAGTTTTCACTTATTCCCATGTTAAAGCCTATGTTTCCAAAATTGACCTTACCGTAAATTAGGTCAAGGTCATCCTAGGGTCATCATTTTACCAAACTATGACGGGCTGGAGTCCCAAATGCTACATACCAAGTTTCATTCATGAAAATCGGCCTGCCGGTTCTGGAGAAGAAAATTTTTGAGTGGTTTTTACCATATATGGGCGTGGCGGCCATCTTGGTCATGTGACCTGGATTTCGCGATCAAACTTTCGTCTCCCCTACCCATGGATGCTCCACATAAATTTTCACTTGGATTGGCCCAGCAGTTTCAGAGAAGAAGATCTTTGAAAAGTGTGAATGGATGACAGACTGGCCAAGGTCAAGAGATGACCTTGACCTAAATTAATCACATACCTTCATCTACTCCATTAGTTGTTTGCATCTACCATTTTTCAGGCCTCAGGCTGCAATAGTTTTAAAAAAATCCATAGTTTTCACTTTTTCCCCATGTAAAAACCTATGTTTCCAAATTTGACCTTGCCGTAAAATAGGTCAAGGTCATCCAAGGGTCATCATTTTATCAAACTATGATGGGCTGGAGTCCCAAATGCTATATACTAAGTTTCATGAAAATCGGCCTGCCGGTTCTGGAGAAGAAAATTTTTGAGTGGTTTTTACCATATATGGGCGTGGCAGCCATCTTGGTCATGTGACCTGGATTTCGCGATCAAACTTTCGTCTCCCCTATCCATGGATGCTCCACATAAAATTTCACTTTGATTGGCCCAGCAGTTTCAGAGAAGAAGACCTTTGAAAAGTGTGTATGGACGACAGACTGGCCAAGGTCAAGAGATGACCTTGACCTACATTAATCACATACCTTCATCTACTCCGTTAGTTGTTTGCATCTACCACTTTTCAGGCATCAGGCTGCAATAGTTTTCAAAAAATCCATAGTTTTCACTTTTTCCCATGTAAAAGCCTATGTTTCCAAAATTGACCTTGCCGTAAATTAGGTCAAGGTCATCCTAGGGTCATCATTTTAACAAACTATGATGGGCTAAAGTCCCAAATGCTACATACCAAGTTTCATGAAAATCGGCCTGCCGGTTCAAGAGAAGATTTTTGAGTGGTTTTTACCATATATGGGCGTGGCAGCCATCTTGGTCATGTGACCTGGATTTCGCGATCAAACTTTCATCTCCCCTACCCATGGATGCTCCACATAAAATTTCACTTTGATTGGCCCAGCAGTTTCAGAGAAGAAGATCTTTGAAAAGTGTGTATGGACAACAGACTGGCCAAGGTCAAGAGATGACCTTGACCTAAATTAATCACATACCTTCATCTACTCCATTAGTTGTTTGCATCTACCACTTTTCAGGCCTCAGGCTGCAATAGTTTTCAAAAAATCCATAGTTTTCACTTTTTCCCATGTAAAAGCCTATGTTTCCAAATTTGACCTTGCCGTAAAATAGGTCAAGGTCATCCAAGGGTCATCATTTTATCAAACTATGATGGGCTTAAGTCCCCGATGCTACATACCAAGTTTCGTGGAAATCGGCCCACCGGTTCTGGAGAAGAAGATTTTTGAAGGGTTTTTACCATATATGGGCGTGGCAGCCATCTTGGTCATGTGACCTGGATTTTGCGATCAAACTTGAAATGCCACTACCCAAGGAGGCTCCACATAAAATTTCAACTAGATTGGCCAAGCGGTTTCAGAGAAGAAGATCTTTGAAATTGTGGACGACGACGACGACGGACGGACGGACGACGGACGGACGCCGGATCATGGCCATCCTATAAGCTCACCTTGTGAGCCTTCGGCTCAGGTGAGCTAATAAATACAATTCAAACTCATTATATTATAGCATGACTTTAACAGTTTTAATATACTGACAACCTTTAGAAAGGCAACACTTTACAAAGATTTATTTTCCTTAAAACTCCTGTAAAGTACAGCAGATGTATAAAAATAAACATAATATCATGTATCTTAATACATGTACCATTAACAATATTTATCCATAAATATTTTTTGCTGAATTGATACTAACTCTGTTTTCTCACACACCATCTTGATGTAACTTTTTTCTGAAGAAAGCTTTGTTTTTGCTACACTGATAGTACTATCCCTCTTCTTCTTAAAGGCGAAATTTTAAGCTTCTAGCTTTCTTCTGTGACTGTCCAGGCCGGTTTGTGTCTCAGCTGGTCAGAATCCCATTTTATTCCATAGCGGCTCATATCATACCTTTCTGGCAGTTTTCTCCTATCTTCCCATCCCTGCATTGACATGTGTAGCCATTGATTCCGTCAACACAGACAGAATTCTGTGGGCAGTCATTGTCCAAACATTCATCAATGTTCACTCCACACCGTTTTCCTGTAAAACCTACAATAGAAATGAAAACCTTAGTGAAAGAATATGAACTAAGAACTGAACTAAGAACATATCTGCCACTTGGAGAGGCTAGCCCAGATTTGCTTATTTGTTTATATTGATGCTTAACATCCCAGTCAACAGCTAACGGTCACGTCGGGATGCTGCCCCCATTATATGGGACTTCTACCCAAAATTAGGATGTCATAACATCCAAAAGTGCTTCCAATATAACCACCCAACTAAACCAACAAGACTTATATATATATGAGCCACCTTGTGGGAAAACCAACAATGTGGTTTCCGAACAGGTCCGACACAAACAGGGCTGTACAAGCACAGAAGATGGCTAGAGAATGGAAATTTTGGATTTAGAAAGAAGAGGAATTGTACTATCCGTGTAGCAAAAATAAAGGCGCTGATCAGCTACACAGTTACTGCGAAGCTGATCTGCACCTTTGTTTTCGCATATGCAGATTGTTGGTTTTCCCATGAGACAGCTCATATATGTATAGTTTGACATGAACCACTTTTCCTGGGCAGACTCCGACCTGAGCAGTTAACCAGTTATCAGATGGTCAGTCAGTAGCGAAGAAGCTTTGCCTGGAGGCACAAGCAGCCCATCTATTTCTTTAGGCCCCAATGGGCAGAGGCCCTAGCCCAGATACATTATGTCAGGAAAATAAAGTGTGTTTCCTAGCGTCTGATAATTGTATTTCTCAGTTATTTTGCAATGGTCTAAGTATGTGTATAAACAAAGTTTTCTTGGCACAAATGAGCATTCAGTGAGTCACTAAAGCCTTAATAAAAGGTGCAGATTTTTTTTTCAAATTGGTAGACAAATAAAACAGTTCTAGCTTAATACATTTATGAATAGGGATTTCTTGTACAAAACGTTCATGGAAGGGAGACAATTATTTTCATGCAAAAAATTCTTAGCACATATAATCCTTGTTCAAATTTCATTTTGGCTGTAAAAGCTTTACCTCCTGACCGATTTTCAAAATGTTTGCAGGTCATATTAAGGGTAAACATTCTTATTATTTATGAGCACACTGTTTGTGCAATGTTGGCGGTTAGTATGTGTATGTTATGCGTAGCTTTTAACATTGTTTTGTTTTGATTTCTCTATGATGTTCTGTGGCAATTAATATAACCAGAATCGTGTATAAGGTTAACTATGTGAAAACGGTTATTTTGCTGCTGATGACGTTGCATAAATATACACGACGTCAGTGCAAAGTTTGGCATTATAAGAGCTGTCGCAGGACAGCGTAGCTCGCCTGACTTGTGCTTTGCCACTAAATCTATTAAAATCTATGACCCATGACATTGATCTCAAGGTCACTCAGGTGGGTCGTGATGGTACAGCATAAAACTTCAGACCAATATCTACCAACATGCAAAGTATGAACTTGATCCATTAACACGTTCAAAAGATACCAAAAACTTAAACAGAAAATTTTTAAGTCCGTGACCTTGACCTCAAGGTCACCCAGGTGGGTCGTGATGGTACCGCATAAAACTTCAGACCAATATCTACCAACATGCAAAGTATCAACTTGATCCATCAACATGTTCAAGAGATATAGACTTCTAAAAACTTTAACCAAAAACTTTAACACAAAATTTTGAAGTCTGTGACCTTGACCTCAAGGTCACCCAGGTGGGTCGTGATGGTACCGCATAAAACTTCAGACCAATATCTACCAACATGCAAAGTATCAACTTGATCCATCGACATGTTCAAGAGATATAGACTTCTAAAAACTTTAACCAAAAACTTTAACACAAAATTTTGAAGTCTGTGACCTTGACCTCAAGGTCACCCAGGTGGGTCGTGATGGTACCGCATAAAACTTCAGACCAATATCTACCAACATGCAAAGTATCAACTTGATCCATCGACATGTTCAAGAGATATAGACTTCTAAAAACTTTAACCAAAAACTTTAACACAAAATTTCTAAGTCCGTGACCTTGACCTCAAGGTCACCCAGGTGGGTCGTGATGTTACAGCATAAAACTTTAGACCAATATCTACCAACATGCAAAGTATCAACTTGATCCATCCACAACTTCAAGAGATATAGACTTCTAAAAACTTTAACCAAAAACTTTAACATTTGAGCAACGCCGACGCCAACGCCGAAGCCGACACCGACGCCGACGCCGACGCCGACGCCGGGGTGACTGCAATAGCTCTTCCTGTACTTTCGTACAGGCGAGCTAAAAACGAAAAAGGCAGGAATATTGAACTTTTTTCTCCATATCTTCTGATGCAATCCCATGACCCCCATTTTTTATTTCACATTTTAAATGGTTACAACGTTTCCTATCTGTTGGTGTAATTTAATCAAAATGATACGCATAGTTTTATACGAGATATCGCAAAAATATGTACTTTTTCCAGGTTTGAAAAAATTGCGGGAAAGTTAGTTTTGCTTGTTATCTCGTCAATTTAACAGCAAATAGTATCAAAATAAAGAAAAATAACAGTCATCATTCTTTAAGTTGTTTTTGCAGTAATAACACATCTATTTAAACAGGTCTGCTACGAGAGCAGTTTCTGAAATGCACAAGAAACATCCGAAAAGTTCTAATACCATGGAAACGAGGCTCATAACCCCCATTTTTATTTCAATTTTAGTCCAATTATACAAATATCTTGAAGCATGTGAAGTTTCATGAAGTTCATATGCGGGAATCTAATAGTAGTGTTTCCCTTTAAGACAAACTAAGATGAATATCCTGACAGGAATATATTACTGCTACCAACCTACAGACAATAATTTTTGACAAAACTTCATTATTAGAGTTAAGATTTTACACTATAGGTCAAGTTACCCCCCACCTTCGCCTCAACCTAAAACAATAATATAGGAAGAAAGAATTAAAACCTTACCATCCAGGCAGTCACAAACAACCCCGACATCAGTTTGAACAGAACACTGTCCCCCATTTAGACAATGATCAACAGGGCAGAACCAGATCAGCGTCTCACAACTCTCACCAGTGTAGCCTACATCAGGAAAACATATCCGTGAAATAAATACCCCCTGGAACCCCACTTTGGTATAGTAAAACTGGGGTGTACAGGGGTATACCTATTTTTCTAATTTTTGATCCAAAGCATAGATTAGGGATACTCCTTAGAACCGCCTCAGCGAGGCGGTTCTAACGTGTACCCACAATCAAAGTTTTGAGCAAAAATGTTAAAAACATATCTGTGAAATGTATATAGAAAAACTGGGGTTTGCAGGGGTATTCCTATTTTTCTTACTTTTTGTATTAAACATAGATTATGGGTACTCCTTAAAAGCAGTTCTAGCGTGTACCCACAATCTATGTTTTGAGCAAAAATAAGAAAAACATCAAAAATTTTCTACTGAAAATTTTCATTTTTTACAAATGAAAAAAAATTCTGCATATTGTATGGGCAAGTTTTTTGTAATGTTTCACTTGACCATACATTTACTATTAAGCTATTTTCAAGGGATTTCCCTATTTTTGTGAAATTATTCAATAAAATTAAATATTTAGTCTTATGAGAAAACGAACAGTATGCAAAAACAAAGATGCAGATAAGCTCTACATGAACTGCCCAGCTAATCAGCCTCTTTCTTTTGGCTGCATAGATAGCATAATCCCTCTTCTTGAATCGCAAAGTACAAGCCTGTTACCATCTTCTGCGGTTGTACAACTCCGTTTGTGACGAACATGGATGGAAACTCACAATGTTGGTTTCTTTATGACATGGCTCAAATGGCACTCCATTTTCTTACCATTCTCACATTGACATTTTGGTTATCCATCTTTCAATTTCCTTGTAACTCAAAAAATCACTGCTTACTGCTAGAGCTGATTAATTTGAGCCGCCTCATGGGAAAACCAACAATCTGCATAGGCGAAAACAAAGACGCAGATCAGCTTCGCGGTAACCGCAAAGCTGATCAGCGCCTTTGTTTTCGCTACTCGGATAGTACAATTCCTCATCTGCTTAAATCCGAAATTTCAAGCTTCTAGCTCTTTTCTGTGCTTGTACAGGTCGGTTTGTGTCGGACCTATTCGGAAACCACATTGTTGGTTTTCCCACGAGGCGGCTCATTTCTTAATACTATCAAATGCTGACTCAAATCCCTGTTCAAGTGTCTTACCATTCTCACACTGACATGTAGGTGATCCATTCCTCAATGTACAAGTACTGTTCCCGATACAAGGATTAGCTATGTCACACAGAGAGTACTCTAGCTCACATCTTTCACCTATAAAACTACTCGGACATCTGAAAAATATTTTTTTCATATTTTTCATGGTTTGGCAATTTAAAACCTGGTACACATATCAAAATTTGGGTTTCAGACAGGTACATACATTCTTGAAGCATATTCCAAAGATGACAACAATACATAAAATACCAAGAATTTTAACCTCAATTTTCACATTTCTTATATATAAGTGTTTGGGGTATAATTTTTTGTAGAGCTACTGTAGTAGGAAAATATGTGAATAATATTGACTAATGATTATTACTTTATTTTAAAATTTCAACAACCAATTTTGGCACTGAACTACAGTATACTCCTAAAAAGAAATTATTGAGAAACTTGCACTTGAACAGAGGTTAACAAAATTTGAAAAGAATTTTATATGTCTTAGTGTAACACAGAAATTGAAACACATTCATACTGAAAAGCGTATACCTTAAAATTCAGACTGAAAAGCATATACCTTAAAATTCAGGTCCTTAAACCTTTGGCAAACAAACTTTTGTAAGAAATATAATCAAACTCCATATGCTATAGAGATGTACATATTTACACCTAGTTTATGAATTCTGCTTACTTGCACACAAAACCATCACTAGTGCTGTAACATGTCCCACCATTCTCACACACATTGTCCGCGGCACAGTTGTTCATTTCTGTCTCACACTCCGCTCCCGTCCACGGCAACCGACAGTCACATGCGTGAAGGTCTGGGGTCACTGGATTACTGCATACACCATCATGTTGGCATGGAAACGAGGCACAGCTCGGAATTCTGGTCTGCAAGGAAAATGAAAAGCATTTGAGGGTTCGATTGAGAAAACCAACAATCTGGGTTTCCCACCAGGTCTGACTCAAACCAGTCTGTACAGCCACAGAAAATAAAAGAACAGGCATCACTCTAGCTGAAACAAAGGTGCTGTTACTGTTACCGTGCAGTTACCGTGTATCAACATACACCAGATATAGCGATTTTTCAGTCGAGAGAAATGTCATATGCTGTATCAGGTCAGTTTGTTTTCAATTTATCTCAACTACCAACTACAATCATTGCTAATAAATTGATGAACATTTCCAATCACAGCAAGCGGCTTGTAGACACCTTCCAGAGTTACATAATTAATTTTTGTTTTATGTATATGGTACACACGGAAATTTGAACAAATGTGTATCTGTCCAAATATTATGTGGCATGCAAGGTTATGTAAGGTCCTGGGAGCTAATCTAATTTCAATGATTTTCTCATTTAATTGAACTGATCTTAATTAAATGTCATCCAAAACTAGCTACCTCACAATTTACACCTGTGTACTGTTCTAAACACTGACATGTGTAGCCGTCTAGTGTGTCTACACAAGACGCTGTATGTTCTCTGACACACTGTAAACATCCGTCATTGTTGTCACTGCAGTTTTTACCTTCAAAAAACAAACAAACATTGGTTAAAAAAATGAGTATCCGCAGTGACCAAGCCACACTGTATCCTTCAATCCACATTCATCACGATGGATAAAATTTTACGAAACAGACTGCACCTCTAAGAAATGGTATTTTTACACATTATCTAAATAAGACATAATACATGTAATGTGCGTAAAATTTGTGTTATAGTGACAAAGTCTAGCAGAAAAATACAATGTGACAGGGGCATAGAATATTTTTCTTATATCCCTGGAGAAGCCAAGATGGCGAAACGCTGGATTTAATAAATCTGGACACTTATTCGTGTTGGTGTTGTGTATCAATAAACTATTTAAAATTTGTGTTCGATCTGAACTCTGCCAGTTGTCAATTATCCATTATGCTGTATATACTACTGTGTATTTTAGTAACAAAATTTCATCTCAGTAAAATATTTGATGACATTTAAGTTTTAATATTGCAGAACAAAGCATGACCATAGTCAAAGGGAGGTGACATGGACAGGTATTTTGTGGACTAAAAGGGCCAAAAATCCATCAGGATAACATGCCCGTGAAATGTTTACCCCTTAAACCCCATTTTTGTATAGTGAAAATGGGAATTACAGGGGTATACCTATTTCCAAAACATAGATTGTGGGTATTCATTAGACCCGCCGCGCCGAAGCGGTTCTAACATGTACCCACAATCAATGTTTTGAGCAAAAATGTTAAACATATTGGAATGTTTTCATTGAAATTTTCAAATTTTACAACTCACAAAAATCTGTATAGTACATGGGCATGTTTTCATAATAACATATTCCTACTGGACTTTTTGTTTTTTAGAATTGATGCTTTACGTCCCAGTCAACAGCTAAGGTCATGTCGGGACGTTGCCTCCACTTTATGGAACTTTTACCCAAAATGAGGATGTCATGATATCAAACAAGTGCTAAAAATATAACCATCCAACAAAGCCACAAAGGCTTATATGTGTGGACTGTTTGACTTGAAACCACTTTTCCTGGGCAAGCCCAGACCTGAGCGGTTAACCAGTAATCAGATGGTCAGTCAGCAGCGAACAAGCTTTACCTGGAGGCAAAAGCAGCCCATCTATTTCTTTAAGCCCCAATGGGCGGGGCCTTTTAAGAATATAAAACCATATGCAGGCTGGCTCTCTGCAGGCTTTTTAATGTGAGCCTTCACATGAAAAAACCAACAAAATGCATAGGCGAAATCAAAGGCGCAGATCGGCTGTGCAGTAACTGCACAGCCGATCAGCACCTTTGTTTTCGCTACACACTTAGTACAAACCCTTTTCTCCTTAAATCTGAAAATTCAAGCTTCTAGCCTGCATCTGAGGTTGCTAAGGCCAGTTTGTGTCCGACCTGGTCATAAACCAAGAAGGGTATATTGGGTCAACATTCAAATGATCAACTGCCTACCCCCACTCCCTTGTGCCACACAAAAACAACTATAGTCGTCAATCCCATCAACACAGGTAGCGTTATTCTGACACGGCCTCATTGCACAGTCGTCGACATTGGTCGTACATTCGCTGTCGGCAAAACCCGGATTGCATTTACACTTGTAATGGTAGCCATAGTCGTATGACATACACTCTCCGTATGATCCACAGTTGACGTTAGAGCACTCGCTAATTGCCACACAGTCGCCAATATTACTGCCTGTGAAAAGAAGTTTAATTCTTATACTAATCTATAGCTAAGGAAGGGTTACAACAATATTTTGTATTATTTCATAAATACCAGTGGCACAGAGTACATGTGTTAACAGGCGTGTATTCTATGTATAAATGAGGCAATTCGTGCGCACACACTCTGTTAATACACAGCTTTTATTTATACTTGTTACAGGGCGCCACGCAAAAACTGACATCATCGCGTAACATGTATTCAAATTTATGTCATCATGTGGCATCATGATGCTATGGATGTATGAAACAAAAGCAGCATTTTTAAAACATTGTTAGCTAACACTGCTTTTCCGCACCATTTTACATACATGAGTTTTTGGCAAATCTAGGTAATTTCTCCCAAATTCTACATGAAACAATTGTAAAATGCAATAATAACATTCAAACATATTCCTTCTGATGCAGTAAAATATGCTGGGCCCCTCGGCAGGGATGAAACCCTAGCCTTCCAGGCTCAGACTTCAACGCCTCCCTCGGGACCCAGCAGATGTTAATGCATAGAAATCCATGTTAGATCAATATATAGGTAATCCCTTTTCAATATATAGGTAATCCCTTTTAAGGGTTTTGACAAATATAATTTGTTAAAATGCAAATATCTGTATGTGACTTCGGGAACAATATCTCATGATATACTTTGTTGAGATTGACCTTTCCTGAAAATCTTATGATATATGAGCCGTGTCGTGAGAAAATGGGCTTATTGCCTATGCGAAAACAAAGGCGCAGATCAGCTGTGCAGTAACTGCACAGCTGATCAGCGCCTTTGTTTTCGCCACTCGGATAGTACATTATCTCTTCTACTTTAACCCAATATTTTCAAGCTTCTAGCCTGCTTCTGTGACTGTACAGACCTGTTTGTGTCGGACCAGGTCGGAACTCCAAAATCTTTGAGTAAGGAAGTTCAGGAGTAAATTAAATGGAAATAATAACTACAGCCAAAGTTCCCTGTAACATACAGAGAAAATACTATGTGTGAATACTATATAAAACCATGCAGTTAGTAAAAAAATACCATGCTAGTAGTTCCTATCAAAAGCAAATCTGACTTCAACACTTCAAATGTATATCAACTTTTTTTTATTTTCTAACAGATAGTATTACATGTATATATGGAAATGGAATAAGCACAGTGTCACAGAAGGTTTACACTACTGTCAAATCTTTTAGGTACACCTTAGAAATTTCAAAAGGTAGGACCACAAAAGGTAGGACGACAGGAAGCCATGCTAACAGAAAAAAAAGAAAGTGCAGCACTCGATCATACTGTTCAGACTGTTAAAGACTTGCCAGACTCTACAATGTTCAGGTAAAGAAGTACAAAAATGCCTAAACCTTGATATTATTTTTTGGATTTTTTGTAACTCGATACGTTATTCCTGGAGAACAGCTTAAAATGGGTGTAATTTCTTTATATCTGTATGTAAAGTAATAGGGACGATTTTATGAACTAACCTTGAATTTTGTAAAAACTAGAACATAACTAAAATTTCATGTTTTTTTTTCTTGTCTTTCTATTTCGAATCTAATACCAAGTTGGTTATGACATTATTTACCAAAGGTAAGGTACCATAATACTAAATTTGCAATGCTTAAAGAATATGACATTGACATCCGAGGTAACACTTTCTAAACAACTTTGGTAATCGAGGTTTTTTGTTTTTATACTTCTTTACCTTATGTCATGCTTATAAGTCTAAAAACCTGTCCATAAAGCGACCAGCTTTTCTCTAACTACTGTTAGACTACTCTACCATATACAACTATATGAGCCGTGACACGAGAAAACCGATCTTTGGGGTTTCCGACCAGGTCTGACACAAACCGGCCTGTGCAGCTACAGAAAAGGACTAGAAGCTTGAAATTTCGGATTTAAGAAGAAGAGGAATTGTACTATCCGAGTAGTGAAAACAAAGGCGCTGATCAGCTGTGCAGTTACTGCACAGCTGATCTGCGCCTTTGTTTTCCCATAGGCAAAAATCCCGTTTTCTCATGACGGGGCTAATATGTCTAGTATATTAGTTCTAAAAGAAAAAGGCTTGGATATCAAACTGAAAGTTGGACTATTCATTATACCTGATGTTGTATACTTACGGTCTGAAATAAAGATCATGAAATATGTCTGTCATTTTTGTAATGTGTATGGGTATAAAGCTTTCAAATCAATGTTGATGTTTTTGTACTCTCATTTATTGTTTCATGAATAACCCTAGTCATACAGGGACAGTACCTCTGCAAGCTTCGCTTGACTTGTCCAGCATATGACCTATGTGGGGCTCATACCTCACCCATATCACAGTGACGAGGATTAAATAATAAAAAGTTACGAAATCAGCACCTTGTCCCAGAAATCTACTAGTACTTTGAAAATTTAGAAATGTGCGCCATATAACAAGTCTAATCTGGCTGCTAGCTTTTATTATTCTTTGCTGGGCAAACCTTGTAGTACTCTTTATAGAAAAATTCCGTATAGAATAGAAAAATTCATCAAAATCGTTTTGACATTGAACTTGAGTTTTGGATTTGGTACAATTCGATTTCACTGAAGGAAGACAGGAAGATGTTTCCTGACCTAATTTTTTTCATGCTTAAAGGGATCTCCTCGTATTTGTATACACCACTCAAAGACGAAAATTATTTATCATATCCGAGTTACTTTTTCTGCAACTATTTTGTTGTTTGTTGTAGTTTTTTTTTTTTTTAAAAATCATCCTGCCCTCTACATATGAGCCGCCACATGGGAAAACCAACAATCTGCATAGGCGAAAACAAAGGCGCAGATCAGCTTCGCGGTAACCGCGAAGCTGATCTGCGCCTTTGTTTTCGCTACTCAGATGGTACAGTTCCTATACTACTTAAATCCGAAATTTCAAGCTTCTAGCTCTTTTCTGTGCTTGTACAGGTCGGTTTGTGTCGGAACTGTTCGGAAACCCATTGTTGGTTTTCCCACGAGAAGGCTCATATATCAAATCAAATGGTTGCTTCCTTAAGTTAGCGATACTAACCATATCTCTCTCCAGGAAAACATTGACAATATTTCTCATCCTTCAAGTAGTTGTCGACACAGTTTCTTCCTGTGCAAGCTCCCTGCTGACACTGATGATCATAGTCACGTAGATGGCAGTAAGTCCCTCTGAAACCCCTGGCACACTGACAAGTGAATGAATTTGGTCCATCTATACATGTAGCTCCATTGAGACATAGGCCAGGTGTACAGTCCTCTAGATAAATAAAGATGTGAGCCTGTGCATGAGAAAACCAACAATTTGGGTTTCAGACCAGGTCCGACACAAACCAGGCTGTACAGTCACAGAAACAGGCTAGAAGCTTGAAATTTCGGATTTAAGAAGAGAGATTGTAGCGAAAACAAAGGTGCTGATCAGCTTCGGGGTTACCGAGAAGCTGATCTGTGGCTTTGTTTTCGCCAATGCAAATTGTTGGTTTTCTCATGCACAGGCTCAAATAAAGATGTCATATTTTGATCTAATTAGTAAAAGGCTGTTCTTGGCTATACACCGGCCCCCCTGTTTAAACATGGAAATTTTAAACACTGACCCTTGTTCAAAACATAGACTCTTAACAACGACACCATTCTAATTATGGATTGTTTGTTTATAAACAAATTTTCATTGTCGGGAAATAAACTCTGTGTGAGCAATAATTTGTGTATACATGGTGACGTCACAGGTTAACAGTTCAGATGATGCCTATGTTTACAAAATGGGTGCTGTCTGCTTACATTATTTTTGAAATTCTATGGCGGACACTGATTTTGGGAGACTAAAACTCTTTAAATCTAAATCTATCTCACATTCAACTCCTGAAAAGCCTTCAGCACACAGACACAGTCAGTAGAAATTGTTCCTCACTATACACTGACTCCCGTTTAAATGTGGATTCTTTATACACAGATCCTTGTATAAATGCAGACTCTTTACGTACACTGACACTATTTTAATAATGGATTCTTTATAAACACATATTGGGAGACTAAAACTTTTCTTACCTAGATCTATTTCACAATCAACTCCTGAGAAGCCTTCAGCACAGAGACAAAGTCGGTAAAAGTTGTTCATGGCTATACACTGACCTCCGTTTAAACATGGATTCTTTACACATGGAGTCTGGGGAAGCTGACAACTGAAAAATATGAATATGACCATGTGATAACATGTCCCCTAATTGCTAAAAAGTTTCTAAAATTTTGAATACAAGGAGCTTTTATTGAAGTAAAATGCATAATAAAGGTAGAAAGAAGGTCCATAAAATTTCGCTTCCAAAGCAACCCTTGACTTGAGTATTATTGGCATCACAAGGCTCAGCCAAATGATGCTAAATTGCGACCTGAAGGACAAATTTGACTATTTCCCACCTAACACACATCAGCATCCACGGTTTGAAATATATCATCATAGTTGACAGTGCTGTGACCTGTGCTAATGACAAAATTCATGTTTTTTTTTGCGTGTGTGTGTGTTTTTGTTGTTGCTTTTTTGTTTTAGCAAAACCCAGTGACAATAGGGTCAGGACAGACAGAAATGTTTTACCCTGGCCAAAACTTCTCTCATCCAATGTGCAAGAATTGAAATTTTAACATGTCGTTATTGATTTCCCCATTGAACTTAATGAAACCATTTCTAAACTAGAAAAAGTGCCTTGAGAGGCACGTATACCCCCGGCTGGTAGCCACCAAGCCCCCTTCCCTACCCCGGTTGGTAGCCAGCCCCCTTCCCTACCCCCTACCTAAACAACCCGGCACATGCTCACCTCTGACATTGAACCTCACATTACCAATAAAAGACAGTACCCTTATCATGTACATTTTAGAAATAAGCAGCGTAAAGTACATTGCATACAAACATGGGGAAGTGTAGTTTTAGAATGACATATCTATTTTAGAGCGGTATACAGAGCTGACGTGTATACCCAATCTAGGACATAAGCACGGACATTGTGGGTCAGGTCCTCAGTCCTAGATTGAAATGAAAGTAGAATGTCATTCTTAAAAAAAAAAAAAAAAAAAAAAAAAAAAAAAAAAAAATCTTGACCTCAGGTCCCACCCCCACCCCCACCCCCATGCATGGACCCTTGGGTCTAGCCCTTATGTGGTACCTATGTTGTGTTGTAAGCATGAACATTTTCTGACACATGGTTGTCAAAATATAGACATACAGAATATTAATCTTGGTGACTATTCTATCTTATAAATGTGTCCTAGATTTTGACCTCCAGCCCCACCCCTGGAGTTTGGTGCCATGGAATTTAATTCAACCCTAAAGGGTATCTGTGATCCAAACAGGAATACATTCCTATAAGTATTTGTTAAGATATGAACTTAGAGATGAAAAAAACACTATGTAAATAGCACATTTTCAAGGTGACCTAGATTTTGACCTCTAGCCCCACCCCCGGGCATGGACCCAGGGTCCCAACACACAGAAACAAAGCAAACCATATATGGTACCTATGGTTAAAATATGAATGGTTTCTGATCATTGGTTCATGAGATATACACCACCAGAGAAACTAAAACCAAAACTTTGACACAAATTAAAGGTGACCTAGATTTTGACCTCTAGCCCCACCCCCGGGCATGGACCCAGGGTCCGAACATACAGAAACAAAGCAAACCCTATAGGGTACCTATGGTTAAAATATGAACGGTTTTCGATCATTGGTTCATGAGATATACACCACCAGAGAAACTTTAACAAAAACTTTGACATAAATTCCACGAACGTTCCGGAACGAACTAACGAACGAACAAACGAACATACGAACGGACGAACGGACGAACGGAAAAGCGAAAACTATATACCCGTCGGCATAAATGCCGGGGGTATAATCAGCATTAATTCACTGTAAACGGACAGACAGAAGCGAGGTGGCTCTAACGAGTACCCACAATCTGTGTTTTGAAGCAAAAATAAGAAAAATAAGTATACCTCTGTAAACCCCAATTTTGCTATAAAAAAGTAGGGTATGAGGGGCTATACATTATACAGGGTACCCACGCTTTTGTCAAAACCAAATTCCAGGACTTTTCCAGGACTTTTCCAGGCCAGATGAGTAATTTTCAAGGTCTGATCACAACAAAATTCCAGGACTTTTCCAGGATCGTCAAATTTATAACTCGCAACAAGAAATAGTTTTTCTTATCTGAAACAGCGGACCTCGGTAATTTGGAGTAAGGATTTGACTTTGCACGTTCTTAACTTTCAGAAACTATGTTTAAACAAACCTTTTCTCTAAATTCGAAAACGCATCCGCGTTAACTTTGATCCGTGTGTATTCGGACTCCCTCGGCCAAACCGATTATTTCCCTTGTTCGGTTGGGTATGAAAGCCCCATCCCAGCTGTATATAAGACGGTACGGCAAAAAAAGACCGGAATATAGCGTCGCGCCCGAAAATATGATCAACAACGATCGATATTACCTATTTTATTGTTCACTTGTTCGCCGCTTTAAATCTTACACTTCTTTCTGGGCCTGGCATTTCCAGGGCAAACCTTATTCCCGGACGATTCACGGAAAAATGATGAAAATTACAGATTCCAGGACTTTTCATGACCGGGAACACCGTTTTACTAATTCTCGGACCTTTCCCGAATTCCCGGTAGCGTGGGAACCCTGATTATATGAACATGTTTTCCTGATAGATAGAACTTACCTGCTACCATAAAAGCCTGAATAAGATGGGCATGTGCACATAAAGCTCTTGTTCTGGTCTATACAGGTACCGTTGTTAATACAATTATTACTCTCTCCGCACTGGTCACCATCAATTTCACAGCGGTCCCCGGTGAAACCATCTAGAACATAAAAGATTTGTAAAACTTCTTATTCTTATAAGAACACTAATGACAAACTGTAATCCAAACCTTTAAAAACTTTTAACACATCAGTTATTAGAAATGAATCTAAAACTACTTACTGATCTCAAAAATCAGGAAAAAAAACAGGTGATTGAAACAGTGTACTACCTGGACAAGTACAATGGTATCTGGTGAGGTCAATATTCCGACAACTTCCGCCATTAATGCAGGGAGCCAGGTCACATGGTGCTACGATTGTCTCACATGTTTTGCCGGTATAACCTGAAAAGTTAACCGAGCCTTAGCAAAAGAAAACCAACAATATGTCAGGCACAAACAGGAATGTACAATCACAGCTGAAAGCTAGAATCTTGAAATCTTTAATGTATATAGAACTGACACATGTATAAAGAAACCATGTTGTGAAGAAGTGCTTTATAGAAAGGATTTAGCGTACTTACCATTCGGATAATTACAAAAGATGTCTCATCCTCCGAAGATCCCCCCTGCAATCTGCCCCACTCTGCCTGTTCCATCCTGCCCTGTAACTTACCATTTACCTAAAAAGTTTCCCCATTTTTACCTCAAAGTGTTGCACTCTCCCCCAGCCCCACCCCCCTCCCCCACCCCACTGACTCACCATCAGGGCAGTTACAGAAGAATTGATGTCTCTTCACTTCACAAGTACCCATATTTTTACATGGCATACTGGAACAAACTGGGGTCTCTGGAAAAGAGAGAAAAACTTTGCACAACAACATACATTTTAGACATTATTTGTGACAGTCTCCGGGACTTTGGGTCTTGTGGAGTCAAATTAGGAAATTAAGATTTTGACATTTTTACAATATCTATGATGTTTTAAACGGATATAAAAAAAGCTCTAATAAATAGTGCTTAAGATATGTACATCATGTGCAATACTGAGTTAAAGTGTCATGTCCAATTGTCCTAATGCATTGAGGATTGCTAAAACAGAATTATAAATTAAAAGCCTCTGCAAGAAAGTTTAAACGATTCTTATAGGATGCTGTTTTGAAACTAGTGACCAAGTACAACATAATCCATTTTACGTTGCATGCAATTTCTTGACGTCACATTTGAGCATGTTTTCGATGTCATATCTCCACAAGACCCAACATCTCAGAGAATGTCACAATTGTCTTGATTTTTCAAGGCAAAGGTGAATTGAACAAACAGTATTTTATGGAAACAGAGAAAATTACTGAATTCTCTGGTGCTTCAAAAATATTCTCTATTCAAACAAAAATTCAATTATTTTACAAAGAAAATACCTTTGGTCAGAAGAAAATAGCTCCTAGAACTGGGAAGTGCTTTGCTCAGGCCTTATGCTAAAGAACAAGTCTTTGAATTTCAGGATACTCTTTCTAGTTGAACACCCATCTAGCAGAAAATGGCAAAGCATTCAAAGAACAAACAGAATCATTGGGACTGTACTACACATGAAAGGAAAGCAAAGGTGCAGATTATTTGCTTGGCTTACACTCATTAGAATCTTTGCTTTCCATTTTCAGAAACTATGTGTTTTCATGATTTCATTCATTTATAATACTTACGTCCCTCTAAACATTCTTCCTGTGATTTCGCCCTCATTGTATTTGTAACCATATTTGACGGACAAGGGGAGCACTTTGTGGCCTTGAAGTCAGCTTGGTAATGGTGGAGTGGGCATGAGAGGCAAGGTTGTAGACCAGTAGGGGAGTAGGTTCCTGGTTCACAATGATCTAGAATAGAAAAATAAGTAGCTTAGTCATTATGTTTGATGGACAGGGGAGGGGCACTTTTTGGCCTTGAAGTCAGCTTGGTAATGGTGGAGTGGGCATGAGAGGCAAGGTTGTAGGCCTGTAGGGGAGTAGGTTCCTGGTTCACAATGATCTAGAATAGAAAAATAAGTAGCTTAGTCATTATGTTTGATGGACAGGGGAGGGGCACTTTTTGGCCTTGAAGTCAGCTTGGTAATGGTGGAGTGGGCATGAGAGGCAAGGTTGTAGGCCTGTAGGCCTGTAGGGGAGTAGGTTCCTGGTTCACAATGATCTAGAATAGAAAAATAAGTAGCTTAGTCATTATGTTTGATGGACAGGGGAGGGGCACTTTTTGGCCTTGAAGTCAGCTTGGTAATGGTGGAGTGGGCATGAGAGGCAAGGTTGTAGGCCTGTAGGGGAGTAGGTTCCTGGTTCACAATGATCTAGAATAGAAGAATAAGTAGCTAAGTCATTATACGAGGTCCGTCCCAGTAATACGTAAACAACGGCTGTTAAAGGCAGAGCAGACTATTAATTAAAGAACTGACTTAATATATATCCTTAGCAACCATTTATCAACAATTCTGACAAATTTTATCAGCATACCTTTCATTATAGTAAAACTACAAACACTTTTGTACGGTTCTGTAAGTGCGACCGGCGCAGCTAGAAACGTACTTAACGTAACGTCAACGTTAACAATGTTCTTTTTCAAAATATTCTCCGTCAAGTCTTACGCATTTCTCAATCAGCTTGGTAATGGTGGAGAGGAAAAACTGAGACCCCTCTATACCCACTTTAGAAGCATCAGTTTTGGACAGTTCAGACTGAATCTGCAACAAATTGAAATCTACAATATTGGAAAAAAGGTAAAATTTGCCAAAAAGCTGAACATTCTCATCCAAGGTCTTGTGAAATATGGATTAAATATGAATTTTTAAGAATAAGCAATTCAGAAAGTTCACGAGCATTACAATATACATACTTAAGCAGTCCTCCAGTGCCCTTCCCCCTCTGCCGTTGGTATTGGTACCATATGGGCAAGGTTCACATCTGGCTTTATCAGGACCATCCACCCAGTATGTGTCCCTCGGACAGTCCGTACAGGGAGTCAGACCACTCGGGCTTTGCAGGTACAGGGCACACCAGTCTAGAGAGAAATAGGAATAATGTGTAAGACTCAGACAATTTTTTAAAGGGAAATTTGCCTTATTACAAGGTTCTTTTCTGTCTTTTCAGAAAAGTTCTAACATGTTATATGATAAATAACTAATGTGGCTCGCTGTTCTTTTCATAAAAGTTAACAAAACTTTGAAGAAGAAAAAGAAGAAGAAAAGAAGAAGAAAACAAAAAAAAAAAAATCGTTTTTTATAATCAAAATTTTCTATTTATTTGTCCATTTTAATGTTTACATACAAATCAAAGGCTGAGATCAGTGTCTTTGTTTTAAATCACTCTTTAAATTTCAAGCTTCAAGATTTCATTTTATCTTGTTCTACAGCTATACATGCATTAGGTCTGGCCCAAAGGTTATAAATCTTTTTTTCATGCTCAACTCAGCTGAGACTAAACGTTATCCTGCTCAAGAATGTTTTAACTGTTGGCATTTTAATAGTTGTTGCAATTTTAATATTTATCAGCAAAATAAATTACTGGCTTTTTTGTTTAAAAAAGAAATATAAATTTCAATTCATTTGGGCTATTTCAGTATTTAACAGGAGTTTAGATATCGTGCTGAGCTGAGTTGAGCATGACATTTTTTTATAACCTCGACGCCTGGACCGAAACCCCAAAGATGGGCAAAACACAAACCACTTCACACCATATTAGCAGCAATCGCGAACAACCAATTTTATAAACAAAAAGAGTTCTAGACTGCCATAAAAAGGCCTTTCAGATTGCCAAAATGACGATGTCGAATGCAAATTGAACATTTGTGATTGCCAACACCTGCTTTTTGGCAATCTAAAACGCCTTTCTAGGCAGTCGGGAATGCAGTTATGCACAAAAATCATACATTCCATATTGCTGACTTACTATAGCATTCAATCTCATACTTGAGACCTACTCCCTTGCTATTGGTGCCGGCTGGGCATGATCGACACGATGACTGGTAATACGCAGTGTTAAACGTTCCTGGAAGACACGTCTTACAAGTACCATCCTCATCATCATGGTACATACCGGGGGGACATGCCACTGTTGAGAAAATAATAACACGTCATCAATATCATGAAATGCTCATCAATTTGTTCAATCCGACCAAAATATTTCATATGTATGATTCTGAACTTATAACAAACATCTGAAGCAGTGCAATCCATTTTATGTCTTCTTGATTTTTTTTTTTTACAAAAATGTGTTATAGAAGGCAACAGAATGATAATGTTATTTCTATACAAATATTTTCCAATGCAGAAAGTAGCCTCTCTTGAAAACAATTGAGCCTGTGAATGAGAAAAACATTAATTTAGGTTTCCGACCACCAGCCTGTACAGTCACAGAAGTAGACTAGTAGCTTGAAATACTGGATTGAAGACGAAGAAGAGGGATTGTACTATCTGTGTAGCGAAAACAAAGGCGCTGATCAGCTGTACAGTTACAGCACAGCTGATCTGCGCCTTTGTTTTCAGGTGCTGATCTGCTCCTTTGTTTTCACCTGAGCATTTTGTTGGTTTTCCTATGCAGCGGCTCAATTATTAATTTCAATTGGTAATATGGTTATGAAATGAAAAGAAAAGTTTTGACTCTCAAATCTGTTTGTCATGCATTTACATCCATTTTTGCAGGTAAACATATGAAAAAAATAATCTTACAGCAAGTATGTGAGTTGTCTCCCCTCCTAGCAGGTTTCGATGCTGACAGACAGCTAAACCCCTCATTCGTCTGCACAGCAGTTGACTGGATAATTCCAATCCCTGGGCAGACGGCACTTCCCGCCAAATTTTCAATGGACTGTATCTCTGTTTCTTTGCTAAAGAAACTACCCAGAATGCTTGAAGCACAGCTTGCATATTGTGAATCAAGCAGGCCATCTGGTCGTATCTCTAGTGCAAGTGTAACTACAACCCTGTTCTGCTGCAAATAGATGAGCCGCCTGATGAGAAAACCAACAATCTGCATATGCAAAAACAAAGACATAGATCAGCTTCGCCGTAACCGCGAAGCTGATCAGCGCCTTTGTTTTCGCTACATGGATTCCTCTTCTTTCTAAATCCAAAATTTCCAGTCTCTAGCCATTTTCAGTGCTTGTACAGCTCGGTTTTTGTGGGACCTGTTCAGATACCACATTGTTGTTTTTCCCATGAGGCGTCTCAGATGATATAGCATTAAAGTTATTTGAATGGCATGAGGTGAAAAACAGTCTTCTGACCTCTGTCTCACTAAAAATGTTGGTGTGCAGTCAAGCCTAGACGCTTGGAATTTTTGAAAAAGAAGCAATTGTAATATGTCTGTTGCAAAACCAAAGGCGCTGATCAGAGTCCATGTTTTTTGATATGTAAAAAAAATATCTGTTTATCGCATGGGCAAGTTTTTATGATGAAATTTTACCGTTGTCTGAACGTCAACAGTCACAGGGTCAGCAGCCTGCATTATGGTCATCTCTGGAGTCCCCTGACACAGTCCCTCTAGGGCATTAATCAGGGTGACCAATTGGTTCTGAATCTGTATCTTGTATGCATCATTAATCTATCATAAACCAACAGGAATATAATTGTGTTCCTACCGTTGTCTGAACGTCAACAGTCACAGGGTCAGCAGCCTGCATTATGGTCATTTCTGGAGTCCCCTGACACAGTCCCTCTAGGGCATTAATCAGGGTGACCAATTGGTTCTGAATCTGTATCTTGTATGCATCATTAATCTATCATAAACCAACAGGAATATAATTGTGTTCCTACCGTTGTCTGAACGTCAACAGTCACAGGGTCAGCAGCCTGCATTATGGTCATTTCTGGAGTCCCCTGACACAGTCCCTCTAGGGCATTAATCAGGGTGACCAATTGGTTCTGAATCTGTATCTTGTATGCATCATTAATCTATCATAAACCAACAGGAATATAATTGTGTTCCTACCGTTGTCTGAACGTCAACAGTCACAGGGTCAGCAGCCTGCATTATGGTCATTTCTGGAGTCCCCTGACACAGTCCCTCTAAGGCGTTAATCAGGGTGACCAATTGGTTCTGAATCTGTATCTTGTATGTGTCATTACAAGTCTCGGCTACGATTTGGGAAGTTGGTATGTATGTTAGCCTGTACATCACTCTGTAGTAGGGGTCACTGGTATCTGAAATAAATGTAATTTGAACCAAAAACTTACTTAACCCATGAGCCGCCTCATGGGAAAACCAACAATGTGGTTTCCAAACAGGTCCGACACAAACCGACCTGTACAAACACAGAAAAGAGCTAGATGCTTGAAATTTTGGATTTAAGTAGAAGAGGAATTGTACTATCCAAGCAGCGAAAACAAAGGCGCTGATCAGCTTCGCAGTTACTGCGAAGCTGATCTGTGTCTTTGTTTTTGCCTATGCAGATTGTTGGTTTTCCCATGAGGCGGCACCCATATTTGACGAATGGATTTTCCCATCACTATCATTAAGGTGAGTCCACTTTCATTTTTAGGGGCATCAGGGGTGACTTTTAAATTTTATTCAATTTTTCGATGAAAATTCTCTTAGCAAACAAAATAGCCTCAGATGGGACGCCGCTTTCTGCGGCGTCACATCTGGGGCTATTCTGTTTGCCTATGTCCCATAAAAGTGACGTCAGGCTTAAATGAGTTAATATAATACACTATTGTTGTCACAAGTATAGTTGTACTTTAAAAAGTCTTGTTGTCCAAACATTCAGACAAATGAATGGTTTCAACAAAAACAAAGTCATTATCAAAATAATTATTAGTGTTTCTTTACAATTCCATGTTTTGCAAAGCATACTGAAAGAACTTTAAAATGTGCAACTTACAATGCTTTACCTCAAATGAGCCGCGACGCGAGAAAACCGGTCTTCGGGGTTTCCGACCACAATCCGACCTGTACTGTCACAGAAGCAGGCTAGAAGCTTGAAATTTCGGATTTAAGTAGAAGAGAAATTTTACTATCCTTGTAGCGAAAACAAAGGCGAGGATCAGCTTCGCAGTTACAGCGAAGCTGATCTGCGCCTTTGTTTTCGCATAGGCAAAAATCCCATTTTCTCACGATGCGGCTCAAATGGTTAATTTAAGAAATTTACTCTCAGTTGGGGATACAGCTTTTCTTTGTTTACACCTGACTTAAATTATGTGGAAATGTCCAATCATATGTTACAGTTGTTGCAGTCCTGTTGCTGTACTTTTGTATTCAATTAAGAAATAATTTTTGCTTTACGGTGAATTATCCTGATTAACACGGGATGTTGAGGGCAGATTGCGATGTATTAATTCACGACTGCGCAGCCAGAGTGAATTAATATCGCATCTGCCCGACAACATCATGCGATAATCAAAAATAATTCACCGTAAAGTAAAATCATTTCGATTCTAACACAACAAGTAAACCAGAGGACCAATGGTCCTGGAAACGCTCACCTGAGACCTGAGATATATACCAATAAACTTGTTTGACTAGAATGGTAATATACATGTATATAACCCCAGGGCAGGGTCAGAGCAACCTCTGGAGTCAATTTCTTTTTTAAATCATAAAGATTCAGTCCATTTGCCAATTTACTGCAAGTTTTGCCCTTCAAATGACATTGTAACAATATTCCCCATTCAAATGCATGGGCAACCTAAGTTGACCTTGCCGTAAAAATGGTCAAGGTCATCCCAGGGTCATGATTTATACAAACTTTGTAGAGCTCCATTGCCTGATGATTCATGCCAAGATTCAAAATCATAGGCCTTCTGGTTCTGGAGAAGAAGATCTTTAAAGGTTTTTACTATTTATAGCCATGGCGGCCATTTTGGTGACCTTGACCATTTATGCAAACTTTCATTCACTCTTCCTAAGAATGCTCCAAATAAAGTTTAGCTTTGATTGGCCAAGCGGTTTCAGAGAAGAAGATGTTTGAATACTATGTTCATACATATGTATATAGCCCCGGGGCAGGGGCAGACAACCCTCTGGGCCCAAAATATTTTTATAAACATAAATCTTCTGTCCATTTGCTCATTCCTAGCAAGTTTTTTGCCATTAAATGACATTTTCCTATTTTTTCCCATTCAAATGCATGGGCAGCCTAAGTTGACCTTGCTGTAAAAAAGGTCAAGGTCATCCCAGGGTCATGATTTATACAAACATTGTAGAGCTCCATTGCCTGATGCTTCATGCCAAGATTCAAAATCATAGGCCTTCTGGTTCTGGAGAAGAAGATTTTTTAAAGGTTTTTGCTATTTATAGCCATGGCGGCCATCTTGGTCATGTGACCTTGACCATTTATACAAACTTTCATTCACTCTTCCTAAGAATGCTCCACATAAAGTTTGGCTTAGATTGGCCGAGCGGTTTCAGAGAAGAAGATGTTTGAATATTATTGTCATACACATGTATATAGCCCCGGGGCAGGGGCAGACAACCCTCTGGGCCCAAAATATTTTTATAAGCATGAATATTCTGTCCATTTGCTCATTCCTAGCACGTTTTTTGCCATTAAATGACATTTTCCTATTTTTTCCCATTCAAATGCATGGGCGGCCTAAGATGACCTTGGTGTAAAAAAGGTCAAGGTCATCCCAGGGTCATGATTTATATAAACTTTGTAGAGCTCCATTGCCTGATGCTTCATGCCAAGTTTCAAAATCATAGACCTTCTGGTTCTGGATAAGATGATTTTTAAAGGTTTTGCTATTTATAGCCATGGCGGCCATCTTGGTCATGTGGCCTGGACCATTTATACAAACTTTCATTCCCCCTTCCTAAGGATCCTCCATATGAAGTTTGGCTTTGATTGGCCTAGCAGTTTCAGAGGAGAAGATCTTTGAAATTGTGGACGGACGACGGACGTCGGAGCATGGGTATACTATAAGCTCACCTTTGAGCCTTCGGCTCAGGTGAGCTAATAAAAACTTACATTTTAAAACATTTTCCAGTGGACTCATTCGTGGCGGACATGAATGTTTATGTCACCTTACGTGCATAATTTTGTTTACAGTGAATTATTGTTAATTTGCAACGTTGATGTTTCCATTAGGTTCAATAGGAAAGAAAATAACGTCGTGTTAGAATGACTCATGTTGCAGGCTACATGTTTCTTCTGATTAAATTTTCTTACCCTCACAATTATCCTAAATTGTTTTGCTTCTGCGGAAACTGTAGAATACAGACCAGTGTAGTCCAATTTTTGTCTGAACTTTTTTTTGCTTTTCAAAATGTTTAATTTGAAGTTATCACAAGTTTGGACACAAAAAGACCTCTTAGTTGAATTTAAGATCTTACAGCAAGGCTAGTAGTATTAAATCAAACCTGTAGGGATTTTACTACAGCTCTCCTTCTTGACATCTTAGGAGGAAATTAGTATGCAAAAACATGTTACAGGGATGTGCAGAAATAACTTTTCAATCACTGTGATTCAGCACTCGGGTGTGTTTTATTATTTTTCAAAGACAATTTGAGTCATTCAAAGCATGGAACAACAAAACCTTGGTTTAATTTTTTCAGTTCATCTGAACTGGCATAAAACTGCACAAATAAATATCAGTGGATCATTCAAATTTGAAACAAAACCAGTCATTTAGCATGCTAAAATTGTTATCTATGTACTCTAAAGCATTACATGTACTTTTATTATATTTCTTTTCTGCTTACATTACTTCAAAGGATTTTTTAAACTATTTTTTGTGGTGTGTATAAGTTATGATTTTGTGCAACAAATGAACACAATCAAACCAGTGCCATGCTTTATTAATGTCATAAAGCAAGGAGTTTTGTAACACTACTTACCATTGTAAAACAAGGTTGACACTAGGTGAGCCAGAAAATAATAATTTAACACTGAGCCGAGATAAAAATATCTGCTTCCAGTTCATGTTGATAAAGTAAAAAAAACAACAACTTTTTATACAATACTTTTATATAATCAGCTTAACCCAAAGATATGTGCATTTTGGTGTGTTTGATTCCATAAATTTTCTTTTAAATCAAAGTTTTCAAACATCAAAATTAACACCTGGACCTCTTTATAACACAGATCATTACAGTATGGTTTTGGATATATCAAAGATCATTCATGGACCCCAAATGCTCTAAGTTTGCTATATATCTACACATTTTACTCTCATTATAACATAGACTGGATAGCTAACACGGAAATTGTCTTGGACCCCGATAATAGTGTAATAAAGAGGTTGTGGTATATTGATACATTTTATCATTGACATACCAAAAAAAGGGTCCTGTTAGCCATCGTCTATAAAACAGCTAAAGTTTCTTATAAACAGGGAATGCAACTCCCCAACAACTTAAGTGGATTTTACGAATTGTGAGCCTCATTTGTTTTATCCAACAGAGTTCTCCTTAACTCTGAATTTGGACTTTTAGCCTCAACTTTTTTATTCTGACTCCCAACTGCTTTAAAAACTAGAAAATGTGTTTATGAAACACTATGCCCCCAACTGGTAAGCCACTTTCAAGATGTAAAAATGTCCAAAAAATGACTAAGTTCAAATTGTAAAAAAAGTGACAAAAATTAATCTGAGGAGTATATCCCAACCACATGCATATCTTCAAAGCATGGTCACAATGTCTGCAAAGTTTCAAAAGTATCGGTATTAAATTGTAGGAGGAGTTGCGCACACAAGGTACCCTCTATCCATCCACTAAAATGCCCGAAAAAATGACCAAGTTCAAATTGTGAAAAAAATGACAAAAAATAATCCAAGGATTATATCCCAACCACATGCATATCTTCAGACCATGCCCATAATACATGTAAAGTTTTAAATGAATTGGCATGAAACTGTAGGAGGAGTTGCGCACACAAGGTACCCACTGCCCATTCACTTTCATTGTCAAAATGCCCGAAAAATGGCTAAGTTCAAATTGCGAAAAAAGTAACAAAAATTAATCTGAGGATTATATGCAAACCACATGCATATCTTCAAAGCATGGTCACAACATCTGTAAAGTTTCAAGAGAATCGGAATAAAACTGTAGGAGGAGTTGCGCACACAAGGTATCCACTATCTATTCACTTTATCAAGAATTAAAAAGGGAAATAACTCTCACAGAATTGGCCCCTAGCCCCTTGAATTTACCTGAAAGAAAAAATACGGGTCCTCTTAATTTTCATATACAAACTACATACCAAATTTCAAGATCCTAGCTCTAACGGTTCCTGACCGAGTGCTCACGCATCACAGACTGACTGACAGACTGACAGACGGACTGACTGCACGGACAGACCCAAACCAATATGCCCCCTCAACTTCTTCGAAGTTGGGGGCATAAAAATCCCAACAGAAAAGAATGGGAAGAATCAAACAGTTTAGGTAAGAGATTATTATACTTGAAAAAAATCATTTTTTATTCAGTTTTACGTCTCTTTCGAGATTATTTCAGCTCATATGAGATGGACCAATCAGCAAGTGGGGCAAAAATGGGAGAACCCGAGGAAAAACCACCCGACGTACCGGACACAGTGGCGATATGATAGAATGATTAAGCAGCATAATGAAATCAGCCCTCTTAACTACAAGGCCATTGGAACTGTCATTAAACAGTTTGTGTCACAAGAATTGGTAATCTATAAAGGCATTAGCATTAAAATATAATTTTACCTGTGCATATAGGTGGCTCTCTTGACCAGGCTCCATTTTCACAGAACAGTGATATAGAGGACAGAGTGGGGTCCTCGTAGAAGACGTAGCCATTGATACAGTTCACTTGACAGTTTGTACGGGAGCCCACCATAGTACAGGTAACATTCTCGTAGCTGAACGTTATCTCCGATTCATCACACTGTGGGCCTGTGAAGACAATCGTTACAAAAACATGCTCATACAGATATTTTGTAAGTTAAAAAAATTGAAAAACTTCAGTTGAATGTTTTTTTGTTTTTTTGTTTTTTTTTAACTTTCTGTATTTTGCTCAAAACATTGATTGTGGCTGTGGGTAGACTTTAAAATTGCCTTGACAAAGCCATTCTAACGAGTACCCACAATCTATGTTTTTAGAGCAAAAACAAGAAGCTATTCACATATCTTAGCACAAATACAAAAACTTACCACTATACATCAGTTTCTGTGAAAAAAAAACTTATGTAAACCACTTGGTTAATGCCCACCATTTTTAAACCAATATTTTTCTTAGGTATAGGATGACTACACTAAAGCCCTCACCATTTCCTCCCCATCTCCAACATCTAACCCACCTTCTATCCTAAGTTGACTCCGACATACTGCAGTATTCCCCGATCTGTCAATAGCCTTATAATCAACGACTGGATTTATTCCCACCATACTTTGTCCAATATACATCACGGGTGGATATGACTCTATTCTGACATCCTCTTCTATAACGTCAACAAAGGCGCTTGTATTTGTGATGATCTCTTTCACTCCAAGGCTAGGTGCATAAATGATGTCAGGCCGTAAACACTCTACTAGAGGGGGTACCATATCTAGAAGAATAAAGGATACAATTAGAACATAAATAAGTTACAAAATCTACTGAAGAAAAAATCCTAAAAGGCTTTCTTTTCAAAGCCTTCAATAAAATTTAGGCCACTCTTAGTCTAGATGAAGGTTTCCTGCACTCATGGCCATATTTCAAAATTGCATTTTTTTCAAAACATTTTCTGCACATCATGAAAACTCGTCTGTGAAATGTATATCCACTTAAACTCCACTTTTATATAAAAAAGCTTGGGTTTGCAGGAGTAAACCTATTTTTCTTACTTTTCATTCAAAACATAGATTGTGGGTACTCGTTTGAACCGCCTCGCCGGTTCGAACATATACCCACAATCTATGTTTTGAGCAAAAATATAAAAAAATTTCTACTGAAAATTTTCAGTTTTTACAACTTTAGAAAAATCTGTACATTATATGTGCGTGTTATCGTAAAGCAAACATGGCTTCAACTTGTTTTCACAACAGGTCAAATGTAAACAAAGCAAAATATGTATCAAAGAATTTAAATCTAACTGTAGCTTGACATCAGTACCCTCCCTTTACCTGTAAGATATATCCAAATATCACAATGAGAGGCCAGCCCCGCGTAATCCACAGCCCTGTATCGCACCCTCAGGGCAGCATCTACGACAGTATCGGGCTGAAAGTTCTCTGGCGACACTTCAAACATATACACTGCTGTATTGTCACTGGGTTTTGGTTCTTCATACTTAATTGGAGCATACATGTCTACAAACATTGTGCCGGGACAGCTGTCAAACACTGGGTCAGCTCGATCTGCAAATGTTGCAAATATCATACAAAGTAGAATTATACAGTATACTGTAAAATTCACGTAGTTTTGTTTTACGATGATCAAGACCCTCTTAACAATTTTTAGCCATTTTCCCATGACCTATATTTTGTGAATTTTCGTTTTTCAAATGCTTAGCGAGTTTGTGAATTAAGGGACCGATTCTTATGCAATCTGTAAGGCTTGAATATAGTAAGTCTTAATTCGCAAGAATTTTGATTCCTTAAGACACAGATTGCAAATCAGAATTTGATAAATTAAGTTCTGAACATTTCCGGACTTGCAGTATTGACTTGTCATCCTGTTGTATTATATTGGTCTTAGAAAGCCACATTCATTTGAAAATTGATTTGTGAATGTGCATTTACTGCCATCAGTAGTTTCATGGGTAAAAACCAACCTCTGCAGACTGGTACACTGTCACTCCAGCCAGGACCACCATCATCAAACACTACACACTCTATTGTATTATGTGGGGTAGGTTCATATCCCTCTCTATTACAATGGAAAGTTGCAACACTCCCCTCCTCGACTGTGTAAACTAGGTCATTGCCATGGAGATATGAAGAGAAAGTTACATAGCCATCGACAGGGTGACCTGGATCTGGACACTGTCCCCCTGTAACAACAAAATTTAAATTGAATTCTGTGAGAGTAACCTCCCTGTTACAATGGAAGGTTGCCACACTGCCCTCCTCAACAGTGTAAACTAGGTCATTGCCATGGAGATAGGAAGAGAAAGTAACATAGCCATCGACAGGGTGACCTGGATCAGGGCACTGTCCCCCTGTAACAACAAAAATTAAATTGAATTCTGTAAAAATATCCCTCCCTGTTACAATGGAAGGTTGCCACACTCCCCACCTCGACAGTGTAAACTAGGTCACTGCCATGGAGATAGGAAGAGAAAGTTACATAGCCATCGACCGGGTGACCTGGATCTGGACACTGTCCCCCTGTAACAAAAAACATACATTATCTAAAAATAACCCTCCCTGCTACAATGAAAGGTTGCTACCCAGTCTGGGGTAGCTGCTACCCAGATAGACTTCATCCTGTACCGGCGTAGCTTCAGGAAGCAGGTATCCAATGTAAAAGTCATTATTGGGGAGGAGTGTGCATCACAACATAGGCTGTTGATTGGAGACTTCAAAGTTTCTATCCCTCCTCAACCCAAGCGCAAGTTTGTGCCACGCATCAAGGTGTGGAAGCTAAAAGACCCAGAGAAGCGAGCAGAGCTCTCTGAAGTGTTCAAAGCAAAAACACAAGAAAGACAGCTGTCACAGACATGCACAGTAAATGAGCGTTGGACTTCTCTGAAGGACAACCTTCTGCAGGCTACAAAGGAAGTATGTGGTGTTTCCTCGAATCACCCATGGAGAAAGCAGACTTGGTGGTGGAACAAGCAGGTGGAGGAAGCAGTTAAGGAGAAGCGCAGGTGCTTCAAGTTGTGGAAAGCTGGTGGCAGTCGAGCTGCATACAACTCAGCCAAACGTGCGTCCAACCGTGCAGTGTACCATGCCAAGAATGAGGCTGAGAAGGTTGCTCTCCAGAAAATAGATCCAAGATCTGCAGATGTGTATCGTCTGGCCAAGCAAATGAGACGTGACAACCAGGATGTCATGGGAGAGAAACCTGTAAAGAATGATGAAGGCCTACTGTCACTAGATGAGGATGCAAAGAAAGATGCCTGGAAAGAGCATTATGAGCGTCTCCTCAATGTCGAATTCCCATGGAATCCAGAGGACCTGTCAGTGGAAAGCCCTGTTGAAGGCCCAAGGGAGCCAATCACCTTGGAGATGATCACAAAGGCCATCAACAAGATGGCATCTGGCAAAGCAGCTGGACCATCAGGTATCGTTGCTGAGATGCTGAAGCCCCTTGGTGAAGCTGGTGTAGCTGAGGTGCGTGATCTTATCGAGGACATCATCTCAGAAGGTTGCATCCCAATTGACTGGCAGGAGAGTTACATTGTCAATTTGTACAAGGGCAAAGGAGATGCTCTGAACAGGGGTAACTACAGGGGCTTGAAGCTGATTGAACAGACGATGAAAGTATTGGAGCGTGTAGTAGAAGGACTCATTCGACAAAGAGTTGAGATTGATGAGATGCAGTGTGGGTTTATGTCAGGTCGTGGCACTACAGATGCGACTTTCATTGTCCGTCAACTACAAGAGAAGCACTTAGCTGCTAACAAGCTGCTCTACATGGCCTTCGTTGATCTGGAAAAAGCATTCGATCGGGTCCCACGGGATGTCATCTGGTGGGCAATGCGAAAATTAGGAATCGACGAGTGGCTAGTGCGCCTTGTCCAGTCCATGTATAAAGATGTGAGAAGTAGGGTAAGAGTTGGCAGTGGATACAGTGAGGAGTTTGGTGTCAAAGTAGGTGTTCATCAGGGCTCTGTCCTAAGCCCGCTTCTCTTCATCATTGTGTTAGAGGCTTTATCCAGGGAGTTCCGAACAGGCTGCCCTTGGGAGCTGTTGTATGCAGATGACTTGATGATTAGTGCTGAGTCCATGGAGGAACTACTGGTAAAGCTGAAGACATGGAAAGCAGAGATGGAGAGGAAAGGCCTTCGAGTGAACATGGGGAAGACAAAGATCATGGTCTCTGGCCCCAATCTGGACCTTCTGAAAAAATCTGGAAAGGATCCCTGTGGCGTCTGTCAGACAGGTGTAGGAAGAAATGCTATCTTCTGTGGTGGCTGCTTGTCCTGGATCCACAAGAAATGCAGTGGAATCAAAGGCCCCTTGCGCCCTGATCCTGATTTCAGATGTGCTCGCTGCCTAGGAAAGGCACGTCCAATAGATGGAAGACTAGTGAAGGAGGTTCAGGTTGATGACGAAACAGTTGAGGCTGTTCCAGAGTTCTGTTATCTGGGAGACATGCTTTCTGCTGGTGGTGGTTGTGAACTGGCTGCAATAACGCGTTGCAAATCCGCTTGGGGCAAGTTCCGACAGTTACTCCCCCTACTCACCAACCGCAATCTGCCACTTTTGACCAGAGGTCGAGTTTATTCAACTTGTGTGAGAAGTGTAATGCTGCATGCGGCAGAAACATGGGCCATCACTGTGGCTACACTTAACCGCCTACGGCGCAATGACCGTGCGATGATCCGCTGGATCTGTAATGTCAAGGCGAATGATGAAGTAAGCTCAGACTCCCTTCTCTCAAAGCTTGGACTTCAGGATATAGATGTGGTGCTTCGCTCCAGCAGAATGAGATGGTATGGACACGTAGAGCGCAGCAAAGGCTGGATTGCTCAAGTACGCAAGCTGAACATAGTTGCACAGAAAAGATCTGGCAAGCCAAGGAAATCATGGGATGAAGTGTTGTTAGACGACAGAAAAAAGCTAGGAATGGATACTGCTGATCCTCAGAATCGCTCAGAGTGGAGAGGTCGTCTAAGAAGGAGACTTGTCTAACAAGTCCAACCCTCAGTAGAGGACAACGGACTATAAAACGGATATGATGATGATGATGATGATGACCCTCCCCTCCTCGACGGTTTGCCAAGGAGATAGGAGGAGAAAGCTACATAGCCATCGACCGGGTGACCTATATCAGGGCATTGTCCTCCTGTTAGACTATGACAGAAGTTGAAATTCAGCCTCAGATATCCAGGTGTGATCCACTACATTAGACATCATTCATCATGGCTGCAAGTTACAAAATGCAGTAAAATCATGTAAAAGAAGATTGTCAAAAATTTTATCTATAAATTAAGAAAACGTTAAAAAATGCTGTTACAAACTTTTGACTTAACGATGCTCATGAAATTTCATTTCCTTAGCCTTTCAAATTTGTCTGAAAATAACTACATTGTATTTTAAAAATTGTGACAATCAGACATCGTTTATGGAATAATCTCTTATAGGTGATCAATGTTAAATGCCTGTTTTACATACAGATATGGGGTTGGTAACTCAAAGCCATCTTAAGCTTAAGATCAACCTACAATCAACTTAAAATTATGGTGAATAACTGAAAAGGACCTTAAGTTACTGTGATAACTTATCAGCATCCTAACTTTGCGGTCAACTCAAGCCCACTTTAGTGCCTCTTATCTTACCAAGTGGCACCTTTTTGTTACAAAAAGTTACGATAGCTTAATAGAGTAACTGGAATGGCAAGGGCGTAAATTTTAAGGTAGTCATCCCAAGACCATCATAAGTATGGGAACTTACAATGCCTTTGAGTTACTAAGCCCAGATTCTTACCCACCTTGACAAGTGAGATCTCCAAAGTCCCATGATCCATCCTCAGTACACCTGACAGTATTATCTCCCTTTGAACTACTCCCCTGCTGATGGTACCCAGCCTTGCATTGGAACTCAAAGGAACAATCAAAGAAGGTACATTGTAAGGAATTGGGTACCGTCCCTTTGATCTGAGGTGGAGCTCCGCAGTCAGTTTCTGTAAATGGAAATTTAGCACCATGACTACTTTGATACTGTAAGTTTGGAATTTTTCGTGTTACTTTCATTTTGCGAATTTTCTATTTCTGCATAATTAGCGAGATCTTGAAATCGTGAGTGAGTATATTTCTACAGTCTATAAAGCTTTTAGTAACTCTTTATTAGCCAGAACTTTGAATTTGCAAGGTAGTCAATTCACAAATTTTAGTGAAAATTTAGTTCTCTCGAACATTTCCAAATTTACAGTATTAATTTTGATGTGAGCATGAAAAGTTATAATTCCTGTAATTTCCATCATTTTTACGTTGATCAGCAGAATAAACAGCTGACATAGTTGATTTAAGTATCAATATAATACGGCTAATGCATTACATATGTCCATAGGCAGTTTAAATTCATGTTCACCTGATTCAAGCATGAAAACTATTTCATAACTTTGAATCCTAGTCAGCCAAAAAAGTCCAAATTTTTATACCTACAGTAGACTGTGATACCTAATGAGTGGTACAATTTTTATCGAACTCAGACAGAGGCTATTTAAAAGTTGAAGAACTTAAATCGATAAAATATGTTTTGTTGTTTTTTTTAATTCAGTTTTACGTCCCTTTCAAGATTATTTCAGCTCATATGAGACGGGCCAATCAGTAGGTGGAGCAAAAATGGGAGAACCCCGAGAAAAACCACCTGACACACCAGCAAGCAGAACTTGGCTTGTCTCACATGTGGCCAAAGCAGGGCTCAAACCCGCACCAGACACAGCGGTGAGATGATCGAGAGATTAAGAGACAGCGCTCTTAACCGCTCGGCCACGGGGGCCGCCCGATAAAATATTGTAACGGGATAGTTTCCCTTGTAGAATATTTTGGTGCAACGTATTAGCGGCATATTAGAGGGTAGTAATATGCAAATTAGAAACTCGAAACTTTGTGATTCGAGTAAGTGCTGAGTATATAGCACAGTAAACTACCCTTGGTGGATGAGCATGCTTTTCCACCGACGGGGTTTCTGTGGCTTGGCTCGGCTGAGCACGTTACATTTGGTGGCAGCGGTGGGATGATGACAACTGCCAGAACGGAGTTGCCTTACCCATGTAGTCCCCAGGCCAAGACTCGGGGCGAGTCTTCTCGGAGGGGGAAGTAATGTAACAGGATAGTCTCCCTTGTAGAATACGTTGGTGCAACGTATTAGCGGCATATTAGCGGGTAGTAATATGCAAATTAGAAACTCGAAACTTTGTGATTCGAGTAAGTGTTGAGTATATAGCACAGTAAACTACCCTTGGTGGATGAGCATGCTTTTCCACCGACAGGGTTTGCTGTGACTCGGCTCGGCTGTTCGTTACAATATTAAAAAGACCATATGAGCCGCACCATGAGGATTTTTGCCTATGTGAAAACAAAGACGCAGATCAGCTGTGCCGAAACTGCATAGCTGATCAGCACCTTTATTTTTGCTTCTCAGATAGTACGATCCCTCTTGTATTTAAATCTAAATTTTCAAAAGTCTAGCTTTCTTCTGGTTTGTGTCAGTGCTGTTCAAAAACCCTAAAGACCGGTTTTCTTGCATCATCGCTCATATGATTAAAGTGTTTTGGTACCCTACATGTATATGAAATAGTTCTTCAAAATAAAGAGTTTTGTAAACCAAGCATTTTGATAAAAATTTGACGAAAATCAGTCGTCTAATAAGAAAGCTATGGGTAATTAAGTATGAAACATGGACAGCCGCCATTTTGTTTATTAGTTGAGATTGAAAAATGGGGTAAAATCAAAATTAAAGGATTCCTTTACCATAGAATGTGTGCCAATTCAATTAACAATATTGTTTGTTCCAAGAAATAAACATCTATCAAAGTTTGATTCAAGAATATTCGAAAACAATTCATTTAATTTGATTTTTTTATTTTGATTTAGACTCCACGCATTACCAAAAGTAGACTCCTGGCAGCCATTTTGAATGTTTTCAAACTGCTGTTAAAGCACTATTTCTGGGACAATTTCAAAAATTCTTTCTCCAAAATGTATAAATAGATGGCCCCAATGCTTGAAGATCTTATTAAGTGTTAATTCTTATTCAGTTTAGTATTTATTTTGATTTTAATAAAGATATGAAAACTAACAGAGAAAACAAAATGGCGGCGCCCATACAATCATTTGTTTGCATGTTAAATTGCCTATAACTTTCTTATTTTTCATCCGATTTTTATCATCTTTATATCAAAATTCATGGTTTTGAAAGCCCTTTAATTTGAAGTACATATTGATTAAGGGTACCAGAACACTTTAAGACAACACAAGACACACCTGGACAAACAAACTTATCCCCTGATGTCATATATTGATTGAGGAAATAGTTATATCCACATTCTCTCTCCAGCGTGATTACATCACCATTTCTCATTGTACACCGTTTTTGTACTTTAGCCCCATAAAGAATATCACCGGCAGGTTCAGCATCTGGGTCGGTCACGTCAGTGCAATAGGCCTCTGAAATAGGAGGTAATTAATGACTATAAAAAGTTTCTGAATTATTTCTGAATAAAATATATACCACCCATTAATTTCCATTTAAATTAAAGGAAGAACATATTTAAAATGTTTTACATTCATTCAGTAAAATGACCTTCTTCATTTTTTTTTTAGTATGAAAACTTAAGCCAGATATTGTGCTTTATAGTATTTCATTTTTGGTCATGTGACTATCTAAAAAAATGGCTGCCTAGTGCCACCATAGATGGCCATTCTAAAATGTGAAAATTGTCGTATCTATAAAACCGCTAGAGATTTTTTTTTTTTTCAGAAAATATGGCAAAATATTTTTTGTGTCAATCACTTTCTTCTAAAACAGGCAAGATCTTTACGAGCCTTTTTCTACAAATTCTTAAGAACCCAACAAAAACATTCAACCACATACCTGTGCATGCTGGGATAGATGTCCATTCCCCATCTTGGCAATGTATGATCTGTGAAGCCCCAACACCGTTGACAAGTATATAGCCCACATTGCACAAGTATTCAATCTGATCTCCAGTAAAAAACATGGTCTTGGACGTCAAAGCTTGGCCATTATCAATCTCAAGTACTTGACTTTTGTCGCACTGCTTTACTGAAATTTGCCAAAACTAGAAATTGGCTGCAAGCAATGCTTTCAGTATACCCCCCGCAAAATTATCTGAAGCTGATGCACTACCAACCATAAGTAATGGTCAAAAATGACTATGTTGAAAAATGCTGTAGATTTGTCAAAAATTATTTTTTCAGCATTATAATTCTTCATGCACATCTTCAATATGTGTGGAACATGTCTGCAAAGTATTGAAAAGAAATACTGAAAGCCCTAGGAGAAGATGATTTCACAAACTATGAACTACCAACCATTATTGTATATAAGCAAAGGTCAAAAAATGGCTATGTTGAAAAATACTGTAAATTTGTCAAAAATTATTTTTTCGGCATTATAATTCTTCATGCACGTCTTCAATATGTGTGGAACATGTCTGCAAAGTATTAAAAAGAAATATTGAAATCCCTAGGAGGAGTTGATTTCACAAACTATGCACTACCAACCATTTTTGAATACGGCAATTATCGAAAATTGGCTAAGTTCAAAATGCTGTAAATTTGTCAAAATTCATTTTTTCAGCACAATACTTCTTCATACACATCTTCAATATGTGTGGAACATGTCTGCAAAGTATCAAAAGAGAATATTGAAAGCTGTAGGAGGAGTTGATTTCACAAAGTATGCACTATTAGCACTATAGAAAACATTCTATGTATATAAGCAATGGTCAAAAAATGGCTATGTTGAAAAATGTTGTAAATTTGTCAAAAATTATTTTTTCAGCATTATAATTCTTCATGCACATCTTTAATATGTGTGGAACATGTCTGCAAAGTACTGAAAAGAAATACTGAAAGCCCTAGGAGGAGTTGATTTCACAAACTATGCACTACCAACCATTTTTGAATATGGCAATTATCGAAAATTGGCTAAGTTCAAAATGCTGTAAATTTGTCCAAATTCATTTTTTCAGCACAATACTTCTTCATGCACATCTTCAATATGTGTGGAACATGTCTGCAAAGTATCAAAAGAGAATATTGAAAGCTGTAGGAGGAGTTGATTTCACAAAGTATGCACTATTAGCACTATGGCAAACATTCTATGTATAGGTTTAAAAAGTCCCATAACTCTTGCAAAACTGACCCTTTGGCCCCAAAATTCATATCACACATGTGTTGTCTAATGGTGCAGGTGTGTTGAAAATTTGAAGAACATCCGGCAAAAACTACTTAAGTTATTCAGCAAAGATGTCAAAATGTTGACGGAATGACGGAATCACGGAATGACAGAATGACGGAATGACGGAATCACGGACAGGCTGAAAACAGTATACCCCCCTAAAACTTCGTTTTGCGGGGGGTATAAAAAGCATTTATGTCAGTGAACTGTTTGTATAATTGTAGTTATAGGACAATTATGATGATGGACTTTTCACATGCTGTATTATGTAATATGCACAGAAATAAAATAAAAAAAATAACAAAGGCTCTAGCCTCAATACTTCTTAAAAATATATCATTTTGTCCGATGACTGTCCTTCTATATTTTTACATTATATAATATTTTCAGCAAATAAAATGACTGAGTAGTCTAGACAGGAATGTTGGCCTTTATAGCTCTGTGGTATTGTTCTTGGCCCGATAACTCGACCATGGTTTCGTCTGTATGAAGACTCTTTTGGGAATTTCTCTGCTGGGTTGAGTTCAATGACGCTCAGACAGCAATAACACACTTTATCTAGTGGTGGACAATGGCTCCAAAGTGTCTGCCCAGCATGCATAAATGGCTCCTCGAGCCGCTGCATAAAAACGGTTTCTGAAGTTGCCATAATGGCCCCGGTATGTGGAGTAGATACTTGACAGTTAATCAAGCTCCAACATCATATAACCCAATTTCATAGATTATTACTCAGAATACTAAATACAGATCAGCTGCCCGTTTTGCTGCCTAAACAATTTAATCTCTCTTTAGTTATTAAATTCCAAATTTCAGAACTAAAGCAAGCTAGAATATTATATGTTGTCAGCAAGTCCGGATTGGCCCTCCCATGGACTGAACTCTTACCCTTAAGGCAGGGTTTATCATGAAACTATTTCATTTTTCACAAACTTACAGACACAAGAATGGTTGATATGAAAATTATGCCATGGTTTACTGCCATCTTCACCAGAGCCAAGTTCAAGGTCACCAAATCCAGGGGTCGTGTAGAGGTCGTATCCAGGGTAACAAGAGCACTCATAAGAGCCTGGCTTGTTTGTACAGTCATGGTCACAGAAGGCAAGGTTTTCTGTGCATTCATTGACATCTGAAAAAAGAACAGAAATTCTCAAGGTCAAGGCCACCCAGCCTGAAGTCTGCAAAGAGGTCATATTCTGGGAAACATGACCAGTGCCAGGTGTACTTTTTTTATTCATGGTCACAATCCCGGGCATGCTTTTCTGTTGAACCGTCAATATCTAAAAATAGGAGAAAAAAATCAATGTCATCTATATTTTTACTGAAAATGCTTCCTCTTTTATTTATTTTTTATCATGAAAAGATGGCTTGCTAACACAAAAACATATACCATAGGAATTATTTGATTTCAAGAGAAGCATGAAAGTTAGTTTGAAGTTCAGTATGCGAAACATATTAGTTCTAAATACAGCAAGAAACCTTCATTTGGTTTCTTCTTAATAAAGCTAGATGACCTTGACCTTACCTTCACACTGAGTGAGACTGGTACCCACAGACCGGTAACCGGGAAGACATCACACATAAAATTGCCCTCGGTATCCACGCAGGTGGCGCCCTCACACTCATCCAGGCTCATTATGCCAATCATGTTTGTTCTAAATAAAGCAAGAAGTCCTTGACCTTACCTTTACACTGAGTGAGACTGGTACCCACAGGCCGGTAACCGGGGAGACATTCACACCTGTAACTGCCCTCGGTATCCACGCAGGTGGCACCCACACACTCATCCAGGCTCAGTACGCCAATCATGTTTTTTTCTAAATACAGGCTGTCAACCAAGTCTTGTAGAAAATATAGGAGTTTATATAGGAAATTTTTCTAGGAAATATAGGAGGTTTTAGCTCATTTTAAGGGAAAAATATAGGAGTTTTATCGTGAAAATCGCTTCATTCTATGCTCTTATACTAACAATCCTTACCTCCACACTCACTTTTTCTACATTAATTAATTTCTAAAATATCTAGATAAAGTAACCATTCAGTTCCAAAGCATCACAATCCAGACAGGTGACCATTCATGTGATGAAGCATTATGCAGGATGGTGATACTACACAGGCCCATTAGCTGACTCTCACAGAATTTCATTGAATATATATATATATACAAAGAATAAACAGAAAACTAAGGTCAACTTTTTCCCAACTTCTTAGACCTACTTTTATTCTTCACACTGATCATTTATAATAGTAAAAAATAAAAAAAAATTATAGTGAAAGAGTGAGTTATTGTATTGTTTCTCAAAGATAAAATAAATCCACACCTCTGAATCATAGCTGAAATTTCAAGGACCATACTGTAGAAACAGAATGTTATTAATACATGTACTGTATGTAATTAGGCGGGGGTCTGGGGGCCGCCTAGGCCCTCAGAAGCTCTAGAATACTTATACATACACTTGTCTTCTGTGATCTCAGCCTTTCCTGGGATCAATTGTACACTGTACAGTTGCATCAATTTACCACAAAATTAAGGCAAAGGAAGAAAGAAAACAGATAAAAAAGACACAATACAAAAACATTACAACTTTCATGGAAACTAGGATATATGTATAATTTATTAATTTTTATAAAAATGGGGCATGGGACATAATGAACATTAAATTGTATGCACTATTTAATAAACAGTATGAATATGATTTTATTTTAAAAAATAAAGAATGAAAAATAAAGAGGCAAAAGGCAGTATCAGAGCACTACTTTTTACTATATATTCATTGGCAACAAATTTTTCCTAAAAATATAGGAAATATTTTCAAAATATAGGAGAACTTATAGGAATATAGGAGGTGCTTAAAAATATAGGATTTGGACCTAAAATATAGGAGTTTAATAGGAATATAGGAATCAGCTGACAGCCTGTAAATATAGCAAGAAGACCTTGACCTTACCTTCACACTGAGTGAGACTGGTACCCACAGGCCGGTAACCAGGGAGACATTCACAACTGTAACTACCCTCGGTATTCACGCAGGTGGCACCCACACACTCATCCAGGCTCAGTATGCATTCATCTAGATCTGTAACATTATGAAAAGTTGCCCATGCAAAATACAGAGATATTTTTCAGAAGAAAAAATTGAAAATTTCATTGGAAAAATTTTGCTTTTTTTTAATAATATTTTCGCTCAAAACATACCTTGCTGAGGCGGTTCTAACGAGATGTATGTTTTGGATCAAAAATAAGACCAGAGGACCAATGGTCCTGTAAACGCTCACCTGAAACCCCGAGATATATACCAATAAACTTGTTTGACTAGAATGGTAATGTACATGTATATAATCCCAGGGCCGGGTCAGAGCAACCCCTGGAGTCAATTTCTTTTTGAAAACATAAAACCTCAGTCCATTTGCCAATTTACTGCAAATTTTGCCCTTCAAATGACATTTAAACAATTTTCCCCATTAAAATGCATGGGCGACCTATGTTGACCTTGCCGTAAAATAGGTCAAGGTCATCCAAGGGTCACGATTTATATAAACTTTGTAGAGCTCCACTGCCTGATGCTTCATGCCAAGTTTAAAAAATATAGGCCTTCTGGTTCTGGAGGAGAAGATTTTTAAAGGTTTTTGCTATTTATAGCCATGGCAGCCATCTTGGTCATGTGACCTTGACCATTTATACATGCTTTCATTCCCACTTCCTAACAATGCTCCTCATAAAGTTTGGCTTTGATTGGCCAAGCGGTTTCTGAAAAGAAGATCTTTGAATATCATTGTAATATACATGTATATTGCCCCGGGGGTGGGGGCAGAAGGACCCCTGGGGTCCAAATTTTTTCAGAATCACCAATCTTAAGTCCATTTGCCCATTTCCTGCAAGTTTTTCCCTACAAATGACATTTTAACAGTTTTTCCCATTCAAATGCATGAGCGGCCTATGTTGACCTTGCCGTAAAATAAGTCAAGGTCATCCCAGGGTCATGATTTATATAAACTTTGTAGAGCTCCAGTCACTGATGCTTCACACCAAGTTTCAAAATCATTGGCCTTCTGGTTCTGGAGAAGAAGATTTTTAAAGGTTTTTTTCTATTTATAGCTATGGCGGCCATCTTGGTCATGTGACCTTGACCATTTATATAAACTTTCTTTCCCTCTTCCCAAGGATGCTCCATATGAAGTTTGGCATTGATTGGCCAAGCGGTTTCAGGGGAGAAGATGTTTTTTTATTATGGAAATATACATGTATGTATCCCCGGGGCAGGGGCAGACAACCCTCCAGGGGCTAAAATTTTCCGTTAACATTAATCTTCTGTCCATTTGCCTATTCCCAGTAAGTTTTACCCATTAAATAGCATTTTACCATTTTTTCCCATTCAAATGCATTGGCGACCTAAGTTGACCTTGCCGTAAAATAGGTCAAGGTCATCCTAGGGTCATGATTTATATAAACTATGATGGGTTCAAGTCCCCGATGCTACATACTAAGTTTCGTGGAAATCGGCCCATTGGTTCTGGAGAAGAAGATTTTTAAAGGTTTTTGCTATTTATAGCCATGGCGGCCATCTTGGTCATGTGACCTGGACCATTTATATAAACTTTCGTTCCCCCTCCCTAAGGATGCTCCACATGAAGTTTGGCTTTGATTGGCCAAGCCGTTTCAGAGGAGAAGATCTTTGAAATTGTGAACGACGGACGACGGACGGACGACGGAGCATGGGTATACTATAAGCTCACCTGTGAGCCTTCGGCTCAGGTGAGCTAAAAATTAGGTATACCCTTGCCAACCCCAGTTTTTCTATGTAAAAGAGGGGTTTATTAAAAGGGGTATAAATTTCACGGACATGTTTTCCTGATGGTAGTAAACAACTATTGTAAATTCAGAAATTTTTGTGTGACTTTTATTTTGTGAATTTTGTATTTGCGAATAATATGAGAGGTCTTGAATTTGTGAACGAATGTTTTTGTTGTAAAGTATGGCTTATAGAGATTCTTTTTTGGTGAGGACCTTGAATCCATGAGGCATCAATTTTGTGAATAAATGTGAAAATTAAGTTCACATGAATACTTACATGACCAAGACAAAACATGCTTATCACGTGAGTATTAGCTAACTGATGAAATGGCCAGGTTCTACCGAAAAGTGGAGTAGCAGTTTTACACATATTACTCAAACTGATAAGGCAGCAAACATCAAAACTTTATTTTTGATTACAGGACACACTGGCAATCTAACACCCAAAATTTTGCTGTAGATATATAGCAGAACCATCACCATGCAAACATTCCATCTTTTTTTTTTTTCGCGTTGCCTGCGAGAGCTTCTCGCAGACTGGAAACCCCCTGAATTGAAGTTATCACTCTTGCCTACCCTATCTAATTCTGTCATTCACCCCCTCTTACTAGTTCATTTAACTGCAAAACTGTTGTGATAATCGAATTTTGGATACATTTATGTCTAAAACGCACTTTGGAAAAATTTCAGAAATCTGTGATTTGTTTGTAAAAAACATGATTTTTTACAACAACAAAAAAATAATCGCTTAAAATGTTCTCCTATGTGAGTATGAAACTGAAAACCCTTTTTGAATACAACGCGAGTTTGCTCAAAACAGCATTTTTAAAATGTGTTGTCAAATGTTTTAATTACATTATGCAAATTTCCATTAAGAAAAGGATCAGTCCAATGACAAATGTTTTAAAATGCTGTAAAATCTAAACCAATGCCTGTAGCTCAAATCAGTTTTCTGTTCCAAACTCGTAGTCTAAGGGGCAATGTTTTAAGCAAAAATTTTTTTGGCAAAAAATTGTGTTTTTAACCCAAAATCACAGATTTCTGGAACTTTACAAAGGTGCATTTTAGACAAAAAAAGTATTGACATTTCAATTATCAAAACAGTTTTTCAGTTGAATGAACCAGTAAGAGGGGGTAAATGACAGAATTGGATAGGGTAGGCAACAGTGACAACTTCAATTTCAGGGGGATTCCATCTTTTCTGCAAGTCTGTGAGAAGCACTCTCAGGCAACGCGAAAAAAAGATGGAATGTTTGCACAATGATGGTTCTGCTACATATCTATAGCGAAAGTTTGGGTGTTAGATTACCAGTATGTCCTGTGAACAAAAAATATAGTTTTGATGCTTATCAAATTTTGAGTAGTATACAAGGATCACTAATAATTAAGGCAAATTAAAGGAAGTCTAAGAAACATAAAACAGAGTACAAAAGAACGAGATCAACAGCTTACAAGAATTATTTTCGGATATAAGTTTTATGTGTACCATGATGTCCATATAAGAAGAGAACAATAAAAATGTTACACATGTAAGTAAGTAATTATTTATTATAGTGACATATGCTAACCAAATATACATGTAATGACAAAGTACATAAGCCCCCGACCTTATGGATCTACAAGTCACTAGCAACTATCAAAAGTAATAATCGATATGTATTTCCATAATAAAAATAACACATCACAGCATCATGTCGTTTTCACTATAGCACAGCAATGTCATGGCTCACAAGTTGATTATTTTGCAACATATTTTGCAGCAAGTAGCCTCATTTTACTAACATGGTTTCACTTATGCTCTGTTTCTGTAGGCACAAAAGATAGCGATATAATAAGGTTAGTAAGTAGAGGGTGACCTAATTGGCAAATCCAATCTTCCTTAGGGCCCTCTAGAATGAGTGAACATATAATAAACCTATAAACAGGTTGACCAGTACAGAGTAGAACATCATCACCACAAAAGGACTTAAGCTGTCTGGTCAGTGATTCATGTGCCAAAGAAATAATGAATGTCAGCATAAATTAAGATTGAATGAATATTTCCAAAGTCACAGTATCGTAAGTACATGTAATATGCTCTCATTCTACACATCAAATTGAGCCTGTGCGTGAGAAAACCAACAATTTGGGTTCCGACCAGATCCGACACAAACCAGGCTGTACAGTCACTGAAGACGGCTAGAGGCTGGAAATTTTGTATTTAGAAAGTAGATCAGCTTTGCAGCTACTGGGAAGCTGATTTGCACCTTTGTTTTCGCCTATGCAGATTGTTGGTTTTCTCATGCGGCAGCTCAATTTATGTGTACAGTGTATGCCAATATTTACATATAGAGAAAAAAAAATGAAGAATGCTTCATACTTATACAGTGTGGAATATCATCCCCACACACAAACTCCAGCTCTGTTTGGACAGTGGTGCCCGCCAGGACATATCCAGGGTGACAGCTCAGGTAGATAGTGTTACCCACATAGAAGTCCTGGTTCGGATCCAGGTACACATTCCTGGCAGGTGGTTCGGGACAGGGGATACCTGGAGAAAAGAGGGAACAATATTTCAATATGGTCATAACTTTTTACAGGTAAAAGAAGTTACAAGATACTGCATAATGTAAGTAAGGATGTCCCTGATGGCTTTGAAGGACATCTAGCAATGAAAGGTGAAGCTTGCCAAATAGGTTATCAAATAGGCAGCAACTTTAATATACATATTTGGGCGTGAGCTGCCCTGTCTTTTAAGTTTTAGTACACCTTCTAAGATATTCCAGTGACAAAACTCATGTAAAATACCAATATGCCAGCCAGCAACATACATGGGCTGCTTAGAAAACATAGAAGTGCTCTTATTAGAGCAGGTGCGTAAATATGGTTTATAACTAGAATGAATATGGTATGTAACTTCTCCCTAGTTGTAACAAATGCAAACTTGTGTCTATGTGAAGTGTAATTTTAAAGTTTCTTTGATTAACTTCAGTAACACAAATGTCAACTTACGTTCACATGTAGGAAGTGACATCTTCCATTCTCCGCCTACACATTCTACTGTCTGTGGACCAATCAGCTCGTAGTTTAGCGGGCACATGATCTTAACCACCGAACCGTGACTTACACCATCACCAAACACTTTAGTCACACCAAAATATTGGTCATTGTTGGCTAGATCTGGACAGGCTGGAGCTGCAATGAGAATATTGTAAGTTCTAAATATGTGCCACTTAACCAAAAAACTGGTCTCCGGTGTATCCGACCAGGTCTGACACAAACTGGCAAATACAGTCACAGAAGATGGCCAGAAGCTTGATGTTTGGGATTTAAGAAGAAGAGGCATAGCACTATCTGAGGAGCTAAAACAAAGGCACTGATCAGCTGTGCAGTTACTGCATCAGCTGTGCAGTTACTGCACAGCTGATCTGCATCTTTGTTTTTGCATATGTCCTCATTTCTACAGACAGTACATGGCATAGCTAATAATTACACGTTTTCTAAGCAGGTGCATTTTACAAAGGTAATGTTCTGTATAATTATATACCAGTCATCTTTGCCCATTATCGTTATATGAAAGCTTACAAGAGCATGTTCATGTTGCTTTCCAGGTGATGTTCTTAGGACTTCTGATCACTATGCAACTATTGGTCTGATATCCTATACATAGGCAAAAAAATATTTTTTTCTTAAAAGGGGTGTAAAACTGAAAGAGTATTTGGGTGACTGTTCCCATGAGTTGTTGCTAAGACATGTTATCAGTGTTGGATTATTGGTCTGGTATGCCTTATTATACATGTCCTCATATATAATCCATAATAAAGTCATCTCAATATTAGCGAAATAATCTTGAAAGGGATGTAAAACTGATTTAAAAAAGAAAACAGTCTGGTATACTTCATTATACATGTCCTCATAATGTTGCCTCAATATTTGTTAAATAATCTTGAAAGGGATGTAAAACTGATTTAAAAAAAGAAAACACACAAAAGCAAACACTAACAAACAGACAAAAACAAACTTACATGAACATGTAGGCTCTGGTTCCCACGAGTTGTTGCTAAGACATCTGATCACCGTGGAATCACTGGTCTGGTACCCAGCATCACATGCATACTGCACTCTATCACCTCCCTGAACTCCGGTTGCCATGACAATGTAGCCATTCTGTATAGTCGGAGGAAAACCACAGTAACCTCCTGGGAAAATAAAAATTTGTTTGCTTATATATTTCTTTACCTCTGCTGTAAACAGCTGAGGTTATATATTGAACTCAGATGAATCGGAAGTATGACAAACAAATAATTTCAATATTTACTAAGGGAGCGACCATTTGATTTTTATGGGGGAAGGGGGGGGGGGGGGGGGGGGGGGGACCGACGAATTTTGCCAGATAAAAATTTCTAGGACAGGACTCAGATGAATCGGAAGTATGACAAACAAATAATTTCAATATTTACTAAGGGAGCGACCATTTGATTTTTATGGGTGGGGGGGACCGAATTTTGCCAGATAAAAATTTCTAGGAAAGGGTAAATTCTATTGTACGTATTGTATTATATACAAATAAAAAGACAGGACCTTGTCTCGAGTGAAAAAAATATCCAGGCCCGAAAATATCTTCCAGCTACCCCCCCCCCCCCCCCCCCCATAAAAATCAAATGGTCGCTCCCTAAAGAATGTGTCAATTTCAGTTCCAGTTCCATGCCAACATGAATATGGAAATACTCAAGAGTATTATCCACAAAATTATAGCGACAAAACCAAGTCTTTATTCTTTTTCATATTTTCACAAACAAATCCTAACTGAATTAGCTGTAATAGCAATAATGCAATCAACGTAGATCCAAGCCTAAGTACTTAAAGAATATGAAAGGTATGTTAAGATTAACAATCTTTTTGTTGATTATAATATGACAATAATTTATGGCACCCATGTTTTAGCCGTGTCATGAGAAAACCAACAATGTTGTTTTCGAACTGAGCTGTATGTGGCACAGAACATGGCTAGAGGCTGGAGATTTCGGATTTATGAAGAAGATGGATTGTACTATCCATGTAGCAAAAAACAAAGCTGCTGATCAGCTTCTCAGTTACTGCGAAGCTGATCTGTACCTTTGTTTTCGCATATGCAAAATGTTGGTTTTCTCATGAAGCAGCTCATTTTCGTCTTAATAAATCTTACTTTCACAGACAGGAATTGGGCTTACATCCCATCTACCACTGCTCAAACATGTCAAAACAACTGACTTAGATGTAGCATGTGTCCCTATGAAATAGTACCCCTCAACACATGACATGTTCACAACATCAGGGGCATGGTATGCCTCGGCTGTTGGCATCAGGTGAGCATTCAAGGAGGATAACTGGGGGCATCCTGAAATATCAAGGGAAGTAACTGGATTTACAACAAAGCTACTGAGAAACATTCATGTACCGTTATACATATATTTTGAAACCTATAATGGGTAAATATTGAGTTTGGAAATTTTGATCGAACAGCTCCTTTTACATGCTGTTTTATTGTGTATTTTTTACGAAAATTAATTTTGTAAAACTCTTTTCCAATGCTGAAAAAATCATTTCTATCTTTCTATTTTTGGAAGTTAAGAATAAATTTTAAGCACTGAAATATAGTCTATATACATGTATGTCAGTTTGAAAATAAGAAGTAGAAATCACACATCAAGTCTTCAAAAGTACAGTACAGTCCAGGGGGATTTTCACCAGCCCGCTTAACCCCGCGGACGATTTTTCTGAGCCCCCCGCATTCCCGCTCACCTGTCCGCTTAAATTATTGCCGCAAAATATTTTAATCCCGCCAGCGGATCCGCGGAGGATCCTCCCGTTACCTGTATAATCCCACCGCAGGTTTGCGGAGGATTGCCACATAAAAATATGACGTCAAAATGATTGACAGCTGACCAATTGCCTAGGTTAACGTTGTGCCTGTTATTGTTATATGAAAAAATTGTTTTATTAGCATTTTCTTATTTTGAGTGGATCTTGATTTTACAAGCGATATAAGCGATATGTTTCATTGCATCTGTGCAGAATGCTCTGCCTAGCCCTGCCTTGTGTCTTTATTTTGGTATGATTTTTTTCGAATATGGTCTTGCACTGCGTCTTACTTGGCCAGTTTTCCATAACATAAGATTCATTAGAACATGCTGCGTAGAGTCAAATTTATGTTTTGCGAATACAAACGTAACGGCATATGTGTTTACATAGTGTGAACATCTCAATACCCCAAAACTTATTTTCAAAGCTGTCAGTATCGATTAATATTGTCTTGGCGAGATTAACTAAATGGGTAATCGACCAGCTTTGTGCCAAATAGTGAAAATTATCAGCTTCTACGAATCAAATACAAATCATGACTTAGGGTTCCGTATTGCTAATGCATGTAAACAGAAGCCTTGTTATGCAATGCACAGTGAAAGGACATTATGTGAGCGCGACGTAACGTATTTTTCATGGCATGCTTGTTATACAACTTCATTTACTTAATATGATTGATAACAATTACTTTTAAGAAATAAAAATATATACTGGAAATAAACCCCGCCTTCTTTCCTTATTCTATCTCATCCCAAAGCTGGTCCGCGGTGGAAATTAAGCGACAAAAATACAGGTAAGCAGGGACGATACAATTTATACCTGTATACCCCGCTGCGGAAACTCTGCGAACCCGCCGCGGAAACTCTGCAAACCCACCGACTAGGGTGTTTCCGCGATGGAAATTAAAATTTTAATCCTTTTTGTTGCAGCCCCCTCTACGCAGGGTTGGGCGGGCTGGTGAAAATCCCCCTGGACTGTACTGTACCATTGCAATTGTTTATTGTCACAAATACACTTTGGACAATCATAGTAGACCCAGATCATACCAATCCACAAGAGTAGTCTCTGCTTTTACTACATTTGCATGATATAAAGCATTATACCAGGATACAAGATCAAAGTCTGAATAAAAGATAATGTTGTTTTTTTCTTCAAACTAAAATGTACGTCAAATCTTAACTCATATAAGACTGGGGTTATTTTTAAGGGACATAGGCAAACAGTATAGCTCCAGATGCGACGCCACAAAACGCTGCGTCCCATCTAGGGCTAATCTATTTGCTTAGAGAAAATTCATCGAAAAATGGAATACAAACTCAAAACTGCTCCTGATGTCCCTCAAAATGAAAGTGGACTCTTCCAAATGATAACAATGGGAAAGTCCATTCATGATATATGGGTTAATGGTACAAACCTGATGAGTATGTAGCATGGAAACCTCTACCACTCTGTACAGCGCTAGTTGTAAGATTCAACTGAAGACTTCCTGTGGTTACGATCATATCTGGTATTACACTGCCCGTAAATCCTCGACCAGAATGCCTTTGGAATCTTGTACCATTCCTGATTTCATACACCTTAAAAATAAACCACATAAAACAATACTTTGCAGAGTGTGTTATGTACCTGATTACTTATTTGATAGAGTAATTTTGGAATGTTTTCATATTTTGGGAATACTTAATTTTGGGAATTTCATTTTTTGGAAATTTTCGAAACTATCATTCTGCTGAGGCCAGTGTAAGGGGGCAGTACAAGTGTGGCACCCAATCTTAGACAAAATTATTTCATTTTCGTGGAAAATATTTGAGATAAATTGTGTATTAAATGAAGAAAACAAGCCCGCTCTAATCAATCTGAACCCCAAATAAAATCCCAAATCCTAACCTCAGCTTATTCAGATGTACTTCCACGAAAGCAGACTAAAAATAAGAGCTGTCGCAGGACAGCGTGCTCGACTGCTTCTGACCTTTGTCAAACATAAGGCCAAACCCGACCGGTAACCCAAAGCATTATGCTCATACATCTTTTTGCCTTGATGCGATAAGGCAAAATCACTGAACCATGAAAGTTAACTATAACTACCTAAGATTTAAAGGTCTCACTCATATTGTGAAAGAAGTGTGTTCATATACCAACTGAGTGCCAAGACACAAGGCAAAATCACTGAACCGTGAAACAAGGTCACACTGACCTATAAGTATTTCAGGGTCAAAGCCTCAAAGGTCTAGTGATACTTACTCATAATGTGAAAGAAATATGATCATATACCCATTCAGTGTTGAGATATAAAGCAAAATCACTGAATCATGAAATTAGGTCATAGTGACCTATAAATATGTTTGGGTTAAAGGTCTGGTCATACTCATTCATAATCAGAAAGAAGTATGAAAAATACCAACTGAGTGTCGAGATATAAGGCAAAATCACTGAACCATGAAATTAGGTCACAGTGACCCAGGAATACTTTACGGTCAAAGGTCTTGTCATACTCATACATATCGTGAAAGAAGTATGTTCATATACCAATTGAGTGCCGAGATATAAAGGAAAATCACTGAACCGTGAAATAAGGTCATATTGACCTAGGACTACTTTAGGGTCATAGGTCTTGTTATACGCAAACATAGTGTCAAAGAAGTTTGTTCATAAACTACTTGAGTGCCGAGATATAAGGCAAAGTCTCTGAACCGTGAAATTAGGTTATAGTGACCTATAAGCATATTGGGGTCAAAGGTCTGGTCATACTCACTCATAATCTGAAAAAAGTATGAAAATATTCTAATTGAGTGTCAAGATGTAAGGCAAAATCACTGAACTGTGAAATTAGGTCACAGTGACCTAGGACTACTTCAGGGTCAAAGGTCTTGTCATACGCAAGCATACTTTGAAAGAAGTTTGTTCATAAACCATTTGAGTACCGAGATATAAGGCAAAATCACTGAACCGTGAAATTAGGTCACAGTGACCTATAAGTATATTGGGGTCAAAGGTCTGGTCATACTCACTCATAATCTGAAAAAAGTATGAAAATATACTAATTGAGTGTCAAGATATAAAGCAAAATCACTGAACCGTGAAATTAGGTCACAGTGACCTAGGACTAATTCAGGGTCAAAGGTCTTGTCATACGCAAACATACTTTGAAAGAAGTTTGTTCATAAACCATTTGAGAACCGAGATATAAGGCAAAATCACTGAACCGTGAAATTAGGTCACAGTGACCTATAAGTATATTGGGGTCAAAGGTCTGGTCATACTCACTCATAATCTGAAAAAAGTATGAAAATATACTAATTGAGTGCCAAGATATAAGGCAAAATCACTGAACCGTGAAATTAGGTCACAGTGACCTATAAGTATATTGGGGTCAAAGGCTTGGTCGTACTCACTCCTAGTCTGAAAGAAGTAAGAAAATATACTAATTGAGTGTCAAGATATAAGGCAAAATCACTGAACCATGGAAAGTAGGTCAACCGACCCTTACCGTCATGACACACAAGTCAGTGTCACAAAGTCAAAAGATGAATGACCAACCATCTTCCTAAGTTGTTTATATTAAGAAATAAAAAGAAAAAAAATTCGGGGAGTTCTAGATTTTGACCTCTAGCCCCGCCCCCCTGACTCGGACCCAGAGGTCCGATGTCATGGAACCTAAAGTGTATGAAGTATGAATGCTTTATGATAAGTTGTTATCAAGATATGGACTCCTTGTAAAAGTTACACAGCAGTACATCTATTTTTTACAGTGTTCTAGTTTTTAACCTCCAGCCCCACCCCCCAGGCATGGACCCACAGACCCGATGCCATGAAATGAAACTCAACCCTACAGGGTACCTATGGTCCATGTATGAAAGCCCTCTGATAAAAAGTTTTCAAGATATAGACTTCTAGAATACTATATCACAGAAAAGCCATTATTATTAATGGTGTTCTAGATTTTAACCTCTAGCCCCACCCCCTGGCATGGACCCAGGGATCTGATGCCATGGAATGAAAGCCGACCCTACAGGGTGTCAATGACCCAAGTATCAATGCTTTCTGATGAGTGGTTGTCAAGATATGGACTTCTAGAAAACTTTAACACAAGAATTGCCATTTTTGAAGGTGTTCTAGATTTTAACCTCCAGCCCCACCCCCTGGCCTGGACCCAGTGGCCCGATGCCATGGAATGAAAGCTAACCCTACAGGGTATCTATGGTCCAAGTATGAATGCTTTCTGATGAGTGGTTGTCAAGATATGGACTTCTAGAAAACTTTAACGCAAGTGTGACGCGCACGCGCACGGGAACGCGCACGGGAACGGGAACGGGAACGTGGACGACCGGGGTGACTGCAATAGCTCTATGCACTTCGTGCAGTCGAGCTAACAAGTACCTCCAGAAAGTCCATGCCATTTTCTAGATCAAAGTCCAGGAAAACCAGCCTTATACTGGTCTCCACCGATGGACTAATCAGCCAAGAACAGCTAGCCACTGAGGGGTAGGATGTTATACCATAGCCCGGAGATTGTATTACGCCCGTGACTGAAGTCAGTACCATGTCACATCCTGGAAGATATATACATTTGAGCCGCCTCGTGGAAAAAACAACAATGTGGTTTCCCAACAGGTCTGACACAAACTGGCCTGTACAGCTTCAGAAGCAGGCTAGAAGCTTGAAATTTTGGAGTTAAGTAGAAGAGTAATTGTACTATCTGAGTATAGAAAACAAAGGCGATGATCTGCTGCGAAGCTGATCTGCGCCTTTGTTTTCGCCTAGGCAGATTGTTGGGTTTCCCATGTGGCGGTTCATTTGTTAAAAGATTGATTAACATCACTTACCATTAACACCATATTATTGTAAATTCTGAAATTTTCGCATGATATTTATTTTGCAAATTTTCTATTTCCGAATTATTTGCAAGTTTTGAATTTATGAATTAGTGTTTGTGCAGTCCTTATGGACTATTACAGATTCCTTATTAGTGAGAACCTTGAATTAGCAAGGCATCGAATTTCGGAAATATTCGCAAAAATAAAGTTTTCTGAATTTTCACTGTTCATAACAGTATTTATGACATTAGTTATACGTGATCTATAAGTGAAGATAGTGAACCTCTACATTTCCAGTGAGATGGGAGTTGCAAGTGTATGTATACTGTAGAGACCACAATGTCATTAGGCTGACTGGACTGACTGACTGTATACACTACTAACTAGGGCAGAGCTAGGATCTGTCCCATCCATACTATAACAATACCTGATTTATAAGTGAAAATAACCCCTCTACATTTCCAGTGAGACAGGAGTTGCATGTGTATGTATACTGTGTTGGTCGTAGAGACTACAATATCACCGGGCTGGCTAGACTGACTGACTGTATACAGCACGGCAAGGCAATACTATAACAATACCTGATCTATAAGTGAAGATAGCCCCTCTACATTTACTGTGAGACAGGAGTTGCATATGTATGTATACTGTGTTGGTCGTAGAGACCACAATGCCCCCAGGCTGGCTCGACTGGCTGACTGTATACAGCATAGCAGAGCTAGGGTCTGGGCCACCCATACTATAACAATACCTGATCTATAAGTGAAGATAGCCCCTCTACATTTCCAGTGAGACAGGAGTTGCATGTGTATGTATACTGTGTTGGTCGTAGAGACCACAATATCCCCAGCTGGCTAGACTAGCTGACTGTATACAGCACAGCAGAGCTAGGGTCTGGCCCATCCATACTATTACAATACCTGATCTATATGTGAAGATAGCCCCGCTACATTTCCAGTGAGACAGGAGTTGCATGTGTATGTATACTGTGTTGGTCGTAGAGACCACATTGTCCCCAGGCTGGCTAGATTGTGTGACTGTATACAGCAGGGAAGAGCTAGGATCTGGCCCACCCATACTATAACATTACCTGATTTATAAGTGAAAATAACCCCTCTACTTTTCCTGTGAGATAACAGTTGCATGTGTATGTATACTGTGTTGGTCGTAGAGACCACATTGTCCCCAGGCTGGCTAGATTGTGTGACTGTATACAGCAGGGAAGAGCTAGGATCTGGCCCACCCATACTATAGCATTACCTGATTTATAAGTGAAAATAACCCCTCTACATTTCCTGTGAGATAACAGTTGCATGTGTATGTATACTGTGTTGGTCGTAGAGACCACATTGTCCCCAGGCTGGCTAGATTGTGTGACTGTATACAGCAGGGAAGAGCTAGGATCTGGCCCACCCATACTATAACAATACCTGATTTATAAGTGAAAATAACCCCTCTACATTTCCAGTGAGATAGGAGTTGCATGTGTATGTATACTGTGTTGGTCGTAGAGACCACATTGTCCCCAGGCTGGCTAGATTGTGTGACTGTATACAGCAGGGAAGAGCTAGGATCTGGCCCACCCATACTATAACATTACCTGATTTATAAGTGAAAATAACCCCTCTACATTTCCAGTGAGATAGGAGTTGCATGTGTATGTATACTGTGTTGGTCGTAGAGACCACAATGCCCCCAGGCTGGCTCGACTAGCTGACTGTATACAGCATGACAGAGCTAGGGTCGGCCCATCCATACTATAACAATACCTGATCTATATGTGAAGATAGCCCCTCTACATTTCCAGTGAGACAGGAGTTGCATGTGTATGTATACTGTGTTGGTCGTAGAGACCACAATATCCCCGGGCTGGCTCAACTGGCTGACTGTATACAGCATGACAGAGCTTGGGTCTGGACCGTCATAGAGTAGGATGGTGTCGGAACAGCACAGGTCCACTGATAACAACTGGAAACAAAGAAACAATAATCAGGTGGTTTAACTTAATTGGTATATAATGTTCCATTTTGTGCTAGAAAAAAAAGGTACACGTATGCTTCAACCTCACTGTTACATGCTTCATCATAATGCGGTTTTCAAAATAACATGGCCATTTCATATTTCATGGCTCCAAAGTTGTTTATTTTGCTATATCTCTATAGTAAGCAACCTCATTATAACACGGCTTCACTAAAAACACAGTCTGTTTCTATGGACCCCAAAGATAGCGTCAAAAAGAATCAATGCTCATAGTTAAGATTGCTAAAAATGTTTTTTAGAGTTCTTGTCTCGATTCAAATTTTGAATATCTCAGTCTGTGTGATATCTGTATTGCCTGTGTAAGATACAACTGCATGTGAGCTGTGTCATGAGAAAACCAACAATGTGGTTTCTGCACATTTCAGATCTAAGAAGAAGAGGGATTGCACTGTCTGTGTAGTGAAAAACAAAGGTGCTGATCAGCTGTGCAGTTACTGCACAGCTGATCTGTGCTTTTGTTTTCACATATGCAGAATGTTGGTTTTTCATGCGGCTCATGTAGCTTCAAGTATGAAAACTTGAAAATATGAAAACAGGAGCAATTTATTTTTTTAACCTCAAATGTAATAAGCCTTGTCCCTGGCACAGTGACAGTATATGTGACCTCAATGTTCCCTGGGTATGAGAGGGGGTATAAAGGTGTGTGTAGAAACTGCCTTGCTGGTGTAGCTTCTAATGTCGGTTCTAACAGTGGTATCATTTGTATAGCTGAAAAGAAACAAGAAAATCAGTTTTTGGCTTTTCTAGCAAGTTTGACTCGAACTGGTCTATTAAACTACAGATACTAACTACATGCTTCATCGTAGCTCAATGGGCTCACACATGTATGAGCTTTGTAGACATTAAAAAGTGTTTTTTGTATGCATGTACTTATCTGAGCATCAGCTTTTTTATACACAAACCAGGCAGACAGAGCATATATGGACCAGAATGTACATGCTCTATGTACTTGCAATGCTTGCTATTCCATTTGTAGCAATTTTTATTCAGTCTTTCAACACTATTTCAGCAGAGATCATATGAGATGGGCCAATCAGTAGTTGGGGGTGACAAAAGGAGCACCCCAAATAAAAACGAATACCTGCAAGCAGAACTTGTCTGACAAGAGCATGTGCAGGGCATGCCACCTTTTTGTTTGAATCTTTGAGTACTTACAACTGAGTCAATAGGCAGTCAAAATATTCTAGGTCTTTAAAGATCAAATCACTTACAAGAAGCTGTGGTTTCTCCAGGACAAGTCTTGACATAAACATCACAACAAGTATCATCCTCTACTATTAGTGGCTCTATAATCATATAACACTCCTTCTCCTTGTCCTGGGGTTGGTGTATGTTGTACTGTACGCCGAGACACTCCGCCAAGCGTGAACAGTCAGTGAGACAGTCAGACACAGTCTGGCGCGAGCCGAGGATGATTTTCCTCCTCTCAGCTTCGTAGGAGAGTGATTTGCCAGGCAGCTTGTGCAGTGTGCACTGAAAATCTAGAAAAGAGGAATGTTTTAAGTTAATTAAACGCTCAGGTGCAATAAGCAAATACATGTTATTTTCTTGGTCTAAAGTAAATTGTTTTTACTTGGTCTAATGTAAATTGTTTTTACTTGGTCTAAAGTAAATTGTTTTTACTTGGTCTAAAGTAAATTGTTTTTACTTGGTCTATAGTAAATTGTTTTTTCTTGGTCTAAAGTAAATTGTTTTTACTCGGTCTAAAGTAAATTGTTTTTACTTGGTCTAAAGTAAATTGTTTTTACTTGGTCTAAAGTAAATTGTTTTTACTTGGTCTAAAGTAAATTGTTTTTACTTGGTCTAAAGTAAATTGTTTTTACTTGGTCTAAAGTAAATTGTTTTTACTTGGTCTAAAGTAAATTGTTTTTACTTGGTCTAAAGTAAATTGTTTTTACTTGGTCTAAAGTAAATTTAGAGTGACAAACCACTGACACAAGTCAATAATTTCCTTGAACCAAAACTTGAAATTTACATACTGAAAATTCAGAAATTTTCATGTGGCTTTTATTTTGTGAATTTTCTTTTTCCCTATTATTTGTGAGGTCTTGAATTCGTGGACAAGTGTTTGTATAGCCTTATGGCTTATGGAGATTCTTTATTAGCACTGCAAGAACATTCTGAATTCACGAGGCAACAAATTCAACAAATATTCATGAAAATTATGTTCTCGCAACTATTTCCTATATTGGCTAAAAAATTACAGAAAACTATGGTAGTACCTGTTGACCATGTGAAATTAAAGCCAGACTTCTCCACACTGCCGTCAGTGACGAATCTGACCACCAACCAGTTGGTACTGCTCATATAGGTCGCAAACTGGCCCAGAGTTGACCCGCTTAGTCTAGTGATCAGCTGACTGGTTGCTATGGTACCACCTCCATCCCATAATTCCACAAAGTCAAGGTCAGTTTCCGTGTCGAAATGGTTAAACTGGAAGAGAAGAATACAATTATTTGTTTTGATGCCAGAAACTTGTCAAAGCATGAAAAATCATTGGTTTTATTTTTTATGTAAAACTTTTTTTTTACTTAACTTACAGTACACAGATGTCAGATAAGGCAATTCTGCTTCTTAGACACCAATTGAGCTGTGTCATGACAAAACCAACAATGTGGTTTCTAAACAGGTCTGACACAAACCAAGCTGTAAAAGCACAGAAGACAGCTAGAGGCTGGAAATTTTGGATTTAAGAAGAAGAGGAATAGCAATATCCCTGTAGCGAAAACAAAGGCGCTGATCAGCTTCGCAGTTACTGCAAAGCTGATCTGCATCTTTGTTTTCGCAAACACAGACTGTTGGTTTTCTCATGAGGCTGCTCATTTACCTAGTGGTGGGGAAAGACCAGGGCAGATCTTGAGGTTTGGTATGGAAAAAACAGTACCTGGAAGGTGCCAGTCAAATCGTTGAATCATACTGCTGCAGGAACAACTGGATAGAGTATCCAATCAATATTGGAAGCCCATCAGGAAAACATGTCCATGAAAAGTATACCCCCTCAAACTCCACTTTTATATAGAAAAACTGGCGTTAGCAGTGGTATACCTATTCTTCTTATTTTTGATCCAAAACATAGATTGTGGATACTCGTTAGTGGTTCTAACATGTACCAACAATCTATGTTTTGAGCTAATATATAAAAAATATCGAAATTAATCTACAGAAAATTTTTATTTTTACAGCTGAAGCAATCTCCATGCAATGCACAGGGAAATTTTCGTAATACAAAATAAATTTTTGTATAATGCAAGTGCCAGTTTTTGTAATGGTCTATGTTTACCTGAATCTGTATCCTAGAGCCAACACTTCCTTCAATGGTCCACTGACAGTTCATACTGGATAGATAGACATTTTGGGAACCATTCCTTGGGCTGACAACCTGACCACTGGTACCCTGCTCATAGTAGGAACACAGTCTGGCTGTTAATAAAAAGTAAACACAAATTGTATACAATACAGGGGTGCAGAATTATCTGATAGAATTTCAGCTGACAGAAGATATTTTTAGCATTTGACGTCCATATCAGTGCATATCCGAGAAAAAAAAAATCATTTCTCTAACACAACAACGCTAAATGTTTAACCATCAAGCTTGGGCAAAAAGAAGCATTACTTCTTGATAAAAAAAAATGTTCTAGATGTTTTGTTAGAATTGATCTTAGAAGATTCAACATTACAATTAAATTTGTGGTTTCCTGAAAAAAGTATGAATCAAAGCAAATAAAAAAAGCTAAAGCTGCATTGGTGGGCAACATGTTTCATGCAGGTAATCAAAATCAGAAGCTTGTCTTAATTAAACAAAGCTTTAAAACAGATTTGTTCCTATTTAAGTCTGCCATTTTTTTTCCGATTCATATACACTGAAGAGCTTTAAAAACGCAAAAAAAAGAAAATTGATAATTTTTTGCACCAAGGATATTGTAAGTCTTCCGTAACAGGTGAAAGGGATCAGTAACTGTACTCTGCTTCCAATTTTACACGAAACCGGCATTTGTAAAGTCACTGGCCACCAACAGGAATAAAAACCCATTTTATACTTTTTGCCATGTGGCGTCACGTTGAATTAATGAAGAAAAACATTTGACCATTTCACACGGAGCTTGTAGTAATCCATAACTAAAAACACTTTAGTTTTCGTTTTGTTTCATTTTTGACAATTCTACGGGTCTTTAAAAATGAATTATCCAGCACAATTGAATTTTCACTAACTTTATGACGTATATGTGACGCCACGTGACGTCATAATTACCATTTTTCATCTATACGGCACTGCAGCAGTCCCTCCGAGGCTATTGGGACAGTGAAAGGTTGACACCGGTCTGATCAACCGAACTTTTCACGTCAAGGCACTAATGTCTCTAGAGATTTGACGTAAAAACGCTATATTACGTGGATTACGTCGACAATGACCAATCAGACAATCTAGCGTTATTGTCATGCAATCAAGGCAATTGGCAAAACCTGTGCTTTTAATGAAATAGCAATGCTCTTTGTGCCAAAGAACAAATTGTAGTCGTGCTCAATATCTTTTGCAGTTTTGGATTTTAGGGGTAAAGCTATAGCAAGGACTGTAACTCTCACATTTCTCATTATTTTGATACGAAATTCACAGCATTGTTTTCAAACATATCAATTGTTTATGTGTGTCAAATTTCATAAAAATCGAATTACTAGAAGTATGAAAATACAATTGAATTACAACTTTTGCGTTTTTAAAGCTTTTCAGTGTATGTTACGGTTTCGTGTACTATATGTAAAATTTTGTTTCCTATTATGAAAAATGGGCCAGAAAGATGATAGCATGTTTGTAATTCTTAAGATTTATTTGTTTGTATTGAGGTATAACATCCCAGTCAACAATTGTTCAGTCATGTAAGGACAGAGCTACCACTTCCTGGGTATTAACCAGTACTTTAAGGAGTAAACGTGTCTTGCTCAAGAACACAACACGGACCCGCCAGTGGGGATCCAACTCAGGACCTCTCGATTCTGTGTCTGATGCTCTACCACTATGCCACCATGTTCCCCATATTCTCAAGAGACAACAAATAACTGAACCTTCACATGAGAAAACCAACAATTTGGGGTTACAACCAGGTCTGACACAAACTGGGCTGTACAGTCACAAAAGCAGGCTAAAAGCTTGAAATTATAAATTGTTAAGAAGAGAAATTGTACTGTCTGTGTAGCGAAAATAAAGGCGCTGATTAGCTGTGCAGTTATTGCACAGCTGGTCTGCACATTCAGTGTTTTTGCATATGCAGATTGTGGTTTTCTGATGCAGCAACTCAATTTATAAATACGAGTCGCTGATAACAAAGATTTAACTTACGACAATTCATCTCATCAGAATCGTCCCCACAAGAATTCATTCCATCACAAACTGATGACGGCGAAACACAGCGACCATTGTGACAGCTGTATGTGTCTAAAATAGAAATGTTGAAAAGTTCAAAATAGAAAAACTGGTAGCTGCATCATAAAATCTAATTTTAATTTTTTTAAAATATGAGTGATGGCCTGAAAACCTCCGTAAACACTATGAAAATTTGCCCATGCAATATACAGAGATGTTTTAGAGATGTGAAAATTTTCAGACGTGAAAATTGAAAATTTTCCACCGATAAATTTTGATTTTGTTTTTCTTATTTTTGCTCTAATGAGTACCCACAATCTATGAATACTGTAATATTACATTGAATGAATTTTGTAAATAAAAACCTCACCTTCAGGACATGGTGTCCTTTGGCAAACAGCTGGATAAACTTGTTTACAATTGTCGAGATACCATCTATTCTTGTCGTCCTGACCATCCCAGGGTGGCCCCACATATGCACAGTCCCCTTTATCAATCTGGGGCTCATAGGGAGCCCAGACCCCGACCTCCACTCCTGTCTGTCTGCCGTCTGACCGGTAGCCGATATCTGCTGAGTCGGCATTATGGTCAATTCTGTTATATCCTGCAAAACAAAAATGAAAATGGAGCCGATTTGTGGCCCTTCTGATTCTTCTAGTAATGTTAGGAGACAAAATCTATGGTGTTTACTTTTAGATTCAACTGGACATCCCAAAATTTAATGCAGGATAAGAAAATTACTATCTGATATTCCATTCAATTTTCTTAGTTGGTTTGAGAAAATAAAGTACTGTTAAAAAATCAATAAGAATAAATGGATTATGGACTTTCTTTACCCAATATCATACCAAGAAAAACTGAGTACCATTCACCTTCTAGCCTCGAGGTTATAAAACTTTTTTCATGCTCAGCTCAGCTGAAATTCATCCTGCTCAAAAACATGATAAATGTTAAAATGCAAACAATAGTTGGTATTTTAACATTTATTAGCAGGATCAATTGCTAGTTTATAACATTTGAACTTGAATTTTCCACTAATTTTGACTATTTTAACATCTATGACCAGTTAAAATTTCATGCTCAGCTGAGCTGAGCTTGAAAAAAGTTTTATAACATTGAGGCCTGGTATAATGAGTATGAGTCGCTTACCTATCCAAAACTTGCGTATCCCAAGATTTCTTGCTTCTGTTGCTAATTTGCTTGTAATATCAAACCCCTTGGGCTCACCGAGTATTGCACCTTGCCTGCATACAAGACAAATTAGAAAAAAAATGTGTGAAAGCATTTGATCAACTTACACATAAAGAATTTTAATGTTCAAGTGTTTACAAACAGAGATGATACGAGAACAGTACAATCACAGATCAGGCTGTCTAATAATAATTATTATCTTCATCCTCATAATCATTTAATAAGAGCTGTCGCAGGACAGCGTAGCTCGCCTGACTTGTGCTTTGCCACTAAATTTATCAAAATCTATGACCCATGACCTTGACCTCAAGGTCGCTCATGTGGGTCCTAAAAGCATAAAATTTCAGACCAATATCTACAAACATGCAAAGTATCAACTTGATCCATCAACATGTTCAAGAGATATAGACTTCTAACAACTTTAACGAAAAACTTCAACAAAAAATTTGTAAATCTGTGACCCTGACCTCTTGGTACCCAGGGTGGGTCATGAGTGTACTCCATAAAACTTCAGACCAATATCTTCAAACATGCAAAGAATCAACTTGATCTATCAACATGTTCAAGAGATATAGACTTCTTAAATCTTTAATGAAAAACTTTAACATAAAATTTCTAAGTCTGTGACCTTGACCTCAAGGTCACCCAGGGTGGACCACGACGGTACTGCATAAACGTTCAGACCAATATCTACCTACCAACATGCAAAGTATCAACTTGATCCATCAACATGTTCAAGAGATATAGACTTCTAAAATCTTTTATGAAAAACTTTAACATAAAATTTCTAAGTCAGTGACCTTGACCTCAAGGTCACCCAGGATGGGTCATGATGGTACTGCATACAACTTCGGACCAATATCTACCAATATGCAAAGTATCAACTTGATACATCTACATGTTCAAGAGATATAGACTTCTAAAATACTTTAACCGAAAGTGTGACGCGGATGTACACGTAAACGTAAACGGGGACGACCGAGGTGACAACAATAGCTCTGTGCACTTTGTGCAGGCGAGCTAAAAAAGGTATGTATGTGCAGAAAAAAATTAAATTATAGGATATCTGACTTTTCCTGAGGACTCTTCCAAAGAATGCAAAAATTCAAGGCTAATCATTATTTAATTTGTAAGCATATATCTATTCATACACTGCATTAACACTGACTTTATGATGTTTACAGACTTGAAATTAAAAGATGGTGAAAAATGCTGAAATTAAAGAGAAGCCGTTTTATTTGCATTTGAGCACAGGTACTTCTTAATTTGTTTGTCTGTTTGTATTGCGGTTAAACATCCCAGTCAACAACTGTTAGTCATGTTGGGATGGAGCAAGTGCTTCCTTGGTAGTTAATGGTCTTGCTCAAGGACATGGTACAGTGCCAGGCATGGGGATCAAACACAGGACCTTTTGGTTCTGAGTCCCAAACTATACCACCAGGCCACTGCACTCCCTTATTTCTTAAATTTAATGCACTCAAACAGAATGAATAAAGCACATAGCTATATATACTACCTCTGGCAGTATTTCAAAGCTTCCGTCCATGTATGTTGATATGGCACAAATAGATAGCAGGTCTCATAGATCTTACTCCAACCTGAAATACAGAGACCAGAGGTTTATCTGTATATACCACTGGGTCTGGTTCCAAGTACCAAATTTTCATCTCCATTGACCAGATGACCTGAACAATTTCCAAATGCTTAAAACCATGTTATTTTTTTTTCCAGATTTTATGAAAAATTATGTTTTTTTCTCAATTGCATTGCTTAAACTCAGCTTTTCCCCTTAAAAAAATGTGACCTTATTTCCCAATTATATTGGTACCAAAAATATAAGGCCAAAAAAGTGATAAAAGCATGCAAGAACCAGGAAACTCGAGATGTATATAGGCACAAGTAAACTGTCGGAATAGGAACACCTGATGTCAATACAGAGTCCATATTTTCTAAACTGTGATTTGTATTTGTCCATACATTGTGTACTTTATCACACCTGTCGGTTGCTTCTCTACCTTGTCTATATTTACCTGGAACACAAGGCTATGATGCCACTAGATGAAGCACATGAGAATGAGAAAAATTGATGCTGAAATAGCGTACGTATTTACCTGACTTGACCCTACCAACAGACCAATAACACTAACAGTAAAGGCTGTAAACATTTACCATGCGCGGATCCAGAGGGGAGGACCGGGGGTCCGGACCCCACCCCTGAAATTTGAAAATTTTACCTAAAAAAAAAAGGTAATTTCGGGATTTTTGGGTGGTTGGACCCCCCCCCCCCCCCCCCCTCGTCAGTGACCAAAAATTACCATTTTCGTTGGACCCCCTCTCATGAAAATTTCTGGATCCGCGCATGTTCACAGTGCCATACTATCTATCTCCATATACTGAGTCGATCAATTTCTGATAATCATCTTAGGTGTGGGGTGGGTGCTATATTTTGAATTTAGATCGCTCAAGATGGCGGATGTGCTTTCTTTAGGGGGAATTTGGATCAAATAAAATATGGACTCAGAGGAAAATTTTTCGCTATTGACAGCCAGCTACATATTTTCATATTTTAAAGGTTATTTCATAAGCAGAAGTTTACATATCACTAGCTGGTTTTATAAATCTATGAGACAGTCAAACACATACAGTATCAATGAATGTGTGTAAGTAATTTTTATTTTTTTTTTTCGCATTGAACCAGTGTTTTTTTTTTGGTTTGTTTTTTTATTTCTTAATCAAAATAAAATATTTTGAGAAAATATTTTGAGCAAATATTTTCCTATCACAGATTTATAATTGGAGTGTTTAAGATTTATTTGTCTGCATTTTGTTAATTTATATTTATGGGAATTAAAAGCTTTGCATCTCTTGTCATTTGACAACCTGTTTGTTGCATACTGAAGATAAACCTTATTAACTGTTGACAGCTGATCTTGTCAAACTAATAAATGGGGTTTTAAAGATGAATACCATGGTTTTACATTAAGAATGCCTTGAATATAGAAAGAGCAGCAGTTTGCGACTGATAGCTCCTAATCTGCAGAAATTCTACCATTTGTAGCATTTATCCAAGATCTGATACTTATTTAAAAATCCCTCCAATAAGTGTTATCACCAGTATGAATTATAATCAGTAAGACATAAAATGCATATAAATTCAACAAGTATCCTTGCTTTCACTAGTCTGGATGATTCTACTGATCTTGGTTACCATTTTCAGAGCCACTTAAGGGTAAACATTACTATTGTTTATGAGCACACTGTTTGCGCAACGTCGGCGTTTAGTATCTGCATGTTACGCGTAGTTTTAACGCCATTTTGTTTTGATTTCTCAATGACGTTGCAAGCTTTAGAATCTTATTCTGTTTGTTTCTGCATAATTAAGTCCTTAAGCGGGTATACGTATTGTTATTTTTTTTTATTTTTAAAGAAGTTCTGTTGCAATTGATATACCCAAATTCGTGTATAAGAATAATTATATGTGAAAACGTTTATTTCGCTGTTGATGACGTCGCATAAATATACGCGACGTCAGTGTAACGTTTGGCGTTAAAACGAAAAAGGCGGGAATATTGAACGGTTTTTTTCTCTATATCTTCCAACGCAATCCGGTGACCCTCACTTTTTATTTGAACTTTTAAATGGTTACCACGTTTCCTATCTCTTGGTGTAATTTAATCAAAATCATATGCGTAGTTTAGGAGATATCGCAAAAATACGTACTTTTTCCAGGTTTGAAAAGATGGCGGGAAAGTTAATTTTGCATGTAATCTCCTCAATTTAAGAGCAAATAGTATCAAAATATAAGGAAATAACATTCATCGTGTGTTTAAGTTGTTTTTGCAGTAATAACATATATATTCAAACACATGTCCGCTACGAGTGCTGTTTTCTGAAATGCATGAGAAACATCCAAAAAGTTCTGATACCATGGAAACGAGGCCGGTGACACCCCACTTTTATTTCGATTTTAGTCCAAGGATACAATTATCTTGTAGCATAGGAAGTTTCATGAAAATCATATGCGGGAATTAAATAGTAATGTTTCCCTTTAATAAAGTTTGAATTGTCTCCGACAAAGTAACATGCGGTAGAGAAAAGTCTGCTGATAACAAGATTTAGCTTTTTAAAAAAAACTAGAAAATGTGTTTATGAAACACTATGCCCCCAACTGGTAAGTCACTTTCAAGATGTAAAAATGTCCAAAAAATGACTTAGTTCAAATTGTAAAAAAAAAGTGACAAAAATTAATCCAGGGTTCGCGTTACCGGTCGCCATTTTCGCAAATTGCGACAAGTTTTTAAATCTGGCGATAGAAAATAAAAATTGGCGAAAAAAAAATGGCGACAACTAAAAATGGCCTAAAATCGCCATCTCCGGCATAAATACATTGTCCAGAGTCATTAATTGTCCGCGTGTGCTTGTCTAATGGTCATATAACACCGTAATTATCGATCAAAAGACGGTAGCCGATGGAGTTTATTGAAAACAAATATTTGACACGCGCTGTCTATCTTGCACGATAGTTCCGCCCACATGGTCATTTGGTCCAGCCTTTTTATTAAATATTCATTACACATGATCGCTAGCTACCAATGGAGACCAGTATTGAAAATCGCTTCGGTTGACGTCACTGAAATTTACCCATTATAAAACACGTGAACAATTATGCCGGGTCAAGGTTCAACACGTTCATGGACGACATTAATTGATTTGACTCGCAAACAATATGTGTTTAGTCAATTGAGTCCTCCGTAAAACCACCCATCATTAATATTCATTTTTATATTGACCATTCAAATCTGCACATTAGCTAACGGTCAATGACGGTTAGACAACACGTGGGTTAGACAAACAAACCAACACGTGCTTTTTACAGGTAAATACAGGTGCAAAAACACAATGTTTGTCTAAGGAAATAGGGGTGGGCGTGGCTATACCTTGCTGGCGGAGGAGTCAATTAGGATTTCGCTATCAAAAGCGGTTAGTAATTTTTGTTTGCGCCGACTTTAGTAACACATTGAATATTTCATTTCAACACCTCTTTGATCTTCTTGTCAGTGACAGTGTGTGTGTAATTTAAAAAACGAAAACGATGGATGCAAACAAATTATTTCTGCAACTCAAATTTTTGGTATGTTTTTGAAGTGCCGATCGAAAGCATGTATAATCTCTGCCATGAAATTCGATCTTCATTCAATCATTAAGGCAAAATGAGTAAACGTAAGGCTGATTTTGGTACTCCCGAAAAGGAGAATGAGCGTCCGAAAACGTTTGGCACCCCAACTGCATCCCGGTCATATCGAGACGAGTGGAAGAACGGCAACCCCTGGTTACGTTACGATGCTAAGTCTAAGGCTATGTTCTGTGGCTTTTGCATCTGAAAGAATCTGTGACGAAACATGCTACGTCCAAGGGTAAGAATGGGGGTAAATTAAGCATGTTAAGTCGAAAAAACTATTGGCTCAATGATTAAGATTTTTTGGCGAAAATGGCCAAAAGTTTGGCTCAAATTTGGCTCTAAGTTGAAGAAAATGGCACAAAAAAAATCAGATTGGCGAAAATGGTGGCGAAAGAAAAAAAAATCCTAGCGCGAACCCTGTAATCTGAGGAGTATATCCCAACCACATGCATATCTTCAAAGCATGGTCACAATGTCTGCAAAGTTTCAAAAGTATCGGTATTAAATTGTAGGAGGAGTTGCACACACAAGGTACCCTCTATCCAGTCACTAAAATTCCCGAAAAAATGACTAAGTTCAAATCGTGAAAAAAATGACAAAAAATAATCCAAGGATTATATCCAAACCACATGCATATCTTCAGACCATGCCCATAACACATGTACAATTTTAAATGAATTGGCATGAAACTGTAGGAGGAGTTGCGCACAATAGGTACCCACTGCCCATTCACTTTCATTGTGAAAATGCCCGAAAAATGGCTATGTTCAAATTGCGAAAAAAGTGACAAAAATTAATCTGAGGATTATATCCAAACCATATGCATATCTTCAACAACATCTGTAAAGTTTCAAGAGAATCGGAATAAAACTGTTGGAGGAGTTGCGCACACAAGGTAGCCACTATCTATTCACTTAATCAAGAATTAAAAAGGGAAATAACTCTAACAGAATGGGCCCCTAGCCCCTTGAATTTACCTGAAAGAAAAAATATGGGTCCTCTTAATTTTCATACACAAACTACATACCAAATTTCAAGATCCTAGCTCTAACCGTTCCTGACCGAGTGCTCACGCATCACAGACTGACTGACTGACTGCACTCACTGCACGGACAGACCCAAACCAATATGCCCCCGCATAAAAATGGACCAAAATTAACAATAACAAGCAAATTCAGAGAATTTATGTCCCCCGCCTTGATTGTTTAGTTACACAAATATAATCTGAGAAGCCACATGAACTTTCTAAGTGTAAATGCCCAAAAAATGACTAAGTTCAAATTGCGAAAAAGTGATAAAAATTAAGCTGAGGATTATATGCAAACCATATGGGTATCTTCAATGCATTATAAAGACAACTGTAAAGTTTCAAAAGAATCAGAATGAAACTGTAGGAGGAGTTGCGCACACAAGGTACCCCCTGTCCATTCACTTTCATTGTCAAAATGACCGAAAAATGACTAAGTTCAAATTGCAAACAAAAGTAATAAAAATTAATCTGAGTATCATATTCAAACCACATGCATATCTCAACCTATGGAAACGGTGTATTAGAAAAACGGTGAATCAACGGGGGTTAATCGGAAAAATGTGAAGCATCGGGCGATGTGTCGGTGAGACATCGGGATTTGCACTAGATAAAAGGTATGTTGTTTGTTTACTTCTATTTTGAAGCGAAAGCTAAAAATACTGCAGAAAATAAAAACAAATCGAACACTTGCAGGAGCTGTAAGGGTCTTTGATGCAGCCCCGGAAACCCTAAAATTGTTGAAAATGTATTTTGTTTAATCGCCACAGTGCGCCCCATTTTACTACTCAAACATTTCAGTTGACTTTCGGTTGTATTTTTTGTTTATTTTTTATGCTTACATCGAATTACGAATGTAAACAACCTTAATTCAGATTGATGAATATAGAAAAGTAAGCTCCTGATTATCAACCTTCAGAAAATTTGTAAAAAAGACTGGGAAAATCAAGATTCAGCCGGGTGATTGATTATTTGGTGAGTCTCCGGGCAAGTTGTGTGTGTCGCCGGGGAGCAACCAAATTTTGATGGAATAAAACTTTATTTTCTTAATTCTAGCCAGTACATGATTGTTGTTTTTTTTAACTTTTAGTTTGAGTGGGATCATATCTATCCCAATTACGGATGCTATAAACACACGTTAATCACCGGCAGTGATGAGAACTCGGACGTTCCTCGTCCGCAGCGTCCGTCATATCGCACTGTTCGCATATATATAGTTGTTTTTTTTTTTCGCTGGTTAAATGAAGTTGAAGCAAATGAAAATGTGTAAGAAATAATTGGAAAAGATACTGTCTCCAATTCTTAAATTTCTTCGGTTGCCGATTTGAAGACTGGGAAAATTATAACAGTAAACGCAGGTCCAATCTTTGGAAATAACATGGAACAGTATCTATTGGGGTAGCTTCTTTCCTAAAATTATCAGGGCCTGAAATGCCCCCTCTGATGTCTACCGCTGAGGTGCCAGATGATTGCGTGTCGAAGCTTAACGTTTCTTGTGAGATCTAGGGACAAAGATACCACAGTCACAGCCCCCGCTAGAGCGCGGTAGCTGAAGCGGTAGAGCGTCAGACTGTCACTCTGGAGCAAGAGGTCCTGGGTTCGATCCCCATGAGCGCCGTGTAGGGTTCGAGCCTCGCACGGGTCTCATGTGGGACAAGTCAAGTTCTGCTTGCAGGTGTGTCAGGTGCTTTTTCCTGGAGTACTCCTATTTTCGCCCCACCTACTGATTTGTTAATGAGTAAAATAATTGGCTTTTAAGGCACGTAAAACTTAATCAAAAATAATAATAATAATAATAATAATAATAATAATAATAATAACAACAACAATATCAATAATAATAACTGATTCGTAAAACATGACATTTCGACAGGTTCCCAAGTTTGATTAGCTTTACAATATACCGAGACAATGCATACCTGACGGTATTAATTGATGTTAACTTTAGGTTCGGTCTCCTTTTGTTGCTCAGTTCACACGACTGGGCATTTATTTTCTCATGGGAAAAATGAGGATTTTCGACATGACTATCCGAGTAACACAAGTATAAGCGTTTCCAAAACGCTTGCGATCTCTCAGCACTAATTTCACTGTATGACCACGTATAAATCCACGGCGATAACCACAGACCGAAAAGGTTCAACGTGAGCTTTCATACCCGAGCCGGCATGCGCTGTTTTAGCGTGACCCAATCGAAGCTGCCTTGTCCAATCAAGTACGACCGGAAGTGTGGTCGATTTACAAGAAGATTCCAGGCCTGTTCAATTATATATGCGATCTCGCCACGGCGAGATCGCAAAAAGTAACTCGAGTAACAAGGCCAAACAGCACGAGTTACAGTAATGCGCATACGTATCTACGTCATGTGCTTGCGTATAACTGTAACTCTCACTTAACTCGTGTTGGCATTCAATGTTACTCGAGTTACTTGTGTTACTCGGAGTGCTGAATGCAAATGGTGATTTTATCAGGAATAGTGAGAGTTCTTTCCATATTTTTGTATGTGCAGTTGGAACATCAGACACAGATTAATGTGTGCCCAAATATGCACTTTTAGAGGTCTCAGCAAATTGCTTATCAGCCATTTTTAAGCTGATTCCCGGTTTGCTTCAGTTTCCATTACTGTGGAATAGCCTCCACATGGTGCACTAGGGCACTCACTATAACAACAAAGAGAAAAATGATTTTGAAAGATCTAAAAAATGTCCACCAAAACTATCCTATGTTGCACCCCTTGATATTACCATAATAATTAAGTACAGTGTGAGATTTGCCATCTCTTGTGTAAATAGAATAACAAAGGTTACATTTTTGCCAAACACAAATTGCAATACATGTACTGGATTTCCCATTTTCGTTGGATATTCAGTTGGATATTCAGACTTTAAGGTAAAATTATATATGACATGTATACTTTTTTGTTTTGTTTTTTTACTTCATTGATCATATGATAAATTCAGTTTAATTGGCTAGCATGCATTATTTTCGATTTGCCGTACCAACCAGAACATCTGACAGCATACATAAAACTTTTTTTTAATCACGGAAACAGCTCCGTAAAAAGGAACGTATCGTAATCTATAGTTTAGTTCTTTGACTCAGTTACCTGGGTCCAATTGTTCAAAATTGCCGACTGCGTTAGTTAACAATTCGTACAAAATTCAAACATAAATATTCAAAATACAGTAAAAACTGACATTACGAAAACACGCCCATACAATACACAGCGATTTTTTCCGCTGTAAAAAAAAAATGAAAATTTTCAGTTGAAATAGTTTTATAATGTTCTTATTTTGGCTCAAAACATAGATTGTCGGTACTCGTTAGAACCGCCTGCCTCGCTGATGCGGTTCTAATGAGTACCCACAATCTATGCTTTGGAACGAAAATAAGAAAAATAAGGATACCCTTGCTACATAAAAGTGGGGTAAGATGGACGGGCATTTCTGCATGATGAGAGAGGATTCTCACATTTCTTCAACAAAAATAACAGTACATTTCATTATGTAGCTAGTTTTGTTAACAATGATAGCGTTCAGCCAACAATGTTTTTAACAACTGGGTCCTGATATTTCTGTATTTGTTATTCTAGAATAGTGTATGAAGGTATTTCCACCAAGATGTACGTATGTATTTCTAGCAGAAAACGTATTATTCACCATTTTTGCTGATAATAGGAAACAGCAATATGGTAAATTTTAAGCTTTCTACCAGAAAATTGTAGCTTGGTGTGGAAATACTTTCATACATTGTAGATAGATGACTGCAGATCCTGATTGTGGTAACAGTTTTGTCTAAAATTTATCCGGCATTCCACACAGATGTGAACAGAATCAAACAAGGGAGCAACTTGTAAATGGCTGATAAGCAATTTAGTGAGACCACCAAAATACATATTTGGACATAAATTAATCTGCATTTGTTGGACCAACTGCACATACATGCACAAAAATATAGAAAGAATTACTATCAGTATTCCTGATAAAATCACATTTGAGCCACCGCATGAGAAAACCAACAATTTGCATATGCGAAAACAAAGGCACAAACCAGCTTCCCGATAACCGCGAAGCTGATCAGCGTCTTTGTTTTCGCTACGCAGATAGTACAATTCCTCTTTTTCTTAAATCCAAAATTTCAAGAGTCTAGCCTGCTTCTGTGACTGTACAGCCTGATTTGTGTTGGACGTGGTCGGAACTCCAAATTGTTGGTTTTCTCATGCACAGGCTCAATTTTCCTTTGTACAGGTAAATTTTATAACAAGTATCGGCATCCCCTTAAACCCCGACTGTTTTTCGCCTGGGAGGTAAAATTCCGACACGTCCCCTCTATATGGGGGTGCACATTCTTTCGTTGTTAAGTGACAGAATAAGCGGAAGAAAGGTCATTGTACCAAAGCATGACAGAAGTTCGTTTATTACATTGACGATCAATGTATACACCCTATATACTGTCGGATGCAACCAAATTCTTACAGCGCAGATTGTTGCAATATCACAAGACACATGCCGAAAGGGAATGTGTTGACTGGAAGCCGGATATATTAGGCAACAACCTACAACACAGCAATGAACTTTTCACTGTAGGTTGTTGCTCAATCGATCTAACTACCAATCAGTAAACTCCATTTTTGTCAGGTTTCGTGTGTCGCTGCATCAATCTGCGCTGTAAGAATTTGATTGCATCCAGCGGTATACGGCGGGGTAAATTTAGCCCAATTTGACCTTGCTGTACCATAGTTGGTTTGTTTGAATTTAAGGCTTTACGACCCAGTCAACAACTATTCAGTCATGTCTGGACGGGGGCCACCGCTTCCCGGGTATTTAACAAGAACTAAGGAGAGTTAATGTGCCTTGCTTAAGGACACAACCCGGTGCCACCGGTGAGGATAGAAAGGTAAAGAAATAACCTTTAATAATCAAGAAATTCGGACTTCAACGATGGTCAGTCCTTAAAGGAAATAAGTCACGATTAACGACCGACATTAACATTGTCACATATTTAAACAAAAAATCACTGCCAGCACGAATTAACAGAATATTCGAGGCTAACGCACAAGCAGGCTGAAAAAACAAACAGATCCACTGTTGATACGAATAACATAGAATGCAGAAATGCTTTTCAGTCAGGTTTATTTTCATAAATTTAAAGTAGTTCCCCTGGGGGTGTTACTACCCAAGCTCTGGGCCTATAAACGAGGACATATAAGACAGTATATAAAGTTTCAGGTGAGCGCTCTCATGGTCATTGGTCCTCTAGAATATACCTGGTAAACTGAGGCTATGTGGTAGCGCGTCGGACTCCAGAGCGAGAAGTCAGGAATTCGAACACCATGATCATCTTGTAGTGTCCTTGGACGTGACACTTAATCTCCCCAAAGTATATGCCAACTACCCCGGAAGCGGTGGCAATGAAAAATTATTGACTAGGACATTACACAACACACCATTCAATCTCGATATTCGCAATTCAATGTCAAAACATGGTTATGACTTGAACCACTTTCAGATCATGGAACAACTTTAGAGTTCTGGAGAATATTTTTAAAGGATTTTACCAATATATGGACGTGGCGGCCGCCTTTGGCATGGGCCGTTTATATACATGCCAGTGAGGCTTCATATTTTTCTGAAATGTGAGTGATGTTTGAAAAACTGCAATTTGTAGTTTCACGGCAATCACTAATATTTCCTTAGAAGCCTCCGTGGCATGGTGGCCAAGCTGCTGGCCTTGTAAATCAGGGGTCGTGTGTTCGATCCCGGGCTTCTCCAGTCTTTCGGATGAGACTTTAAACCGAAGCCCCTTCTCCATATGACCTGACAGCTGTTGAGTGGGAAGTAAAACACCAATCAAACAAAGAAACAAACTAATATTTCCGAAAATATTTCCAGATGTCGTTAGCAGTTAACGGACGGCTCATCGGAACTAAAATTGCAATTGGTGATGACGCTATATATATATATATATATATATGTAATTGCTCAAAATATTACTGAACTTTACAAAATTACTACAGTTGGGGTTGAGTTTAAAATGAATATATATACATGTACATATTTTAAACAACAAACGGTAATCCGTTTGGGAACGATTTTCACACAAGTGCGTCTGGCACTGGCAATGATTCAGGTGAACGCTAGCGTTTTACACTTGTCGGTCTAGCACTTTAATTTCCCAACAAGAAAGGGTCGAAGATGATGCGGAATATGAAATTACCGGGTCGAAGATGACACGGAATATGAAATTATCTTGATCAAAAATAGCTCTAGAGTGTTTATAATTGGAAATTATTGCAATAAGTTTTGATTGCCTGATGACTCACAAAATTCGCCCCGTTGTCTCACACAACTTGCCCGATGCCTCACATTATGTAAATGCACCTAGCATTAAATCCCTTTGCAATGCTTGGCGAGATTTTATTTTTTGTGGGAATTTTCCAGTATACTATTATTCATTTGCAAATACCAACGTGACCTTCTTGGTCCATTTCTTTTACTAGAAAATCAAACGAAAATGTGTTTTCGTGGCCTTGAAAGGCATGCCCTCTAAAATGGGGCGCACAATCACGCGTTTCTTGGAATATTTATTTACAAACTGTTTACATAATAATAAAGAACAATAATGATTTCTACAGCTCCTGCAGCAAACAGAATTTTGACATGCAACGTCACCCAGCCATGTCGGAACAAAACAAAAAGAAGATTAAAACTACGTACCGTGTCGCCATTGTAAATCCCTATGTCTCACCGACACATCGCCCGATGCTTCACATTTTTCCGATTAACCCCCGTTGATTCACCGTTTTTCTAATACACCGTTTCCATAGGTTGTATCTTCAAAGCCTGGTTAAGACATCTGTAAAGTTTCAAAAGAATCGGAATGAAACTGTAGGAGGAGTTGAGCACACAAGGCACCCACTGTCCATTCACTTTCATTGTCAAAATGCTCGAAAAATGACTAAGTTCAAATTGCGAAAAAAGTGTGAAAAATTAATCTGAGGATTATATCCAAACCACATGCATATCTTCAAAGGATGGTAAAAACATCTGTAAAGTTTCAAAAAAATCGGAGTAAAACTGTAGGAGGAGTTGCGCACACAAGGTACATACTCTATAGGGGGACGGAAGGACGGAAGGACAGATGGACGGACGGACGGACAGATGGACGGAATGACGGAAAGCCAAAAACTATGTCCCTCCGCTTTTCTTCGAAAAGGCGGGGGACAATAAATTTGTCCATCTTTTCTTAAGGATGCACGAATAAAAATGGTTTTTGACTTGGCAGAGAAGCATAATGAGCAGTGGTCTGCTTAGAATTGTATTAATAAAGAATATTTTTAAAAAGTACTTAAAGTCTACCCTAGAGTTTTAACAAGATGTGGTATGACGTTTGTCGGGTATACTTTCAAATCAAAATTTAAGGTGTTCTAAATTTTCCTTATAATCCCACACCCAGACATCATTTGGACCCTGAAGTACACTTAAGGATTGAAATTCAGATTTTAGCTTTCACTGGGTGAAAAACATTAGGCTGTTTTAATGTCTAAGAAGCCCGAAGGGCTTCTCGGAGACATTTAAACAGCTAATGTTTTTCATCATCCAGTGAAAGCTAAAATCTGGATTTCAATACTTATATTTATATTTTATATTATCAATCAAGTATCAGATTTTTAATTGCGCATATCACCGCTCATGTTCATGTTATTTGACATTAAATCCGAATTAACGTAATTTTAGAACAGCCAAAACGACAAATTTTCGCGCCTAACGTCATGGCAATACGCGACCAATGTCACGACAATAAGAGTAAACAAACAACATCACTGGATGGCTTTGGCCTCGCCCCGCCCATAGGCGTGCCCTCTAGATCACGTGGCTTAATGTTTTTCATTGGGAAATGAAGAACATCAAGTAAGATACTTTCATCTAAGGCGATTGCAATAAAAATGAAAATATTAGTCTACAAGTCACTTGAAAAAGTCCTACATAGTACAAAATGGTACAATAATAAATCTCTATTGGTTGTAACTAAGGTATTAATTTAGAATTTTAAAGGTGTCTAGACTCTAGTCTTTGGCCTTTATCCCACCCCCACACACTCACATACACACAGTCCCATATGAAAGAATCCTTATGGGGAAACTTGCCTTCTAGTTTACCTATTTGTTCCAAGTATACAGTTGTCAAATGATTGACATTAGTCTGTAGAAAGTATTATATTTGAAAGATGTTAGATTATTCTGATCTCTAGTCCTACCCCGGATATGGACTGTAGAGCCCCATGTAATTGAATGAAAGCTAACTTTAAAAGTACTTATTGTATTATGAATGTCTTGTAATTCACAAAAAGGCTGTCACAACTTGAAAAGAAAAACATTAACTTTGTTAACCTCAAATTTTAACATTTTCTGAAAGTCTGACTTCTGGCCGAAAACCCCAAACATACATATAAAATATCTTAAAGGGTATATGTGATGAACTTAGAATCTTAAGATTTAATGTCAGTCGCACATTTATCTGACAATATTAAAGATAAGCCACTTGTTAGAAACCCACAAATATATAGTTAATATTAATAACTATCCCATGACCAGAATAAACCAATTTATCACGTGAGGATTAGTAAGCAGATGATAGGGCGAGCTTTCAGCGAGCCCTTTCATCTGCTTACGGTCCGAGCGTGATAAATCGGTTTATTTTTGGTCACGGGATAGTTATTCACTTTATAATGCAACGAAAGCCGCCAAATTTTGCGAAATGATGTGAGGAGATCTGCTTTCCACCATTTTGTTTATTTAGTCAACAGCTCAGCAATCACTCCGCAGAATGTGACTCCTCAAAATTCGCCACCATAGCAGTAGATTTTGTTGATAATTTAAATTTTTCTTGTCCATTGTTTCATCTACGTTACCTTGCATAACTATGGCGGATATTGACGTCGCAAAACGTGACTAAATTTGACGTCACTGGCGCACTTCTTTATGTTGCGTTAAACAAAATTGCAACGCGGTCTTTATTTAGTCAGTAGAGATGGCCTTTATTCGGTCAGTAGCTAAATTAAGCTACTATTTATGAACCCCCCTTTATTAGGCCGTTACAAAGGATTGTTGCATTATAAAAAGAAATATATAGCTGGCTGTCAATAGCGAACTTTCGCTATTGACAGCTGGCTGTCAGTAGCAAACTTTCGCTATTGACAGCCGGCTGTCAGTAGCGAACTTTCGCTATTGACAGCCGGCTGTCAGTAGTCACTTCCATTTTTCTGCCAGTTTTATTCCAGAACACTAAATAACCATTGAACCAGAAAACAGTGTTTGGTCGGAATTAGATGAACTGTCTGCCAAGGAGGCAGAACCAAACAAGTCTCTTAATCGTGATAGTGCCAGGATTCACAGCTCAGAAGGCAGTATTTAGTCTTATTCCTGAGCCGGATACAGAGTCACCAAATATCTACAAACGGTGCAGAAGGGGAGTTAAGAAAGTGCACTGGATGCAAATTTGCAAAATACTGCTCCAAGAATTGTCAAGTAGCTGACTGGCCTAAACACAAGGAGTTGTGTAAAGCAATTCAATTTCAGTCACTTCCTAATCCGCGACTGCTCTGACATTAAATAGCCTTCGATTATTTTTGACTAGCGGCTGACCCTTCATGGGTTTGCAGCCAGAGAAGACTCGGGTTAGTCACTTCCCAGATTGAAAGATACTTTGTAAATAAACTTTTACAGTTTTAGCTGTTTCAGTCACATGTGATTTAATTTTCATTCACCTGAGCTTTGAATGCTAGATCTACGAGTGTTCAACATTGTACAGTGGAAACTTTAATTTCAAACTTTTATTCAAGAAAATCCCCCCTATTTTACCTGTTAAACCGGGTTGGCCGATAAGTCATGAGGAAAACATTCGGGGCAACCAATTTCTCTCTACTTCTCTACGTGTCTTTGTTGAGAAGGGCCACGCATCTGCGCCTTGTTTCATACTTACACTAACGACAAAATTACGATTTTCCCGCAAAAATATATTACGATAAAATAACTCTTAATATTTTCTACAGCTGTAACTGCAATTTACTGTTTATGGGGTTGGGTTTGAAAGCGCCTGCCGAGCTGAGCTGAGTGTACAGGTCGTCTCGGTCATGACCAGCGTCATTTCGATCCGTGTCGTTTAAACATTCTTGTATAACATCATCCGACCTGTGGTATACGAAATAAAATAAATGACTCTAAATCTCATATATTGCTTATCTTAAAATACTGGCATATTAAATCCATATTGAATCAGAATTATAAAGGGACCGAGTTTGTCATGGGCCGAGTTGTCCAGTTACCCGTAGACTGTGTAACAATTACAAATGACCTCAAGTGGAATACCCATATCAATAATATCTGTACTAAAGCCAACAGAACACTTGGATTCTTGAGGAGAAACTTATTTTCTTGCCCCCAAGATGTTAAAGAAGCAGCTTACAAAGGTCTGGTGCGCCCAGTCCCGGATTTTTTTTTTTGGAAGTTCTGTTTGGGATCCTCATACTAAATGCCTCAAGGAGGAATTGGAGAAGGTACAGAATCGTGCCGCTAGATTTGTAACTAGGAATTATACATTCGAGGAAAGTAGTATGACTGGCATTCTTGAACAACTAAAATGGGAACCTCTCAAGAAAAGGAGGACGGATAATCGCCTTATATTACTATACAAAAGTCTGAAGGGTAAAGCCAGAATACCTACAGATGACCTTATCCTAAAGACTAGGCGATGTAGAAATAGCCACTCCAAGGCATTTCAGCTTCCATCTGCTAGTATAGAGGCCTATAAATGTAATTTCTTTCCCCAGACTATCAGGGACTGGAATGACCTCCCTGACTCTCTGTTTTCTACTGCTGAAATGTCAGATGATTGTGTGTCCAAGTTCGCTTCACTCGTGCGTTCAAGGGACTAATTTCTCCCCCATCCGAACCCCCTGGTGAAATGATGTCATTTGGCGTGTCACCAGTAAACTATTCAGATTCAGATTCAGACTGCTGAATTTGTTTTCAGTGCACTACTAAATTTTACCAGTTCAGCAAGAACTTTGAGATTTTTGGCGCGGAGACGAGCTTATGCAAAACTCATAATTCTACATAATTCTACATAAAATTATTCATGGTTTGTGAGATAACTATAAGTTCGCGGATTTATACATTTGCAACATTTACAAATTCTATTTCTCCCCACCGTACACCTTCCCATTGTCTGTAGTTCTTGATAATGTCAGCTTTTATTCAGCCTATCTTTTTACATGTATCTATTCCGAGCGCAGAATTTCCTTTAGTCATCGCGAGTGGCTGTTGCAGTATCAGGGGAGGTTAAGGCTAACCCTAGGGATTTTATAGGTTTATCAATAGTCAGAGGAAAGATACCCAAGGCATTCCCCCTTTAAAAAAAGGAAAAATGGAAGTGGTATTGCTCAATCAGATTTCGGAAAAGCAGAAGAATTTAATGGTCAGTCAACAGATGTATTCACCAAAACGGTACACAACCAAGTCCCACTTCTGGATTCTAGGTCGATCGGCCCCATTCATGGATGAAATTGTTGTTACAAAGGAAGGAGTAACAAAACTCCGTAAAGGTCTGAACCCTTCTAAAGCCTTAGGATCTGATGAGCTCCACCCTAGTCCTAAAAGAATTGGCAGAAGAATTAGGACCTGTATTTGCACATCTCTTCCAGCAATCAATCAATACGGGTGAAATACCCAAGGAATGGCCACTTGCTAATATTTGTCCACTTTTCAAGAAAGGTGACAGGTCCCTTGCTTGTAATTATCGCCCAGTTTCTTTGACTTGTATTCCTTGCAAAGTTCTGGAACATATTGTCTGCTCAAATATCATGGGTCATCTTCCCCAGTATAATCTTTTGTCGGACAAACAGCATGCATTCAGGAATGTGAAACACAGCTGACTACAGTGATAAATGATTGGGCAAAAATATTGGACAAAAAGGGTCAGGTTGACACTTTCATTTTGGACTTTGAAAAAGCTTTCGACACCCCTCCACATGAACTTCTTAAAGCAAATTGTTTAGTTATGGTATTGGTGGAAATACATTGGAATGGATAAATGCTTGTGCTTCAGGTAGCAAAGCCTTAAGGGCAGTAGTTGATGGTGTTAAATCTGACTGGGCCACTGTTGTGTCTGGTGTCCCTCAGGGCACCGTTCTCGGTCAGTTGTTGTTCTCATTGTAGATAAATGACATACCTGTTGGCATTGACTCTCAAATCAGGCTGATGACTGTGTTTGTTACCGTGAAATTAGAATAGTAGAAGATACATTGAAACTTCAGAGAGACATTGACCGTTTAGGGAGCTGGGCCCGAAAATGGGACATGAGATTTCAACCTGTCAAATGCAACATGATGCAGCTGACAAATAAGCGGATAAATAAAATTGAGGCCTCGTACACCCTCGAGGGAACGGTATTGGAAAATGTTAATGGCATTAAATATCTAGGTGTAACAATTACAAATGACTTGAAGTGGAATACCCATATCACCAATATCTGTACTTAAGCCAACAGAACACTTGGGTTCTTGAGGAGAAACTTATTTTCTTGCCCCCAAGATGTTAAAGAAGCAGCTTATAAAGGACTGGTGCGCCCAGTCCTGGAATATGGAAGTTCTGTTTGGGATCCTCATACTAAATGCCTCCATGAGGAATTGGAGAAGGTGTAACTAGGAATTATACTTTCGAGGAAGGAAGTACATGTATGACTGGCATTCTTGAACAACTCAAATGGGAATCTCTCAAGAAAAGGAGTACGGATAATCGACTTATATTGCTATACAAAGGTCTGAAGGGTAAAGCCAGAATACCTACAGATGACCTTATCCCAAAGACTAGGCGTTGTAGAAATAGTCACTCCAAGGCATTTCAGCTTCCATCTGCTAGTATAGAGGCCTATAAATGTAATTTCTTTCCCCAGACTATCAGGGACTGGAATGACCTCCCTGACTCTCTGTTTTCCACTGCTGAAATGTCAGATGATTGTGTGTCCAAGTTCGCTTCACTCGTGCGTTCAAGGGACTACTTTCTCCCCCATCCGAACCCCCCCTGGTGAAATAATGTCATTTGGCGTGTCACCAGTAAACTGTTCAGATTCAGATCAGTAGACTGATAAGATAAAACTTTGCAAACAAGGTGTGTAACTTGACATTATCTCTGAGCAGAATTCACTATGACAAGAATGAAAATGACACACTTACCCCTTGGACACTTGAATTCTATCGTTTCTGATACCTAAAAACAAAAACAACAATATAGCGTCATTTAATACCATGTTTTAATACACAAAAAAAATATACTCAGCCAAAAAGTTTTGAATCACCAACTTTTTCAACCTGTGCTGACTTAGTAGCATTTAAGCACAAAACAATTAACAACACTGGTTTCTGTTATTTATTCCTAAAATTCAAACCCCAAAAGTCATTTACATGTATGTGACTGTCCCGATACAGAGTCATTGGACTATGCAACCACTTTTATTATGATAGTAATCACGGACTCAGTTCTTTGACTAAAGTAGTACTGAAATTTCCTCATAGTCTACTGTGGAATTCTGGTGCATTCGGTCCCTCTGGAACTGGCGAAGATCTTGCCGTTTTGCGTCGGGCAAACCAAAACATTGCAAGTAGCTTAAGTAGCCGAAACCGCGGTATGGCCAATGTCCTTTCTCATTAATATGTTCACTGCTCTTAAAGGACCTCAGTTTTATTTCTATTCCTTAAGAAGTCATCTACAAAACGTGATCAATGTTGCCCTGCACTTTTGTCTTGATAAAATGTTTGGGAGCGATTTTATCAGGCCTGATATTTTCTTTTTGAAAAATCGACGAGGCCCGGCATATCCAGCTTGGAAAACCTATTGGAAGTGATTTGTTTTTAAGCTTGGTCAAAGTGCATGCAACATCGCAGAAACAGTCGTCTTGGCTGCAATAAAAATCAAGGCTTTTTGGCTGAATTCTGAGATCTCAGGTAAACGACTGACTGGCATTAATTTTTAACTGAATTTTGCTCTTACTTCAATATCACAAGAAAATGACAGAAATTAATCGTATAAAAAAACCAAAAAAAAAAAAAAAAAAAAAAAAAAAAACACGGGGTTGTACAGGATTTATCTTTTCATATTTTGTTTTGCTTTAAAACATAGATGCTGGGTATTAATTCGTTTAACCCGGTTCAAAAACATTCAATTTTACAGCTTTAAGTAAAATTTATAGAATATATAAAACTTATTTCATTGGCATGTATTTCAGCCCGAAGTAGTCTACATCCTTGTCCGGAAAGCACCAAAATAACGTAAAGCAACCGAAATACCGGGAAACACCGTAAATGAAACAATAGAACGTGGAAGATGGGTAATATATATCTCATAATTTATATCTTTGGGATTACTATAGCAGTGTTTCAAAGGGGTGTGAAATTGGAGCAGTCCCTAAAACGATTAATTTTCAATTCAATATGCCTCATCTCATGCGACCATAAGCGTGACTTGTATGATGAATTTTAATAGCAATTATCACGTGCTATTAATTGCAAGTACAAAAATCGGAATGTTAAAATTAATATCCTTCAATTGTTCTTCTGAGGATACTTTCAATGCTTATCGACTTATAGACTTAAGGTATTACAAGCATTATTATCTCTGAGTCGCTTCACAGACAATCAGGCAAAATGTTACGTCTGGCACCCTTTGCTTGTCACAAACTAGTAAAATGCATTCCTTTTTTTTTAACACATTTCTTTCAAATACATCAGCAAAACGTTGTTCATTATCAAATGAGATAACACAATTTAGATAATGCAAGAGTCCAGTATGACAAAAGAACATTTTTGCCAGTTAATGTTTTAAATCCCTTATTGGTAAATATACGGTAATAACGATAGAATCGGCTTAAAATTGTGTTACTAATGGCCATTGAATTAGTTTTACGGAGAATGACCTGATAGAACTTCTAGTTGTGTCCTTAAGATACCTAAAATGGACACAACATTGCTGTAAACACCAGAATCTTTCGGGTAAAGCATTTAGGCAATTGATATCATGACAGTACCTTGTATTAGTTGGTTAAAATAGTTTACAAATCATATTAAAATACGAGAGACAAGAGTTTGACCCGTAACTTTAAAATTGAAACAGACTGAAGTAAGTTTCCAGATATTGTTGATCCAGAGCTGGTAACTATTATATACGAGTCAAAAAGCTAACACTAGTACTTTAGTAAGAAGGAATTAGTTTTGTTTATACACAAAACCAATCCCAGCAGGCACATGACGTCAGAATGACGTCAGATCGACATCGATGAGACGTCATGGCGACGCATCGACGTTGATATGACGTCATTTTGACGTCATGTGCCCACTTGGATGCGACCCAACCATGTAGCCAGCAATGACATATTGACCAGTGATTACAAGCACTGAATTGTCAAATTTTCAAAATCTAAGCATGTAAACGGGTGACTGTCAGTAAGGGAGGCTGCTATGCAAGTGACAGTCACAGTGAGCACACATGCAATGAACTTGATCGAAATAATAAAAGTCTTGGTACATCATCTAGCCACAGGTACAGGTGTCATAACTTTCCCGAAAAGAGGTTTAGTTAGAGTTTTGTTAATTTCGCTAATATTCGGTATGCCCGCTAAGATTCGATTTGTCCGTTAAGATTTCTAACGAAAATGAAATCTAAACAACACATTTTCATTTTTAAACTTACCGTGCTTTTGTTGAACACAAGTACAAACGTAATTGCGAAAACCAGTAGTTCTTTCATCGTTTTCCTTGAAATTTCCCTTGGTTACCAAAGACGACCCAAAGCAATCAATACTTTTGTCACATCCGTCAAGTTTCTAAAATGAATATCTTCCATGTTCGAAAATTACATTTCGGAAAATTTCTCCTTTGTTTAAGATTGTACCGATGAGTGCTTAAACGGCGTTAAATTTCTTTAAATGTATCATCTCATCGCAAATGAACATGTCATTAAATTTATATATATAAATCCACCCGAACAACCGGTAATTATTCCGATTTTAATATCACGATATACAATTAAAGATACACAAAATGACAATTCCTCGTTTTGTTAAGAGTTACAAAACAATAATAAGAACCAATATTGATAGAACAAGAATGAGGTTAAAGGTTCGAGTATACTGTTGAATCGTGGCGTGTATTTATGCAAAGACAAGGATTACGACAGATTAAAATCATGAACGGATTCTTGTGCACAATAACGTGTACTTAATCCGAGGATTTGCTCAATTACTTGGCGTAGATCTTTTAAAATTATAACTAATATAAACAAATATTGAACCGCTTTGTAGATCTTATATATCAATAGTCAGGCAAACTTAAACAATCCTACATAAGGTATTAGCGCATATAAAGTGTTGAAGAATTCTCTTACTTCATTTAACATGTTTTACATGCTATGAACTAACCCGACTTTTTTTCACCTGAAATACCTTCCATTGTTGCCCTTAATATTGTCCTAACCTTTTTCAGTGCGGTATATCTGCTGTCATTCTCTATGCTTTTTGCACTGTGGCGTTTTTTTTTTTTTTTTTTTGTTTTTTTTTTTAATACTTTCACCTTCTAATTTTTGTTTAATAGGTTTAGGCATTACACTGCCCTCGCACTTAAGAAAGGGAGTGGACAACGGTTTCATAGGAACATGTGAGAATTAAATAAATAAGTTTGCAGAAAATACATTTCCTGAATTGATGATTAATAAACAACTTGATGATTAATAAACAACTTTCTCAGAAGCAAATCATCCACTTCATTATACGTTTTTAATTGAGGACAGCTTTACGAAAACTAGCAGTTCTGTATTTACGCGAACAAAACGTTGACTATATTTGATCTGCGTCTTTATAATTTATAATTACTAGTAAATTTTACCCGTCTCGACGTAGCAGCGATGAAGACAAATAAGACAAAAGACATGACCAACAGAAAAAAAAAACCATAAATTTGACCTTTGACATCGGTGACCTTTGACCCAATTGGACCCATAATCTTAATCAGGGATCAACCTGTATACACTCACCAAGTTTCATGCAAATCGGACCAAGGACTGCCGAGATACAGAAATTTGACCTTTGACCTCAATGACCTTGACCTTTAAAAAAATGAACCCCTCGAGCTAATATCCGGGGCCGCCCTTAACCTTCCCACCAAGTTTAGTGATGATCGACCCAAGGACCTGGGAGAAGTAGGGGAACAAACAGAAAAAAACATAAATTTGACCTTTGACCTCGATACTCGATGACCTTTGACCCAATTGGACCCATAAATCTTAATCAGGGATCAACCTGTATACACTCACCAAGTTTCATGCAAATCGGACCAAGGACTGCCGAGATACAGAAATTTGACCTTTGACCTCGATGACCTTGACCTTTAAAAATGAACCCCTCCAGCTAATATTCGGGGCCGCCCTCAACCTTCCCACCAAGTTTGGTGAAGATCGGTCCAAGGGAGAAGTAGGGGAACGAACAGAAAAAAAAAACAACATAAATTTGACCTTTGACCTCGATGACGTTGACCTTTCAAAAAATGAACCCCTCAAGCTAATATCCGGGGCCGCCCTCCACCTTCCCTCCAAGTTTGGTGAAGATCGGCCTATGGACATGGCAAACAAACAAACAAACAAACAAACAAAACAAACAAACAAACAAACAAACAAACAAACAGACAAACGTTGCTCAAATTATAGTATGATTATGTCTGTAACGATGTGCTATAAATAGACGCAACTTTCCAACTCGGACGTCATACTGAACTTCTGTGCACCTAACTGCCATGGGAAATAACACAGAATTTCCGTCAAATAAGCTTAATCCGATTAAAGAAGTTATGTCCCTGTAGACCGTTGAAACGATATACCTGAGTTTCACTGATAGCTAGTGTGAGAGTTTCTTCTGATAATTAATTTACCTGTATTTTCCTTACCTGCGCCAAGAGGACGAGAATCTCGCACAGAGCGAGAATCTCGCTTAATGGGTGAGATTTAGCAAGCCCGTTTTCCATGCTGACAGGACTCAACGGCTCAATCTGGATTTCATTTCTTCATATATTCAAAACGTGTTATTTTGTTTTAAGTAGCATCTTATCTAGTAAATGGGCTTTGGATGCGATTGTGGTTGTCTCTGTCGTTGTCACAGCATTTGCGTGGCATGATTCAGAGACGATATACAACCATGGTGAAAATTATGCCTGCATGGCACAAGATAAAACGATGAAAAATAAGACAATTTTTGCTTGTTAATCTAAAAGTATAAGAACACACTTCCCTATCATTTGATTGAATCGGTATGATACCGAAAAGGATTAGTAGAGGCAATTTTATGTGTCATTGATGCCCAGGCCTCAGAGTGCATGTACATCTAGAGATAAAGTATTAGAGCTGCTAACGCGGACATCCTCTGATGTTTCGTATTGCTGTGTAACGATTCATATCTTCACGTCAGTTTGTGAAAATGAACATATAAAGTCATAATTACAAAAACTTGCTCTTGCAATATATAATTTTTTCAGCTGTAAAAATGAAAATTTCATAAGAAAAAGAATGACATTTTTAATCATTTAGCCCCAAACATTGATTGTTGGTACACGCAAGGATAGTCCATTCACTATCCTTGGTACACGTTAGAACCGCCTCGGCAAGGCGGTTCTAACGAGTATCAACAATCTATGTTTTCGAAAAAAAAAATAATTAAACACAAATAGGTATACCCCTACAAACCCCAGTTTTTCTGTATAAAAGTGGGGTTCAAGTGGATAAACTTTTCATGGACATGTTTTCCGGATAATTAAAACTAGTGAATTTCTCAAGGTGCAGTCTTCATGGTTTTAATCAATTAAGCTTACTCCTATTATTCATTAAACACCCGATGTCTATATTGAATATGACATAAAGGCTAAACGGATTCAGCAGGCCCCGCGTAAGATTTTCCTATATAAACGAGCGGATATGGACGGTCTCCATGACCATCTAGCGCGCTATAGGGATTCGTTCCTTTCAACTGACCATAGTCAGGTGTCAGTCAATGACATGTGGGTCAGTTTTAAGTCGGAGGTTCTCTCGGCTATTGAAAGGTTTATTCCATCAAAAATGACCAAGACTAAATATAGCTTACCATGGATCGATAGCTCGATCAAACGCTTGATAAGGAAACGTGATAAACTTTACTTTCGTGCTCGCAAGTCAAGCAGCCCTGACATTAAGAACCATTACAAACGGTTCAGAGCACATGTTCAAAAGAGCATTAGAGATGCATATTGGAAGCATATTACCAATATCTTCTCCTTTGAAAATGATAACCCTGATCCCGATTGTCCCCGAAAAAATGAAAAGGCAAAAAAGTTTTGGTCATTTGTCAAGTCCCTTAAGAAAGACGCGTCTGGGATCAATACTCTTAGAGAAAATGGTATCTTGAAGACTGACACTTTGGATAAGGCTAATATTTGTAATAGGCAGTTTCAGTCAGCCTTCACTCGCGAATCAGATGATGAAATCCCCTCCAAAGGCACAAGTCCTTTCACTGCTATGGGTGAAATTACAGTTGACCCCAATGGGGTCATTAAACTGTTGAATAATTTGAATATACATAAGGCGCCTGGGCCAGATGGCCTGAGTGCTAGGGTGTTGAAGGAATGTAGTTCTGAAATTGCTCCTGTACTGACCTATATCTTCAATGAGTCGCTTGCTCAGGGTGCTGTACCAGACGATTGGCGACAGGCAAATGTAGCCCCGGTATTTAAGAAAGGTGAGAAATATGATGCAGCTAATTATCGACCGGTGTCGCTTACTTGTATCTGTTGCAAAACTCTAGAGCATATAATAGTCAGCAACATAAACAAACACTTGGCTCTTGAAAACATTCTTGCTGACTGTCAGCATGGGTTCCGAAGTCAAAGGTCTTGCGAAACCCAATTAGTTCAGTTTTATCATGATTTGGTTAGTAATCTGGACCGAGCAGTGGGTCGTGGCCACAGGCAGACGGATGTGATTGTCATGGATTTTGCTAAGGCCTTTGACAAGGTCCCACATAAAAGGTTATTATACAAACTTGACTTCTACGGGATTAGAGGATCTACACATAAGTGGATCGACTCGTGGCTCTCTGAGCGCTCTCAAAAAGTGGTATTAGATGGCCGTGCCTCAGATCCAGTCCCGGTTCTTTCTGGTGTCCCACAAGGATCGGTCTTAGGACCGGTCCTATTTCTTATTTTCATTAATGACCTTCCTGACAACATCAGGTCATCTGTTCGGCTATTTGCTGATGATTGTGTTTTATACAGAAATGTCAAGTCACCATTGGATTGTCAAATTTTACAAGATGACCTGAATAGCTTGGCCAAATGGGAAATGGATTGGCAAATGAAATTCAATGTTAGCAAATGTCATTCAATGAGGGTGACGCGGCTACATCCAAGCAGGCATATAGATTTCAATTACACACTGCATCAGCAAACATTAGAACAGGTTCAGTCCGCTAAATACCTCGGTTTAACTATCACAGATGATCTTGATTGGGGTCAACACATTTCTGAAATTACATGCAAGGCAACTAAGACTTTGGGTTTTCTTCGGCGCAATTTGGCACTGGCACCTAGGCATACTAAGGAAGTTGCATACAAAACATTGGTTCGGCCTCAACTTGAGTATGCAGCTCCTATTTGGCATCCCTATCATGAAACTCAGATTGAGATGGTGGAGAAGGTGCAGAGGACTGCTGCCCGGTGGACCTGCAGGCGATGGAGGAACACCAGTAGCGTCGGTGAAATGCTAGACGAACTTGAGTGGCCATCCCTGGAGTCTCGCAGGGAGCGGTCCTCCTTAACCTTCTTCTACAAGATACACTCCGGTACAGTGTCTCTTGATAAAGACAAATACCTGACCCCGGCACCCAATCTAAGGCATACTCGGGCATCACATGAATCACAATACACAAGACCATTTGCCTATAGTGATGCCCTGAAAAATTCCTTTTTCCCCAGAACTATTCCGGTTTGGAATAGTCTCCCTTCTTCAGTGGTCCTATCTAAGACCATTGAGGAATTTAAGGCTTCTATTTAAACCATTAGCCCAGAGGCATGCGTTTTAGTATGCCTCTCATCTATATCTTGTAAATAGTTTTAATGGTCCACCCCAAATGTTTTATTCTCCCTTGACTAAATTCTAAATTTAGCCACCCACCCCACACCTGAGGTGATGATCAGAAATTGATCGACTCAGTATCAGAAGATAGATAGATAGATAGATGTGTTTTTCTAAATGATTAAGGATGTCCAAATTAAAAACCTCTGTCCGACAAAAGCCACTGTCTGGCAAAACTGCCCTTTGTTTCCATAGGGAACAGTTACTCGGATCAGCCTAGGCTTCTGGTTGTGCGGTCAAGAATATGCAATTATTTGATAAATCCGCCCATGTATTTGATTTTTTGACTTTTTTCTATCTTTTGCTGAAAATATTATCAAAGTTTCTCTATAGAGAGGCATTGATATTATTAATAATTTTGGCCCGGCATTTAACTTTTTTTCGAATAAGTCCGTACTTCAATTTTCCCTTTTAGGTCACGCGTGCCACCTGGCCGCTGTCCCCTCTTCTCACTTTGCCTTGGGGTGCGAAGTTTGTCTACTATAAAAACAATGTTTTATAAACATGACATCTGTATATATTCGGCTCAGCGCAAGAAAGCCTGTTTTCGGGCCTGGGACCATGTCTGATATAAGTAAACATGTACAACCAGAGTAGCAAGTTTCCATTTTGTTTCAAACGACAAACATAACGATGAAGAGATGCGTAGTTAATGCTGGTCGGCGGTTGGACATATGCAAGAAACAAGATTCCTCAATACTGCTCAGAGAGACAACACCGAATATATGATATTTATCAGAATGCGCGAAAGCTACACAGCTATGCGTTTGTTGTACACATTTGGAAAAACTAGATTTTGTCATGATATTGCAAACTTGCGTACTGCAAGCTGATAATACTCCACGCAACCAGATATTATAACTTTTTAAAACAGTAAGCTACTTCGAGATTTTTTTAGGGTGATCGATGATCAGTTTGTGCAGATGCATGGTCTTGTTTTCCTTTTTTTAAATTTTAGAATAGGTATAATTTATTTTTTTAATTATGACCTTCTTTTATTAGAACATCTCAAATGAATTGTGCTTTATCAAGGACTTCATTTACCGCATATAAGAAGAAAGAAAGAAAGAAAGAAAGAAAGAAAAAGGAAATACATGCGACTCGGGTCTACTCATAATTAGAATTGATAATTGATAAGTCTTCACTCAGTATATAATTATGATTTAATTTTTGGCTTTGAAGTTAAAGAAGAAGAACCATTACCTTTGATTTTTCTCAGTTAAGGCACAGTGTCATCATGACTCGAGTAATTATACTAGGTCGGTTTGTTCAATGATGACTTGAATATGTGTGAAATACTTGCAAAACGTTAAATGGACAATTTGTTTTCTTAAATTGGTGGCGGATTTAAATTTTGTGTTTGATTGTGAACTTTTCTAGATGGGGATTATGGCATCTCGATAAAATACGTGATAAAAGTAATTTTCATAATAGTAAAATGATAATGATTAATCAGTGATCTATAATACAAGCCTGTAAATCTACTGTCCCTGGATTCATATAACATGAATGCACATTATTTTTTTAATTATCCATTTTTGACTAAGAAGTACACGTAAGTGTTTTGGACATAATGTCCGGACAAGCAATTATTTCATTTCAGAGATAAAGCTTTGACCATTTTGTTACAGAAAAGTATTTTTGAACCATCGGTTAAACTAAGCATTTCTTGAACTTCTCGCGTCTTTCATTATCCTGAGGCAGCCAATGACGCTTCGATATTACGGCATCAAAATAAAATAATTATAAACTTCAAATGCCTGATCAAATATTAATAATATCAATAATAACAAACAAAACCATAATAATTAAAATGATAATGATAAATGATATCGTATATACATGTAATTCTGTACTCCGTTATTGACCGCACATGAATTCTTGAAATATTCAGTTTTTGTAATGTAAGTGTATAGGACATAATGTCTGCTCATACAATATTTAATCTCAAAGATAAAATTTTGAGCATTTTTATAGTAAAGTATTTTGGCCCCTTTGGGCATTAAACTAAAGTATTTTTTGAATCTCTCACATATTTCCATTACCTGTGGAAACCAAATGCGCTTCGATATAACACAGTTACCTGTAATATTCATGGTGCGGACTTAGTCAAATTCCAAACAAAAAATAATTTCCAGAAAGAGTTGAAACTGGTATTATCCTGTATCAGGGAAGCAAAATGGACTATTGCTAGAGTCATTAAACTTATACGTATATATGTAAAGTATGGAATGTGCAGATTACAAATATAACAGCATCCTAAATTTCTATAAAATATTTTTTTGTTTAATTAGACGTAAAAATGGTGAAACACGCGTTTTGACCCTTTCTCAATAGTTTGATATAGGGTAACAATATGACACCTTCCGACGACCCGAGAAGCAAAAAGATCAAACTCAAATCAAATAAAATTTATATCATCGGAAAGCTGATAAATTGTAGAATATGGATATAACAGCATCCTGTTTCTAACTTTTTAAATAAAAATGATATAATTGTATAAAAACTGCTTTCCATATCAATCTAATGTTAATTGGTAACCAAATTGGACAGGTAAGGTCTACCTGTCATTGCCTACGGAAATCCAATAATTCATCGGTATTTTCCGGTAAAAATGCAGGTAAGTTTCACATGGTTGGTGAAGTAAGTAAGTGTAAAATAATTATATAGCACAGTAAACCACCCTTGGTGGGAGAGCATGCTTTTTAAACTGTTGCAGATTTGGCTCAGCTTACGTTACATCCGCGTCCTTCATGCACCTACAGCTTGCTTATATGGCTGTTCATACCAGGTTAAGTCGCAGCTTCAAATGAGGATTTTCATACAGCGAAGCTTCTTAGTCATAGTGAACAATGTATATGATATCAAGGACCGTATATCGAGTTCCTTGATGAAATAGAAGATATTTGCTTTTTTGAGGTGAATACCAAATATATTTCATCGAGTGAGTTGAAAACATCAGAATTTTCACGAGTGCGCAGCTATTCACCGAAAAAAAGAGCAAATTTTCTTTTTAATCAACACACGGGTATTTTCCAATTCACAAGGCAGGCGGTGAAAATGCAAAAACCAAACATTTTTGAAAACACTAATAATTTTGGTACCACATTGTTCCTTACGTTCAATACCAACACTTTAATTATGTTTTCGTTCATTAAAAAACGGAGTTATAGGCGTTTGAATTTCTGAAGTGAGACACATTTAATGACGTCAAGTAAATGGAAACGTCAGAAGTAATCCAAAATTTACAGTGAAGATATTTAGAGATTATCACATGGGCATTTTGGTTATCGCCCGCAGTATCAACCCGAGACTCCATTATCAAGCCCGAGAGCTTTAGCTCGAGGGTTGATACGAAGGGTATTTTCTTTTTATTTTATACAATAAAAAGTAAATTTTCTTTTTATTTTATACAATACACGGGCATTTTCCTATTCACAAAGCAGGCGGTGAAAATGCAAAAACCAAAAATTTTTGAAAACACAAATAATTTTGGTACCACATTGTTCCTAACGTTCTAACTAAGAAAATGAATACCCACACTTTATGTTTTCGTTCGTAAATAACGGAGTTATAGGCATTTGAATTTCCGAAGTGAGGCACATTTTTAATGACGTCAAGTGAATGGAAACGTCAGAAGTAATCCAAACTCTACAGTGAAAATATCGGCTGATATCAATCACTAGTGTAAATATCAATATCAATTCTGCAGTGAAAATATCACTTTTATCCATTTTTGATATACATTAATATCACTGCTAAGTATAAAATAATATAGGGTTATCGCACTGATATCGGTGAATATTGTCCCGAGTTGGGATATCGAAGGACGCGAGCTTGCGAGCGTCCGTAGATATCCCAACGAGGGACAATATTCACCGATATCAGTGCGATAACCCTTTTATTACATAGCTGTAAATATCTGAGTCTCATATTTGATGTTTTGTTGAGAGTAAGCATTACAAAATTGAAATATCTACACGAAGGCCGTGATAATATCCAAGAGTGATATCATTTTTGCACTAGTGCAATATCAGATAATATCATTTTTGCACTGTTACTTTTTGGAAGAAAATTTTGCAATTGAATCAATATTACTGGCATTTTGTTTTCATTTTTTTGCTTAAATTGCCTAAATCTGAAAATGACAAGCTTCGGCCGACGTTCGTTTTGGTCCGGTATGACGTCATTTTCCACGTGACGTCAAATGAAGATGACGTCATTAGAGTTGACGTCCCAATTTTACAATTTTGTACGATTACCATCAAGTCAAGAATTCGGCAATGTTTCACAAAAAGTATTTTCTCTTTTAACAAAGTGTGCAATATCAAGTAAATGTGCAAATATCGGCTGATATCTGCACACTTGTTACTCGGCTTTTATCCCTCATTTCATATTTATAGCTATGTAATAAAACAATATATTCTTGAAAATCACTGTCAAATACTTCCGTGCCGTTTAAACAAGACTCATTAATTCATTTGTTTTAGTCCACCACAATATAAAGATTCATAGCGTGATTTCAAAACTAAACTGGATCTAGTTGTTGTCTTCTAGTATATTCGAACATTGCGACCAGTAGTCGTATATATTGTGTTAATCTGCCTTATGATGTACATGGGAAAAGAAAGAGAGAGAAACTGACAAGGGATGTCGCTGAGGACGCCTGCAATAACATAGGAAGTGAATTATTAAGTCATTCGCAAGGCACAGTACTTAAAGACAAAGACCAGACACGAGTTTTGAAAAATGGAGATTCGGCATGGATTAGTGGTTATGTCACATTTACGCTACCAATTGTGTATCGTGGATGCTATGAAGGAAAGTACAATACATTCGTGGCATTCGACCCAGTCAAACTTAAAAGTCAAAATATATACTCTTGCGTAAATTACTGTCTGAACGATGTCAAATTTAAACACTTTTCTACAGAGGTCATTGGAATAACACACAATACATGTCTCTGTCTAAATCAGATAGATTTGACTGACAGACTTAGGCCAGTTGCTGATTCAAGATGTGACCATAGTAGTGAATGTTCCGAGTTCTACATTGACTCATGTGGGGGTGAGGGAGTTGTAAGTGTTTACAGACTTTATTATAGGAATGATTCATTATGGGCTGGGAATGACAATAACGACAATGTTTTTATGCTAAACTGAAAGACAGTGGTGCGAGGATTAAGGCATTAAGACTTACTCTGCGTCGTGTTATGAAGCATCTACAAAAGCTAGTGGAAATTTCTGCCAAAGTGGCGCCTATATATAGTCCACTGTATAGGTACAGGTTGTATAGGTATATTAACAAGACGTTGTTGTCTCGTTACAAGAGCACCTTCAAGACAAAATTGAGCCGCCTCATGGGGAAAACCAACAATTTGCATATGCGAAAACAAAGGCGCAGATCAGCTTCGCGGTTACCGCGAAGCTGATCAGCGCCTTTGTTTTCGCTACACGGATAGTACAATCCCTCTACTTCCTGAATAGGAAATTTCATGCTTCTAGCTGTTTTCTGTTATTGCACAGACCGGTTTGTGTCGGACCTGTTCGGAAACCACATTGTTGGTTTTCCCACGAGGTGGCTCAAATGGCGAAAGAAAGTTGCTTCGGTCACAAAAGTGTTCTCGTGGGCCTTAACAGTGAACAATACATAATGGAACTGATGAAGTCCAACACATACTATTGGCTTGACATCCACAGAGCATATGCTGCCACACCAGCTAGAACTACACTGAGTTCTGCATGCTTGGCGGTTACAAGAGTTAATGATTCTATTTATTTTGATCCAGATAATTGTGACAAAAAGAAATTCTTTCTTTCGTGTTATGAAGCATATGCAAAAGCTAGTGGATATTTCTGCCAACAGGGTGCTCATAGTCAACTGTATACATGTAGGTGTTCTGCTAGAGATAGAACAGGACGTTACTGTCGGGTTACAAGTGCATCTTCTAGACAAGTAGCGAAAGAAAGTTGTTTCGGTCACAAAGGTGTTCTCGAGGACCTTAACAGTGAACAACACATAATGGAACTGATGCAGTCCAACCGTTACGTGGCTACCAGTTCACACCTGGCAATTAAAGACGCACTATCACAATATCAGTGTTCTTTCAAAACTTCATGAGATGAAAGGTATTTTCAGGCCTATTATTCTCTAATTATACTATCTTTCTTTTTTTTCTTTTTTTTATTACATAAAATATTTATGGAATTGATAAAGTATACTGCTTTTGTCGAAACACAATCTTAAATTATCAGTTCCTGTTTTATCATGTATATTATTAAAACATAATTATTGCATAAGGACGATAATAAATAAATAAATAAATAAATAAATAAATAAATAAATAAATAAATAAATAAATATTTAAAACTCGGTCAATCAAATGGATTATGGATTAGGGTACGGACTTACCTGCAAATGCTAAGAGATTTACCTGTAGACTATTAAGATAGTGACAATAAAATCAATAAAAGCGATTAGATGCGAAGCGTCGAAAAATTAATGAAAAATAAAATGGTTTGCTTGCTTGGATATCAAAAGAGCTATATTTATTTTTTGTTTATTTATAAAAATTTCATATCATCGTGTTTCGCCATTGAATTGCACATATGCCCCCGTTTGCACAGAAGAAATATTTACATTAATTTATTAAAATAATTATGACCGGTTTTCTAACAGTGAACCCATTTCATACAGAAATTTCACTATATGTTTAATTAGTCCTAGGTTTGCTCCGGAGTTAGTAAGTTATTCGGCGCCCAGGGGTCTCCATCGTCGGGCAGCTTACTGAATCTGTAAGTCCTGGTATTTGATTCATCAGGATGTTTATCATGATTTATTTGTTTGTTCTTGATGATTCATTGACTAGTTAGAGATTCACCACGAGGACCGAAGAACTAACTAAATGTTATGAACCACTGCAGAAGCTGAGGGTGAGGTTATGGCCATGTAAAATCGATTTGAACCCGCCAGTAACTTTGTATTACTGATCGTTCCAAGTCGATACTTCTGTGGTGGTTCTTTTTGTTTCATGTCTTGGTGTTTAAATTATTTTGTGCTGTTGGCGCCTCATGTATGTTTTCATATTTTTAGTTAAGTTAAGGTAACTGAGTGGCCACCTATTGGGAAAATAGCTGCTCATTCGGCTTACGAAATGTTTTATGGTATAAGTACCTAATTGTTACTTTGGTTTTTTCCCACCTCGGTTTTTGGAGTGGGAATCTTTCTCTGATTGCGCCTTTTCCTGATCTTTGCCTACTTGTACCTTTTGAACAAAAAGGTCCAAAAAGTATTGATCCAAATTTCACAAAATTTATATCAAGACGTTTGGGAGGTAATAAGGAAAAACATATGTTTGCACAGGAATGATCCATCGATTGGTTTTAAAGATATTATCATAAAATCAACAGGTTCCATTGTAATTCCCTATTAACATTGAAGCCAGTTGCCGATACCTGGCTGTCTTTAAAAGTCCCGTATGACATACTATTGGGTTGGCATCCACGTCTACACTGAGTTCTGCATGCTTGGCGGTTACACGAGTTAATGATTCTATTTATATTATTTGGATCCAGATAACTTTGACAAAAAGAAATTCTTTCTTTGTGAATCAGTAAAATCTATGACAACATTAGTCGCACCAAGTAGCGAAGCAAGAACCCCTAAACGTCACAATATCGACGAACCACTAAATGCCACAAGAATCAGTTTTAAAACTTCGCTGTATTTGACTGGAAGTACATGTATAATAACCACATATATTGATCAACATTTAACTACAAATGACGAACTTTCTACCCAGAAACCTACAAAAATGCTCGGAATATCAAGGGATAACTTCAAAACAACACTAGGTCCAAAACTAGAAACAGCGAATACTGTTGGCACGGCGTATGTACTAACCACATTAATTGCATTCGATGAGACAAATTCGATGACAAAACGAGCAACGCCTTATTCCCCTGTAAGCGACCAGACAAGTATAGTGATAGAATACAAGAAGTGTATCAAGACTACCAATTAGATCATTCAAACTTTACTGTAGATATCACAAAATTGAACCAACTAATATAGAAGCTTCTTCTAGATATCCAAACGATACGATGAACCAATCGACTATCGGTAATATTCCAGTGGACCCTTGTACAAGTTAGTCCGATAGCACTTCATTATCAACTGAAATAATAGGAGTAGCCGTTGCAATGTTAGTCATCGTAGTCGTAATGACTGCTGTTATTTTAAGAAGAAATACAACAATAACGATAAATCGAAACCAAAGGCCAAACAGGCACGGAAGAAAAATAATGAACCATACTGCGTTGTGGATGAATTCTTAGTTAAACAAGCAGGAACCTTTGCACGATCAAACGAGTTTCCGATGAATGTTCAAAACACACCCTCGACGCAGTCAGTTGTTTATGATTTACCTGAAGGCACCGTTCGTGTAACGTCACATATACCAGAAAAAAGAGACATAACAATTTCATTCAAAAAGGTAAAAGTAGGCAATGGACAATATGTTTTTAAATCCCAAACAGAAAAGCAGGCAATGCCAAACTTTAAACTAGTGAAACGAGCCGAGTTGGGTAATAATCAGTACGATACGTTCAAATTTAACAATCTGCCAGTCAAAGGCAGAGATGAGACATGGGAGTGCACTTAAATATCTACGATCGCAAGATTGCTTGTCTGGAAATGCTAATTATTGAGGCACTGGAAGGGTATTTAGGAATACAGGGATATTGGCAAAATAATTCAAGGGATAACGGATATATTTTTTTCTCCAAAAACTTAAAAGGATATGGGATACTAAAGAGACCCTGGAAAAATATTTAGGGATTTTGGGATTCGAATTTTGGTGTTATTTGTCAAAATCTAGGGGATATTTTTCCACAAAATTTAATGGACATGGGATACTGGGATCCCCTTCCAGGTCCTCATCATTATATTTTGGGACCGATTGAACAATAACATTAAGTTTCTTGTCATAATTTTGCTTATGTAAGCTATAATTATATACACATTGCAACACACATTGATATATGTTTAGTAAAAGTGAGAGTGAAAAGTACACGAGTATTAAACTATATTTTTATATATCTGCTTAATTTTCCTGATCACTGCCTACTTGTACCTTTCCAAAACGTATACACAGGAATTTTAGTCTTTCAAAAAAACTGGAATTGCTATAAATATATTACACGTATGTAGGCGTTGTATAATACAGTTATTTCTTTTCGGCATGTTCAGGATTTTTTTTTTGTGTGTGTTTTGCGCCTCAGTCAGCAACTAAGGCTATAAGGAGACGGCACTTCGCGTTTTAAAAGTCTTATCCACAAGACAGGAGAAGCTCGGGCTCAAACTTCTATTTTACATAGTGAATGGCTCAAATGCTATTATATCCATTCCTCTATATTTCGGGTTTACCGAATGAACAAGTATGAAACCGACCCCATCGACTGCCTATACGATATGGTCCAATATGCTTCAGATATGGAAAGTTACAATACTTACGATTATGAAAACTTGCTCATGCAATAAACACATTTTTTCAGCTGTAAAAATGAACATTTCGTTACAAAAAAAAGATAATGAAGTAAATTGTACGGGATTAACAGAAAATTGTATATCTAAAGTATAAACAGATTGAAACAATAGGAAAAGGTCCTAATTTTGAAACCTAACACCAGCATCCAAATACTGAACATCAAAATAAAATTCAGATATTTATTTGAAATTGTGTGTCATATTCTTCAAGTGGTTTAAACGATCTGCTTCCTTTCCACGAAATGGGACATTTTCTATTTATTACGGAAAGAAACCATTTACACATCCATTTATCTTGATTATGACATTCGTGAGCATAACGTAAGAAGGCGATAGTTCAAACATACACTATATGCATCCGTGAATGTTTCCGGATTACTAAAAATTGCAATATCAAAACAGCGATACAGCGGCCTTTTTTTATCTTTCAACAGTGGTCCGTATAGATATGTTTGGAAAATTACACACTCTTTAAAGTGGATTATGTACTTCACGAACTTGATGTTTTATACAATCATTCTTGGACCTTTAGAGTTAATACTACATAATTGTTAACACTGATTTCGTTTTGTAACCTGTAATGTTGTTTTTTTTCTATAAAGAACATTATGAAAACATGCCCATGTGATATTCAGATATTCAGATTTTTCCTTAGTTGTATAAATTCAAAATTATCAGTAGAGAGGTTTGACATTTTTTCTTATTTTTGCTCAAAATATAGATGTGGGTACACGTTAGGACCGCCTCGCGGCGCCCATGCGGTTCTAACGAGTATCCACACCATGTTTTGAGTAAAAATAAGAAAATAGGTACCCCTGCATACCCCAGTTTTGTTATATAAAAGTGGGGTATAAGGGGGTACAAATTACATGGGCATGTTATCCTGATGAGGAAAACAAATTTGTGTTCATTTCAAGCCACTAGCAAGTTTCCGCCCATGTCATCAGTCATTCATTTGAGAGTAAGGATATTGAAACCTTTCTGTGATTCGCCATGGAACTTACTACAATTGTATGTGTACTCGCAATACTATATTTTCTATCAGGCAAAATATACACACAATCTGTGGCAGGACCAAAGCCGACCATGTCAAAGAAAGACGCTGCACAACAGTGCTATGAACAAGGATCGACTTTATTAAATTACAGACAAATCAAAGCAAATCCATCGACGCACACATATCTTAATCAACTTAACAATGGAGAATCGGCTTGGATTGAAGGTTATGCTAAACTTTCACCGTTCTTGTCGTGGCAAGGATGTTATAATACATCAAACTCAAAAATCAGCATTCATGGAATAGCTATAGGATCACAAAGCATACATGCATGCATAGTAGCATGTCAGAGATCTATAGCTACTAGACATGTTGGACTTAAAGGCACTACATGTTATTGTATTGATGAGACTCAAAAATCTCAAATTCACTTTGACTCTGTAAATGGCATTTTTTGCTCTATTCCATGTCAAAATAGTGCAGTAGATTCATGTGGTGGTCATTCTTACATGAGTGTATATAGCATTCTGGATGAGAGACGAATTCACTGGGCTGAAAAAGAACCGTCCCCTCATTTATGTATATATGTAACTACCAAACAAGGAACTTTATTTAGTACATACACGGCCTCTTGTCATACGCTCCAATCGAAGCTTGTTAATGGATACATTTGTACGAACAGTGCATGGTCGAGATTGTCAACAGCTAACTGCAGCCAGCATACTTTGAATGGAGGAACATACTGTATAATTGACCAAATATCAACACGACAAGAGGCATTTGAAGGGTGTTTGAGAAAGAAGGGGATACTAGCGGATCTTGGCGCTGAGATAACAACGCCCGCTTTACTTGATCACAACTTGAGATATTGGATTGGGATACACCGAACATTTGGGATCGCTGAACAATTCAAGCCTTCAGAAACAGTTTGTTTGTCTGCTACAAGATTAGGTGAAAAGCTTATTCTTGAGCCAGACGATTGCTCAGCTCAAAAATTTTATCTGTGTAAATCTGATTTTACTGGTAAACCCGATACAACCCATACATTAACGACAACTTTCAATCGCAAAACAGAGAACAGAACATTTTTGACAACCGAGGCCCAACCTGAGCTAGTGACAGAAGGGAAAGCTGAATCGCCAGTTCCATATATCATACCTAGTATATTGATTGTAATTTTAATTATTCTGGTGATTCTGTTTATTGTTTATCGGCAGAACAAGAAGCGTAAAAACGAAACCACGCAGCCAATAGAAGACAATTATGATGCAATATATGAGGCTGACAATATGAGAAATGAATATTCAGTTACGTCAGACTCTAGTATGAACGCTGACTCTAAATGTCTGATTGTCAAAACTAAACCAGATAAACCTGAAAGGCAAACTCTCAAGCGTAGAACAGCTGTGAGTGAATATGAAAACTGCAGTCTCAATCTGAAAACTAAAGAAATGACAAACAAAAAGAAAGAGGGAGGTATAGGAGGCCACGATGATGAATATGATAAACTGAAGTTCAATTCAGTGCCGCAAACTGTGCAATATGGGCCTGAAGAACACAATGTTTATAATCATACAATGGTGCCAGGTAATGATAATTACGACACAATGAAATCTGTCAAATCGTTTCACTCGGTTGATCGAATCGACGAGACTTATAGTAGAATGAATGAAAAGTTGGTTCCTAGCGACTTTTGTGGACCTAAAAACTCTGTTGAACCGTTAGTCAATGTAGAAGGCATCGATAATTTGTCATACAGTACGCAAATAGAAGGTAAAATTGAACTGCAGAAAGACGATTCACCAAGGCGCTTTATTATAATAGACGACGAAGGCAAAAGCATGTCAACAAAGGCCAATGACAATCAACCAGAACATATCGAAATCGGTGATCATATAAATTATACAGATATTAAATACCCAAACGCAAACTCGTCTGAAACCACAGAATATACAGAAGTTGGGGCTTTGTCGAAGAAAAGTGGGTATTCAGATATTGCAGATGCCGAGCATAATAGCAAACACCAAACTGCTGTAAAAAGTCATGAATTAGAACTCGCGGACAAAAGAAGTGAAAGCAGAACGCCGTTTATAGTGGATCCAGCTGCAATAATTGACGACACATCAAGCACCCCAAATAATGAAAAACTAGACGCCATGTACGCTAGGGTTCAAAAGGATTCAAAAGAAAACGGAAACTTTTATGAAAAACCCTTGAACTATGTGGATGTAGACTTGTCGGATACAGATGAATAATTTCAATAATGTGGAATGATATCAAGCCATATTAAGTAAAGCAAGACTGGATTCTATTGGCAGTGAAAAAGCGGTCGGCCGCCAGCTTTCATGGATACATTAAACTCTCTTGTCAATAGAAACTACATGTACTCTCTCGAAACCGGACACAAAATTTCTCACAATAGCAACATCTATAAAATGATTTCCTTAGACAGAAATTGTTCATCTTAACTGAAGTACAATGCATCCTCTCTTTGTCAAGCTTGTGAGGGTCGCATCATACAAATCTGCAATTGGCATAGTACATGTATGCAAAGTGCAGATTTGTTTGATGCGACCTACTTTATCATTGATTAGAGGCTTTGTTTCGCTCAGGGTCAATCAATATTTTAAAATTCTTAATCAGAATTTCAAGCCTCTAGCCTCTATATATGTCGGATCTGTTTGGAAATTCTTAAACAGGATTTTTCATGATGTGACAATTGAGATAACAGGAAAAGACGAAAAGTACGCATTTCCGTCACCCGGCGTAAGTCGTTGTTTCCTGAACATGCATTACTTATTAAGAGATTTACATGTACATGTGTAAATAAAGGCATTGATTTAACACCATAAACTTGGTGGTATACTGTTCGTAAATAGAAACATACTTTGGAAGTGAGATTATACCTATTGAATACAGCACTTCATGAACTCATTAAGTTGACTGTATCTACCTTACTTCTGGTCACATGATGCCACAAAACATTCGGAAAAATCCAATGTTTTCACTTTTTGTCCGTGAACAAATTCGACCTTGCCGTAAAATAGGTCAAAGTTGACTAAGGGTATTGATTTATACAAACTATGATTGGCCAGATCCCCCAATGCTATTTTCGATACTTCCCGGTCTCCTGCTCACAAACTAGCTATTGTGCCAGCAAGCCGGTTGTTCTGCGATAAAGCTATATACTGTATATATTATGCAAAAGAAATATAACATTATGGGTATGATTAATATGTTTTGCACTCACCTTATAGCAACAGAGTTAGGACACTTTTTCGTTAAAATGGCAAGAACATTGTCTCTCAGGCAAATAAAATATTGAGTTTACAGATTCCATACTTAAAAGAAGCATTTTGAACAACGGGCCCCCGTCCATTGGGGTCTAGGAGAAATATATGGGCTGCTTGTGCCTCCAGGCAAAGCTTCTAAACTACTGGCCAACCATCTGATTGCTGGTAAACCGCTGAAGTCTGAGCCTGTCCAGGAAAAGTGGTTTAGCAAACTAGTCCAGGAAAAGTGGTTTAGTCAAACTACCCATACATAAAAGCCTTATTGGTTTGCTTGGGTGGTTATATTTATAAAGCACATTTTGAGTGTCATAACAGCCTATTATCATAACAGCCTATTAAATGTTGGGTAAAAATCCCATAAAATGGAGGCAATGTCTCGCCATTACCATTGTTTTTCACTGGGACGTAAATCATCAATTCAGACTAACAAACAAACAAAGAAATGCAGAAAGTGTATGCAAGCAAAGTTCGCATCCATTGAAAACAATGCAAACTCTTAACTTTGCTTTGTCGCTTAAACAACTCCTTTTCATTTAGCCGCTTCGTGGGGAAACTAACAATGTGGTTTCCGAGCAAGCCCGACACAAACCGGCCTGTTGAGTCACAGAAGATGGCTACAGGCTGGAAATTTTGGATTTAGAAAGTTGAGGAATTGTACTATCCGTGTTGTTTTCGCATATGCAGATTGTTAGTTTTCCCATGGAGCAGCTCATATTTTCTTGATTATCCACAATGTTAATTTTGTAAGATTGAGCCTTATGTCTGTATTCCAAAAAAGTAATCTTTATGCATTATGTGCAGATTCTTGCGGATGTAACGAAAATTTCTAAATCCATTGTGCATAGTATATGTTACATGAAGGTAGGCGGCATGTCTCATTAGGATTGAAAGATGAGAAGGGTAACCAGGCCTCCGATGCCTGTTTGGCCACATTCTCAGGGCAGCGAATCCCTTTATCGGTACTTCTAGGTCTACTGCTCCTTAACTAGCTCTTGTGCCAGCAAGCCGCTGGTACTGTGATATTGATATATGTTATGTGAAGGTATGTGGCAAGTCTAATTCGGATTCAAAGAGGATAAGAAGGGCAGCCAGGCCCCGAATGTCAGAAGGGATTGTAAAAATGCTCTTCCGGATACTTCTCAGTCTCCTCTTAAGTCAGCAAGCCGTTAGTTATGGTATATAAAGGTATGTGGCAAGTGTCATTAGGGTTGAAAGAGGAAGAGAAGGGTAACCAGGTCCCCAATGCCTGTTTGGTCATATAATTATTTTCCTGTGCTAAAAAAATCTTTTTCAATACTTTACGGTCCACTGCTCCCAAACAAGCTCTTGTGCAAGCAAGCCACTGGTACTGCGATATAGATAAATGTTATATGAGGGTATGCAGCAAGTCTCATCAGGATGAAGGGCGGTCAGGCCCCCAATTTCAGTGTGTGGTTATAATAAAATAAAACTAAGATCCTTTAAGAGCAGTGAGCATATTAATGAGAACAGAGATGGACCAAACAGGTATTGGGGGCCTGGTTACTAGGGATGTCATTTGGTGTCAGATTTAAGGTTCGGACGTTCAGAAACAAACATCCGGATGGTTCGAACGTTCGCATTTTGTTTCGGATCAGATCATAGTATAACCTGAATACCCTTCTCATCCTCTTTCAGTGGTTACCCTTCTCATTATCTTTAAATCCTATTGTGACTTGCCACATTCCTTTCTTATTACGGATATCCAATAGGCGGTTCTAACGTGTACCCACGATCTATGTTTTGAGCAAAAATAAGAAAAATATCATATTTTTTCTTCTGAAAATTTTCTATTTTTAAAGCTCAAAACATCTCGGTATATTGCATGGGCAAGTTCTCGTAATGTCACAGTACCAACGGCTTGCTAGCATAAGAGCTGGATTGGGGACAGGAGACCGAGAATTATCCAACAGAATATTTAGACACCCCCTGAGACATTTGGAGTTGGAGGAGGGGCTGGCTATCCTTCTCATCCTCTGTAAATCTTGCTGAGACTCTCAGCACGAGACTGAGAATTATCAAAGGTACAAGTAGGCAAAGTATTACCTGAATAGTTTGGACACTCCTGTGATATCCGGGGGCTGGCTACCCTTCACACCCTCTTTCAATCTCGATGAGACTTGCCACCTATCTTCATAAAATATTTATCTACATCACAGTACCAATGGCTTACTAGCACAAGAGGTAGTTTGGGAGCAGCAGACCTACAGGTATTTAGGGGGACTAGTTACCTTCACATCCTCTTTTAAGCCTAATGAGACTTGCCACATACCTTTATATTTTATATATATTTATATTATTTGATATATATCTTTATTACCCAACCCACTATATACAGAGTAATTGCATATTTTTCGCTATATCATGAGTTGGTCTCTCACCGGTCCATAGTTTTGGATATAACATGGAACTATACCATGGCCTGGTACCCAGCTCAAAAAGATAATATACAATGGCCCGGTACCCAGTTCAAAAGATGTCAGGGCTATAGCAATGTTTCACTATGTCACAGGTTGGCCTCAACTGCGCATGCCTGGACCGGTCCATAGTTTTGGATATAACATGGGACTATACCATGGCTCACAAGATAATAAAGAATAAGCTGGTAGATGTAATAGAAAAATCAAATCAAAGAATAGATAGGTGGTAATTGAAAACACAAATGCAGTCGACGAATGTGGATGTAAAATACACTGAACAGTGTTTTTGATAGCAAATTGTCAACCTCCTAATTAATGACAGTGTATCTTTCAAAGACGCTGAAGACCGATTTGATTTTGAACTGATATGGAGAGTCAGACGAATTAAATCTTCATGGTATCTAGTATATATTTTATTGTTGGGTAATAAAACAGTTATTTCATGGATGTTTGGTGAATAGTCAAAACCATTGCCCCTCGGTGCCTCGGATGACCCGGTGGACTATTGCCCTCGGCCTTCGGCCTCGGGCAATAGTCCACCATGGTCATCCTCGTCACCTCGGGGCAATAGTTTTGACTATTCACCAAACCACCATGAAATAACTGTTTAATATCGTTCTACCGGTGGCTTGCTGGCACAAGAGATAGTATCGGAACAGGAGACTGCGAAGTATCAAAGAGTATTTTGACACCCCCTGTGATATTGGGGGCCTGGCTACCCTTCTCATCCTCTTTCAATCATAATGACATTTGGCTCATACATTCGTATAACATTTATTTACACTGAAAAAAAGTTATAAGAGACCACTTTTCAAACTCATTTTTTGTAACTAAGCCATGTTCAAAATTGCACGATTTTTAGTCTAAAGACGTGTCTTTCAAGAAAGTAAAGTTCCAAAGTGTTCAGAAATAATTTTCTTTCACTAAACGCGATTTTGGAGTAAAAATGCAAAAATCAATGTTTTTGAATAAAAAAATTTGATAAAGCACAACATTAATTGAAATTAGGAGCGGGTGTCATCAAAGGGGCCCTCCCGGCTTGGAAAAACATAAAACATTCGAATTTTCTCTACTGGTAGACTTTCTGCGCATTTTTAAAAATCGCTAATTTTGAGATTTTTTGAAAAATTCATCAATGTGCCTCTTAAACATGTTAATCGCTATAAAATTCACTTGATGAAGCCTGGAAATGAGAGATATAACCCGAGTGCGCTATTTTAGACTATTTTCGAGGACAAACATGTCATGGCTGACGCACACTTCCGGTTTCAATGCCAATTTTTAACGAACAAAATAACGAAATTTATGGACGATTTTTTAAATTTTCAAAGTTTATCAGAGTCTAGTATTATATCTTAATACTCGCTGAAAATTTCAATTCCATACTGCAACCAGAGATGAACAAACTTTGTATGCAAATTGCATACAAAAAGCTGAATTCATGTTATTCATGTTGCTGTCTTCTTGCATGTACAAAACAGAAACGAAGATTCTTATTGCAGCAACACATCTGACTTAATTTTATCTTGCATCATGGTAGTCAGTAGCACTTTCAAATAAATTAAAATGTAAAACACAACGTCATAATATGACATTTAATTTGATGATAATAAAGTGTGATCTTCGGAAAGAGGGTACCTTTACTCATGCTTCGACTGCGTGAGACATATCATGCAGACACTCTCAGAGCCACTGTTAGACATTGGTTTATCAATATGATCATGAATTTTAATTGATTGTAATTTACTTTCTGAACTAGAAGAAAAAATATGAGGTGGCCTCTTGTAACTTTTTTTCAGTGTATACTTGGCCAAAAGGCTCATTTATACTTTGCCCAAAAAGTTTTGGACATGAGAAAGTTTTAATTAATATATTTTTATTTCACCATATTTTGGCATTTATGTGTCACAAATATTTTCTTTTTATTTTTGATGTTCTGTAGAAAGGTAAAACAACATGAGCATGAGCAATTTATCAACAGTGCTTGGCAATGGTCAAAAGGACAGTGAGGTATCCAAAAAGTTAGCCAAAATGGCCAAAATTTGCAGGGCGAATAAGCATGGATATCACAGTTTTGCAGAATTTCCTTAAAATAAAATGAAGATTTTAGTCAAATTTTGTGACATTACAGTAAGAGAATAAATCTGTTTATATGTTAATTATTTTTTAACCAGAGACCTAAGAATTCCTCTCAGAGTCACAATTCTCATTGCAACCAAGACGACTGTTCCAGCCATTTCGCAAGTATTTTAACCAAGCTCAAAAAAGAAATCAGTCCCAAACAATTTTTCAAGATGAAAATGCCAGGCCTCGTCAATATAAGATGAAAATGTAGAGACACGTCAAATTGTTCCCATTTTTGTCCAAGGCGAAATGGCGGGTCATATTGATCACGAATTGATAAGAACTTCTTACTGCCTATAATTTTACCAGATTTATCATGCACAGAGCATGCTTGGGACATCCTCTGAAGGGTTATTTTGGTTGGCTGGAGCAGGCAACAAGGTCTTTGATAGTTCCTGAGGGACGAATGCACAAGAGAAGATTTCATAATAGACAATTTGAAAATGTATGTGCTCATCAAAGAACAGGGTCCATGACATTATTTACTTTGAGTCACTGTATTGAGATTAGGGTATGCTATCAGGAACACAGTGCACTGTGGCACATTGGAATTAATTTATTATTCATTCTGATAAGAAATAAAGGGATTGTTAATTGTTTTTTGTTTGAATGTTAAAAAACTCAGCAGATGTTGAAAAAAAGTAAGTGGTCCAAATTATTTGCCGAGTATAATCGTAGGCTTGCTGGCACATTAGCTAGTTTGAGAGCAGCAGACCTAGAAGTATCAAAAATACCATTTTTGCGCAGGAAAATATGACTCTACAGGCACCGAGGGGGGGGGGGGAGGGGCTGGTTACCCCTCTCATTGTCTTTCAAACCTAATCGGAGACTTGCCACCTACCTTGCTAGCACAAGAGCTTGCTAGCACAAGAGCTACTTTTTGCGTAGTAGACCTAGAAGTATCGAAAAGAGCATTTTTGCACATGAAGATATGACGCTACATGCATTGGAAGACATACGTGTAATATCCTTCGATATGTTTTCTTAGTATAAGTACCTGATTGTTAATTATGTTTCTTCCCACTTCTGTTAATGGAGTGGGCTATTCTCTTGATCATTGCCTGCTTTTATCTTTATCCGTTCCCAATCGTAATGCGACTTGCCATCTTCCTTCATATAACGTACATCTATATCACAGTTCCACAAGAGCCAGTTTTTTAGTAGTAGACCTAGAAGTATCGAAAAGAGCATTTTTTGCACAGGAAGATATGGCCATGCAGGCATGGGTTGCTGGTTACTCTTCTCATCCTCATTCAGTCCTTATGAGACTGAATGAGGATGAGGATACCTTCATATTACATAGGTATCGCAATGCCAGCGGTAGACCTTGAAGTATTTCAACGAGCATTTTGCACCATACAGGCATGGAGGTGCTTGTTATCCTTCTTATTCTCAGTCACTCGCTATGGGACATGTCATATACCTTCATATTGCATATGTCTATATCGCAATACATGAACCAGCCGCTTGCTGGAACAAGAACTAGTTAGGGAGCAAGAGCCTGACTACCCTTTTTGTCTCATTCAATCCTGATGAGACTTGCCACATACACTGTATATAGCATATACGTACATCGCAGTTTAAGCGGCTTGGTGGAAGAATAACTAGTTTGGGAGCAGGAGATCGAGAAAGAGCATTTTCTGTACAGGAAAATATGACTCAATAGACATTGGGGGTCCTGGCTACCCTTCTCATCATCTCTCAATCTAGTCCGGCAGAAAACAAATTTGACCTGGAATTGAGTTCTAAAGTTTTTTTTTTTACTGAATCATGTTCAGTAGACATTGCCTTTGAAGAATCTGAATGATGCCACCTTGGCATCATTGAGCATTTTTGTATTTTCAAGATGGCGTTTAAGATGGCGGCAAGAATATAAAATATTCTTTAATACAGGTCTCGGGTTGTTTTTATCTGGTAAAACTGTGGTTATTTCGGTGCCAAATGATGAATAGGTATCAGATTTGTGTAATTATTACATTCTATCACAGATTTTCAAGACAGGATACAAGATGGCTGTCAGCTTTCTTATAAAACACTGTATAGATGAAATAAGTCAAGACATTTCAAGTTTTTGGTTTTACTTTCAAGTTTTGATTCATACAATTAACACTTTAACTTTCAGAACCATTGCTCAAGCTAGTTTGCCTCATCAAGATGCAGTGATTATCATATTCAAGATGGCATTCAAGAAGGCAGCCATAATTTCTTGCGCAAAACGAATTTGACCTACATGTAGAATTGATTTTTAACATTTTCCCGCACTGAATACCCTTAGCATTACTCTAGACATTTTGCATTATCACGATAAAGGATAATAGAGCAAGTTTGTATTTTAATATTGTGTATTTCAAGATGGTGGAAGGATAGGCGAAAAGATAGCGAGTGTTGATAAAGATCTAAAAAAGAATGAAATGGTTTGAAAGCAAATAACATACAAGTTTTAATGAGGAAACTTTTAAGATGTAGAAACTCAAGCAGCAGTTTAAATGATCTTACAGTTGGTAATAATGAAGCAGTAGCTACCATCTTGATTAACACTAGAGTGATTGGACAGCAGGCAAGGTCATATGACATAGGCATCAACACATTAGCACATGAGTTTGCACTAGAGACAACCTCGATATTTGCAGAAACATATACAGGTGATATTCAAAGCAAGACGAAGAAAATATTACAAACAAAAGTATATGTGGGTCAAATAAAAAGAAAATCATTTGTTCTATATCAGATGACTCGATCTGTCATTTTATACACTGGTCTACTAATGACCCGTCAAAGTACAGTGTGGACAATTTCCAAACTAACCCAAAAGTGAATGATGTTTACCTGGTATTTGGTAGATAAAATTTCAGCACAACAACGTCACAAGACATGCAATTATTGTTCCCACAAAGTATTGTAAATACAGTGATAGAAAACCAACAGTAGCTGATTAAACTAATTAGTAAATTAGCGTAGCAGACAATCAGAATTCTAAGTTGATAGTTTAAAAGGGAGAAGATGACATGTACTTTCAGAAGTTTGTAAGGGTATTGTCGTTGAAAGAAGTGATATGAAAAGCACCCATGAAGTAGGGGGCACCCGTATGCAGCAAATGGTGTTGGCAGCACTTGAAAATCTGAAAAGGATTTCAGCCACTATATATGTCAAAGATTTGTACTGTTATGTTTTCAGTAGCTGACTCACAGGCTAAGCATTGTTGTGGTAAAGTCATCACCAGTGAAAGAGAGGTCTGCCATGATTGATGTAGAGAAACAATAGGGAATAAATAAAGCTATTGATCCTTACCTGATTTAATTTAGTTTTATTTATTAGAAATTTAATGACAACATATACACATACATATATACTAATGACATTTTCAAAAACATTTCACATATGAGCATATCATATATACATATACATGGGTCAAGGGATTAGATGTAGGCTAGGCCTGTGATTATCCTCTCCCAGACGGTATTGTATGCGTGAGTTGATAATTGTATAGAAAGGGCGATTGCTAATGATGATATATGTGGTCAAAGAGAGAGAGAGAGAGAGAGAGAGAGAGAGAGAGAGAGAGAGAGAGAGAGATTCCTAGTCTTACTTGACATAGTAAAATTAATACTTCAAAAATCAATATATGAATGCGCATTAGTTACAGGTACTGAAACGGTATGGTAGTGGTGTATCGGTAATTCGTTTTACCTCGCTAGCCATGAAACGACGTTTATTTAATACCGTTAATCAAGGAAGGACTTAAAAGTGTTGAACAGGCGTGTTTCTGCATCTAGTTTTCACTTTTAACGGTAAAATGAGTGCCTTAACGGTAACGCAGGTAAGTTGTTAACAATTTTTCTTGTGTAATGACAGTTAGATTGTATTTCATTACATTTTATGCAGGCTTTTGTGTTCTAATTGCAGTAAAGTTTTTGTGTATTCAAGTACAGTACATGTGCAAAGGATAAAGCTGGTTTCATCGATTTTCTTCAAGAAGTATTTTCATTTATTTTTTAAAAGGAAAATAATATTTATCCTACTTTTACAAAACCTTTGCAGGAAGGGCTAGCAGAGATATTTATTAAATGTTACTAAAGTTTTTTTTTTTTTTTTTTTTTTTTTTTTGCATGATATAGTATTAACATTTTAACATTTTAACATTTAGATTTTAGGTAAGTCTTTTTGTGTCGATAATGTATTTGAAAATAATTTCCATAAGTTGTTGATTTTCTACGTCTGAAAGTTGTGCACATCCATGTAATAAGTCTACCTCATTTATTTCTATTGTTTCGTAAATAGTTGGTTGGGAGATTAAACTGTTCATGAGCTCCATTCTTTGGAGTTGGTATTTTTTGCAATGGAATAAGAAATGTTTTCTTGTTTCAGGCACCATGCAGTGATTACAGTTGGGAGATTCCAATAGATGGTCATTGCGGAGATCTGCGTTTAATTGGCTTTTATGGTTTCTAAGTTGGCACAGTAAGATATTATTTTTTCTATTTCCATAGCAGTAATATTTTGGGGGCTGTTTTATTTGTTTCTTAATGGCTTGCTTAAATAAATATAGGGAGGTTGCATTTTTAAGTGGGGTGTCTAAGTCATTCCATAGGTCAGTAGTTGCAATGAAAAAGCTTTTTTGGTAAGAGACAGTCCGAGGGGTAGGGTGTCTTAAGTTTGTGGATCTCAGGTTGTAACCAGTTTCATGAGTATTGAATTTTGTAACTATGTCGTTAATGTAAGACGGGGCTTCATTATTTAAAATTTTATAGAATTGTATAAGTTTTGCATGTTTTCTCCTTGTAGCAAGAGAACAAAGACCAACTTCGTTGTACAGGACATCATGGTCTGTTCCCTTCCGGAGACCAGTAATAATCCGAATTGCATCAAGTTGGATTGATTCAAGTAAGTCTGATTGTTGTTTGGTGCAGTTATCCCAAATGATATTTCCATATTCTAAGATTGGCCTTATAAATGATGTGTAAAATCGTAGTAGTGACTTTCTATCTATGTCATATTTTAACATTCTCATGATATTCAGACGTGTAGCTGCTTTTTCATAAATTTTCTGAATATGTTCAGCCCATGTTGCATCAGAAGAAAGAGTGATTCCTAAATGTGTATGTGTTTTATTATCTGTAATTACAATATTATTGAATTTAGCGTCATCCCAGTTTGTTTCATGTTTTCTTGTAAAGGTCATAGACTTTGTCTTTGTCTGGTTTAGTATTATCAGCCAATCATCTGACCATTGAGCAATTTCAATGAGATCTTCATTTAACAATTGAATTGATTCTTGGTTCTCAATGACTGTAAAAAGGGTAGTATCATCGGCAAATAATCTTATGTTTGTGTTAATTTTTTCAACAATGTCATTTACATAAAGCAGGAAAAGATATGGCCCTAGAACTGATCCCTGAGGGACACCAGCTGTAGTTGTCATCCATGTTGATTTTGAACCTTCATTTATTACCCTCTGATGCCTATTACAAACATAGCTTTCAAACCATTTATGCAAATTTCCATTTATTCCATACTTCTTTAATTTATGCAATAACCCTTGATGCCATACTTTATCAAACGCTTTGCTAACGTCGCAGAATATAAATTTAATATCTTTTTCTTTGTCAAGATTTTCTATAATTATATGATAGATTTCCAATAGTTGGTTTGTGGTTGAATCCTTAGGTCTAAATCCTGATTGGTATTTTGTTAAAATTTCATGTTCTTGAAGATAGTTATATAAGTATTTAAAAATAATTTTTTCTAAAATTTTTCCAAGACAACTAGTGATAGATATGGGCCTGTAGTTAGTTGCATCATTTTTATCCCCCTTGCCTTTAAAGATTGCCGAGACATTTGCCATTTTCCATTGACATGGTACTTGGCCTAGTTGTAGAGATTTATTAAATAGCAGTGTTAAAGGTTTTACTAGATGATGGCCAAAAGTCTTAATTAATTTTGGGCTAATTTCATCGGGGCCACCAGGTTTGTTTATGTTTAAATTGTCGAGTTGATCTTTTACGTCTTGTTCTAATACTATAATAGAGTCAAGGGTGAAGTTAGGATTATTTAAATTTTCAGGTAAATTAGGTTCAGCTCCTATTGTTGATATTCCTGCAAAATGCTCATTTAGAGTTTGTGCTTTTTCAAAAGGATGGATTTGCGGCTGCCCATTACGAATAAGTGGAGGTGGTGGATTGTTCTTGTTTTTTAATTTTGTTATGTCATTTGCAATTCTGTACCAGGCTTTTGGTGAAAGGCCAGGATCAGATAATTTTGTCTGTAGATTTGACATATAAGATTTTTTTGCATCCCGTATAAGTTGAACTACTTCGTTTCTTTTACTTTTATAATTGCTCCAGTTTTGCTCTGTACTTTTGTTTTTTGCTTTCAGATAGAGCCGATCTCGTTGCCTCATGGTTCTGCGGATGTTGGTATTCATCCATGGTTTATCATTTGGACGGTAAGTAAAGGATACCTTTGGGATAGACTGTTCTGCTAGTTCCATTATGACATTTGAAAAGATTTCATTTATATGGTCAATATCATCATTATTGTTTATAAAGGACCAGTCTTGTGTTTCGATATTATGTTGAATTAAATTTTTATCTGCTTCGTCATATTTCCAAATAGTTTTCTTATAAGCCTGAGCTTTGTAGGTTTTAAATGCAATTTCAGCAGTTATTGTACTATGATCACTATTAAACGGAGGTAAAACTTGTGAATCAATGATGATTGAGCTATGGTTAGTTAGAAGCAGGTCAATGCATGTTGCTGACTTATTAGGTACTATTCTTGTAGGTTCATTGATTATATTTTGTAGGTTATATTTTGATAGGATTTCAAAAAAGGGACTAGAAGTTATTTTTAAAATATCATGATTAAAATCTCCTAAAATAATGAGGTCAAGGTTTTCTTCGGATGCTTTTTCTATTGTGTTTTCAAATTTTTGCCAGAAATCAGCTGTGGATTCTGGGGGTCTATAGAAGTGACCGATTAGATATTTATTTTTTAGGGATCGAATTTCGACCCATATATTTTCAAGCTCATCACTCTCAAGGTCGGGTCTATGTTTATAAAATATATTATTTTTCATATAATGCATAAGTCCACCACCATTGTTTGTGTTTCTATCCTTTCTTATTGGGTCATGATAGGAGTCAATCAATAGATTTTTTGTTGGGATGTCATCACTAAGTTTTGTCTCGGAAATGCATATAATGTCATAGTCAGAAAGATTTGCACTTACATCATCAATCTTGTTTCTTATGCTATTTATGTTTGAGTGGGCAATTTTCATGGATGTTAAGTTGATTTGTGTATTATTTCTATCGTTTATCTGTGTGTTATTCACTGTAGAAGCAGCATGTGTGGTGCCCGAAGGATTATTTTGCATTCTATCTAGGCTTATAACTTGTAATGTTCACTGTAGTAATATCCTGTGTTAATTCCCATCCCAAAAAGATAACAAGAAATTTGGGTTCATTACATGTTTCAGGTAAGACTAAGAATCTAGAGAAAGTTTGAGCATAGTAGAAGTTGATAGTCCAGAAAAAAGATGAGTAAAAAGCAGAAGTAGTTTCAATTAACAATTTAATTTAGTATGCATGCCCTTTCAGGATGCGACACAGTCAGCTATTGTTATGTCATTGGTAATGGCATTGTGATCAAGGTATTGCAGGATGGTTATTTACTTCCAATTCTGGGTGACACTGCTGTCACATTATCTTTTATGGTTCAAGAATTAGCCATGTGCTTCTACGTGCTGCGATTGCTGCTGGACAGGACTTGGTTGTACAATCTTCGTTCTTGCCAAGACAACAATGTATGCATAAATGAACAGACAGTTGTGTTTTAAAATGTTTACATGCGATTTGAACATTTATCTTTCATACCATTATATTGGTCTAAACAATCATTATAACAGCTAGTTTTACCTTGTTTCTTCTTCATGACAAAAGGACACATAATGGTGCTTTACATTGTGTAAAATTGTATTTTGTTAGATACATATTTGTTTGGTTTGCTTGTATTGTGGTTTAACAATCCATTAAATAAACACTCAGTCATGTTGAGATGGAGCTAATATTTCTTTGGTATAAACCAGTACTATTATAACCAGCACCATGGAAAGGTTAACATGGCATGCACAACTCTGTGGTGGTGGGATCAAACACCAACCTTTCAATCCAGAGTATGGGCTACTGTGTCGTCTTACAAACCTTTGTGGTTCTTACGTATAGCTTAATATATATGGGCCAAGATCTGACAAGAGGGTCTTATGTCCTAAAAATGAAAAAAATAATATATATAAATTACAATGTGAAAGACCAGGTTTAGCTGAGTATTTCCTGAAAGTTTGAAGAGATTAGATCCATAAATATATGAGAATCAAAAGGTGTGTAGCAATCTAAACACGACGCCATGAAAAATATTGATGGCGTTTTGACATTGATGATGTTAACAGCTTTATACCATTGTACTGAAAAGAATCTATGACTGAAATTCTCAAACTTCTATGTGTTTCTTGAAATTCAACACCTATACCACTGTTCAGATTATGAAATAGGCACAAACTCACACACAGTTTGATAAAATATGTACAACAAAGAGCGTACCGTTTTTTCAAATGAGGGTATTCCTTATGGCGCAACGGTTGCCGTGGCAATATGCGTGCTACTAATATCTTTGTTTCATAAGGTATTATATGTGTCTTGGATTGTTTTACAATATCAAAGCAGTTTGGCATAAATATCAGAGCATGCCAAATATTTCAAATTTATTTGGTTTTTAAATCTTAATTGCATACAATGTACTTTACTGCCCAGACCTCTTTTGTCTGATCCGCGCTCATATATGAGCTACTACTTGGCAAAATTTACAAAAACATCTAAGCTCTAAGCACTGAATGGATTATGGCCAAAATTAATAGACTGGACTGACATGATTCACAAATGGATGACATGTATATCTTTATGCAGGTTGCCAAAGAAATGAAGTATTGCACAGTTAATACAAACGTAAAAATACATGAAATACAATTTTAATGTTTTGACCATCATCTTGGATGCCATCCTGCATATAGTAATTACATAATTGGTGGAAAAGACATGCCTCCATTTCTTAAAATGCTATGCCTTACACAAAATGTTTACATTAGCACAACATCTCGAATGTGAAGAAGTAAAATTGTGTTTTTGTGCTTCTTATGATGTCCGCCATCTTGGATGCCATCTTAGTTTCTTAAAGCTACTAAAAAAAAGCTATGACTTGTTATGAACTGTTATGTGTCATAAGTTCTTTATCCATGTCTTACTCAAGAGCAAACCAATTAATCAAATCATAGATTTGTCCCATATATGTAAAAATATTGATTTTTGCTATTTCTGGCTTCCATTTTGGATACTATCTTGAATATATCAAAATGCCAAATGATGCCAAAGTGGCATCACTTGGATTTTTCAAGGGTTAGGTCTGCTTAAGAAGATTCAGTAAACAAAAACACTTTAGAACTTAATTCCAGGTCCTCTCAGAAGCAAAATATTGATTTTTGCTATTTCTGGCTTCCATCTTGGACACCATCTTGAATATATCAAAATGCTCAATGTTGCCAAAATGGCATCACTTGGATTCTTCAACGGCAAGGTCTGCTAAACAAGATTCAGTAAAGAAAAAAACTTTAGAACTCAATTCCAGGTCCTCTCTGAATTCAGCTCTTTTCTACCGGACTAATCCTAATATGAGACTTGCCACATAACTTTATATAACAATTTTTTTTCGAATTGTAGACACGAAAACAAGCAAGCAAACAATGTTTTAAACAAATTTGTCCTAAATGAAGAGTTTATCCGTATTATAAAAGTTTAACTTATTGCTGTTGATTCTGCTGGCTTCTGCTATTACTAAAAAAAAAAAAAAAAAAAAAAAGAAAACAACTGCATATGCGAAAACAAAGAAGTAGATCAGCTTCGCGGTAACCCCAATACTGGTCAGCGCCTTTGTTTTCGCTACACGGATAGTACAGTTCCTCTACTTTCTAAATACAAAATTTCAAGCTTCTAGCCATCTTCTGCGCTTGTACAGCTTAGTTTGTGTCGAACTTGTTCGGAAACCAAATTGTTGGTTTTCCCACGAGGCGGCTCATATTTAGAACTAGAGGACCATTGGTCCTGTAGCTCACCTGAGAGATTATCACATTGTAAGCTCATGAGATTTAAATTAATTGAGAATCGACCAATGAAAGTCTATGCATGGACACTATTGACCCCCGGGGCATGGCCAAATTTGACCCAGGGGCATGACTGGCACAATTTATAATGGGGACTACCAAACATTGCTACATACAAAATATAGAAGCTCTGGGCCTTTTGGTTTCAGAGAAGAAGATTTTTGTTAGTTTTTCCCATTGTAGGTCTATGGAGACTATCTACCCCCGGGGCGTGGCCAAATTTGACCCCAGGGGCATGGCTGGCACAATTTATGTAGAGGACCATTAGCCATTGCCACATATAAAATATCAAAGCTGTGTGCTCTGTGGTTTCAGAGAAGAAGATTTGTGAATTTTTTCCCCATAGCAAGTCTATTGAGACTATCAACCTCCGGGGCCTGGCCAAATTTGACCCCAGGGGCATGAATGGCACAATTTATGTAGAGGACCTTTAGCCATTGCTACATACCAAATATCAAAGCTGTGGGCCTAGTGGTTTCAGAGAAGAAGATTTTTTAATTTTTTTCCCATAGTAAGTCTATGGCGACTATCAACCCCCGGGGCGTGGCCAAATTTGACCCCAGGGGCATGAATGGCACAATTTATGTAGAGGACCATTAGCCATTGCTACATACCAAATATCAAAGCTGTGGGCCTAGTGGTTTCTGAGAAGAAGATTTTTTTAGTTTTTCCTATTGTAGGTCTATGGAGACTATCGACCCCCGGGGCGTAGCCAAATTTGACCCCGGGGACATGATTGGCACAATTTATGTAGAGGACCATTAGCCATTGCCACATACAAAATATCAAAGCTGTGGGCCCTGTGGTTTCAGAGAAGAAGATTTTTTAATTTTTTCCCATTGTAAGTCTATGGAGACTATCAACCCCCGGGGCGTGGCCAAATTTGACCCCAGGGGCATGAATGGCACAATTTATGTAGAGGACCATTAGCCATTGCTACATACCAAATATCAAAGCTGTGGGCCCTGTGGTTTCAGAGAAGAAGATTTTTTTTAGTTTTTTTTTTTCCTATTGTAGGGCTATGGAGACTATCGACCCCCGGGGCGTGGCCAAATTTGACCCCAGGGGCATGATTGGCACAATTTATGTAGAGGACCATTAGCCATTGAAACATACCAAATATCAAAGCTGTGGGCCCTGTGGTTTCAGAGAAGAAGATTTTTTAATTTTTTTCCCATTGTAAGTCTATGGAGACTATCGACCCCCGGGGCGTGGCCAAATTTGACCCCAGGGGCATGGCTGGCACAATTTATGTAGAGGACCATTAGCCATTGCCACATACCAAATATCAAAGCTGTGGGCCCTGTGGTTTCAGAGAAGAAGATTTGTGAATTTCTTTCCCATAGTAAGTATATGGAGACTATCGACCCCCGGGGCGTGGCCAAATTTGATCCCAGGGGCATGAATGGCACAATTTATGTAGAGGACCATTAGCCATTGCTACATACCAAATATCAAAGCTGTGGGCCTAGTGGTTTCAGAGAAGAAGATTTTTTTAGTTTTTCCCATTGTAAGTCTATGGGACCTATCTGTTGCCATGGAAACCACAATTTTGATACAATCTGCTCCAAAACCTAATGCCATCAATCCCCCAACCCTATTATGGTTCACATTAAATTTGATCAAGATCGGCCTACTAGCTTCAGAAATATTCTTCTTTGAAATTGTGGACGGACGACGACGGACGACGGATGCCTGCCTATCCTATAAGCTCACCTGTGAGCCTTCGGCTCAGGTGAGCTAATAAGGACCATATATTATGCAGTTTACCCTTAAAACATCCGCCATGTTTCCGGATTTCCGGATTTCTAGGATATGCATTATCAAACCGCAATTGCTCTATATGCATTAAATTATGAATTTCTTTTGAAACATATGATTTTACTGGTTTTATACATTCTTACACGTTAGGAATAAATGGTGTCTAAATTGCGGAATTGATGCGCGAGTTTTCAATTACTTGTTTTCCAAGGAAGGAGACAGTTTTTGCTATTTGTTACTCTTGTAGTTACCCATTTTAGTCGGGATATAAAATTGTTTCTGTATTTTGCCATGGAACTCAAAACAACGTTATGCATAATCTTATGTTTTGCGCTTAACTACGCGGACACACAGTTTGTGGATGGACCGAAACCCGCAATGTCAAAGGAACAAGCAGCATATCATTGCAATAAGACAGGCTCTAACTTACTAAATTACAAACAAATCAAAACAAATCCATCGGCGCAGGAGTATCTTAGTCAACTTAACAATGGAGAATCTGCATGGATTGAAGGCTATGCCAAACTTTCACCGTTCTTGTCATGGCAAGGCTGTTACAACACATCTGAATCGCCGTTAAGTATTCGAACTGTGGCTATTGGATACGAAAGCGTGAATAGATGCATTGGAATATGTCAAACTTACCAGTATATAGGTTTAAAGAATAGATCATGCTATTGTATTGACGATGTTCAGAGACATGCAATAGGATATTACGCTGTAAATGATTCTTTTTGCTCTGCTCCATGTCCAAATAATGCAGTAGATTCATGCGGAGGATTTTCTTACACGGCTGTATATAGCATTTTAGAAGATAGAATAATTCACTGGGCTGCGAACGAACCTTCTTCGCACTTATGTGTATATGTAAAAAGAAAAGACAACAACTTTGCTGTGTACACAGCCTCCTGCCATACTATTCCGTTTATTATAGATGGATACATATGCGCCAACAGTGTGTGGTCAAGGTTAATCACGGAAAATTGCAGCATTATCACACCTTCAAGGATGTATTGCATACAAAAGGACATACATGGATCATCGAGACAGGATGCGTCTAAAGGTTGTTACAGACGCAAAGGGACATTGGCTGACCTTGGAGCTGAGATGTCTACATCAGTATACTTAGAATCTAACTTTAAGTACTGGATTGGAATACACAGAACATTTGGGATTGCTGAAATGTACAAGGAAAACGAAACCGTCTGTTTGGCTGCTACAAAAGTAGGCGATCAATTAGTCATTGAGCCTGATGACTGCACAGCTCAAAAATTTTATCTGTGCGAATCACAGTCTGACGTGAATACTACAACAGTTCCCAACTCAACGACGGAGCTAGTAACGGAAGGAAGAGCCGAGACTCCGATAGAGTACATTTATATCATACCTGGTGTCCTAGTGGTTATTGCCATTATTCTCGTGATCTTATTTACTGCGTACATGTATCGACGGAATAAAAGAAGTAGGAATGGAACGATGCCTCCAACTGTACATACTTATAATGCAAAATATGAGACTGGTGCTATGAAAAAAGAATATGAACTTGCATCGGATGAGTGCAGTCTCTAAACTCTAATGCTGATAATCCTGATGGATGTGATAAAGTAGGTTTATACGCGTTTTGAGGAAACAATGTTCAAGTCTATATAAATCATACAATTGCGTCAGGCAATTTTGTGGATGGTTGCACTCAATCCTAAAACGGATTTTTTCAGGATGCGGAAAACACGCTAAGTTCGCATTTCCGTCAGGCGGCGAAAGTCGTTATTTCCTGACTATGCATTACTTATTTACAGATTGAAATAAACAGATAAAGTTAATGATTAAACATTACTACTTAGTTGTATATTGTTCGTTAATAGAAACATACTGCTGTCTGAACACCACCTTTCAGAAACTGCATTGCAAAGAAAAATATTAGCATGTCACAATTTTTCGTTCCAAAAGTCTTTAAAATTGCCACATAAAAAGAAAATCGGTTAATAAATAAAAAATTATGCAAGAAAAGTTTTTCGAATAGGGCGCTTTCCATTGTAAAATTGCCAGCAAGGGAAGTAACTATTTTCCCGAAAAAAAAAAAAAAAAAAAACTAAATTGATTATTTTTGCATCTAAAATGCACCAAATCAAAACAATTGTTTCATATGCATAGCTGAGCACCAAACTCTTAAAATTATTCCACAGCTTTGCTTGATTTTCAGTTTTAATGTGTTTGGATTACGTCCCTTGCACATGCAAAATGCCTATTCAAAATGATTTTTGGGCATAACTACTTTATTAGTGAATCGATTTTCAAAATTTTTGTGACACTTAATTTTTAGGACTCATGAGATGCAAAAAGATGGCATGGTCCGGAGATGAAACAGTGCTTATATCTAAAATTGTATCAATGTTAATTGATTTTATGACCTCTGATGGTGGAATGATCTTGAGATCCAAGGGCCTGTCATACGGTGAGAGGTCATCATATGGGCCGCGTCATGAGATAACTAACAAAGTGGTTTCCGAACAGGTTTGACACAAACCGAGCTGTACAAACACACAAGATGGCTAGAGGCTGGAAATTTTTGATTTGGAAAGTAGAGGAATTGTACTATCCGTGTAGCGAAAACAAAGGCGCTTAATTATATAAGCTTTGCTGATCTGTGCCTTTGTTTTCGCATATACAGATTGTTAGTTTTCTCATGAGGCGGCTCATATCTCTGCAGGAGGTCATAAACCATCCCCTTCTGTTGTAGCCAACAGACGAAAACGCATCTTTTTTTATGACTCAAAGCTCTTCACTCCATAGCCAATTATAGATGTCATTATGTATATCAAAACTTACTATAGATATTCGTCCGAGGGACAAAATAGTCCGTTTTTGAAAGACTGTTTATTTGTCGAAAATAATAAGATTATAACCCTATTAATGAAAATCAATTGTTTGGTCAATTGTGCTACTTAACAATTTGAATGGTATTGAAGTTTTGAATTGAAAAGTGAGATTTTTGGCCATAATGCGTAAATTGTCCAGCCATTTCAGTTCACGGTCTGTGGGAGACTTATATTTTTCGCCCCCATCTATTTCGATACAGATTGTTGTTTTTGCTTTCTAAAGTATAATTACAGAATGCCCAAAACATTATTTTTAGCTATTTTATAATGTTAACATTGACTGTCTATTCGTGAGAATAATTATTCATAATGGTTGTTTTTCGTGATGCACTGTTGGCTTCATTAATTTGTCCTTTAGTGATATTCTTTATTTTATATTGGGTCGAAACGACTCAATACTCTGCTTTAGTTCAGATTCGCGGATTAGTCGATATCTGTTTGAAGACGAGGAATCATGAGTTCATATCTATTTTTAGAACATTACGTCACGGTTATCGATAAAAACCATAACCGGGCCAGGAAGCGACCAAATTTACGGAAATTTCCTAACACAATAGCGGCATCTGGATTGCTAGTGAAATCACACATTAGCGTGTAAGTTAAACGCGCACCGAGCGTGTTGAAAAAAAATGCAAAATTCCAAATACGCCTGACGCCCGTCGGAGACACGTTCAAAACGCGATACGAGTACGTTGGGTACCCTGGGTGTACGTCCGGTGCGCGACGCTGTACGTCGCTAAAAACGGTGTGTGTTTCGTGCGCGTTTGGGATAAAAAAAAATAAACATGCTTAAAAAATTTCTAGAAGCTCTGCGTGTTTCGGACGTCTGACATATACGTTTCGAATAAGTTCCATGCGCGTTCCAGGCACGTTGAACATGCTTATTTGGTGCACGTTTAAGACACGCCAGTATACGCTACATGCGCGTTCCGATTTAATGAGATATTGCTTCAGTAGCGTGGCCTAAGTGTGTGTGAGACTCGCGTTGAACGTTTTTGCTGCGCGCCTACAGCTAGTGCTTAGCGGCGTGTCTGGGACGTAACACAAATGTACTCTAAACCTTTGAGATTTTTTAGCTCACCTGAGCTTATATATGTTATAAGAGGCCACTTTTCAAACCCATTTTTGGTTTCTTAGCGATGTTCAAAATTGCACGATTCTTTGCCTAAAGACGTGTCTTTCAAGTAAATAAAGTTTCTAAGTTTTCAGAAATACTTTTCTTTAACTAAACGTGTTTTTGGAGAAAAATGCAAAAAAAAAAAAAAAAAAAAAAAAAATAATAATAATTGTTTTAAATAAAAGAAATGGATAAACCACAACATTTATCGAAATTAGGAACGGTTGTCATCAAAGGGGCCCTTGCGGCTTGGAAAAACACCCAACATTCGAATTTTCTCTACTGGTAGATGTTTTACGCATTTTTAAAAATCGCTATTTTTGAGAATTTTTGGAAAATTCATCAATGTGCCTCTTAAACATGTTAATCCCTGTTAAATTCACTTGATGAGGCCTGGAAATGAGAGCTATGACTAGAATGAGTTGTTGAAGACTATTTTCGAGGACAAACAGGTCACAGCTGCCGCACACTTCCGGTTTCAATGCCAGTATATAATGAACAAAATAACAAAATTTGTGGACGATTTTTTGAATTTTCAAAATTAATCAGAGTCTAGTATTAGACTTTAATAATCGCTGAAAATTTCAATGGCATGCTGCTGATAATCACGCAACCGTAGAAGGACAAAGTTCATATGCAAATTGCATGCAAAAAGCTGAATTCCTGTTATTCATGTCGCTGTCTTCTTGCATGTACAAAACAGAAACGAAGATTCTTATTGCAGCAACAAATCAGACTTAATTTTATCTGGCATCATGGCAGTCAGTAGCACTTTCAAGTAATTCAAATGTAAAAAATATCGTCATAATATGACATTTAATTTGATGTTAATAAAGTGTGACTTTATGAAAAGAGGGTACCTTTACTCATGCTTCGTCTGTGTGAGATATATTACGCATTTTTGAATGCAGAAACTCACAGAGCCACTGTAAGATATTGAATTATTCATATGATCATGAATTTTAATTGATCGTATTTTATTTTCCGAACTAGAAGAAAAAATAAGAGGCGGCCTCTAATAACTTTTTTTTCAGTGCAGTATACCCATGCTCCGTCGTCCGTCGTCGTCGTCGTCCACACTTTTTATCCTCTCTTCAGAAACCGCTTGGCCAATCAAAGCCAAACTTCATATGGCGCATCCTTAGGAAGGTGGAACGAAAGTTTGTATGAATGGTCCAGGTCACATGACCAAGATGGCCGCCATGGCTATAAATAGCAAAAACCAATACCAAGTATAGACTACTACAAGTTATCACATTTGAACAAAAAGAGGCCTTTTTTTATTTGAGCCATAACATGAGGGGCGGTTAAAACAGATGAGGGAGGGGTAGTTTTGAGAAACATTTTTCGGCCTTGTAGAGGAGTAACTGCAGCAACATCTTCTTCATAATTGAGTCAAATGATATGACACTTTGTGTCATATCTTTTCTTGTTATATATTTTAATGAAAGTGTTAGCTGTCAGCTATTAATGGAGTTTGTTTTAGTGTTTTACGCGGCGGATCCATGATATACATGTACAACATAATTGTGCACAATATTTCATAGCCAGACTCTGGAGAATGACTTCCTTACGTATCCATCCATCTCATTTTGGGTTTTACAAATCTAATTAACATTCGTTAAAAGTATTCGAACTAACACAGCCGTTTCAGGGCCTGTAAACACTTAGCCGATACTTGAAAAGCCTCTTAAATGTTTCTCGGAACTGTCGACACATACCACAATAAATGAAGAGGTCAAGTGGATAACTCAGCAAAATGAAGAAATTCGAAAATGATGTCATGGTGAGGTAAGCTTCCGCGGTGAATACCTCTAAATCGAACGTGTTGTCCGCGACATAAACAGTCATTATAACACCAAGAGGAAACTCGACGAGCAGAAATAGTCCGACGACGGCAATCAACATTAACGTGGTAGAATTAGTCTCCATTAATTTACGCGATTCACAGTTCTTGTTCTGATTCAAAAGGTACATTCTCCGCCTCTCCGCCTTTCTCATAGCGTATATTAGTAGGCCATTCAACACCACCAGAGATGTGCATGGCACCAAGTGAATAAATATGATTCTAAACCAATAATATATATTTAAATACACAGTCATGTTTTCTATTACCCAGTCACCTGGTATTTCCACGCACACAGTGCCTGTTTTGTTTGGATTCATGCAGCTCTGATAGGTAATTTTGAGATAACTGAAGTCTATGAATCTGGTAACCTGTGACAGAAAAGCAACCAAATACACAATTAAAGTGCCGCGGATGACATTTGGTATGGTAGAGCTACACCAAGTGCGAGCCTTCAGAGGGTGACATATGTAGATATATCTCTGAGCTGCCAGTCCGACGGTTAACCAAATCGAGGCCGTGTGGAAAACAGTGGGAATCACTTCATACAGGAACTTATACGGATAACACCAGTCGTAAGGCACGAAGTCTCTGTAGTGACCCAGTGAAAAGAAATAGATAAACACTGGCAATGGTAGAAGTCCTGTTAGTGTGTCACTCAATGCCATTGCCGCTAACAAAACATTTGTCGGGTTCCTCATGTGCTTTTGAAGAAGTACAGCGAGTACTAGTGTGTTTGTAATGACAGTAATTATAATTATGATTGGGACGACATACCCATTTATGGGGATTATGTAGCCGACAGAGAATATATTCCGTAAGTTCAAAAGCGCCGAGGCATTCTCATCCGAACACAATCCATCGCTGTCATCCGAATCGTAAGCCAGTGGCGTATTGTTAGAGGCCATGTGAAACACTTGTCAATTGTACACTATTTATTAAGAATGGCTTTAGATGGCTGATGTCTAAGTGTCCAAGTTATAAGAAAGAGTTACATATTTGGTTGACAATCTGTTGTAACTATTAGTTACAAAGATTTCCTCATATTGGACATCGTAGAGTGCATGGCGTATATTGTAATTTAAATGCTTCTTTTTTTTACATTTTCAATAATATTTCCACTTCATAAACATATTTTCACTGTTTTTAAAGAAACTCAGTTTTTTTTTAATTTCTTATTCATTCGTCTATTGGTCAGCAACATTACCATGCATTACAAGAATGCACAATGACAGTGATCCCATGGGTTTTTTATCATTACGAAAACACGCCCATGCAATATACAGAATTTTTTGGGGTTGTTAAAAATCTAAGATTTCATTGGATTTTTTATATATATTTTTTTTCTTATTTTTTGCTCAAAACATAGATTGTAGGTACGCGTTAGAACCGGCAAGGCGGTTCTAACGAGTACCCACAATCTATTGTTTGGGGCAAAAATAAGAAAAATAGTTATACCCCTGCATAACCCAGTTTTGCTATATAAAAGTGGGGTTCAGGGGAGTATTCATTGCATGGACATGTCAAAAATCCTTATGTACATTTTAACACAGGAGTGAACACTGGTTTTACCACATATTATTAGGTCAGGCATTAAAACCAGAGAAAATATTCTACAAATGAAAATGCCACATCAGTAGTTTCCAAGAACCAATTAAGAGAATACTAAATCTTTACATCATGGGATTAAAATTGCTTCTAGCTAATAGCAACGGTGATAAATAATGCATATATCAAGTTAGTCCGGCAAAGTATCCATCAAAACTTATTATAATGGACTTTAATGTCACATAAAAGGCGAACGGATAGTCAAAGACAGACACTAGACGCTTACAAAAGATCATAAGCAGAATAGATCTGATGGAAAGGTGGAAATAAACAATTATCGGGAAATAGTGCAATCAGAACGAAAGTCCCACTAAATTGACAATCAGGTACCAATAAAATATATTGTGAACAGAGTGAGCAGCTATTTCCCAATACTTATGAATAAACTGAACTAAAAGTAGGTCGGGTAGAAAGCACGTCTCTTCTGTCACTCTAGGATCTAAGTGAGCTGATGAGGAACTGTAAATGGTGTGTAGATGGCAAAAATCTTCGCAGAAATATTTAAGATCTTTTTGGAGAATAAGAAGGCCAGCCGTTTTTGATGTATACCAAAAGAGGTCCCCAAAAGCTTCCGGATATAAAATTTGTAAAGAAATGTAGCAATTAGAAGACTTAGTGTGAATGTGACTTCATAAATACATCAAATATGCGAGATCAAATTTACATTGAAAGGGATGCTTTGTAATAAGTGCCCTCAATGTATGGACGTCACTTTTTATCATGTCAGATATAGGTTATCAGCTTTTACATTTGCTAGATATGTACATTTGAAAGTTAAAATAAACTAAAGAAAACAAACTATTTTCAAATTATAGTTGTTTTCCCTTAGTCTATACGAAATCATGAAACATTTGATAAATCTGCATACTTTCACCACTCGTATATTATAATTTGAAATCGTATGTATAAAAAAAAATCTAACATAACACAGCCTTGAGGTTTTTGCTGTCTCCGCTGATTTTTCATTTTGATGTTTCATCTTTGACCAAAGTCTCATTCCGATCGGAATGGAGAGACTTCAAGCTGAGAAAGGTCCTGGCACCCCCATCTCCATGGGGGAATTTTGCAGACATAGTCTATCTACATTGTATCTTTTCTACATAGAATGGGAGATGTTTGCACTTTGTACACCGGTGCGTAATGGTGGGGTGAGAATTTTGACCTTCTGGCTAGTAGCCTAAGGTTCACGGACACCGACGAGAACAGCTTATCTAAAATCTCAAGATGTAGAGAATGTTTTAAAATTCTGTTACGTTTGTTTCTCTCCAACATTATGCCGGCCCGAGTATTTCAACCTAGTCAAAATTAGTGCATCTTTATCATAAGTGGAAAATGAATGAAATTTGGAAAACGCCGTTGTGGTTGCTGCTTTTGTTAACTAAATTTATATGGCACACTGGGATTTTTCAATGAAAATGTAATGCCCAAGGTAAAGATACTGAATGAGTAATGATCGGAGAAGAAGAACTATTGCCGTTTGGCGACGACCGTTTTGTAGAACCTCTAGCAAAATAAAATCATTTGATCAACTTTTGATCGATCACTCACCAAGTTAGAAGGAAATGTTGTTGTTTTTTTAGCGCCGAGAATTCTTTTATAGAGATGAAGTCTACAATCTAGATAGATAGATAGATAGATAGATAGATAGATAGATAGATAGATAGATAGATAGATAGATAGATAGATAGATAGATGGATCCTCGTAGTAGGCCCTCACCTCCCATACACGCGAACTCACTTTGTCGTTGTGAACAGGGCAGCATGGCATTTAAGGCTCTAAAAAATCAAAAATATAAAGTCCATGCATACTAGAGCCCGACCGACCGTATTGCATCAAAATTACCGCCAACATAAACCAGCCCTTTTTACACCACAATTTTAGCAGTAAATCAGACCGACTAGAATACTAATATCAGGCTCGGTACTGGACCATATTGAGTGTCTGATGCTAAGAGCTGGTAAAACTAACCCCAGTAGGCGGACTGGGGGTAGCCCCTTAGTGCCTCTGGTGCCCGGCTACCAAAAAATAAAAAAACAACAACAACAATTTATGACAATTTCTTAGACAAACCGGCTCACACAGATTCAGAGGAATGATAAAGAACCGTGCACAGGCATGGCAGGTTGTCGATTACTACAGGCGTAGAATCATGATTTAGGTATACGAAAGTCTGGTTGCTTTTTTCAAGGCAACAAAACCAACCATTTTGACGGCCGGTGTAATACAATCACAATGAAGAATGGGCTATATATATACACATGGAAATAAGTTAGGGAACACCTGTAATAATGTGACTACCAACTTTGGACTGTATATATCCTTCTTTGTAAAAAATATGAAGAATGTTTTGACAATTTGTCAGAATCTGTAGTCTCCAAAGTTGCTTCTATGTGAAAATGGTTAGCATCAAACATAAACTGCGGCGGAGAGCGGCCATCTTTGATTCAGAAAATGTTTTCTAAATTTTAGAAACGCACTGCTAGTCTTTGCGATAACTTCATTATTTGAACTCTAGTTGTCGTAATTTGTCGTAAGCATAAAGCTGAGACATTGCTTTCGGAACTTTGATCATTAATTCTTTATTTTCTGACCGACTGTCGGCGGTAGGCTCATACTTTTCCTGGAGTAGGTTTCATGTCCACGTTTTGTTCTTTGGGTATACATTTTGCAGATTGTAAATGTTGGGCCAGATATTCGATATGACCCTTTAGGAATCTAAACATGGACATTTTGGTTATAGTGTCCTAGTGGAATTATTCTTTTAAGGCTTTATTGGCAAAATATCCAAGAATTTTGCTTTCCATAGAAATCAATGCAAACTGTAGATTTTGTATGATTAGTTGGTTTGGAGATGAAGCTTTAGGTCCGAAGTCGTTTATTCATTCAGAACGATCAGATTCAACATTTTATTCCTGTTTTGCATTCAAACATTGGGTTTTGCGAAGTGCAGAAGCAAAAAGGCAAACTTGTATTCAGTAAAAGTGGAGTTTTTCGCATATGGCATATTGTATCCTCCGTAGCACAAAGACAAAATGTTGTAAATTTCCATAAATCGGTCTGTAGCTAGGCCAAGGTATGAAATATATGTGATAAAAATTTCAGTATCGCCAGAAAAAAAGAAAAATGTTTTTTTTTCAAACTTTCCCCAAGGGCTAAAAGTGTTCCCTAACTTATTTCCATGTGTATATATAAAGAGACACTTTTTAGCTTTCTTTTTAATCTTACATCTGATTATCAAATAGAATTTAAATATGTTTGTATGGTCTCGACTGTTTTCGCCATGCACATAGTAACGTCTTTCTTCTATTCTGTCTTATAACAACAATGGTCTTCATCATGATCAGAATCTTCCTCAAAACATTCTTCGTTTCATCACTTAAACTTCGAAGATTGTCGCACCTAGTTATCGGAGGCAGCGTCTTCGTCTGCAAAAAAATCCTGATATATCAAATTCACGTTATAAACTTCATCAGTTGTCTGCAACTGCGTGATGTTGGTGAATACCACTAGGGTTTCAACACTTTTAAAGGCTGAAGCCAAAACATGGCAGATAAAACCTTAATTACAATTGTGGAAGTTTAAGAAGTTTAATGTATAGTCGTGATAATAATTAATTAAAAATAAAACTGAGATCCTTTAAGAGCAGTGAGCATATTAATGAGAAAGGGGATGCGCCATACCGCGGTTTCGGCTAACTAAGCTTCTTCAGTGACCCTTTAGATTTGGCAAAATTGTTATAAAATCATTGTAAAATTCTGTTTCCAGTTCTGTTTCGTGCTCTCACCGTCTGTTTCAGCATTCGTGTCAGTCATCGATAATATGACCATACATTAGGAAAACATGCCCATGTAATATACAGAGATTTTTCAAGCGTTAAAAATTGAAAATTATCAGCTGAAAATTTTTGATATTTTTCTTATTTTTGCTCAAAACATAGTTTGTGGGTACATGTTAGAACCACCTCGCTGGTTCTAACGAGTACCCACAATCTATGTTTTGGAGCAAAAATAAGAAAAATAGGTTTACCCCTGCATAACCCAGTTTTGCTACATAAAAGTGGGGCTCAAGGGGGTATATATTACACGGACACGTTTTCGTGATGATTATTCTCAAGCAAACCCAACGTTGTTATTATCCACAAAACAAACTTATGTAGAATGCCACCTTCAAAAATGATTTCACCGTTGACTGTCTTAAGGGGTAACCTAAATACCTTGGCTGGAGAAATCTTCATAATAAAGTCGAGCAAGCAGCTTTGCCAAAAACTTGGCAAGTGTCTTCTTTAAGTCGAGATTTCCTAAAAAACAGACAAATTGTGATTTACATTGACGAATAAATGATTTCGGTGATATACGAATGGCAAAACACAAACTTAGGTAAAAGTATGGCAGCATTTAATGGAGCTAATCACTGGAAGAAATGGAGTTATGGAGAATAAATGGAGTTAAGTTCACCTAACTATGTAAATGAGAGTAAATTGTTAGCCCGATATGTACTTTGATAATCTTTCCGTACTTTAAACGAAAAGTCGTTTTACTGAATGTTAATATTCACGTTCCCTAATAAACACTACATGTATACAGTACATTTTCAGGGACAACTAAGATTTAGATTCGGTTGGTTTGGCATGTGAATTATACATTACGAAAACTTGCCCAAGCAATATACAGAGATTTTTGAAGTTGTAAAAAATGAAAAATTTCAGTAGAAAATTTTCGATATTTTTCTTATTTTTGCTCAAAACATAGATTGTGGGTACACGTTAGAACCGCCTCGTCGAGGCGGTTCTAACGAGTACGTCGAGGCGGTTCTAACGAGTACCCACAATCTATGTTTTGGAGCAAAAATAAGAAAAATAGGTATACCCCTGTATACCCCAGTTTTGCTATATAAAAGTGGGGTATAAGGGGGTAAATATTACACAGACATGTTTTCCTGATGTAATTAACAGAAACAAAGAAAAATAAAACATGAATATTGCACTCATTACCAAAACAGGCTTTGCAAAATACAGATTTTTGGTACAGCTGTAACAATTGAAAATGTTACTTGCACGTCAAGTTTCCTCTTGCTCAAAGCACAGATTGTAGGTACACAATATCACCGCATTGCCAAGGCGGTTATAACGAGTATCTATAATCTAGGATTTATAGCAAAAATGAGCATATGCATGTATAAGTGTATACCCTCTACACCCTTGATTTTTGTATCAAATAAAATTGGTTGTAATTGGGTATAGATTAATTACACTGACACGTTACTTTGATGTGAGACCAAAATAATGTTATCACTGATTTTCGGGCGTTTTACCTTTCTTCGCGATATCCAGGAGGGTATTCATTCTCTTCTTGTCGTTACCATCTACTTGATCTTGAGGTGAAAGAAGTTCGTGTTCGTCTTCGACTGAATTGTGAACTTTCTCAGAAGAGCTGTCAGTTCGTTTAGCTTTAGCTTCATCCTGACCACCACCAATTTCTCCGATTAGTGCTTTCAACAAATCATTTGGCATTGCGTTTTGTGTAAGAATTGCCTTGCAAGGTTCAGGATCGCCAGGCCTGTCAACGAAACTTTTACATTATTATAATTGGTAGTTGAATATTCCAAACCGAAAGGACACAGGTCAGATCTGATAAAATGACTTGTTTAATGGTTTTGCTACAGTGTGCATATGTTCTTTGTTTGTTATCTTAACATGGAGTACTAAATACGAAACAAAGAAGCATCAGGAAAACATATCCATGAAAAGTATACCCCATTGAGTCCCACTTTTATTTTGAAAAACTGGGGTTTGCAGGGGTATAGCTATTTTTTTCTTATTTTTGCTCCAAAACATAGATTGTGGGTACTCGGTGAGGCGGTTCTAACCTGTACCCACAATCTATGTTTTAAGCAAACCTAAGAATCATATCAATCATTTTCTACTAGAAAATTCAATTTTTACAACTTAAAAATCTCTGTATATTGCATTGGCAAGTTCTCGTAATGACAAACAGATCTTACTGCGACGGCTCAACCAGTCTGTAGATATGTCCGTGTGGCTTATACACCTGTCTCCCCACTGATGTTATCATATACAGCTCACCTGTAAATACGAAAGCAAGTCCATGAAATAATTATTCCAATTAAAAATTTGATTTTGTTTGCAATGATTCTTACTTTGTTCAAAACAGAAATTGTAGGTACATGTTAGAACCGCTGCGTCGAGGTGGTTTCAGCGAATATCTAAAATCTACGGTCCATTTATGTATACTCCTGTACAGTTCTTGGTGTTTGGAGTGATCGAATCGTAAAACAAAAACTGCAGATAATAAAAAGTGTGTACATGTATGATAACATTTGTCCTTTTCACATGGACGCACTACCATTATGTTTAATACCTTCCTCGTCGAGGCCAAATGATGTCATATGACCAGCAAAAGATGACTGCAGTGGCTTCTCGCAGGCACTGGGTTGACACATTTCAACTTCTTTATTTTGCCAAGTACCGGTAGTTTTGTCTTCTTTAAGTCGAAACAACAGTCTGAAATTATGAGAATTCGCTTTTCTTAATTCTATTTACAGTACACATCGCATTCGTTTATCTTTCATAATCAATTTAATTTCAAAATTTAATGCTTGTATCGGAATATTTTCATTGTTTAAAGTGCGTTACGAGTATTTTGAGGCAAAACTAAAAATAAGAAGGGTGTTTTGGGGAATACATAACACTGACACTGAATTCACAAATGCATTAGAGTACACACCCTGAATTGCTATCTCCCCAAAAGTAAACCCCGTTTAACTTTGGACTGCGACATCCACGATAGAACTGACCACCGATGACGGCTTTTCCCAGTCTTGAGGAGCGCGCGTATGAATATATTGGGGCTGTAAACTTCCCTGGACCTGAAGCAGAATAAAATATGAAAGTCTCGCTACAAAAACATGCTTTTGTAGCGTGGCGTGCATCCGTTTATGTAGTTGCCAAAATGAAATGAAGTGCGGCGAGGCGGTTCTAGCGAGTACCCTCAATCTATGTTTTGGAACAAAAATAAGAAAAATAGGTACATGTATACCCCTGGATACGGCCCCAGTTTTACTATATAAAAGTGGGGTTTGAGAGGGCATACTTTACACGGACCTGTTTTCCTGATGATGAAATAATGAGATAAAATTTGATGTTTTTCCAATCAGCTGTATCTCTGTAAGTCAAACATGGTTGATGAAACATGATATGTTTCATGGTATAAGTACCTGATTGTTAGTTTGGTTTTTTCCCACCTCGGTTTTTGGAGTGGGAATCTTTTTCTGATTGCGCCTTTTCCTGATCTTTGCCTACTTGTACCTTTTTATGTCACACTTATATGTTTGAATGTATTCAATTACATTGCCTAAAATTTCTGTTTTCCATGTATACTCCTACTTTTGTTTTCCATTCATAGCTGGCGTTGTGCATTGTGGCAGCCCTAAAATGTCTTCCCGTACATCAGCCATAGTGCAGATTATATTTTTCTTCCGTCCTTTTAGAATGTTCAGAGTCTTAAACAATTGTACGATTTAAGTCATCTTCTAAACTTTTTAATTATTTTTGCCTCCGTTTAAGCATGTAGATGCCAGGACCATTATAGAGGCAGGACCATTTTAGATGATGTACAGACGTCCTTTACATAAATGTTTGAAATTGCAGTATATTTATCTTGCTTTCGTCGCCAGTTTATATAGGGCCACTTACATTTATATTTTATCTATATTTATGTCGTGTGGCGGCCCAAAAATTCCCCGTACATCATCCATAGTGCAGATTTTATTTTTCTTTCGGTCCTTTGACTGAGATCAGGAAGAATATTTAAAGTATTAAATAGGTGTACGTTTAGAGCCATCTTCTAAATAATGATTTAATTATATGACTCCGTATTAAGGCATGTGTCTTTGATTTAGACATCACTTAATTTTGAAAATGCAATCTATTTATATACATGTAGCTTTCGTCGCCGGTTTATCAATATAGGGTCGCTGATGAGGGTTCAATACCGGAAATTGTGCAATACGGCCCATACCCATCCCCATTTGAGCGTTTTCTATGCTAACAAAGATTATTGCGTTTCTATTTTATCCATTTGAAAGATTATTAGACTCAAATAGTCGAAATCGCGTTGTGGCTCACCAGCCATCTTAATAGCTTGGTAATTAAATATCGCATTGTTTTAATTCAACTTATAATGAACGACTACGGTGTTGCTAGCACATTATATCTATTGTGAGATATATAAAACAAATAAAACATTACCTTTCAAACAATTTTTCTTGCAGTGTTTCAGATTCGCTTCTTTTATGTTCCATTCGTAGTTGGCTCCCATCTCCAATAAGTCTAGTTCTTCAATAGTGTCCTGACCAACATCACCAAAAATTATTCTGCCACGTCCTTCTCCTGTTTTTTATTTAAAAAATATTTTTTATTAAAAAATAAGGTTGAATTCTAATATATTGTAAATTACCGTATTCGTTCTAATTAGCGCACAGTGCACTAAACTTTTCAAAATAATCTAAAGTTAAGGTAAAAAAATATCGTTCTAATAAGCGCACACTTCGAACCGAAACGATACATTATCTGATACAATAAGCATGTCAAAATAATCAATGAAGACGCCATTTAAGATTTCCTATCGTTTCAAAATAGTGGTTGACCATATAAGGTTAAGTTTTAATGCAGTTAATACAGTATTTTTGTGCCAAAAATTGTAAAATATACCATTCTGCTAATCGAAAAGTGTGCGCTTATGCACATGGTTTTCGGAAACGACCAGGGTGTGCGCTTATTGGAGCATGTGCGCTTATTGGAACGAATACGGTATATGGTGTAAATTACATTTGCTTGTAGTAAGATAAGATAAGATAAGATAAAATAAGATAAGATAAGATAAGATATTTATTTACCAATCGTGGTATACAATCAGATAAAAAAATCAAACAAACAAACACTGTTTCAATTGGACAATTGGTAGAAAAAGAAAACATATTTAAAACATTTATACACATATGAATTTCAGTAAAAATACCCTAGGTATCAATGCATGCTCGATAAATCAAGTGGTTCTTGCTTATCGTATCGTATTCATTGCGTTTTTGCTAAGTTCCGCAACCCAAAACACTTAAATACAAAGTCAGCTAGAGCACTTATTATAACCTCTTCCTCACAAGTCAAGCGCCTTATGGATCTAGCTGAGTCATGGAGTGTCTTGAAAGAAGGAGTTTTGTCAATAAAGCGTTGTCTTGCATTCTGGTGAGCAGAACAGTTGCTTAAAAAGTGAACTTCCTCTTCCACCGCATTCAAATTACAACATTTACATAATCTTTCAGATGCAGACTTTTTCTTGTATCTACCAGACTCAATTTCTAACCCATGAGCGCTTACTCTCAACTGCGTCAGACATTTTCGTTTGTGTACATCCTTAACTATTTCTAAATAAATTTCCTTTTGGAAAAATGGCTTAAATAAAGCAAAAGTTCTTAATTTGCCTTGCTTAATAACAGCCTCCTGCTCAATGCTTTTTGACCAAGTATCCTTATACAAATTATTAAGGTGTAGCTTTACAGAACAAATATTTTCTTCATCAAGTTTAAGTTCATTTAAAACAGAATCCATTCCACTATACCAAGATTAAATACAGTTTTATGTAGCTGTTTACTAATCTGCAATGTTTGCTGACTTATAGTATATATAATCCATGAGGTGCTGCCCATACGGTAACCCATTTGCGGAACTTTACCTGAAAAGTACAGTAATTCAAATACGCATTCTTAATACATGTAGATTGCCGATGCAAACTGGTTAAGTTGTTAAATGGCAGTCAAAGATGTTGCTCGTATTTTCTAGCAATTGGCTGTGACTCCACTAACCAGTAAACCGGTCCCCAAGATCCATCCCACCTCTCCATGGGTTCCTCACCCCCAGGGCGTAGATTTCTGGTATGGAGTAAGACCCGTTGTTGAAGGGGTTATCTTCTGGTATCCCATATGGCAATGTTCCAGTGCGAGAGTCTACGTCAATCCTCAGAATTTTTCCTAGATATTTATCCCTGAATTGGAAAAGAAACAAATATGCACATTACCGGCAGACAAAAATGGCTGAGTAAATCAATCAATTAGTTACGCCTTCTTAACCCCAAAAATGAGCCTCGAGTATTATTATGGGACACATGCAAACCTTTTAGCAGTAGAGTGATGCCAAAGGACACGGTGTCCCATCTTGGGTTGTTTCGTTTCCATGATGAATTTCATGGAAAATTGAGAGAAAAAAAACTCTACTGACACCTTTAAAAATGAAAGTGGGCCCGTCCATATTATTATTTCAAATGATGTCAAAGATCCATGGCAACAAAATGCGTCAATTATATGGGCCTTTTTCAAAAAATGTGCATATTTCTGTCCGTGATGATTTTTTCATACTTCCTTCTGCTTTTTCCTTTAGTTATTCTAAATGCACCATGGTGGTCATGTTGAAACACCACTTTTTGATCATCATTATAATGATAAGCTCTCCAAATTCCTTGTTGAGTAGACAAATATTAGTACTTTTGGGCTGTCCAGCACTGACGCCTTATAGTTGAGATGTGAAAAAAATATGACAAAGTCACTATGTTACCAAAGCTACTTTTTGATATGGACAGATAAAAAAGAGACGTCTGCAATTATTATCAAGCACATCTATAACTGCTTTATGAGTTTTTTCTTGGCTTAAGTGCTTGTCCCATGAGATCGTGTCAATGTTGTTACTGCTTTATAAATCGTTTCTTAGGGTTACACACCATGGCGTTTTTATGCTTTTTTAAACGTTAGTTGAAACACCTCCATATAATAACCATGATTAAAACGTGCTAAATCCCACAAAAGCAAATATGCCTTTGTTTTTGAATATTACAATATGGCTGCTGGGTATGTGATCGGTAAGTATGTCAAATGTTGTTACTTATCAAAAACTTCTTATCAAATGTTCAAATACTTGTCAATGCCTAATTGCACTATAGCGTAAACACACATTAAAGTTTTCATTGTGCTTAAACATCCATCCATAGTCCCTAGTTTTGACGATTTGTCAAATTTTGTCAATGCTGTTACTGTCAATGTTGTTACTCAATGTGTGGTAACAACATTGACAAATATGACTTTTTCTTTCACATGCTGGAAGCACGAAAGATAAAAATTGTTACAAAGTAGCTTAACGTGTCACGAATGTATACATTTAAACAATGCATATTTTAATAGATAACGTTCTATCATTGTTTTATAGTTTAATCACAAAAAACATAGTAACAACATTGACCAGCATAATATCAACATCGACCAGCAAAGTAACAACATTGACCAGCATAGCAACAAAGTTTGTGTCGGTATTTTTTTATTTGTTGCAGATGAATAGGAGAAATACAAATTATGATGTGGTATTAGTGCTTTAAAAATAACAAGACAAAAATTTAAACAGTACTTTGTATTGAAATGTCAATGTTGTTACCATTAATATCAATGTTGTTATAAAATGTCAATGTTGTTACCAATGTCATTGGTGTTACATACATTTATAGTACGTCTGGTAATTTAAAGGCGATAATATAGGATTAAGTCAATTAACCATGTCTAAAATACTTGGGTTTCGTGATAAGATTACAAATCCATATAGATGGCAGTTTGTTTTAGTGGTCACAACATTGACATTTCTTTGCAATGACCCTTGATTTTGGTAAAATTTGACTTAAAGAAGAGAGATTAAGCTTGCATATGGCTTTTTCTGGGTTCGTGTATACACTTCCGACGTAATAAACGCAACATAAGATAAAATGCAAATACTAACTTTTTTGAAAAAATCTTACCCCAAATGTGCACATTTTTTGAAAATGACCCCAATATGTACATGCCCAGCAGGCACATGACGTCAGAATGACGTCAGATCGACGTCGATGCGACGTCATTCGTCAGATCGACGTCGATGCGACGTCATATACGTCAGATCGACGTCGATGCGACGTCATGACGTCGATGCGACGTCGATCTGACGTCATTCTGACGTCATGTGCCTGCTGGGTATTCTGACGTCAGATCGACGTCGATGCGACGTCATGACGACGTCGCATCGACGTCGGTCTGACGTCATTCTGGCGTCACGTGCCTGCTGGGTGCTGACTTACATGTTTTGTGCCCAGTTGTGCGGGTCTTTCTGGATTCCCCCATCTCCAATGAAAACATACAGGTAGTTATCAATACCAAAGAGAAGCTGAAAATTAACCATCCCAAAAGCATGAGCTGATCAGCCATGATAGCATGACCAAGATGCACATTTTTTGTGACCTACACATTTGATTTCCTTTTGGATTATGATCAAATATTTTCAATTAATTTTCACCCTTTAGACTTTGTCTAATCTAAAAATATATTCTTCATGAAAATAAAGAATGAATCAGCTTTATTGGTACATGTTATTTCGTTGAAAATTAAAAAAAAAAAAAAAAATCGCACGCAGGAAAAATGAAACGAATATGGAATATAATAAATGAAAAGTACATGTACATGTATGTTATCTCAACAATACGTTTTATTTACCTGATCAGCATTGTGGGTGTATCTAGCCTGCTCAAAATTCAACAATAATCTTGAATAGTTCGGGTCAGCTTTGTTCCGGTCGGTTGTCGAAATCTTGAACTCAAACAGGTTACTGTAGTGGCTGAAAACTTCTGATTTTGATTCCGTCGTCACCAGTGCATAGAAGAGCCCGTTAGCCCTGAAGTTTGGGTGGAAAGCTAAACTCGTCAGTCCGTACTCGGATGTCGCTGGGAGATGTCCGGTCGTGGCGCTTACATCCATAAAGGGCTGTGGCAATTTCGTTCCATTAGCGTGATATACGTAAACGACGCCATTGAGTTCCGCTACAAATATCCTGTTAGAGCCGTCGTTGGCGTGCACAAGATCCACTGGCAAGTGAAGACCATCCGCGAATTCTTCCACGCAAAGACATCCGTCAAACGTTCGCGTTTTGTGGATACATATTAACAAAACGATGGCCAAAGTCCAAAATTTGAAACGGACCATGGTGCCCAAAGACGCTCTCTCGCAATGAAACGCCTGCACATTTACACGGAACCGAGTTAATATATTTTAAATATATCCCAAGGGTTTCACGAAAAACGTAAATAGGGGGACTACATAGTTTTGTATTTTAATATTAGCACTTTGGCTTTTTCCTTCAATATTGCTTCTTAAAGTAACACATTTGAAGTACCTATGTAAATGACACAATAAAAGAGCATTTTTTGAGTTTCCAAGGAGCAAAGAATTGATGTTAAAATGCCTTAAATTAAGGCCAAAAAGTTTAATTTTCTTTTATCCTGTCAACGCCAGATAATTCATGAATACGGAAGCTAGGCGTGTGATAGCCACAGGCAACAGAAATATACGTATGTTTTACAATTCATTTACTATAAAATAGTTTTAACTAAGTTTGTAAGATTTAACTATATACATGTGGATATATAATTTCTGAATAAAACTAATAATTATGGTCTTAAATTCTTGTGAAATACAAAACTAAATGGTAAAACCAAAAGATGTTCCAAAGAGATTCACCACGAGGACCAAATAACTAACTAAATGTTATGAACCACTGCAGAAGCTGAGGGTGAGGTTATGGCCATGTAAAACCGGTTTAAGCCCGCCAGTAACTTTGTGTTACTGATCGTTCCAAGTCGATACTTCTGTGGTGGTTCTTTTTGTTTTATGTCTTGGTGTATAACATTTTTTGTGCTGTTAGCGCCTTATGTATGTTTTCATATTTTTAGTTAAGTTAAGGTAACTGAGTGGCCACCTATTGGGAAAATAGCTGCTCATTCGGCTTACGATATGTTTCATGGTATAAGTACCTGATTGTTAGTTTGGTTTTTTCCCACCTCGGTTTTTGGAGTGGGAATCTTTTTCTGATTGCGCCTTTTCCTGATCTTTGCCTACTTGTACCTCTTTCCATATGATTTATACTATATTGCACAGCAGAAAAGCATTTAGCACTAAATAACATAGGCATTGATGTGACGCTATAGGTAAATATGTTGTGCAGAACATCAATCTGTTTGGCACAACAATTAAGGGTCTAGATAGTGTAGTGGTAACGCACTCGCTTGTCGCTTAATGAGGAAAAAAAGATGGGCCATACCGCGGTTTCGGTTACTTTAGCATCTCCAAAGACCCTTCAAATTTGGCAAAATGGAGCCAAGAGAAATACTGTAATTTTACAACTTTCAACAGGATTGTCGTTACAAAGACTGGTATTATCCATACAAAGCCAAATATATGAAAGGTTGGTTAGACAATGAATCTAAACCGATTATGAATATCTAATTTTCGGAATACCTTCGCTGATCTCAAAGGACCAAAAGGAAAATATACATGTAATCTGCAGTATGGATGATGGACGGGGAGACTTTTAAGGGCCGCAACATGGCGCCACACCAGCTGCAGTTACAACGTATAGCAAATAACAATAAAACTGAAATCCTTTAAGAACAATGAACATATTAAATGAGAAAAGAGATGGGCCTCTTCAAAGACTCTATAAAATTGGAAAAATTGGCAAAATGGAGCCAAGGAGAAATACTGTAATTCTGCAACATTCAACATGATAGTCGATACAAAGACTGGTATTATCCAAATAGAGCCAAATATATAAAACGTTGGTTATAAAATGAAACTAAACCGATAATGAATATCTAATTTCTCAGAATATCCTCGCTGATCTCAATGGACCAAACGGAAAATATAATCTGCACTAGGGATGATGTAATGGGAAGACTTTTTAGGGCCGCCACCCGACACAACACCAGCTGCAGTAATAACAAATAAAAATAAAATCGAGATACTTTCAGAGCAGTGAACATATTAATGAGAAAAGAGATGGACCATACCGTGGTTTCGGCTACTTAAAAAAAGAACAAGTAGGCAAAGATCAGGAAAAGGCGCAATCAGAAAAAGACTCGCACTCCAAAAACCGAGGTGGGAAAAAACCAAACTAACAATCAGGTACTTATACCATGAAAACATTTCGTAAGCCGAATGAGCAGCTATTTTCCCAATAGGTGGCCACTCAGTTACCTTAACTTAACTAAAAATATGCAAACATACATAAGGCACCAACAGCACAAAAATATTTTAAACACCAAGACATAAAACAAAAAGAACCACCACAGAAGTATCGACTTGGAACGATCAGTAACACAAAGTTACTGGCGGGTTTAAATCGATTTTACACGACCGTAACCTCACCCTCAGCTTCTGCAGTGGCTCATAACATTTAGTTAGTTCTTCGGTCCTCGTGGCGAATCTCTAACTAGTAAATGAATCACCAAGAACAAACAAATAAATCATGATAAACATCCTGATGAATCAATAACCAGGACTCACAGATTCAGTAAGCTGCCCGACGATGGAGATCCCTGGGCGCCAAATAACTTACTAACTCCGGAGCTAAAGAAAAACATCAGTTGAACTAAAGCCTCTTTAGTGACCCTTTAAGTTTAGCAAAATGGAGCAAAAGAGAAATACTTAAATGTTGCAACTTCCAACAGGATAGTCGATACAAAGACTGGTTTTATCCAAACGGAGCCAAATACATGTATATAAAACATTGGTTATAAAATGAATCTAAACCGATAATGAATATCTGATTTCTCGCTGAGCTCAAAGGACCGAAAGGAAAATATAGTTTGCACTATGGATGATGTAGGACATCAGCGAAACACAGAGACTTGAACTCTTCTTCCTTGTGAAGAAGCGGTGGTTTCGACTAAAGATGACATGACAATAATTGTTAACTGGGACGTTTACCCTCAACAAATATGATATGTACTATATTCGGTCGAAAGCAGTGTTCTGTATATTATTTGGTATAGGACTGACTTGGTTGACATTTTTTTTTATTTATCCCCTGCCACTATCTGTGTCCCAATTGTTTAATTTAAACTCCGACTATTCAATGAGAACAAGAAAAGCTTTAACATGTTTACACATGTATAACAATAGGCGGTGGGGTTAGGATGGTATAAATGAAAACTAAATTATGTATTTTGTTCTAATTTAATGTTATGAGCACATGATAGTTTCAAGAGTCACTGCTTATCTATTTAACTGAAATTGACAAGTACTCATGTCAATCAGAGGACCAATGGTCCAGAAATTACCCCTGAGAGTATTTTGAGCAACACAATGATTTGCAGTTTTGTAAATATGTTTTTTAAATTCTAAATTTTCATTTTTCAAACCTAACCATCTTTTGTGTCATCACAGGCTGGTTAGAATCCTTGAAGAACAGTTTTGAGGTTAAGAGTTATTATTATTTCATATGTGCTGCATGATGAGAATGTTAGCAATTTTGTATACATATATGAAAAGAAAATTTGCAGGATAGTTTTTTTTTATCAGTATATGTGCATGTGATATCATTTCTGTTCTATGCAAACAACAAGGTTTTAGCATTCCGTGTGACTTTTCCCAATTTGATATTTGTATTTTTGTGTGTGGTTCTATCATTTCATCATGCAGCTCATACTGCTTCTTCAATTTTCAGAGAAATTAGTCTTCCATGATATTCACTAATAGAATTTACACAGTTTCAAAGGCAGTTAAGGTGTTAATGATTGCATAATAAGAAACATTTCATAATGCATATTAATTGTTGAAAACTTAACATACATGTATAAACTGACTTCTTTCATATGAGCTGCATCATAAATAATAACACTCATCAGCTGTGAAACCTAAAGTGACTTGTATTCGTATCTGACACATTGTTGTAAAATTTTCAACTTTTATTGAAATCCTGATGATGATATTTCACTTGACACAGCTCATATCTATCTATTTTGTATGAATAAAATGAGTCTCTCATGATTTTTTTTTTCAATGTTGAGCTTAACGCTTGTAATTCCAGTTTTCATACAGAGTCAGACAACAATGCATATAAAGTTACATTCAGAAGATGAACTATTTTCAAAATAAAACTAGAAAAAGTGCCTTGAGAGGCATCTATACCCCTGGCTGGTAGCCACCAAGCTTCCCTCCCTATCAAAACAACCCTGCACATGTTCACGCCTGAAATTGAACCTCAAATCCCTAATGAAAGACAGTGCCTTCCCTTATCAAGTACAATTTAGAAATAAGCACTGTAAAGGACTTTACGTATAAAGATGGGGGAGTGTAGTTTTAGAATGACAGATATTTTTAGAGTGGTATACAGAGCTGACGTGTATACCCAATCTAAGACATAAGCACGGACATTGTGGGTCAGGTCCTCAGTCCTAGATTGAAATGAAAATAGGATAATCATTCTTAAAAAAAAATGTCCTAGATCTTGACCTTCTAGATCTCCCCCCCCCCCACAATGCATGAACCCTAGGGTTGGGTCTAACCCTTATGTGGCACTTATGGTGTATGCAGGAATGCTTTCTGTCACATGGTTGTCAAGATATAAACCTGCAGAATATTAATCTTGGTAACTATATAAATGTGTCCTAGATTGTGACCTCCAGCCCCACCCCTATTGTTTGATGCCATGGAATATACCTTAACATTCTATTTAATGCCCGTGCATTTATCATAAACAATGCACTTTCTATAGAAGGGGATGGGCATTTATTGGAGGCTACACTGTTTGGCAACATTCAAGCATTCATATAAAGGATTTGAAATCATTGGTGGTCCTAGACAGCATGTTTTTTCGCCTGGAAACAAATTGTCTGTCTATCGATTTTCAGGTAAAGGATGGTAAGTAGATTTTGTGGTATAAGTTGTCTGAATTTATAATTGCCATTTATTCGGACTACAAGTGAAAAAATGACTTGTTTTTTTTTACTTATATGGTTTATGCGCAGTTAGAAATTTACTGCTTAATAATATAGGATTTTCCCAAATATTTCCAAAGTGGACATTAATTAGAGGTTCCTGGAATTCCAAAACTTGCAGATAAAATGGCCATTTGGGGCATCAAAATAGGGGGATGGGAATTTATTAGAGTATGGGCGTTTAATAGAATACTAACGGTAATTCAACCCTAAAGGGCATCTATGATCTAAATAGGAATATCTTCCTATGAGTATTTGTTAAGATATAACTTAGAGAAGAAAAACACTATGTAAAAAGCACATTTTTAAGATGACCTAGATTAAGTAGATTTCGAACTCTAGCCCCATCCATGGGCATCGACCCTCGGGTCCGAACTCCTTGAAACAAAGCAAACCTTATAGGGTACCTTAAGTCCAAATATGAATGATTTCTGACAGTTAGCTCATAAAATATACACCACCAGAGAAACTTTAACCAAAACTTTGACCAAAATTAAAGGTGACCTAGATTTTGACCTCTAGCCCCACCCCTGGGCATGGACCCTGAGATCCTAACTCATGGAAACAAAGCAAACCCTATAAGGTACCTATGGTCCAAATATGAATGGTTTCTGATCATTGGTTCATGAGATATAAACCACCAGAGAAACTGTAACCCAAACTACAAACATTCTGGAATTACGAACGAAGAAACAAACAGACAAACAGAAAAGCGAAAACTATATTCCCATCGGTATAACAACACAAGTTTAAAATAAGACAGCAATTCACTCGACACAACTCTTATCATCATGATTAGTTGAAAACTATCATAAATACAACCCCTTTCACTCAAGTTTGCCATTTACCATTTACATCATGCAAGAAGACCATGAGTTGTGAAGATCTTAGTTTCTTCTCATGTTGTCCACAAAGACATCTAGATTGATTGATCAGCTGATTTGAGTGAGTTTCAAACTAAATGACCTTCAAAACAGCAAACTCAAGTGTAATTTTTATCGGTCCATGTGGAATTTTGGCCATGTAGATACTGATACTTGCTAAAATTGATAAAATTCAGCTTTTGTCCCTATCTTATTTCAAATGTGTGTTCTTAATATGCATTGTATATGTTGTGCAAAGAATTTGGAAATAAAAATGTGCTTTAACCAAACAATTTATGTGGAGGCTCCATATAAAATTTCAACAAGATCGGCCAATCCTTTTCAGAGAAGATCTTTGAATTTGTGGACGCTGACAGACGCCAACGCCGAATCATGCCTATACTATAAGCTCACCTTGTAAGCCGAAAAGCTCAGGTGAGCTAATACAAAGTTACCTGATTAACATACAAACTTGATAAACCTAAACGCACAAATGGCAAGCTTGAGTGAAAGGGGCTGTAAAATGAGTGTCCCATGTTTTTGCAATGTTGAGCTTAATGCTCCTTATGTGTATTCAAAAGTAATTTACAACACATATAGTTTAGCTCTGATATACAAGTATACAGCTAGGCCTTGAAACCTGAATTATTGTAATGTAAACATAAGTCTTTTTTCCTCCACTATATTTTGTCTCCCAGTCCCATTATTTCCATCCCGTGCTATCAGCTCCAGGACAAAAAGGCCTCAGTGGTGGATACTACAGATCTTTTATGTGGAACTGAAAAATTAGATTTAAAAGCCCAGATTTATTTAATGTCAGATAATGATTACATGCAACAATAGCTACAACTAGATTTTCAAAAGCAATGTTTCAGTATAGACTGTTCTTATGTAGATGACCTTGGTATTTATTTTCTGATATGATAAAATTGACAAGGAAGTGCATTAAGGGCCCTTGATTTCCAAATCCAAAGATTTTCTACTGGTATTGATAAATTAATCATTTTTTGTTGTTGTTTTTCACAAAAACAGAAAAATGAAACAAATTATTTCCAAACCATAAGGGTCAAAACCATCAAAAAAGACATTATTTTCATTTACATCTATTTCAGCTGTGCCAAGAGAAACCCAGAACTTCTCATAATATGCTAAAACAAAGAAGCCGATCAGCTGTTCAGTAGCTGCACAGCTGATCGCTGCCTTTGTTTTAGCTTCAATGATAGTATAATCCCTATTATTAATTAGTTAAATCTGAAATTTCGAGCTGTTGGCTTTCTCTTGTAACTGTATAGACAGGTTTGTGTAGGACCAGGCCACATGGTTAAAAAACTTTTTCATGCTCAATACAGTTGATCTTGAAATTTTAGGAACTCCTAAATTAAAAGCGTAGCCAAAGCAGTTGGTATCTTTATGTTAAAAACAACAACAACAAAAAAAAACCTAGAATTTATCCTGCTTATAAATGCTAAAATGGTAAAGGTAACATTTAAGAGCTGTATAAATTTTTTGTCTCAGCTGAGTTGAGCACCAAAAAAAGCTTTATAACCTCAAGGCCTTGTCCAGAACACCTGAAGACCAGGCCCTGAGGTTATAAAACTTTTTTCAAGATCAGCTGAGCATGAAATGTCAACTGCTCATAAATGCTGAAATAGTAGAAATTAGTGGAAAATTCAGGTTCAGTACTCAACAACTAGTAATTTATCCTGCCCATAAACATTTCCTTTATTGTATTTTTATATTTATGAGCATTATAAGTTTTAGCTTCAGCTGAGCTGAGCATGGAAAAAAGTTTTTTATCCTTGAGGCCAGTTTTCTCCCATGATGGCTCATTTCTTACCTTGAGCTGGTTAAACCCCGAGTAATTCACCGAGATTGAGATCTGCGTAATGAGTATGTGGTCTGTAAACGTCGGTTGTGCCAAGCCACAAGGGATGCCTGTTGGGACTGTTGCTGAGCTGTTTTGGAGGCACCACCTCCTAAAATAGAGACAATGCTTTGATTAAATCAATCACTGGTATTGCATGGTCATGATGTATTAAGCAGGAAACAATTTAAATAGATTCTGACAATCTGATAAGTTTTTTAATGCCAACATGATGAAACTAATGCCCTTACTCAAACAGCATAGTTCAGAACAGACTGGGCAGATGCCCTGGTTGACCGAAGTCTTAATAGTTTGTTTGTATTACCGTTAAACATCCAAGCATGTTTAACTCATAACTGCTGAAACAGAGCCATCATTTCCTGGGTACTTAGCCAGTTCTCTATGGAATTACTTGAAATCAATGTGCCACACGACATTACTCAGTGACTTCTCACTAGGATTCACATAAGACCTTTGACTAAAACTAAGGCCTGTTATTAAATGTTGGATTTTTGCTCCACAGGTAAACCTCATTATAAAGTGCCTCACTATAATGTGGTTTTCAATATACATGTAACATGTCAATATAACAAGCTTTCACTTATTGTCTTTGACTATGGATCCCAATGACAGAAATATACTGTGGTTGACCTGTACTTTCTATGGGGCTTTACTGAAAATTGGGAGTCAAAATCAAAAGCTATGCATTCTTCACGAAAAGTGCCGGTCTGTTGGTCAAAACCAGCAAAATTTCATTCTGACTGACAAAATATTTTATTCTGTCAGACAACAGTCCAACAAAAATTATCATAATTACAATGATAACATATAGATCTGCCAAATTGGATTTTGTCCAGCAACAAAATGCAGTCTGCCAGACAGCTGTCATGCAGCTAATAAAAAGATTTCGCGAAGACTGGCTATATGTATTAACTTGAACTTAAATCCCTGACTTCTCTATCTGGAGTCCAACACAACTTTCTATCACTTTGCAACCATGCTCCCGGAGATACAGAAAACATTCATTTTGAAAGCTAATAACTTCTAAACCTACCGGTACCAATTGTTTGGCTTTCTCTGCATCTAGCTGTTGGTTATAAGCACCCTGAAGATATTACGCCTTTTCCTTCATACTCTGTTTATAATACCCCTCTGTTCTAGCACAACCTACACACCAGAAAAAACCAGCAACATGACACAGCGAACAAAATACCTATCAGCCGCATCAAGAGAAAACCGATCTTTGGGTTTTCTGACCAGGTCTGACACTGATCAGCCTGTACAGTCACAGAAGCAGGCTTAAGCCTTGAAGTTTTGCTATAAGTAGAAAAGGAATTGTACTAAAACAAAGATGCTGATCAGCTGTGCAGTTACTGCAGAGCTGATCTGCTTTTGTTTTCGCATAGACAAAAAACCTGGTTTTCTCTTGACGTGGCTCATATGTAATTGTACATGGGGGGGGGGGGTATGGGGGGGCGAGGGGTTGGTATTGAGGTTTGTACATCCCACTCAACAAATTTTCAGTTATGTTGGGATAGAGACTTCACTTCCTGGGTATTAACCAGTACTCTAGGGAGTTACTGTGTCTTGCTCAAGGACACAGCAAGGCTATCCAAGTGGGTATTGAACCCAAGACCCTTCAATTTGGGTCTGATGCCCTACCAGTCCACCAGGCTCCCCTGAAACCATCTGTCAGAATCAGTATTTCTACAAATGTAAACGCTATGCATCATGAAGCACTTAATTTTAACAAGTGGTGTGAAATATGATACTGATGGTTCCTATGTTATAGATTAATGGCCAATATGTGAAAGGCCTAAACATGAAGAAAAATTACCGGTGCACATTTAATGTGTTTTTTTTTTGTTGTTTTTTTTTTCATGCTTAGGCGTTTTCACACTGACTGTGTTTTATAAGTCAGTTCCACCTTTCCAATAGATGCTTTGACGCAGCTTTAGAAAATTAAAACAAAGTCTGTTTATCTTCTGACACCGGTAATGAAATAGAATCAAGGTTGTCGTCGATGCGACAGGTCCAGCCAGCGCTCGGACCACTTACTTGGTCAAGCATGGTATCAGCCGTACCATTTTTTCTGAACACCGCTTAATGGCATCATTATACGAATCTCATCTTATTGTCATTATCAACACTTGACCCTCGTGTCATCGAGGCAAAGGTATAAAAATAAACAGCTTAGCCTTAAGGAATCACAAATTGTGTAAAAACAGTACTATCATTGAAACGACACTTTGTTAATTAGATTCGTCATTTGTATAGAGTTATGTTCAGCTAAGCGATATATCATAGTCGTAATAAAATTGTTGTGCCACCGCCTCATGAGATTCATAGAGGGTCAAATATTGTATTTAAAACCTAAAATATATATATATTCCTTTTTTTGTCACATAACCCAAAAATATACCGAAATCTAAAACAAACAATGTTCCCACAAAAATATCCATAAAATAATTGTTCAAATACCTAGGGAATTTAAGGCCTGATTTCTGCCTCATGCTTTGGTAATAAATTGAATTTTGCAACTTTGAGGAGAGAAGTATTGCAAATAGCAGGTATAGGTCCTTGCTTATAAATTCTAGCAGAACTATCACATTCAAATTACACATGTTGCCATGGCAATGCTCCGAAAAGCATATATACATACCATTTTTTTACAATTTTGGGTCCTTTTTTCAATATCATTTTCAACTTCCAGCCCATGCGAATAAAAATGTCTTATTATGAAATAATTATGAAGTATCATCCAGAGATATTGGTTGCTAAGTATCGTTTTGTTGGTTGTGTGGGCTGGCACTTAGAAATTAAAAAAAGTGTTCAGAAATTGTCAAAAGTAGACCAAAAAGTGCAAAATGTGCTCTATATATGGTTCTTCTGGGGCTTGCCATGGCTATGCTTGTAGGATAAATGCAGTATTTGTTCTTGTTTTTAATACAGGAGACATATGACTGTTTTAAGGAATAGTTTTCTCACCTAAATTCCAAAATTTAATTTTTAGCCAAATCTGAGACCAAAATCAGGAGTTAAATGCCCTAGTCCTTTACTGGAAAATTTGTTTGATTCGACGTTTTACGTCCCAGTCAACAGCTATGATCATGACATGATATTTCTTCCTTTTTACGGGACTTCTAATCAACATGCCTGACATCCGAAATGTGCTTTGAATATAATAACGAATTTGACTTAATCACGTTTCATAGGCATACTCAGACCACTGAGCTTAGCTGTATAAGTAGTGACCAGATGGTCGGGCAGCTGATAACAGGCTTTGCTTGGAGGCACGAGCAGCCTATCTATTTCTCATGGTCCCAATGAGTGGGGCAATTTTTCTGGAAACCCCAAAAATATGAAAATTCATATCAGTATTTTATCTATCTTCTGATACTGAGTCGATCAATTTCTGATCATCACCTCAGGTGTGGGGTGGGTGGCTAAATTTAGAATTTAGTCAGGGGAAAATAAAACATTTGGGGTGGACCATTAAAACTATTTACAAGATATAGATGAAAGGCATACTAAAACGCATGCCTCTGGGCTAATGATTTAAATAGAAGCCTTAAATTCCTCAATGGTCTTAGATAGGGCCACTGAAGAAGGGAGACTATTCCAAACCGGAATAGTTCTGGGGAAAAAGGAATTTTTCAGGGCATCACTATAGGCAAATGGTCTTGTGTATTTGTGATTCATGTGATGCCCGAGTATGCCTTAGATTGGGTGCCGGGGTCAGGTATTTGTCTTTATCAAGAAACACTGTACCAGAGTGTATCTTGTAGAAGAAGGTTAAGGAGGACCGCTCCCTGCGAGACTCCAGGGATGGCCACTCAAGTTCGTCTAGCATTTCACCGACGCTACTGGTGTTCCTCCATCGCCTGCAGGTCCACCGGGCAGCAGTCCTCTGCACCTTCTCCACCTTCTCAATCTGAGTTTCATGATAGGGATGCCAAATAGGAGCTGCATACTCAAGTTGAGGCCGAACCAATGTTTTGTATGCAACTTCCTTAGTATGCCTAGGTGCCAGTGCCAAATTGCGCCGAAGAAAACCCAAAGTCTTAGTTGTCTTGCATGTAATTTCAGAAATGTGTTGACCCCAATCAAGATCATCTGTGATAGTTAAACCGAGGTATTTAGCGGACTGAACCTGTTCTAATGTTTGCTGATGCAGTGTGTAATTGACACCTATATGCCTGCTTGGATGTAGCCGCGTCACCCTCATTGAATGACATTTGCTAACATTGAATTTCATTTGCCAATCCATTTCCCATTTGGCCAAGCTATTCAGGCCATCTTGTAAAATTTGACAATCCAATGGTGACTTGACATTTCTGTATAAAACACAATCATCAGCAAATAGCCGAACAGATGACCTGATGTTGTCAGGAAGATCATTAATGAAAATAAGAAATAGGACCGGTCCTAAGACAGATCCTTGTGGGACACCAGAAAGAACCGGGACTGGGTCTGAGGCACGGCCATCTAATACCACTTTTTGAGAGCGCTCAGAGAGCCACGAGTCGATCCACTTATGTGTAGATCCTCTAATCCCGTAGAAGTCAAGTTTGTATAATAACCTTTTATGTGGGACCTTGTCAAAGGCCTTAGCGAAATCCATGACAATCACATCCGTCTGCCTGTGGCCACGACCCACTGCTCGGTCCAGATTACTAACCAAATCATGATAAAACTGAACTAACTGGGTTTCGCAAGACCTTTGACTTCGAAACCCATGCTGACAGTCAGCAAGAATGTTTTCAAGAGCCAAGTATTTTCAAGCTCTTCTTTATTTTTTCATATTATATTTGAATATCGGTCATTTTTGTCAACAAAAACTAGTTTAATTCAAAGACAAAGATACATACAGAATGCGTTTAGAAGCATCAATAAATAAAAAAATATTTCTCGGGAGAGATCGGCCGAATCCCCCTTACGAGAAGGGGAACCCCCACTCTCTTACTCCCCCCCCTCTCGTCCCTAAGGCACTTGATCTTGTTTTCGCTAGACCACTTTTTAGAACGCTGCGATGGCCCTGAGAATTCAAGAGGATTTTGTTTCCTCAACCAATTAAAAAATTCCCAATTTCAGACACTGACCGATCAAAAATTCCCAATTCAGTTGGACCCTGTACCCGTTTTTAAAGCCATACTGTCCCCTGGAGTTGTGCACCTAGGCATTTTTTGACTGTATGGATTAGAAGAGAAGCTCAGTCTGAATAAAGCAAATAATCCTCTTTTTGCTTAACTGACAAGATATTATAAATAGAGCAGCCCAATGAATAAATAAATAGGAAAATGCAATACACTAGGTAAACAAATTATAAGGCATGTATGTTTTACTTTTAAACTTTTACAGTCTGTTCTGTTCAGTCTATCTTATTTTACATTTTGATTTATATACGGTAATGAAGTTTGTCGACAAAATGTTAATACATGAAACAAACAATGTGTAAACTTTCACACATTAAAAAATTCGACATGTGCTGTCCATGTGCTGTGCAACTTCAGGAGACGCAACTGAATGCCAGAATAATCCCTGCAGATGATGATTGTGTATCAGTGTCTACATTTATACTTTTCTTTTCTTGTGAGCATGGTGAGAGCTCAGGACTAATCCCGACCGGTTAAGCCTCATCCCCCTGGTGTGGTATTGTCAGTCAATTTAACGTTTCACAAGTAAACTATTGATTCTGATGACAAGCTTTTTTGACAAGCTTTTTTGAAAAGCTTGTACTTTTATATACAGACAGAATATTTTGCAAGAAATAGTCACCTGGTGACCTAAAAATCATGAAATATCCCACAATTTTATTTCCAAATATTCAACAGTTCTCTGCATTGACAATCATTTATAAATAGAAAGAGGGATACAGTTTTAAACTCACATTTCTTTAATCTTTTCATTTTTCACGTAAGGTAAACATCAATCTAAAAAATGGTGGATTTGATAATCTACGGTACCTACCGGTATATGAAAGTCTAAAAACTTAAACCCTGGTGGGTGAAATATTGTCATTTGGCGTATCACCAGTAAACTATTCAGATTCAGATAAAGCAGCAATGGTAAACAAAGAAAAACTTCATAATAAATATATCAAGATATTATACATCTGACAAACCATGCAAGTGACTTTACCTAGTAGAAATTCCTTTGTCAAGTTATTGATGAAAAGTAGGTCAGCTTATACAGTCACAGTCTATGAGTCAATGATTTACATGAAGCAAAATAAATCTCATTAATAAGAACTATTGTTAGAAAAACTAAGCACATTAATCCTTCTCTCTATCCTCTGATTTGACAAAACTGATATCCACTAACTTATAAAACAAAAAAATATTTCTAATTGATTCAGGTAAAAATTAATGGCAGACATTTTGTTTTAGGCTGTGGAGAGGCAAATAGAGGCCCCATACAGGGAAAACAAATTGACCATGAAAATAGACAGAACAAGAACATAAGTAAAAGTGACAAGTAAATAAACAAGTAAATAAATAAGAAAACTGTTAAGAACAAAGAAAAATCATTCAAATATGTTTACGTGCAAACAGCAGGTATACCAACATGCTATAATTAATCAATTTCAAACAAACCCAACAAGAACTAGCTTAAGCTAATTTCAAGCACCCCGTATTGAGCCTTTTTTTCCGTTTCCAAATAGAGCTTCTTATATTAATACCAGAACACTCCTTATCAATTAATTGATAGGATTTTATGAATTATTCCGCCTAGAAAAAATCCATGAAACATCCATAAGGCCTAGGTCACACTAGCAATTACGTATAGATGGATTTTTTTATTTTTTTTTTGACTTTTTGGGTGGGGCTTAAATAAATTATGAATCACTATTACCTATGAATGCGGTAAGTTTCGGGTACTAAAGGATCGAAACGGATACCTCTTAATAGTTAATTTACATTAAGTAAGCACAGTTACGGTATATACGGATAAGATACGGATGTTTCCGGTTACTTGCGCATTGGCGTTAGCAACCACTGCTTTTGGTCAATGTAGAGTCCCACTAGCACAAAGGGATGCCTGCCGACGGGTATTTAGTATCTACCCGCAACAATTCGTATCTTATTCGTAATCGTCCATAGCTTTGCGCATCGTATACGCAATCATCCGTAGCTGTGCGTATCGTATCCCCAGGGTTCGCTAAATGCATGTGCTGTTTTTGAAAAGATTCAAAATTCAGGCACGGATGAAAAAATCAAAGTCGATACGTAATAACACGTTACTGAAGGTCATGCGACCAAGATGCGCACAAATATGGACATACATGCACAGATACGAACGGATACGGACGACATCGGGAAAGATACGATTCATTACGGTTAGTAGGATAAATACGAAAGACCTATCCGCAGGCATCCGCGTATGATAGTGTGACTGCACTTTGACCACAGGCAGTGGTTGCTGACACCATGTCCGATTCATCTTGGATCCGAACAATACCAAGGGTCTGTGTTGGTTTGGGTCTGAGTTGTCCGGTTTTCATCTATGTGTCCTGAAGCATACTGATAGGATTGAAAAAATAAGGAAACTGTTTTACTTTTTCAAACCCTCTATTGTAATTGTTTAATCCAAATAACAACGCATAAAACTAAGTACTTAATGCCAAAAAACATTAAAGACATTGATGTATATTATATATATGGTATATAACAAATTTTAAAAGCACATAAAGATCGCATATATACACATCTAAAATAGCGACCCAACTATACCATTAACATAAAATGAAGCATATTTTGAAAGGTATAGATTATAGTTTCCAAACGTGTTCCTAGATATGATTTATTTTCAGTCGCCATTACAAAGTAACCATTAGTCCTTACAATCTTTTGGAAAGGCTATAAGGCTGTAATTGATTACATGATTGTGTTTCATGCAAAACGTGTCAAAACAAGGCACCTTCAACTTCATCTTATCGGTTGATCAGACTGGCGTCAAAAAAGTGATCAGACTGGCGTCAATCTTTCACTGTCCCAAAAACCTGGTAAGTATCTCTGAGTCACCGTATGGTCGACCGATGGCAAACATGACGTCACATGTTGCATATAACACTTCATGATTACGAATTTTCATATTCGTAAGTTGGGGGCTCGTCGGAAATGGACCATTTGAGTCATTTAGTCATTATAATGACATTCTCGTAATCATAAATGATTACTTTCTCGCAATGGGGGTGTGTTATGTCCCATCGCACCACTCATTCATTCGAGATTATCTATGATGCGTAGCTTCTATAAATAGCACAGCTATTCGATATTCGATACAATGTATCATATATGTACAATCTCTGACATAATGCGTCAGGGAGTCGACTCTTTGGCTCAGTGGTTAGAGCGTTGGATTTCTACCCCGGCGATTCGGGTTCGAATCCCATCTGGGACGTGGGATTTTTTTCAAACTATGCATCATCTCTTAGTTACGAATTTTCATATTCGTGAGATGCAGAGCGTGACAAGGCACTAAAGATGTTACGGTCATCCACTGCATCCAAACCCAACTCCAGACGTCTTGACCTGTGTCTTGCCTCTGGGCGCAGCTGGGCGAGGACTAGAGAGTGAGGTTGACGTTGCGCACCTCTTCCTCACTATAATCCAATTTCATAGCGCATGTCATCTTATTTCTCAACACACAAGCACTTGCATACACAACAATTTCATCACACTTGCACCCACATACCTACAAAGTCCTGTGGCGATGGGCGAGTGGCGAAGCAGCAGGTGTAGGACACACTGGGAGCTGTAGTTGCAGACCTGCACACAGGCGGCTCAGTTCTAATGGTCGTTTTCTGTGAGGAGAAGCAGTAAGCAGAATTCGGCAGTCGGCTGAGCGAATGAGCAGACCTATTTAGGACCGCACTGCTCACCCCCGTAGCCTGGGGAAGGGGCTAGAAAAGGTTCCCTAAACAATTGCCTGCTTCAAACCCCCTGGCTGGTTAACCGCGATCAGCGGGGATCCCCTTAAGCGGTCGAAATACAAAGAAAAAAGCTAGAGTAATCCCCTTACGGATTGGCGCATGGAATGTGCGTACTTTAATGGACAATGCTGGGTCAGATAGACCACAGCGTAGAACGGCCCTTGTGGGCAGAGAACTTGGGAGGTATAATATACAGATAGCTGCATTGAGTGAGACTCGGTTCGCAGATGTTGGGGAGATCAAAGAAGTTGGTGCTGGATACACCTTCTTCTGGAGTGGACGCAAAAGTGAAGAGAGGCGTGAAGCAGGAGTTGGCTTTGCCATCAAAACAGAACTTGTTGGTAAGCTGTCAGGATTGCCAAAAGGCATTAATGACCGTCTAATGACATTGAGACTTCCTCTGTCAGGCAATAAACATGCAACTATTGTCAGTGCTTATGCACCCACAATGACCAATCCAGATGAGGTCAAGGACAAGTTCTATGATGACCTAGACAATGTTATTTCTGCAACACCCCGCACAGACAAGCTTATCCTTCTTGGCGACTTTAATGCCAGAGTGGGTACAGACCACCAGACCTGGGAAGGAGTTATAGGTCCAGAAGGGGTTGGAAAGTGCAACAGCAATGGTCTCTTGCTTCTCAGGAAGTGTGCTGAACATGACATTCTAATCACCAACACAGTCTTCCGTCTACCTAATAGGAACAAAACATCCTGGATGCATCCCCGTTCCAAACACTGGCATCTCATATACTATGTCATAGTGCGGAGAACAGACAGGCAGGATGTTAAAGTGACAAAGACTATGTGTGGTGCAGACTGCTGGACAGATCATAGACTGGTTGTCAGCAAACTCAACCTAAGAATACAGCCTGCGAGGCGACCTCAAGGCAAGAAAGCTCCTAAGAGACTGGATGTCTCAAAGCTGAATAAAGACAGCATGAGACAAGATTTCTTAACAGACATTTGCAACCAACTGGATGCAATGAATCTCAGTTCAGAGGACCCCGTAGAAAACTGGACAGTTTTCCATAAAACAGTTCTTTCTTCAGCTGCAAGCACCTTAGGCCATCCATCTCGCAAACATCAAGACTGGTTTGATGAGAATGATGACGAAATTCAGAGGCTTCTTGAAGAAAAGCACCGATTGCACAAGGCACATCAAGATGATACCAGCTCAGTATCAAAGAAAGCAGCCTACAGCAACATTTGTAAGACAGTCCAGACCAAGCTTAGGGACATGCAAGATTCCTGGCTGAGGAAGAAAACAGAAGAAATTCAGTCTTTTGCGGATAGAAAGGACATGAAGAAATTTCATGATGCACTGAAAACCATTTATGGTCCAAAGAGTTGTGGAGCCACCACATTGCTCAGTGCAGATGATAACACTCTTCTCACAGATAAAGAAGCTATCTTGGAAAGGTGGGCAGAACACTTCAATAGTGTGCTTAATCGACCATCAAGCATCAATGAGGATGCAATCGACAGACTTCCACAGACAGAGTGCAATGTTCTGTTAGATGAATTTCCTACCGTTACGGAAACAAGAAAAGCAGTTCAACAACTATCATCTGGCAAAGCCCCAGGTGCAGATGCAATTCCTGCCGAAGTTTACAAGGCTGGGGGGCTACCCATGGCAGAGAAACTGACAGAGTTGTTTCACTGTATGTGGAGAAAGGAGGCTATCCCACAAGAATTTAAGGATGCATCCATAATCCACCTATACAAGCGGAAAGGAAATCCTCAAGTCTGTGACAATCACAGAGGCATCTCCCTCCTATCAATTGCTGGGAAGATACTTGCAAAAATTCTGTTGAATCGTCTGAATGTTCATCTTGATCAGACGGGACTTATCCCAGAAAGTCAATGTGGATTCAGAAAAGACAGAGGGACAATAGACATGATCTTCACAGCAAGACAGCTTCAGGAGAAATGCCAAGAACAGAATGTAGATCTATACATGACGTTTGTTGACCTCACCAAAGCTTTTGACACTGTTAGTCGTGATGGACTCTGGAAAATCATGGCCAAGTTTGGCTGTCCACCCAGATTCATAGCAATGGTGCGGCAGTTTCATGATGGCATGCAGGCACGTGTGCAAAATGATGGAGAGTTCTCTGAACCATTTGAAGTAACAAATGGGGTCAAACAAGGCTGTGTTCTGGCACCAACACTGTTCAGCATGATGTTTTCTGCCATGCTTATGGATGCTTTTCAGGACAATGACACTGGTTTTCCAATCAGGTACTGTTTTGATGGCAACATATTCAACCTCAGAAGGTTGCAAGCCAAAACTAAGGTCCAGACTGATGTGCTAGATGAGCTCCTCTATGCAGATGATATGGATAAGAATGCCAGCACAGAGGCAAAAATGCAAAGAGCCATGGATCAAGTCTCACAGTCATGTGATAACTATGATCTCACAATCAGCACAAAAAAGACAGAGGTTGTACACCAACCAGCGCCCGGAAAGCCATATAATGAACCAACCATCACTGTGAATGGGCAAAAACTGAAAGTTGTTGACAAGTTCACCTACCTGGGAAGCACTCTCTCCAGAGCAGTGCATATTGATGATGAGATCACTGCCAGAATTGCAAAGGCTAGTGTGGCATTCGGAGGACTCCGTGCAAATGTCTGGGATCGAAATGGAATCAAGCTTGACACCAAGCTGAAAGTCTACAAGGCTGTGGTACTGCCAACCCTCTTGTATGCATGTGAGACCTGGACAGTATACCAACGCCATGCAAAGAGACTTAACCATTTCCACTTAAGCTGTTTGAGAAAGTTGTTAAAAATCAAGTGGCAGGACAAGATTCCAGACACAGAGGTCCTGACGAAAGCAGGGATGCAAAGCATGCATACAGTCTTAAAGCTAGCACAGCTAAGATGGACTGGCCATGTTATAAGAATGCCTGATGCGCGACTTCCAAAGAAAGTTTTCTATGGAGAACTACAGGAGGGAAAGCGCTCTCAAGGTGGCCAGAAGAAACGCTACAAAGACACCCTCAAAGCCTCTCTGAAGGATTTCGAAATACCAATGGGGTCCTGGGAACAGACTGTACAGGAGCGATCAAAGTGGCGAGGTCTCATCAACAAAGGAGCAGCTCTTTATGAAAAGAAGAGAATCTGTGAAGCTGAAAGAAAGCGAAGAGAGCGCAAAGCCAAAACAAATGTGCCACCATCAGACTCTATGACATTGACTTGCTCTACTTGCAACCGACAGTTTAGAGCCAGAATTGGCCTAGTCAGCCATCAAAGAACTCACCAACACACATCAGCACTATTCAAGAAATAATGATGGTCTTTCTCATTAGTGAGAGACGAACTATCATAATACTTCATAATGTTTGTAATGCTCACAAATTGTTCCAGATACGAGGGTGGTTCAGAAAGTTCTGTCATAGGTGTTATAACTTTGTTAATAGACACGATAGGTTGCTGTATTATACCTTGATTGAAAGGGCTACATTTCTCCTTTATAATGATGCCAAAACAATGCACGAACGAAATAAATATTTCGAAATACAGGCCTTGAAAGACACCTGGGGTAAAACCACTGGCACGTTTTCTTGAATTTGTGAATATTATTGTGTGCGTTTCTTGCGTTATATCTTTATAACTTCCGATCAAATTTTCTCCAACTTTACAGTTATAAGTAATAATATATTTAGAAAAGCAATGTGACAAAAATTGCCGTTATCGATGCTATGCTGACTTTATAATAAAGCGATGTATATGACGTCATTAAAATACGTACCCCTATAGCGTTTCTGGCACCGCTGCACCATTATATTTGTTTGCTTTTTTTAAGTTTACTATAGAGCACGCAAGGATGAAACAATTAAATGGTAAAATGCATTTTAAGCTCCCTGGACTACGTGTAGATGTCAATAAATGTCATTTGAATTTAAACCGTATTTTTAATGTATGTACAACAAGCCAATTTCAATATTTCATTTTACTATAACTCAATTAAAATCAGCTGAATGATTTTGATATTTGCAGGATATATTCATCTATGTTTCAAAAATATATTACATGGATTATATTTTTTCGAAGTCGATTTTCTTTAAATAATATTCACAAATTTAAGAAAACGTGCCAGTGGTTTACCCCTGGTGTCTTTCAAGGCGTCTATTTCAAAGTATTTATTTCTTTTCGTGCATTGTTTTGGCATCATTATAAAGGAGAAATGTATCCCTTTCAATCAAGGTATAATACAGCAACCTATTATGTCTATTAACAAAGTTATAACACCTATGACAGAACTTTCTGAACCCCCCTCGTATGTCATTGTAGGACACCCGTCAAATGATTAAAATGTCAAAACTAAAACGTAAATAAGTGTTTTACACATGTATCATTACAAGCTACAATTGAAATTATCGATTTTTTTCTAAATCAAACCGCAGGGAAGCCACATGCCAAAAAGTGTAAAAAGTGTTATGAGGCTGTACAGGCTGGTTTTGACAAACCTTTCGGAAACCACAAGAGCGGTTTTGTCACGTCGTGGCTAATAAAGGTAAATCTGTGACATGGCCTTTGCCGAAATAATTCATTTTAAACATACCGCTGTATTAAACCAAAATTACAATGAACCACATATATATTACAAAAAAGACAGAAAAACAAATGAAAAACAAAACTGAAATGCCACACATTATACTTGCAAATTGGAAGCATGTGTATTAGATATTGCAGTGAGCAACGATTTAGTTGGACAACCCTCGTAGTCTAACATAAACTGTGTGCATTTTATTGTAAACATGTGTATGTCATAACCACTTATTGTACGTAATTGTAGTACTAAACACTTCCAAAATAGCTTATGAACCCCGTATAATGCATACCCCTTTACCGTATGACCCACTCTAATATTTTGCTCCCTTTGCATAAAAACAGACTGGGTACAAGTTATAATCGTTTTCTTGAGGAAAGATTAATTTTTATTACGCTTGGAGCAATTCAATTATGTTTCAAAATGATGTTGTTTTTTTTTTAATGTTCGCAAATATTCCTTAAGGTTTACCTTTGCCTATATTTTATCGACCCGGAAACATTTTCATGATTCAAAATCATGGTAGAATTCAGGTACCGTCATACGATTCGTTCTAAATAGCATAGAGCGCGCTTAATTTCTCAAAGTAACTAAAAGTTAAGGTAACATAATTTCTTGCTTATTTGCACAAATCACGAAAGAAAACAACACATGAACTACACAAATAACCATGTCAACAATATCAATGATAATGTCATTTAAAGGTTCCAATCGTTGCAGAATAGTATTTGATCATTTAAGGTTAAGTTTTAACGTGGCTAATACGTATTCATGTTTAAAATTCGTCAAAAACACCAACTTCCTCGTCGAGTAGTGTACCCTTATACACATCTATTTTAAATGACCGGTTTGTGGGCTGATTCATCAGGAAAACATGTCCGTGCAATGAATACCCCCTTAAACCCCACTTTTATATAGCAAAACTGGGGTATGCAGGGGTATACCTATTTTTTTTTATTTTTGCTCCAAAACATAGATTGTATGTACTCGTGCGGTTCTAACGTGTACCCACAATCTATGTTTTGAGCAAAAATAAGAAAAATATCAACATTTTTCTGATGAAATTTACAATTTTTACGGCTGAAAAAAAATCTCTGTATATTGCATGGGCAAGTTTTCGTAATGAGAGCATGCGCGCTAATTAGAACGAATACTGTAGTTTTGGATGTCGTCTTCTTAAGCAAGAATACAGTCATCAGCTGGAAAAGAAGAAATAACAAACTAATACATTGTGTTTACCGTGACACTGAATAATAATAATAATAATAATAATAATAATAATAATAATTTCAATTAAACATTAAGCAGCAAACCTAAAAATGGCTACTTTTTCTCAGGTTTTGTGTCTTAGATAGCATTACATCCCAAATTTCGGCACTGCATAGAAATTGCTTATTGAGACGTTGTTAAAATCAAATTTGATGACCCTCAGAGTTATTTTTGTATTAAGTATAGTTATTGCCTCTCTGTTGTTTGTACCTTAAAAATGAACTTAAGCATTGGAAAATAGAGGGTTGTCTTTCTCAGTGTCATAAATCACAATTGAATGACATAAAATACCTGTCACATGAAGAAGTAGGCAAAGATCAGGAAATGACGCGAGCCGGTCTTGAAATCTTATTTAAAATGAATATTGTTATCTGATAAGTTACATGTGCTAGACATAATATGTCCTAGGATATGTTTTTGAATGTTGTTAACGGTACATACATGTAAAGCCGCTGTATCTTAGTCCATTTTAGCTCACCTGAGGGCGACGGCTCACAGGTTAGCTTACAGGATAAGCAGGCACCCGTAATGTAATCATCTGGCTGTCGTAAGTCATTCTGATTGTTCAAAATGGTGGCTTAACTAAACATTAAATTCCATACGCGGGCTTATTGGGATGGTTTTTTAAATTTTCACTGTTCGGTATCGATACTCTAAATATCCTTTCGGTTTCTTTGCGGCATTATTTCAAATCTCTATCGATATATATTGAAGATAGTTTTTTTTTCTTCAAGTAAAATTTAATCAAATTCAAAGCAAAGTTCTGATGAAAGCGACACAGTGTTTGGACGTAAGTCCATGCAGTTGATTATATATTTTTCCGGATTTGAAATGACTACCCGTCTTTCGGCTACTTTTGTAAGGCTTCCGGCTTTAGCAATAAAATGATAACGAGAGAAAGATGGAACCGCAAACTGAAGTTGAATGTTTCCTCTAAAATGTTTCTTTTTAAATGCAAATTACTTTCTTTTCATGGCATCAGACCAAAGGGCCCATGATGAAATTGATTCTTTGAACTTATTAGCATATTTCATATTAGACCATCTTAAACTTATATTATGTGATGTCTTGATTTTTATGGAGTAAGACATAAACACAAACACTAGTTTCTTTAGCCCTTTACTATTTTTTTCATGCCTCGGATTGTTACAAGAATAAAAATTTTCAATTTTTCAATAAATGCCATAAATATTCTTCGTTCCACTATTCTGTAACGCAACCGCATACAGTAACAGTCGCGTAACGAGAAAACGAACATTTTGCACATGTGAACACAAAGGCGCAGATCAGCTGTGCAATAACTGCACAGCTGATCAGCGCCTTTGTTATCATAACATGGATACTACAATTCCACTTCATCATATATCCGAAATTTCAACCTTTCTAGCCATTTTAGCTCACCTAAGCCGAAGGCTAAAAAACTGAGCTTATAGGGCGTCCGCCCGTCGTCTGTCCGTCATTAATTTCAAAGATCTACTCTTAAATCCTTTGGCCAATCAAAGCCAAACATTTGGAGCATCCTTAGGAACGGGAAACGAAAGATTGTGTAAATGGTCCAGGTCACATGACTAAAATGGCCGCCATAGCTATAAAAAGCAAAAACATTTAAAATATTCTCCAGAACCAGAATGCCTATGATTTTGAAACTAGGCATTTGGCATTAGGCAATGAAGCTCTACAAAGTTTGTATAAATCATAACCCTGGGATGACCTATTTTACGGCAAGGTCAATATAGGTCGCCCATGTATTTGAATGGGGAAAATTAGTAAAAATGTAATTAAGTAAGTAAGTAAGTAAATTGTTTATTATAGTGACATGTGTTACAGTATACAATTAATTTGACAAGAATAAAACAATGAATACCCGACCCAATGGGTCTATAACTCACTTTTAGACAATACATAGAGGATATTTGCTTTTTTGAGGTGAATACCAAATATATTTCATCGAGTGAGTTGAAAACATCAGAATTTTTACGAGTGCTGCGCACTCGTGAAAATTTTAATATTTTCAACTCACGAGATGAAATATATTTGATATTCACCGAAAAAAAGCAAATTTTCTTTTTATTTTATACAATACACGGGCATTTTGCAATGCACAAGGCAGGCGGTGAAAATGCAAAAAAAAAAAAAAAAAAAAAAAAAAAAAAAAAAAAAAAAAAAAAAAAATTGCAAACACAAATAATTTTGGTACCACATTGTTCCTTACGTTCTAACTAAGGAAATGAATACCCACACTTTATGTTTTCGTTCATAAATAACGGAGTTATAGGCGTTTAAATTTCTGAAGTGAGACACATATAATGACGTCAAGTAAATGGAAACGTCAGAAGTAATCCAAAATCTACAGTGAAGATATAGGCTGATATCCGTCACTAGTGACTTTTGATATCAGTGAGATTTGATATCACTGAAATTTCATATCAATGAAAATACCAATTTTATCAAGTTTTGAAATACATTGGTTTTCACTGTAAAGTATAAAATAAATGTAACATATATACAAAGGCACTACTACATGTATATACAATTAAGGGAAACTTGGTAAAGTTATCTGGAGGAATAGATATAAGGTTTTTTTAAGCAATATGCTTTAACCATATATTTTGCAATTTTCCTAGTTTGTACATTTAAAAGAAACTTAAGTTTTTGTGTTTCACAGTATTAAATGTAATTAAAAACTTGCTGGGAGTAAGCAAATGGACAGAAGATTTATGGTTTTGAAAATATTTTGTCTGTCACTGCCCCGGGGCTATATACATGTATATGTCCATAATATTCAAACATCATCTTCTCTGAAACCGCTTGGCCAATCAAAGCCAAACGTTATGTGGAAGGGGGAATGAAAGTTTGTATAAATGGTCAAGGTCACAAGACCAAGATGGCCGCCATGGCTATAAATAGCAAAAACCATTATAATTCTTCTTCTTCAGAACCAGAAGGCCTATGATTTTGTCCCCAGGTGGTTGTCTGCCCCTGCTCCAGGGCTATATACATGTATATGACCATAATATTCAAACATCTTCTCTGACACCACTTGGCCAATCAAAGCTAAACTTTAAAATCGTTTTCTCCACAGCCAGAAGGCCTATGATTTTGAAACTTGCCATGACGGATCAGGCAATGAAGCTCCACAAAGTTTATATAAATCATGACCCTGGGACGACCTTGACCCATTTTACGGCACGGTCAAGTTAGATCGCCAATGTATTTAAATGCGGGAAAATTTTTAAAATGTAATTGCTGGGAGTATTCAAACAAAATAGCAAAAACCATTATAATTCTTCTTCTTCAGAACCAGAAGGCCTATGATTTTGTCCCCAGGTGGTTGTCTGCCCCTGCTCCAGGGCTATATACATGTATATGACCATAGTATTCAAACATCTTCTCTGACACCACTTGGCCAATCAAAGCTAAACTTTAAAATCGTTTTCTCCACAGCCAGAAGGCCTATGATTTTGAAACTTGCCATGAAGGATCAGGCAATGAAGCTCCACAAAGTTTATATAAATCATGACCCTGGGACGACCTTGACCCATTTTACGGCACGGTCAAGTTAGTTCGCCAATGTATTTAAATGCGGGAAAATTTTTAAAATGTAATTGCTGGGAGTATTCAAACAGACACAAGATTTATGTTTATGAAAAAAATGTCCCCTGTGGGTTGTCTTCCCCTGCCCGGAGGCTATATATATGTATATGGCCATAATATTCAAATACAAACATCTCTGAATCCGCTTGGCCAATCAAAGCCAAACTTTATGTGGAGCATTGTAAGGAACTGAGTATGAAAGTTTGTATAAATGGTCAAGGTCACATGACCTAGATGGCCGCCATGGCTATAAGTAGCCAAAACCATTAAAAATCTTTTTTAGAACCGGAAGACCTATGATTTTGAAACTTGGCTTGAAGCATCAGGCAATAGAGCACTACAAAGTTTGTATCAATCATGACCCTGGGATGACCTTGTCCTATTTCATAACAAGGTCAACTAAGGTCCCATATCCTAGATCTCAAAATCTAAATCTTATTTTGCTGCATTTTGCAGCAAACCTGTACTTGTACGGTTTATGAAGATATTTACCTCCGTATATTTCGACCTCACAGAGAGTTAGAATCCCTGCACGACCAGGTATCATAATAGTCACGAATCTGAAACATTGTAATAAAATTCATTATTTTATACTTAGCAGTGAAATTAATGTACATGTATATCAAAAATGGATAAAAGTGATATTTTCACTGCAGAATTGATATTGATATTTTCACTAGTGATTAATATCAGCCGATATTTTCACTGTAGAGTTTGGATTACTTCTGACGTTTCCAATTACTTGACGTCATTAAATGTGCCTCACTTCAGAAATTCAAATGCCTATAACTCCGTTATTTACGAACGAAAACATAAAGTGTGGGTATTCATTTTCTTAGTTAGAACGTTAGGAACAATGTGGTACCAAAATTATTTGTGTTTTCAAAAATTTTTGTTTTTTGCATTTTCACCGCCTGCTTTGTGAATAGGAAAATGCCTGTGTATTGTATAAAATAAGAAGAAAATTTACTTTTTAATATCGGTAAATACCAAATATATTTCATCTCGTGACTTGAAAACATCTAAATTTTCACTCGTGCTAACGAAAGCCACAGGCTAACGAAAGCCACAGGTCTTGATGGTATTACTCCTAGAATTTTGAAGACATCAGCAGAAGCAGTCGCTCCAATATTGATAGAAATCATCAACTTAAGCCTGACGAATGGTCAATTCCCGGAATCACTTAAACTTGCCAAAATCAAACCGATTCATAAAGGGGGTCCAAAATCTGACCCCTCAAATTATCGACCTATATCAGTTCTCCCAGTAATATCTAAAATAGTAGAAAAACATGTGACAAAACACCTGTTCGCCTATCTTAAAAAGTATGACATTTTACATAAGTCTCAATCAGGGTTTAGAAAAAATCATTCTTGCAATACTGCATTACTAGGATTATTAGACAAATGGCTGAAAAATATTGACAAAGGAGAAATCACAGGCGCAGTTTTGAAATTTTACTTCAGAAACTTAAGTCTCACAAATTTGACGATCGCACTATGGAATGGATGACATCGTACCTGAGTAACAGGAGACAATGCATAGTAGATAAAACAGCAACATCTTCTCTGCAGCAAGTTAAATCTGGTGTGCCGCAGGGCTCTGTACTAGGCCCTGTGCTCTTTCTTATTTTCATAAATGACATGCCTTTATACATAAATGAGGCATATGCCGAAATCTATGCGGACGACACAACCGTCCATACAGCCCATAAAGATCAAAATATAGTTCAAGTAAGACTCCAAAGTAGTTCAACTAATTTCAATTTTTGGTGCATTGTACACAAAATGTTTGTCAACTTAACAAAAACATCTTCTATGTCAATCGGAAGTAGGCAAAATTTATCGAATAATGATGAATTAAGTATTACAATTGATAATGAAGATATCTCAAACGTCGACAACCAAAAACTGCTAGGGATATTCATTGTTGAAACGCTCTCCTGGGATAAACAAATCGACTCTGTTTGTCTAAATATCACTAGACGGATAACGCTTTTAAAACTTCTATCTAAATATGTAGACATGGCCAACTCAAACTATACTATAATTCCTATATTTTACCGATTTTCGACTATGGGTGCATGATTTGGGGACAGTGTTCAACATACAATATCAATAGATTACTAAGACTACAGAAACGAGCAGCGCGAATTATTCTTCAAGCTGACTTTATGACACCATCAAAACAAATGTTCCAAGAGCTAGGCTGGCTTACTTTTACTAACAGAGTAGAATATCATATTTGCGTTATGGTTTTTAAGTCCCTAAATGGCCAAGCCCCTGATTATTTATCAAGCCTGCTAAAAAATCGTCTGAAACAAACACTAGAAATTTACGCTCTAATGAGCAAGAATTTCTGAAAGTTGCATTTGCGCGAACGGCATACTATGAAAAATCTTTTTCTGTAACTGGTCCAAAACTATGGAATGCTTTGCCACTTGAAATTAGAAAATCAACAAGTCTTTCCACATTCAAAACATCTGTGAAGAAATATTATCTAAATAAACAACTTAACGAGACATAAAACACGTTGCTTGCATAGCCAGCCATAAAGCACATACTTATAATTGTAGGGACAGTGGTGTGCTGTCTGGACATTGGTTTCCGCCACACTACCGCTGTCCCGAACGGCAAATACTAGAAATTAGAAATTAAGCAAACCATTGGTCTCTATATGTTCCCACACTTGACTGGGTCTGGCTACATTATATATATATTGCTGTCCCCACTTAAATATTTCATATTTTGTATTATGTTTGTCGCTAGCGGTCGCTGGACATAGTCTAGCTGACCGCGAACATAGGGCTGAGTGATTCATCGGAGGTTTTCGGCAGCATCGACCTAGGTAGGGAAACCACCCAGCCAGACAGTTTGCTATCGCATGCCATCGATGGGTCTTTCAGTTCTATTTATATGTATCTGAAATGCAACAGGACGGCCTTCTATGCTTGAGGACACTCAATAAGAAAGAAAGTAAAAATGGATCATACATCTCTCGTTCTCTTTGAGAAATCATATTTAAAATTTAAAATTTGTAATGATATCATTTCCGAGTGTCCTTAAGGTACATTTTCATCTCAGTCTCGTGTCTCATTGAAAAACACTAATGTACTTGTACTGTACATGATTCTGTTTGATAGGTCTCCCAGACATCTTGATTTGTACATATGTATATAACTATGTAGATATGTTTAACTATTAAGAGGACCATGTGTGAGATTAGTCTATGTACTAAATATGTCATCCTCTTTAAATAAAGACATTATTATTATTATTATTATTATTATTACTCGTGAAAATTTTGATGTTTTCAACTCACTCGATGAAATATATTTGGTATTCACCTCAAAAAAGTAAATATCCTCTATATGTATTCATATCGTAGTAGACTCGTGTCACAGATTTACCGTTATTACTTTGAATTAAACGAATGTATTTGACCAATAGGAACAGATGCGACATTAAAATTTATAACGGTTAATTATTGCATAAATACTCGGGTCACACGATATTAACAGCCATCTATTTAATAATGAAAGGAAAGTCATGTATTAATACAGCAATTCTCGTGCGCACGTGCTGTTAATACATGGCATTTATATATGCGCATTACCGGGCGCCATGCAAAACACGTGCTAATAATGAGTAACTCAAGTCTGCCCGGAACAAGCATGAGAATGAAAACTTTTAGGCGTATGGAAATGTGATGAGGCTGTAAACTATAGTGCACCATTTTTTTTTGTTTGTTTGTGCGGAAGTTATGCAATAATAGCGATCAAAAATAAGTTTGTCATTTATTAACATTCGCTGGGTCCCTTGTTGAAAACACTCCCCTTGGGACCTAGCGAATGTTAATGAAAATGGAAAATCATTATTTGATCCCTATATTGTGACACGAGTCTACTACGATAAAAAACGATTTAAACATAATGCATAGTATAAACCTATGTAAGCGGCCCCCGTGGCCGAGCGGTTAAGAGCGCTGTTTCTTAATCACTCGATCATCTCACCGCTGTGTCTGGTGTTTGTTGGAGCCCCGCTCTGGCCACATGTGAGACAAGCCAAGTTCTGCTTGCGGGTGTGCCAGGTGGTTTTTCTCGGGGTCCTCCCGTTTTCGACCACCTTCTGATTAGCCCGTCTCATATGAGCTGAAATAATCTTGAAAGGGACGTAAAACTGAATTTTTTAAAAAAAGACAAGAAAAAACAAAAAGAATTAAACCGATGTAGATAACATGGCGGGTCAAAGGACACGTTTGGTTCTTATTTATTACAGGCAGTATATACAATATGTACTATAGGCGTTTGTAGTAGACTTTCGTCACAGATTTACCGTTATAAATATGAATGCCACGCCTGTTCCTATTGGTCAAATACATTCATTTCATCCATATGTATAACGGTAAACCTGTGACATAAGTCTATAGCTCGGCAAATAGGTCACTGTATGGGCGTTACCTTATGAATACGTTATTGGGTATGGTCTACTTTTGACCTAGGTAAAAGCTAAAGGTACACAGTTGAAAGACTCAACTCACATGTTGTCCGTTAGAATGAAAATCCGAGTTTGTCTAGTTTACTGGATTGGACAAAATAGGTAGCTGATCTTTAACGGTAAAATACGTGACAGCGCTGTAGGCTGACTGAATTCGACTTTTCTATTATCTCCCTACTTGAACAGATGGACTAGCCGACCACGCCCAGATATGAATATTAAAGTTGCCGCCCATACAGTGACCCATTTGCCGAACTATACTATATGATCGTACGGGATCTATACCATTTAAGATAATATTTCGTCATACGATAACACCCTAAAGATTCACTGTACACCGTAGAATCAGTGATAGAAACAGTACCAGTGACTGAACACATTTTGGACAAAGTTGCGAGATAGTGGTAAGTATGTTTTCTTGTTAGCAAACTTCTTTCTGTGCCATATTTTACAGTTGATCGCCTTGACACATGCACTTGCGTCATCTTGTGATCGACAAACCGCAAAAGGCGTTCGTGGGAGCATACGGAAGGTATTCGTTTTGGATGACAGTTGTAAAAAAAGTTTCAAGTCGCTGCATTTTCTCCTCTAGTTTTGAAATCAAACAGTTTTGTGAAAATGAAATACATCCAACAGAGAGAACTACTTCGGTAATCAGATGGTCAGTCAATGGCGTATAAGCTTTGCCTGGAGGCACAAGCAGCTCATCTGTTTTTTCATGCCCAAATCGGCGGGGGTCATATTCCCACCCGACTACCCTTGAATAATCCAAAATGACTACTTCATCCCTTAATATTCTTATTGTTTTATTTGGGTGCAGATGCACACTGGTCCGTCATTACGTACAGGAAATTAAAGCAACGTATAGGTTACTAAAGCGCAACGTATAGTTTACTAAAAAAATGGCGGATTTTGGTGGACACGAATCGGTGAGTAAGATTTGTTTATTGATTCTGATGTTCCTTTTTTGTTTATCCTAATCAAACGCACCTTACGGACCAGCAAAACTATTGTGTTATTTGCCTCGATCGGTACATTCTGCAGGAAATCACCCATTTAAGTATAATGTACGACACCCTTAGACAGCTGATTGCCAAATCGTGTGTTTTGAACTTCTCCGAGAAGAAAACCTTATATTGTGGTCAAAGTTCGATGGTAAATGGGTTGATTTTTGATGTCGAACATAGATACTGACCTAATAAGACGATCTGGCCAAAAAAAAATTTCAAATGTCCTTTGATAGCGAACTTGATTATTAATGATTTTTCATTACAACGCATTCGACACCTAAAACGGTACAACGAAAAAACAACTAAAACGTTCTAATTTGGGTAAAATAAACCTTATTACGATACTAGATCCTCTTAATGTCTGCCCACAATCTATTAGTGCAAAATTAAAAAAATATCAGAATTATAACTGAAAATCATTGTTTTACAGGTGAGAGAAAAAAAACTTTACAATTGCATAGGCATGAATAATAATAATAATAATAATAATAATAATAATAATAATAATAATAATACATGGGTTCCGAGTCACCTCGATCCAAATTTTCTTGTCCAAGAAAGTCTCGGCTATGTCAGCTCGACCCATTTTTTCAATCAGAAACTACCGGACCATCCCCCTTAATTTATGGATTTTGACCCTGAATGTTCTGGTTCACTACATGGCATACCTTTTATGTATGTGAATAAGATAACTACCTGTACATTGTCTTTTGTCATTGACTTTTAGTGGTTTACCTTATATGGTCATGCATGTAGAGAACACTTTAAGAGGTGGTCAAAACTGACTTCCACATTCTGTCTTCGGGGTTCTCGACCAGATCAAATACAAACGTGTTGTACAAATTAGAGAACTCGCATATTTTATTTGGAGAAAATAAGGGATTCCTCTGTCTATAAATTAAAAAAACGGAGCTGATCAGCTTCTAAGATCTGTTGATCGGCGCCTTTGAACTTCTCAGTTTATGCACAACTGATCTGCGCATTTGAGCTTTGCATAACAAAAATAAATAAATAAATGAAAAATAAAATAAAAAAAAAAAAACAAAAACAAAAAAAAACAAAACGGTTTACTCATGATGCTGCTCATAATGAACAATATACAATTGTTGCTCTTGGGCGAGGGTGACCTGACGATTAGTTAACCCAAGACAGGTAATATTGCCCGAAGGATTTAGATTCTGTTTCCGTGTTTTGGAGTTAAAGGTTTTACTTTGCTGTTGCAATGAGCGACCTAGTGAATGGTGTGGAGGCTATAAAAAATTTCTTAAATTTAAATATTAAGTCGCCATAAAACTCGAGTTTGGCTTCATATTATGGTTTTGATGCCTATTTTAATGTTGGAAGGGTCTATTTACAGTCAACTGTCAGTAGCCAAAAAACGTTAAAATGGCTATTACCAGTCAACTGTCACTAGCCAAAAAACGTTAAAATGGCTATTTACAGTCAACTGGCAGTAGCCAAAAAACGTTAAAATGGCTATTACCAGTCAACTGTCACTAGCCAAAAAACGTTAAAATGGCTATTTACAGTCAGACTTAAAATTTTATTATTGCTTGAAAAGTGTTTTGACTTGTGGCTTAGTCCTCATGGGTTTCGGCTAAACTCAAGTCAGATGACAGCCAGGCTGAAATTCGAATTAATGTTTATCGTTTGAATAAATGCATTGCTAACCACGGTTAACAGCTGATCTCATGTCCGGGTGTTCTGCTATACCAACCACACTGTTCCTGTACAAACCGTTCGAGGATTACCAGTAATTAGATCACGAATTGGCAGCAGCTCGTTTGTTGTTTTGACAAATATGAACAAGCATGTCTGGTTTGTGTGGGTTACAAACGTGCAGATAGTGTCTTCGCTGCTCGCATTCGACTTCGACCGGCGTATAATTTAGAAAGTAGAATCGAATATCTTTGAACCATTTTAAGAGTAGCATGTTCATGTAACACGGATGTCGGTGTTTGAAAGAAGCAAACCAATGTTATATTTCTTTTCACCATCAAAACAAATAACAAGATTTTAACAAGACAAAACATGTATGCAAACGATACAAGTTCAACAGTCTCATGATTTTGTTTGTGTTCTATACCACTTAAAATCACATTGTATTAAGTGAACACCACAAAACTGTAATAATCAACACCCAAAGAAAACGGAATGCGTAAAATACGGATTTCAAATATTTTGCCTGTACCCTCTTTCGTAGACTTAAATGCACTGCCTATCTTGCTGTTAGTATTTTACCATGTGTCCTAAGACAGGTCCTACTAGAATATATTTTCTACGCGAAAACTGATGTCTCCACCCTTTCTAAGTGCAAACATATTCAATATTCTAGAGTTAGGATTTTGCGTTTTGCGCATTGTCGCGGATGTAAATAATGCTATAAATTTTCGACACAAAACATTGTTTGGTTTCCAAGTTACAGAACAGACACATAATTCAAACTCTATTATCTTCCATTTCAAAGCACCATAATTCCAAAAGTTTTCAGTTTTTAAAGCCCCGCAAAGAACCCGGCTCTGCGGGGACAGATTTGTGGTAAAATCCCTGCTAAAAGTTCCAGCTCCCCGGAGGCTGACAACAATGTAGAACAACAGCTGAGGGTTGTTCTAATGAAAAAAATGAGATTGGGACTTGAATTTTTCGGGTGCATTTGCAAATTAAATAAAGAACATAAGTTTTTAAGTAATTTAATGTTAAAAATACAACCAATATCTGATTTGGATTGATGTGACCATGTAATGGCGGGAAATTAAAACCCCGGCACATCCCCGGCACTGCCGGGACTAATCAGAGGTTAAATCCCGGCATTTTAGCCCCGCTGTGTCCCCAATATCCCCTGGGGGGGCGGATATTCAAATGACTGGCGCATTATAAATCGTAAATTTTGTTAGTGTCATATAGTGTCGTTACTGTAACGATGGTGTCCGATCAAACTTGAGTTTTGAAAGGCAAACAGCACTGATTTAGTTTCACAAGCTTAAATAATGCAATGAGTATCGAAATTGAAGTTAAAGAAAGAAAATAATAAATCTGTACTATAGCGAACGTGCTCATTGCAAATATCATGTTCGCAGTGGAGGTTCTCACTTTCACTCATCTACGAAAGAAAAACTTAGCAACATTTGAATATCGAAATACAGAATTTTATTTCGATTTTCGTCTTTCGATATTCGGCCACTCGATGTTTTGTGCTCATATCTGTACTATAGCGAACGTGCTCATTGCGAATATCATGTTCGCAGTGAAGGTTCTCACTTTCACCCATCTACGAAAGAAAAACTTGGAAAAATTTGAATATCGAAATACAGAATTTTATTTCGATTTTCGTTTTTCGATATTCGCCCTCTGGGCTTTTTTGTGCTCAAATCTGTACTATAGCAAACGTGCTCATTGCGAATATTATGTTCGCACTGGAGGTTCTCACTTTCACCCATCTACGAAATAAAAACTTGGAAAACAATTGAATATCGAAATACAGAATTTTATTGCACAAATATGCCAAGTGGGCGAATATCGAAATACGAAAATCGAAATAAAATTGTGTATTTCAGTATTCAAATTTTGCTAAGTTCTTCTTTCGCAGAAGGGTGAAAGTGAGAACCTTCACTGCGAACATGATATTCGCAATGAGCACGTTCGCTATAGTACAAATTTGAGCACAAAAACGCCAATATTTTTGAATATCGAAAAACGAAAATCGAACTAACTTCTTTTTTTGACTATCGAAAAGCGAATATCAAACTAACTTCTTTTTTTGAATATCGAAAAACGAAAAACGAAAATCGAACTTACTTCTTTTTTGAATATCGAAAAACGAAAATCTAACTAACTTCTTTTTTTGAATATCGAAAGACGAAAATCGAGCTAACTTTTTTTTGTACACCTGTTATGCGTTCAGTCAGTCAGTCAGTCCCAGCTGTTCATGGACCGAACAAATCTCGAATACATTTAATGTTTTATACACGGCATGCGTACCTGATTTTAAATCTTTTAAATGCGTATTTAGTCAAATTCGGTCGCGGTTTCTCAAAGATTGGCGCACACTAATACACCTCAAAGGCAAGTTGTCATAACAATACCCCAAGGTGTGAAAATAGAAGCTCTAACACGCGTACTGTATAAACATTTTAGGGGTATTCTTGTGTTTTATGACACCTGAGCCGCACCTAAAGAAAATATATTTAACTTTTTTAATCAAAATAAAAGTGCCTTTTTATACAACTTTTAGCCAACGCTCCTGTTTTATTAATTATTTAAGCACAATGCATTGTCTGTTATGTTAATCCTGATTCTCAAGCCGCCATACATTACTGTGTCTGTCCTGTCCGGCTTCAGAGCTAATTAGAAATCCTGAAGGCATTTTATTATGACGCGGCTCTACAGTTTGATGATGTGATCGCATATAGAAAAGGTGTCATTGAATCGGGAAAGGACCCACAAAAAGAAGATGTTCGATACACCATGTTAGCTTCAAATGATAACCTAATTGGCATGGTCTACTTTGGTTACAAAACCTAAAACATCAAAAACCTCCAGATTTAAGCCAGAATAGCCACCAAGTCAGTCACAAGTTACCAGCTCTAGCAGCGAAGGCAGTTGGCTGAATAACAGCAACGTTGAAACATTTATGTTAAATACTTGTAGTGCGTCCTTGGTCAACAGCTAATGTAATGCCGCAACGGTCATTTATCTTGGCCGCACCTCTTCTATCCTAAAGGGTGGTCGGGTGGTAATATGGGTGTCCGCCCATTAGGACCTAAAGAAATAGATGGGCTGCTTGTACCTCCAGGCAAAGCTAATACACTACTGGCTGACCATCTGATTACTAGTTAACCGCTCTGGTCTGATCCTGCCCAGGAAAAGTGGTTCATGTCAAACCATCCATACGTATAAACCTTTTGTGGCTTAGGTGGATTGTTATATTTCAAGCACTTGTTGTATGTCATCATTATGTTGAGTAAATTCCCATAAAATGGAGGCAGCGTCCCGACATGATCTTAGCTGTTGACTGGGACTTTTTAAAAGCATCAATTCAAACAAAACCTTTATCTTAGCAGATTGCTTATACTTAGTGCACATTAGACCACCGATCTTGGGTCAGGGGAAGAGAGAGAATGATCGTATAAATATGTTCATAAACAAGTTTACGTAATGTGCGGACACAGTAGTCAAGCGCGATCTCGGATTCGATGTCGAGTCGAACACACTGCCTGCCATCTAGGCATCTTTTTTCAATTTGGCAACACACACATGCAGGCACACCCGCGCACATGTTATCATTTTTTTTTTACAAAAAGTTTGATGCGATACTCATAAACGTTGCGGCAAGTTCGCATCAGTGTTAAAGGAACTTTTTTTTCCTCAGTCTGCACTTGCAAAATTCTTATGCACATATATATAAACATGCACAATTAGTTTGAACTATAAATGAAAAAAAAATACAATGTTGTTCCTTCTTTCAAAACTAAACTATGCATTAATCTTTATAACTGTATCGAGTTTTTAGTAAAAATAGTCACTTTAAACTGCAGCTGGCAAGTCACTCTTTCAGCATTCAGTTTGCATTGGTTTCGGATGAGATCATAGTGAAGAAAAACAAACCAACGTCCCATTATGAAAGTCAATGTTGCATGGTCCTAAACACGCGACCAACGAAACAAGAGCAACGTAAATATCATAACTAATATATAACCAGAGGACCAATGGTCCTGTAAACGCTCACCTGAGTCTGCTGCATATACCAATAAATATGTTTGAATATTATGGAATATTATTAACCCCAGTGCAGGGGCAGATGAAGCCCTTGGGCCATTTTCTTTTTTCAGAATAATCAATATTCTGTCCATTTGCCAATTTCTTGCTGGCTTTTCCCTTCAAATGACATTTTAACAGTTTTCCCATTCAAATGCATGGGCAACCCATGTTGACCTTGCCATAAACTTGGTCAAGGTCATCACAGGGTAATGATTTATATATACATTGTAGTACTATAGCCATGGATGCTTCACGCCAAGTTTCATTGAAGTCAATCTATTGGTTTCAGAGAAGAAGATATTTGAAGGGTTTTTACCATATATGGGCATGGCGGTCATCTTGGTCATGTGACCTAGATTATTAATATATACATTGGTTCCCCATCCTATAGATGCTTCACATAAATTTTGGCTTCAATTGGCCAAGTGGTTTTAGAGGAGAAGATGTTTGAATATTATGGTAATATACATGTATATTGCCCCGGGGCGGGGGCACATGAGCCCCTGGGGTCCATTTTTTTCAGAATCATTAATATTCAGTCCTACTGCCCATTTCCTGCAAGACTTTCACTTTAAATAACATTTTAAAAGTTTTCCCTATTCAAATGCATTGGCGACCTATGTTGACCTTGCCGTAAAAAAGGTCAAGGTCATCACAGGGTCATAATTTATATACACATTGTAGTACTTTAGCCATCAATGCTTCATGCAAAGTTTCTTTGAAATCGGTCCACCAGATTCGGAGAAGAAGATTTTTGAAGGGTTTTTACCTTATATGGGCATGGCAGCCATCTTGGTCCTGTGAACTAGATAATTTATATATACATTAATTCCCCCATTCCATAGATGCTTCACATAAAATTTGGCTTTGATTCGCCAAGCGGTTTCAGAGGAGAAGATGTTTGAATATTATGGTAATATACATATATATTGCCCCGGGGCGGGGGCACATGAGCCCCTGGGGTCCATTGTTTTCAGAATCATTAATATTCAGTCCTACTGCCCATTTCCTGCAAGACTTTCACTTTAAATAACATTTTAAAAGTTTTCCCTATTCAAATGCATTGGCGACCTATGTTGACCTTGCCGTAAAAAAGGTCAAGGTCATCACAGGGTCATGATTTATATACACATTGTAGTACTTGAGCCATTAATGATTCATGCAAAGTTGCTTTGAAATCGATCCACCGGTTCTGGAGAAGAAGATTTTTGAAGGGTTTTTACCATATATGGGCATTGCGGCCATCTTGGTCATGTGACCTGGATTATTTATATATACATTGATTACCCCTTCCTATTGATGCTTCACATAAAATTTGGCTTTGATTGGCCAAGCGGTTTCAGAGGAGATGATGTTTGAATATTATGGTAATATACATGTATATTGCCCCGGGGTGGGGGCATATGAGCCCCTGGGGTCCAATTTTTTTCAGAATCATTAATACTCAGTCCTACTGCCCATTTCCTGCAAGACTTTCACTTTAAATGACATTTTAAAAGTTTTCCTCATTCAAATGCATTGGCGACCTATGTTGACCTTGCCGTAAAATAGGTCAAGATCACCGCAAGGTCATGATTTATATACACATTGTAGTACTTGAGTCATCGATGCTTCATGCCAAGTTTGGTTGAAATCGGTCTAGTGGTTCCGGAGAAGAAGATTTTTGAAGGGTTTTTACCATATATGGGCATGGCGGCCATCTTGGTCATGTGACCTGGATTATTTATATACACATTGGTTCTCCCTTCCCATAGATGCTTCATGTAAAATTTGGCTTTGATTGGCCAAGCTGTTTCAGAGAAGAAGATCTTTGAAAATGGTGGACGACGGACGGACGACGGACGACGGACGGACGGACGGACGCCGGATCATGGCCATCCTATAAGCTCACCTTGTGAGCCTGACGGCTCAGGTGAGCTAAAAACTGTATTGCATTGTCATTCAGTGCATTCTCAATAAGTTCGTATAATTTTAATAAAATATTAAAAATACAAATAATGCTTAGACCTATTAAATCATCAGTGAATCATAGTTTCAGTTCCAGGTTTGTCAGGAACATGTTACCACACAGTCTTACCCACAATACCAGATTTTTGCTTCAGAACCAAAAACCCTCCAGTTCATAAAAGATAATTAAGTGGCTATCAAATCACAGCATGCTAATCTTTTCTGGCAATATGATAATTACAGTGATCCTACCTTAAACAGCATGAGGTCACTACCATATGGCACACATAAACAGATAGTGTTACTCTCACCCCTTATTTTTATGCCAATAAGCTGATTATTTGGCCTTGTTTAGACATGTACATATACATAAGATACATCAGGTGAAAAACTATCTTTTGGGTTCTAACCAGGCCCCCAGGTTATAATTTTTTTTTCAAACTCTGCTCAGCTGAGCATGAAATTTCAACTACTCATAAATGTTGAAATAGTTCAAATTCGTGGAAAATTCTGGTTCAGTACTCAACAACTAGTAGTTTATCCCGCTCATAAATGTTAAAAATGCCAACAATTGTTGGCATTTTAACATTTATGGGCGGGATAAATTTTAGTCTCAGCTGAGCTGTGCATGAAAAAAGTTTTATAACGTCGGGGTCAGGTCCGACACAAATCGGCTTGTACAGTCACAGATGGCTAGAAGTTGTAAAGTTTTGTATATTTTAAGAAGGGGAGATTTTAACTTTCTATGAAGTGAAAACACAATATGCTGACTGGTCATGCAGTTACTGTACATCAGCTGATCTGCATGTATGATATCGCATTATGTAAAAAGTAGATTTTCCTATGGAGCGGCTCTAGTGTGCTCTATTCTTTATCTATGCATGCATGCTCGTTTTATGTTAACATGCGATTCTTACAGCACACGTTCATGCAACATAACACGACCCCTGACAAAGTGGTTGGAAGCATGATCGATTTGTTTACAACCTACAGCAGTTCACTGCCTCGCAGAAGGTCGTTGCCAAATCGACCGAACTTTCAGTCACTCCACTTTGTCATGTGTCTAGAAATGATGCATCAGTCTGTCCTGTAAGGAATTTGGTTGCATCACGGGTTATGCAAGTTTATCAGAAAGTCAGATACTATTTTTACAAAGAGATTTTATCCCATAATATTATTCATTAACGCATAGGTAAAAATCCGGTTTTCTCATGACGCGGATTAGTTGTTTCCATTCACAACACTTTACGGTATTTGCAGCAGAGCAATCTGATTTACCTTTGATTTCTACTTTTATTTATCTTTTTTTTTTTATTTTATTATTTTTTTTTTATTTTTTCATTTATTTATGTATTATTATTATTTTTATTTATTTTATTTTTAGTTTTTAGTTTGTAGAATTTCTTGTGCTGATTCCCTCAGAAATATTGTTCTTTCTTGCAACTTTGCACATGTATTTATAGACTGGCCCCCGTAGTCAAAATGGTTGTTTATCAATAAAACATGCATACTCAATACACGGCTCAAAATCTTCTGATGTCTCAGTTTTGACTATGTTCTGAGGCTGTGAAGAGAGGTAAATCTTTACGCAAGAAATTTTGTGGAGGTTATAGAACATGATGAATGTACTATTGTGTTATAAGAAAATATTGAACAAAGGACTGGAGCCAGTCTAATGTATTTATTTCATTCAAATTTTCAAGAAAAATAAAATTGAAAAGTCGTGTAAATTGAGCCATGCAATATTCAAGCAAAATGTGGATCTATGCAGTAATGCCTTTGCTTTTTGATATATATGCATATTTCAAATGATAAGAATAAATGCTAATTGAACACATCTATATTGTTATCTTCAGTTTGCTTTCCTGAGTCCATGCATTATTAATTAGCAACCACACTAGGTAGCCACTATCTCTCTTTCCCTGCTGTGATTATTAACTTCCACCAATTATAGCTGCAACCTCAATATGAGGCTGGTTTTTGGTATTGTGGGTAGGACTGCACATACTAAGTAAATTATTATTTTTTAACTTGACTGTAAATAGCCATTTTAACGTTTTTTGGCTGGTGACAGTTGACTGGTAATAGCCATTTTAACGTTTTTTGGCTCGTGACAGTTGACTGGTAATAGCCATTTTAACGTTTTTTTGGCTAATGACAGTTGACTGGTAATAGCCACTCCGTTTAATGTTTTAGGGTTTAACCTGTGAGCTATATCAGCAAATCTTGAGATAAAAGTATACAAATGAAAACTTTGGATGAAATAAAACGCTATAGTAACAAGGAATGTTACATACAGTATCGTAATAAGGTTTATTTTACCCAAATTAGAACGTTTTAGTTGTTTTTTCATTGTACCGTTTTAGGTGTCGAATGCATTGTAATGAAAAATCGTTAATAATTTCGCTATCAAAGGACATTTGAATTTTTTTTTGGCCAGATCGTCTTATTAGGTCAGTATCTATGTTCGACATAAAAAATCAACCCATTTACCATCGAACTTTGACCACAATATAAGGTTTTCTTCTCGGAGACGTTCAAAACACGATTTGGCAATCAGCTGTCTAAGGGTGTCGAACATTATATTTAAATGGGTGATTTCCTGCAGAATGTACCGATCGAGGCAAATAACACAATAGTTTTGCTGGTCCGTAAAGTGTGTTTGATTAAGATAAACAAAAAGGAACATCAGAATCAATAAACAAATCTTACTCACCGATTCGTGTCCACCAAAATCCGCCATTTTTTTAGTAAACTATACGTTGCGCTTTAGTAACCTATACGTTGCTTTAATTTCCTGTACGTAATGACGGACCAGTGTGAGATGAGACAATGCTGGGTTCGTTACGAAATTTTGTCGTTTATCTTGTCATTTTCACTCAGCGAGGCGGTTCTAACGAGTACCCACAATCTATCTTTTGAGCAAAAATAAGAAAAATATCAAAAAATTTCCTCTGAAAATTATCGATTTTTGACCTGAAAAAATTACTGTATATCATATGGGCATGTTTTCGTAATGACTGCGTACAACAACTGGTATTGTTTCTATCTCTGATTCTACGGTGTACAGTGAATCCATAGGGTGGATAATGATTTAAAATCGTATAGACACGCCACTGATTTACTGTTGTACAAATGCGTCACCTATATTTCGTTTTCACCAACTTACATGAACATCGGAACAACCCACCTCAATTAGAGCAAAGCATTAAAGCTTAGCTTACTTGACAAATCTGTCAAATGACTTTTCTCACTGGTACATTTTATGCAAAATATTTCCTTCTATTAGTCGAAATTTTCAACGTAGCATTACTGTCAAAGGCAGACGTTTTGAAAATCATGTATTTTCGAAATAGATGTTTTCGAAATGCATCAGTGTAATGTATACTCCCTTATACCCAACTTTAATATATTTGAACTGGGGTTTACAGGGGTATACCTATTTTCTTATTTTTGACCAATAACATAGACCGTGGGTACTCGTTAGAGCCGCCTCGCTGATTGTATATCCACCGAATCTACGAGTATGTTTTGAGCAAAACTATTTTAAAATATTCAAATTTGTTCAACTGAAATTTGGCAATTTTTACAGCTTAGGGAAAAAATCTGTATATTACATGGATATGATTTCGTTGTACAAATAGAAAAGATATTTACCGTCCGGCTACCCACTGCGTTGGTGGTAGGACAGTTATAACAGGCCCGGGTTTATTAACCGTACTTGTATATATTGGTTCCGTGTCGGCGTTTATCCAGTCATCTTTAGACTTGGTAACATACACTTTGAAACCGTTCATTCGCTCTCTTACAAAATCATCTGCAGCTATTCGAAAAAAAAATTCCTGTACTTATGTACGAATTAGGAATTTGCATATCACCTTATTAGCTCACCTGAGCCATACGACTCGGCCGGTGTGCTTAAAGTACAGCATTGGTCCAACGCCAGTCTCTCTGTATACATGTATATGATTCTAATTTTCTAACATTACCTTTTAGGGTACTCGTGAAATATAAAAGCAAGCATATTCTTCGTAATCTTTATATATTTTACTGACAGATACCCGACATTATTATTAACACGTCAATTATTCGCCCTTGTTTTTGCACTAGTGAAACTTTAAATCCTATGTGGCATTCAGGATATGCCACTCTTGTGAATACATTTTCTGACCATGCTTTCTTTTTGCATTACGAAAATCTACTCATGCATTATACAGATACATGTATGTTCTTTGGCTTTCAAAATGAAAAAAAAATCGGTAGGAAGTATACCGTTTTGGAGCAAAAATAGGAAAAATATGTATACCCCTATAAACCACAGTTTTAATGTACAAACCAGAGGACCAATGGTCCTGTAAACGCTCACCTGAGATCTGCTACATATGCCAATAAACATGTTTGAATATTATGGTATTTAGCCCAAGTGCAGGGGCAGATGAAGCCCTTCGGCCATTTGCTTTCAGAATAATCAATATTCTGTCCATTTGCCAATTTCTATTTTATTTATTCCCTTTAAATGACATGTTAACAGTTTTCCCCATTCAAATGCATTGGCAACCTATGTTGACCTTGTCGTCAAATAGGTCAAGGTCACGACAGGGTCACGATTTATATACACATTGTAGTACTTTAGCCATCAATGCTTCATGCAAAGTTTCTTTGAAATCAGCCCACCAGTTCCGGAGAAGATTTTTGAAGGGTTTTTACCATATATAGGCATGGCGGCCATCTTGGTCATGTGACTTGGATTATTTATATACACATTGGTTATCCCATCCTATAGATGCTTCACATAAAATTTGGCTTTGACTGGCCAAGTGGTTTCAGAGGAGAAGATGTTTGAATATTATGGAAATATACATGTATACTGCCACGGGGTGGGGGCATAGAAGCTCCTGGGGACCAATCTTTTTCAGAATCATTAATATTCAGTCCTACTGTGCATTTCCTGCAAGACATTCACTTTAAATGACATTTCAAAAGTTTTCCCCCATTCAAATGCATTGGCGACCTATGTTGACCTTGCCATAAAATAGGTGAAGGTCATCACAGGGTCATGATTTATATATACATTGTAGTACTTGAGTCATCAATACTTCATGCCAAGTTTCGTTGAAATCGGTCAACCGATTCCGGAGAAGAAGATTTTTGAAGGGTTTTTACCATATATGGGCATGGCGGCCATCTTGGTCATGTGACCTGGATTATTTATATATATATTGGTTACCCCATCCTATAGATGCTTCACATAAAATTTGGAGAAGATGTTTGAATATTATGGCGCTATACATGTATATTGCCCCGGGGTGGGGGCATATGAGCCCCTGGGGTCCATTTTTTTCAGAATCATTAATATTCAGTCCTTAAGCCCATTTCTTGCAAGACGTTTACTTTAAATGACATTTTAAAAGTTTTCCCCATTCAAATGCATTGGCAACCTATGTTGTCCTTGCCGTAAAATAGGTCAAGGTCATCACAGGGTCATGATTTATATATACATTGTGGACCTTGAGTTCCTTACGCTACATGCTAAGTTTCAAGATCCTAGGCATTTGGGTTCTGGAGAAGAAGATTTTTAATGGTTTTTACCATATATGGGCATGGCGGCCATCTTGGTCATGTGACCTAGATTATTTATATACACATTAGTTCCCCCTTCCTATAGATGCTTCACATAAAATTTAGCTTTGATTGGCCAAGCGGTTTCAGAGAAGAAGATCTTTGAAAATGGTGGACGACGACGCCGACGACGCCGACGACGACGACGGACGGACGCCGGGTGCCTACCTATCCTATATGCTCCCCTTTGAGCCTTCGGCTCAGGTGAGCTAAAAATCCATAGTTTTCACTTTTCCCATGTAAAAGCCTATGTTTCTAAAATTGAAATTGCCGTAAAATAGGCCAATGTCATCCTAGGGTCATCATTTGATCAAACTAGGATGGGCTGGAGTCCCAAATGCTACATGTACATACCAAGTTTCATGAAAATCGGCCTGCCGGTTCTGGAGAAGAAGATTTTTGAAGGGTTTTTACCATATATGGGCGTGGCGGCCATCTTGGTCATGTGACCTGGATAAAATTTCACTTTGATTGGCCAAGCAGTTTCAGAGAAGATCTTTGAAAAGTGTGTATGGACGACAGACTGGCCAAGGTCAAGAGATGACCTTGACCTAAATTAATCACATACCTTCATCTACTCCATTAGTTGTTTGCATCTACCACTTTTCAGGCCTCAGACTGCAATAGTTTTCAAAAAATCCATAGTTTTCACTTTTTCCCATGTAAAAGCCTATGTTTCCAAATTTGACCTTGCCGTAAAATAGGTCAAGGTCATCCAAGGGTCATTATTTTATCAAACTATGATGGGCTGGTCCCCAATGCTACATACCAAGTTTCGTGGAAATCGGCCCACCGGTTCTGGAGAAGAAGATTTTTGAAGGGTTTTTAACATAAATGAACGTGGCAGCCATCTTGGTCATGTGACCTGGCTTTTGCGATCAAACTTGAAATACCACTACCCAAGGAGGCTCCATATAAAATTTCAAGCAGATCGGCCAAGCGGTTTCAGAGAAGAAGATCTTTGATAATTGTGTATGGACGACAGCCTGGCCAAGGTCAAGAGATGACCTTGACCTAAATTAATCACATACCTTCATCTACTCCATTAGTTGTTTGCATCTACCACTTTTCAGGCCTCAGGCTGCAATAGTTTTCAAAATATCCATAGTTTTCACTTTTTCCCATGTAAAAGCCTATGTTTCCAAATTTGATCTTGCCGTAAAATAGATCAAAGTCATCCAAGGGCAATCATTTTATCAAACTATGATGGGCTGAAGGCCCCGATGCTACATACCAAGTTTCGTGGAAATCGGCCCACCGGTTCTGGAGAAGAAGATTTTTGAAGGGTTTTACCATATATGGGCGTGGCGGCCATCTTGGTCATGTGACCTAGATTTCGCTACCAAACTTTCGTCTCCCCTACCCATGGATGCTCCACATAAATTTCACTTTGATTGGCCAAGCAGTTTCAGAGAAGAAGATCTTTGAAAAGTGTGTATAGACGACAGACTGACCAAGGTCAAGAGATGACCTTGACCTAAATTAATCACATACCTTCATCTACTCCATTAGTTGTTTGCATCTACTACAATTCAGGTCTCAGGCTGCAATAGTTTTCAAAAAATCCATAGTTTTCACTTTTTCCCATGTAAAAGCCTATGTTTCCAAATTTGATCTTGCCGTAAAATAGATCAAGGTCATCCAAGGGCAATCATTTTATCAAACTATGATGGGCTGAAGTCCCCGATGCTACATACCGTTTCGTGGAAATCGGCCCACCGGTTCTGGAGAAGAAGTTTTGAAGGGTTTTTACCATATATGGGCGTGGCGGCCATCTTGGTCACGTGACCTGGCTTTTGCGATCAAACTTGAAATGCCACTACCCAAGGAGGCTCCACATAAAATTTCAACTAGATCGAGAGAGCGGTTTCAGAGAAGAAGATCTTTGAAATTGTGGACGACGGACGACGGACGGACGACGGACGGACGGACGCCGGATCATGGCCATCCTATAAGCTCACCTTGTGAGCCTTCGGCTCAGGTGAGCTAAAAAGGGGTTTAATATAAAACTTACATTCCCATCTTCGTGTTATTACAATGCGGAATACAGCTCTTATGCTTCCTAGGTCAAGTTGCCACCACGGTTCGTAATCAATTGTAGTATGTGTACAGCAACGGGACTCGAACTTGGTACTGGCACATCCATCTATAGCTTTGTAGGCCTCATTATCTAGATAATCCTCCCCTAGATAATGCCCTATCCAGTTACTGGACTGACTCACGTCTTTGTTACTGGCTAGGTTTGTTGATGATTCTATAAGTGATTTCCAATGGTTACTAAATAAACATACAAACCAAACAATCTGAACAGCAATTGCAATAAGGTATATAACCTACTTTTTACCTTGGACATATAGCTTGTTAGAAAAAAAATGTAGGCAATGATCAGGAAATGGCGCAATCACAAAGAAATCACCACTCAAAAAACCGAGGTGGGAAAAACAAAATTAATACTCAGGTACTTATACTGAGAAAATATATCGTAAGTTTAACGGTAAATATATACAATGAGACTACGTTTTATGGGCTCTCTAAAAATGATTTCAAAATGTGTTTTCAAAATGGATTTTATGATTGAAAATGGGATCGATGGTTAGATAAAGTGTTAATCTAATGTCTGATAAGAAAAAACAAAAGAATTCAAAATCTGGAGTTAGGAAAAATAAACAAACAAAAACACAGGCTAGTTCACCACTAGAGGACAATGGTAGTGTCAGTGATTATTCGTTCACGGGTTTACCTGTAACAACTGAACAAAAGACAGGACAAAAGACACAACAAAGAAAGGTAAAACCGAAGAAAAAATGTAAACAAGACACTGAACAAAATACGAATAGTACAAATAGTGGTTATAACTTTGCTGCTGTTAACCCGTATCAAACTATGGCTTTAAACTTTACACCGCAGAGTGCTCCGTATAATATGTCACAGCCGTCGTATGCTACGTCCCCACCCGCTACTGGACCGTTCGGAGCAGCCGCGTTCGGCGGATACCAGGCGACACCCCCACCCCCTCCCCCACCCTGGGCCTCTAAACTTTTAGAGGATATGGAGCATGTAAAGCAGAAATTACAGTGTGTGGAAAAAAATCGAAAAAACTGTGAATGTAATCAACGCTAAAGTAACGGATCTTGAAACCCAAATGAAAAACTTGGACGTTCGTGTCAATGAAACTGAAAAATCCTGCAAATTCATCTCGGAGATAAATGAATCAAATAAAAATGAACTGAAACATGCAAAAGAATCGATTTCGAATCTACGAAAAAGTTGTCAAAATCTCGAGAAAGATGCGCAGCAAATGAAAAAGAAAAATGAAACTCTTGACGCAAAATTAATTGACCTTGAAACTAGATCTATGCGTGAGAACTTATTGTTCTACGGTATAGCTGAGGGTGATGATAACGAAAACTGCGAGCGACTTGTTAAAGAGATGTGCAATGAACATTTGCAGATGGACGCTGATTTTGTACATCGAATGACATTCGACAGAGTCCACAGGGTCGGTAAAAAATCAGGGGGCAAAACGCGCCCTATTGTAGCGAAATTTCATTACTACTCGGAGAGGGAAGCTGTGCGTCAAAAATCGTTTAACTGCACAGAACATCTTAAAACAGTTAAAATGGGGGTCGGTGTCCAATTACCTAAGGACATTAGGGATGCTCGAAAACCGTTATACCCAAAAATGAAGGAGGCGAAAGATTCGGGCAGTGACGTCAGATTTGTGGGCAAAAAACTTTTCATTGACGGTAACGAGTATGTGCCGACGCAGCAATCGCAGCAATCGACATCAGGGGCTACGGGAACGTCTATGGAGTATTAGGGGCGTCAGGAAGAGCTCTCTATTCTATCCTGGAATGTCAACGGACTTAAAAGAAAGTTGTCAGACATTGACTTTCTGAATTTCATCTCCAGACATGATTTGATTTTCATGAATGAAACCTGGATTTCTAACAAGGAAACATCTAATTTAGATATAAACGGTTACTGTGCAGAACACATTTGTGGTAATAAGTCGAAAAACACAACGAGAGGACGTTTCAGTGGTGGTATTTCATTTTATTTTAGATCAGAACTGAAACAATATATTAGTGTGGTAGAATCAAATCAGTATGGCATAATTTGGATTAAAATTTCGAAAGAGTTATTCCCCTTTGATGACGATGTATTTATTTGCCACATTTACATACCGCCAAGTATTTCAAAAGTGTTCTGGTCGACGGATTTTGATTTTTTTGAACAAATTGAGATTGACATAGTAAAATACAATGACATGGGTAAAGTTTATGTTTGTGGCGACTTTAATAGCCGCACGTCAGACTTATTAGACTATTTTGTCTTTGACAAATATCTTGATGAACATTTATCTGATATGTTGAGCACTTGTTATATTCCAATACGAAGCAACATGGATCGTATTATTGATACCAATGGTATACGATTATTAGAAACATGCCAGGCAACTGGACTTTTGCTGGCAAATGGCCGCTTGGGCAATGATGAAAACAAAGGTCAATTTACTTTCTGTTCTCATACAGGACAAAGCACTGTTGATTATTTAATGACAAATTTCTGTGACTTTACAACAATATCCTGCTTTGAAATACAAGCATTCAATGAGTATTCCGATCATGCGCCAATTTTGTTTAAAATGCACACAAAACCATGTACTAACCCTCATCAGCAACATGAACAACAATCCAAAAATATCACACGCAAAATAGTTTGGGATAAAAGCAAAATACAACAATTTAAAGTTAAGCTTGCAAATGAACACGATGTCATTCAAACGTTAACAAACGAAGCACCCACGGAGGACATTGATCACGTGGTACAACGTTTCACTAGATTTATGCACGATAACGCATTCGATGTTTTCGGTAAAACGTATACCGATAACGTGTATACTGGTCAACGAAATAAACCGCAAAATGACTGGTTTGATGAAAATTGCTCCAAAGCACGAGACGATTTTAAGACAGCGCGAAATTCGTTCAACAGGACCAAAAACGATCAGGACCGTATAGAATTTACAAAAGCAAGGACTCGATATAACCGCACCAGGCGAAAAGCTAAATATAAATTCAAACAGCGCGAGGGTCAACGAATAAGCAAATTAGCGAAATCTGATTCGAAAAAATTCTGGAAAAGCATTAGATCTATGTACAAGAAAAAGTCTGAAACTGCTGATTCCCTCCATATCGACGACCTTTTTAACCATCTCAGTACAATGTTTGGTGAAAATGATACTGAAAATGTGCAAACTGATAACCTGGAAAATGACATGCCCCAAAATATCGCAGATGAATTTGGTAGCGATTTCTCTGAGTCAGAAATACGCGAAGCAATCTTTTCCCAAAAAGAAAATAAATCACCCGGTATTGACAATCTAACAAGCGAAATCCTAAAAGCTTCTTACGATTATATTGCACCATTTTTGCTTACTCTGTACAATCGGTTATTAAATAACGGCGAGTATCCTCGTGCTTGGGGTGAGGGTATCATAACACCAATATTCAAGAAAGGCGATGTTAACGACGCGAGTAACTATCGCGGTATTACATTGATAAACATACTTGCTAAAGTATACTCACAGTTATTACTAAATAGGGTAACAAAATGGTCAGAAGTGTATGAAAAAATTACAAAAAATCAATTTGGCTTTCAGAAAGGAAAATCTATTTCAGATTGTATTTTTCTACTGCATTCCGTTATTTCAAAAGTCCTTAATTCCAAACAAAAACTGTATTGTGTCTTTATAGATTATGAAAAGTGTTTCGACAAAATTGATAGATCATTACTATGGCATAAACTACTGTCAGAGCATCTAAATTGTAAGCTTGTGAGGGCAATAAAATCTATGTATAATACAGTAAAATCATGTGTCAGGTACAAATCTTCTTACTCTTCATTTTTCAGTTCTACGATTGGCTTAAAACAAGGTGATCTCTTACTCTTCATTTTTCAGTTCTACGATTGGCTTAAAACAAGGTGATCCGAGTTCACCACTTTTGTTTATGTTATTTGTAAACGACATTATAGACAATATTAACGCAGATCTTAACAATATTTTCACCATAAATGAACTAAAGCTGTTTCTAATTTTATACGCAGATGACCAAATAGTGTTTGCTACATCGCCAGAAACACTCCAGTCATTACTACGTGACATAGAAGACTACTGTAATGCTTTTGGTTTAAGAATGAACACAAATAAGACAAAAGCCATGATTTTTGAGAATGGACGATACTTCTCTTATCATGATTTTTATATTTATGGTCAAAATTAGAAATTGTTGAATCCTTTAAATATTTAGGCATAACGTTTTTCAAAAATGGAAACTGGTTTCGTACCCAAAAATGTATCGCTAAACATGCTTCCTTTGCTATGCATAATCTATTTAGAATTTTAAATACTGTGGAATTACCAACATATCAGAAATGTAAATTGTTTGACTCACTTGTAGGGTCTTAGGGGTTAAAACATCAACTAATCTCATTGCACTATACGGCGAACTAGGAAGATTTCCTCTTCATATTATTCGTAAAATACATGTACTGAAATATTGGATAAAACTGCTAAAAGAGCCGGATACATCGCTTATTAAACAAGTTTATTTCATGCTTAAAGAAGATGCCGACAATAACCGAGATTATAGCGGCAGAAATTGGGCAGCACAAATAAAACGCTTATTACAACAACACGGTTTTGACTATGTTTGGCAACTACAGACAGAAATTGAGATACCGTTTGCAAAAATAAAACTTCGAATATTCGATAGTTACAAACAATCATGGTATGGAAACATAAATAATTCTTCCCGTTTGCAAGCATATTGTATCTTTAAGCATAATTTTGAACTTGAGAAATATCTAGATGTGATATCTGAGAAGAAATATAAAATAGCTCTAGCAAGATTTCGAACTTCCTCACATAATTTAGCAATAGAAACAGGACGGTATGACGACACTTCGCGAGCTGAAAGAATATGTAAATCGTGTAATATGAAACAAATAGAGAATGAATATCATTTCTTATTAGTATGTCCATTATACCGCGATATTAGAGTAAAATATTTTCCCCCATACTTCTGTCATTGGCCCAACATAAACAAGTTTGATGCATTACTTTCTTCCAAATCTAGAAAACATATTAACAACATTGCAAAATTCATTTATTTTGCTTCAAAAAGACGAATTTCTTAATGGCATTTGAAAATTAGAATTGTTTATATTTTAGTAAGCTTAAAGCACACTTACTTTGACTTATTACATGTATTATAATGCTCTTCAGAAAATGTATGTATTGTACTGTAGTTCTCATTGTGTATATCTTGTATGCTTATATGGCTATGAACATTGTAATAATGTTTTATGCTAATAAAGTATTTTGTATTGTATTTGTATATTGTATTGTAAGCCAAGTGAGCAGCTATTTCCCAATAGGCGGCCACTCAGTTAAAATATGAAAACATACATATGGTTCAAAAAGTACAAAAACTCAACACGGAAACATACGAGCGTAAAACAATTGAGCCTGTGCACGAGAAAACCAACAATTTGGGTTCCGACCAGGTCTGACACAAACCAGCCTGTACAGTCACAGAAGAAACCCAGAATCTTGAAAATTTGGGAATAAGTAGAGAAGGAAATGTACTATCCGTGTAGCGAAAACAAAGAAGCTGTTACCGCGAAGCTGATCTGCGTCTTTGTTTTCGCCTATGCAGATTGTTGGTTTTCCCATGCGGCGGCTCAATTAGAACAACTACAGAAAGATTAGTAATTTAAGTAGAAGAGTAGCGAACACAAAAGCACCATACTGCACAGCTGATCTGCATTTGTTTTCGCATAGGCCAAAATCCGGTTTTCTCATGACGCGGTTCATATCTCTATTACGTTACTAAAACACGATAAGTACCTGTTAGAATGGCCCAGTCGTAAAACACGATAAGTACCTGTTAGAATGGCCCAGTCGTTAAAACACGATAAGTACCTGTTAGAATGGCCCAGTCGTTAAAACACGATAAGTACCTGTTAGAATGGCCCAGTCGTTTCCAAACGCGTTACTTTGTGCTTTACCAACTGTTGAGCCATCACGGAGAGTCAAGTCATCTGCCTTGTATAAGTTATAGAAACCGCAATGACCTGGACAGATAGAATCTAATATGAGCCGCCTCGTGGGAAAACCAACAATGTGTTTTCCGACCAGGTCCGACACAAACCGGCCTGTACAAGCACAGAAAAGAGCTAGAAACTTGAAATTTCGGATTTAAGTAGAAGAGAAATTGTACTATCCGATTAGCGAAAACAAAGGCGCTGATCAGCTTCGCGGTTACCGCGAAGCTGATCTGCGTCTTTGTTTTCGCCTATGCAGATTGTTGGTTTTCCCATGAGGCGGCTCATATGTTACTTGCAAATTGCTGTGATGGTACAATAAAGGAGCTTCTGAAAAATAACTGTTGAATTTTGTAGGTATAGGTTTCATTTATTTCTTCAAAGGTTTGGAATGGGTTACTTTAGTGAACGTACACAGCATAGATTTTACGTAGAACTGACAAAATTTATATTTAATTCTCATTCTAATGCACTTGAGGATGCTGTCTTCTGGTCAAACTCTAACCTTTTGTTGCTCCATATAACGCCATTCCGACGTCAATAACAGTAAAAGTCCTGCGAGTACCACCAAAGCGTACATTAATCGAGTTGGGCAGCATAACTTCGTATTTATATTCACTGTGGGGTTCTGACGGCAATTTGCTTATCTCGATCAATCCATCTGACGTCGTGTGTGGGAAACTGGTGACCTCAGTGTTACCGTCTTTCACTATGTTGCCCTTCAAAAGACTAACGGAGTTGCCGTTGTAATGGATCTCAATTTCATCTACACATGATCTGTGGTGTCTGCAACGCTCATAGTGTCCACGGACGTAGATACTGGGGCTGATGTACAAGATGTCATACCAACAGACACCACTGTAGGTGAAGCTAACACCATCCAACGTGGTTTCGTGTGGATCACCTTTGATGCTACACGAAGACCCTTCAATAAACGATACAAATAGTAACTTGGAGAAACTTAAGACCGATCTTGCACTCCAAAATCGTACGATTGTAAACACGCAGGATACAGTGGGTGATAAATTTCAGATGAAATCACAACTTATCGGTTCAGATATATCATGTAAAAGACTCTTGTCGAGCCGACAGGCTTAACTTTACGTTTTGTTTATTTTTATTATCACAACTCTTTGTACTTTTGCCTTTATGAGATTCTACATTTAATCAAATTTTCTTATAACACCCAGCCTCAGTAGAAATACAGTTTATTTATCATAATACATGTATGTATCCATTCTATTATTGGTTTGGTAGTGGTAGCTGAGTGGCCACCTTTTGGATATTTAAGGCAGGTACACGTGCAAGATGCAATATTTTTTCTCGGTTATGAGAAAGACAATATATATTTCTTGATTGTAATAAAAAGTAAAACTGAGTTTCTTCAAGAGCAGTGATTGTCTATGTGTGCTGGTGAATTCTTTGATGTTTTAGCACAAAACTGTCGGTTGCAAGTAGAACAAGCCAACGTTGAAGAAACTAGTGATTGCCCATTGGCACTGCGCTCTCTTGCTTTCTTTCAGTTTCACCGATTCTCTTTTCTTCATAATGAGCTTCTTCTTTGTTGACGGCACTTTTATCGACGCGGTGCAACCTGTTCATAAGACTGTTGGCACGTTGAAATCCTTTAGTGAGGCTTTGAGGGTTTCGTTGTAGCGTTCGTTCTGGCCATCTTGAGAACGCTTCCCCTCCTTTAATTCTCCGTTGAAAAGTTTCTTTGGAAGTCGCGTGTAACTCATTCTTATGACCAGTCCAACCAAGCTGTCTGTGCTAGTATAAGCCCTTAAAGACCGTATGCGCACTTCGCATCCATGCCTTCTTCAGAATCTCTGTGTCCGGAATCTTGTCTTGCCACTTGACTGTTCAGAGTTTCCAGCTTCAGTGGAAGTGATTAAGTGATTAAGTCTCCTTTACGATGTTGGTAAACTGTCAAGGTCCAACATACATATAAGGGGGTTGGTAATTAGTACAGCCTTGTAGACTTTCAGCTTAGTGTCAAGCTTGATTCCATTTTGCTTTCAGACTTCTGTACGTAGTCTTCAAAACGTTACACTAACTTTTGTAATTATGACAGTAACCTAATCACTGATCTGGAAACAGTGCTTCCCAACGCGTGACTTTGTTAACAACTTTTAGATTTTGTCAATGATGGGTGGTTCATTGTACGGTTTTTCAGGTGCTGGTTGGTGTTTTAGCTGACTGTCAGGTCATAATGAAACTGGATATTATAAGTAGTTGTAAAATAGGAGCGATCCAGTGGATCTAATTAGCATTTTAATTAGCTTTAGAAATACTAATTGGCATTTTAATTAGCTTCAGAAATAATTACACACAGTGTCTCTAATTAGCACTTGTTGATAATTTTGATCTTATCTAAGGGCTAGATATTTCTAGTTATAAATTTAAAGCTTCATCAGTTTTCACTTTTTTATCTCTGTGAGATCTGCTAGCACATGTTCTTTGGAATCATGATAACAATAAATTATCATAGTGGATTTTCGGATCTGTATGACTGCTTCCTGATATCATCTTGGCTTTAAATAATATTTTTGACGAAGGACTTCAACAACCTCATAATGTTACATTCCCGTATATATTTTATCATTTCTTCGATCGTCTAACATGTTTTTTTTTTTTTAAATCAAATTCATTCAAAAATATGATTACACATGTGCTGTAGAGTTTTTATCGGTGTTTGAAATCAGCTAATGTCTCGTATTTTTTACGTATGTATCAATTTAATCAAATGTAAAATTCAAGGACAATTATTTGCAAATAAAATCTAACTCATTTACATCTTTTGAAAATTGTCTGAACGATATTATGTAATACTGCGCTTTATCTTGTGTTTTGACTATCGGTTAAATCACAACTTCTTGTCGTCTAAAAGCAATTCACCTACCCACGCTCATCAGTTCATCTTAGCTTTGAAAAATATATATACTATTTCTACCACACTGATGCTTGATATCATATATTATATCTTCTAACATGACACGCTTATTTAAAAACCAAATCTATATAAGCACGAAAAAAGTACCCAATGGGTCACCCGACTAATCAACATAGTATGCAGACTATGCCGGCGGGCGGGGGACTTACTCTAAAATGTCCACAAACACAGACTATCCTCTTCTAGTACTCCCCTCTACCTCATTACAGCCAAATTGTCTTATAATGTGCGCTGTTATCTCTCGTATGATATATTTTCTCATCTCATGACATTGTGTTTCAATCATAATACTGGTTAGTAAAATGACATTTTTGATCGCACTACAGATACTCTGACATTTCGCCTAATATTTTTTTTTACGTTTTGAAACTCTCACTCCGAAACGGAGGAAGCAATCAGAATCGTGATTGTTCAATAACAATTTCTTTACATATCCCTGGTAGAATCCATGATTGCAGTGTTCATCAAAAATAACCAATCTCATTTATACTATAACACCATGCTGTAAAGTTTTATCAATTATTAAAATAGCTAATTTTTCATACATAATTACATCAGTGATGTGTTGATAAACCACAAACACAGACTATCCTCTTCTAGTACTCCCCTCTACCTCATTACAGCCAAATTGTCTTATAATGTGCGCTGTTTTCTCTCGTGAGCATGATATATTTTCTCATCTCATGACGTTGTGTTTCAATCATAATACTGGTTACTAAAATGATATTTTAATATATTCATTTTTTTCACGTGTTAAAACTCTCAATCTGCAACGGAGGAAGCAATTTAAATTGTGATTGTTTAATAACAAGCTATTCGCATACAACTAGTAGAAAAGAGTCAGAGGGAATGCATTAGCATAATGCATGGTTGCAGTTTGATATGTCTCCGGCACATATCTTTGAAAATTGTCTCATTTGTTATCTTTGCCTGATTGTTGGGTCCTATTCCTGATATAATGACCTTGGTAAACTACCATCTATTCCCTTTTTGATCACATCGACACAATTACAACTGTAATAAATTATAACTAAATTTTCAGATGGTTATTGTCATTGTTATTATAGAAAATACGTTTACTTATTTTTTTTTTCTCCATTATTTCCGTATTGAAATCAGATTGTATTGCTCTAATAGTTACAGGAAGTCAAGTGATAGATTGGTATTTATATCGTTTTGTAGTGCTCAAACCTGTATATCTGAATATTGTTAACATTTTCTTTTGAAAAATTTTATCGGCTACAAATCGCAATTTCTTGAGATTCATGTATCGTTTAAAGTAAAATTAAATCGACTGACATCATAAATACTGCTATGTAAAGACATTCATCCAGCGAAGACCCAGATCAGCTATGGCATTATGTTTACCGGAATAATTTTGTATGACGCGACAAATAGTCATTTATACAGCCAAGACCTCGATTGGAATGGGCAATCTATACATTTAAAGATAAGATAAGCATCCCAATTTTTCAGCTGGAAAAAATGTCATCAGATCATACTGATGGTTGTTATGATTAATGAGAACTTCGCACATGACAAGCTAATTTAAAAACATAGTTATGAAGATCAGAAAAATTACAAACGGACCCTGCTCACCTGACAGCGAAACTAGCATTGTATGGGGCCATTAGACGAGCGTATGATAAAACGTCCACGATCGTCGTTAGGACTCCTAAAGCCTCCTCACTGACTCCTCAAATCCTCCTCACTGACTCCTCAAATCCTCCTTAGAAAATGCTTCTTAAACATTACATTTTTTTCTCACAGGAAAAATGTTCAATTATTGCTATATATATATATATATATATATATATATATATATATATATATATATATATATATATATATATATATATATATATATATATATATATATATATATATAAATTAATAATTGTCACTCACTGGAGATTAAAAATAATCATCATGATTCATTCAGTCTACTAATAAATAATAATTATAAAGATAATACTAATCTTTATTTAAAGTCGCTTTATTCTTCAACAATCAACATAAGCTCTGTAGAGCTTTTATTGCGACTATTTTAAGAACATGTGTACATTATATACTTTGAGCTGTGGAAGTGTGACTTGCTCAAGGCCACAACAGACGACGCGGCCGGACGGGAATCGAACCAGGGACCCCTCGGCCCAAGGTCCGACGCGCTACCGACTGCGCCAGTCCGCTCTACTTTATATGCCCTTTTAAAGTTTGTATTACTACTAATTTAAACATATTTATTGCTCTTGTAAAGCAAATGGTTGGGTGACGAGTATTTCCAATATTAGTTTCGACCCTTCCCCTACTAATTGCCATTACTCTCTAATTATTCATCTTACTTTCGAGCCAACCGAAAATAACTCCTTAGCAAGAAATAGTCAATCCCTGAGGGGTCAACTTAATGATGTAAATTAATCTAAAAATGGACCCACCTTTTATTTTCGATTAACGCGTCTTAATTTGTTTTAATATCCATAGAATAAATGACAACACGTAAAATAGTTATCAGAACCCAATTGATAGATAGCTATCTATATCGTATGAAATAAGGTTCGCAAACAACAGCCCAAACAATCCGGCTTTCATTACCCCTTGTAGTAAATTATCTGTATAAGTAATCAAAACTTGAAGCGTCAATGACTTCAAACCAACACGGTCGAATTAATGATTACTATACTGCATCGTGAACATCATCTGCTAACAAGCTGTATCAAAAGGCATAATGATAGATAACTTAGTCAACATCACCGCTCACCTGAACTTATCCATTTTTTTTATTTTGCATAAGTGCGGTAATTAGCCTCAACCCCCGCTATAATTCTTCAATCCCTCCCCACATTTCTTTAAGACTTAACAGAAGTTCACGGTCACACTTTAGGCACGATACTAAATGTTTGGTTTAAACTTATTTTGTTTCAAGATTATCTACAACATAGCCATACAGGTACATAAACTACAAGAATACACATCTGAAAAGGGATAACAACGGAAGCAAATTTCTTATTCTGTTCTTCTCCTATTATGGATTAACAATTTTCTATAATGTCGTAGGTATTCTATACATAATATCATCAAAAGGTGGTTTAATATTTAAATTATAGAAAATGAAAAGAGAGAAAGAGAGGATAGATAGAAGATTTGATACATACAAATCATTTGAGTGAATCCTCTTAACCTGTAAATTCAGTCTCAAATGTATGAAACCCTCAAACAATTTAGACTTTTAGATGTTTAAACGATTATAGGTTTCAGTCACAGCAAGAAAAATAAAGAGTAAGGGAAAGAGATTACGAATCGAATAGTAAGTATGTGATGGGACAAGTTGGGGGGTTGGTTGTTATATGCATTACGAAAAGAAACGAAACTACTGTTTCATTCAAACTATTTTATTGCCAGTATATTGTAAACCAAATAACTAATGGCCTGGGTCTAATATTAAATGGTTCATCAGTGCTTAGAATCACGTCAGTTCTAGTTATGTGTTTATTCAAATCAGCTGTTGTTCCGTCAACCCAATGAATTTACTGACGAAGGAGCGCGCCTAGATTGTTTTACTACTGCTTCCATCAGAGCCGTATCTTCTGGGGTAAATCCATCATATCCTCGTTTCTGTCCTGCCCGCAGCAATTGCGATTTGGCCATTAAATTTACTTGCTCTGCGTTACTTATGAGTGGAACGGTAATTGATTTCTTTGTATTGACAATACCCCTGCCTTTTTGGATTCTTGTAACATTCGTCTCCTTTACGTTCGCTGTATCGGTTCCATCAACATCTTCATCGTCCGTTTCTGCATTTGTTATTTCAGGCGGTTCGTATTTCTTCAAAATTCCATCGAACAGAAACTTGCGTGTTTTCGCTGCCGACTTCCAAGCTTCCTCAGTATTGTAGTCATCCATATATTTTAAATTTGACACGGTTTTCTTGATGGATAAGTAAATGGGTTCTTTTTGCATCGCATGAAACCATAAAATAACGTTGACAAAAGCGTCAGCCATGGCTTTTCGGAAGGCGGGTAGCATATTTTTGTATATTCGCTCCCTCGCATTGCCTTGGTCAACGCCATGAGCGGTCATATACGCATTCACCCTTTCATCAAACTCAAACTGGCATTTATCGAATGCATCCTCTACCAACGTTTTCCACGGGTCCTCCATATCCCCCTCTTCATCGGTATCATCTTCAACATCAGGGCTGTTTGATACTTGGTCATCAGTTGCGTCGCTGGCCACATCTTCGTCCGCATTATCGTCTTCATCCGTCATTTCGACAGGTTGTAAGTCAGCATGGACCGTTCTAAGGTGACGACTCAAGTTATCTCCCCTTTTGAAGACTTTCGAACAAGCATGGCAGGTGAACATGTCAATTTGTCTCTAAATATACTTTTAATATCTTTATATGTTATGTTATTGTACCGAAGGATTCAAACGTAAGCATACACGTTGACAATTTCCCATCGAATGAGATAAAGCTTGCGCGTTGTTGTTCTTTATATAATAGCCCATATGCGAGTACAAGGGCAGAAAAACTAGTCAAGTATAGACATGCCGACTTGAAAAAATGAAGTATGGGCGTTTAAGATAATACATTTTCTATGTCATCTTCTGTTGAGTCTGTAAGTAAAGATTTTGAAAAGTCAGTGGGGAAAGATTTGAGGAGTATGCGAAGAGTAATTGAGGCGGCTAGAGGAGTAAATTAATCGCGCACGATCAATATTTAACATATGACCGTCTGCTATCATAGTCCATATACGATGTCGGTTAGTCAGGTGAGCAATTGTGTCCATTTTCGTTCTTAAATAGATTTTAAAAAAAATAGTTGGAAATGTTGAAAGATTTCATAATTGATAACAACTGCCTGTGTTATGTAATTTTATTTTTTTTTAACTTTTCAAAACTAGATCTGTCAGAAGAGTCTAAGAAAATTTCATTTTAACAGCTAAAAAGGGGCTACATGCTTAATATGTTTTCAACGTCCTATCGAGATTTGGACCAAGGGTATCGACAGAAATAATTAGTTCGGACATTTTTGAATGATTACTATAAGTATGTTATCACAGTTTCGCAAATGAATGTGTTGTTAACACACTGTAATACCTCGGCTATTCTGGGCCGTCGCTGGATGAATGAATGCGTAATGCTGGGGATGTTTGAGGAGACAGTGAGGAGGATTTGAGGAGTCAGTGAGGAGGATTTGAGGAGTCAGTGAGGAGGCTTTAGGAGTCCTAACGACGATCGTGGACGTTTTATCATACGCTCGTCTAATGGCCCCATACAATGCTAGTTTCGCTGTCAGGTGAGCAGGGTCCGTTTGTAATTTTTCTGATCTTCATAACTATGTTTTTAAATTAGCTTGTCATGTGCGAAGTTCTCATTAATCATAACAACCATCAGTATGATCTGATGACATTTTTTCCAGCTGAAAAATTGGGATGCTTATCTTATCTTTAAATGTATAGATTGCCCATTCCAATCGAGGTCTTGGCTGTATAAATGACTATTTGTCGCGTCATACAAAATTATTCCGGTAAACATAATGCCATAGCTGATCTGGGTCTTCGCTGGATGAATGTCTTTACATAGCAGTATTTATGATGTCAGTCGATTTAATTTTACTTTAAACGATACATGAATCTCAAGAAATTGCGATTTGTAGCCGATAAAATTTTTCAAAAGAAAATGTTAACAATATTCAGATATACAGGTTTGAGCACTACAAAACGATATAAATACCAATCTATCACTTGACTTCCTGTAACTATTAGAGCAATACAATCTGATTTCAATACGGAAATAATGGAGAAAAAAAAAATAAGTAAACGTATTTTCTATAATAACAATGACAATAACCATCTGAAAATTTAGTTATAATTTATTACAGTTGTAATTGTGTCGATGTGATCAAAAAGGGAATAGATGGTAGTTTACCAAAGTCATTATATCAGGAATAGGACCCAACAATCAGGCAAAGATAACAAATGAGACAATTTTCAAAGATATGTGCCGGAGACATATCAAACTGCAACCATGCATTATGCTAATGCATTCCCTCTGACTCTTTTCTACTAGTTGTATGCGAATAGCTTGTTATTAAACAATCACAATTTAAATTGCTTCCTCCGTTGCAGATTGAGAGTTTTAACACGTGAAAAAAATGAATATATTAAAATATCATTTTAGTAACCAGTATTATGATTGAAACACAACGTCATGAGATGAGAAAATATATCATGCTCACGAGAGAAAACAGCGCACATTATAAGACAATTTGGCTGTAATGAGGTAGAGGGGAGTACTAGAAGAGGATAGTCTGTGTTTGTGGTTTATCAACACATCACTGATGTAATTATGTATGAAAAATTAGCTATTTTAATAATTGATAAAACTTTACAGCATGGTGTTATAGTATAAATGAGATTGGTTATTTTTGATGAACACTGCAATCATGGATTCTACCAGGGATATGTAAAGAAATTGTTATTGAACAATCACGATTCTGATTGCTTCCTCCGTTTCGGAGTGAGAGTTTCAAAACGTAAAAAAAAAATATTAGGCGAAATGTCAGAGTATCTGTAGTGCGATCAAAAATGTCATTTTACTAACCAGTATTATGATTGAAACACAATGTCATGAGATGAGAAAATATATCATACGAGAGATAACAGCGCACATTATAAGACAATTTGGCTGTAATGAGGTAGAGGGGAGTACTAGAAGAGGATAGTCTGTGTTTGTGGACATTTTAGAGTAAGTCCCCCGCCCGCCGGCATAGTCTGCATACTATGTTGATTAGTCGGGTGACCCATTGGGTACTTTTTTCGTGCTTATATAGATTTGGTTTTTAAATAAGCGTGTCATGTTAGAAGATATAATATATGATATCAAGCATCAGTGTGGTAGAAATAGTATATATATTTTTCAAAGCTAAGATGAACTGATGAGCGTGGGTAGGTGAATTGCTTTTAGACGACAAGAAGTTGTGATTTAACCGATAGTCAAAACACAAGATAAAGCGCAGTATTACATAATGTCGTTCAGACAATTTTCAAAAGATGTAAATGAGTTAGATTTTATTTGCAAATAATTGTCCTTGAATTTTACATTTGATTAAATTGATACATACGTAAAAAAATACGAGACATTAGCTGATTTCAAACACCGATAAAAACTCTACAGCACATGTGTAATCATATTTTTGAATGAATTTGATTTAAAAAAAAAAAAAACATGTTAGACGATCGAAGAAATGATAAAATATATACGGGAATGTAACATTATGAGGTTGTTGAAGTCCTTCGTCAAAAATATTATTTAAAGCCAAGATGATATCAGGAAGCAGTCATACAGATCCGAAAATCCACTATGATAATTTATTGTTATCATGATTCCAAAGAACATGTGCTAGCAGATCTCACAGAGATAAAAAAGTGAAAACTGATGAAGCTTTAAATTTATAACTAGAAATATCTAGCCCTTAGATAAGATCAAAATTATCAACAAGTGCTAATTAGAGACACTGTGTGTAATTATTTCTGAAGCTAATTAAAATGCCAATTAGTATTTCTAAAGCTAATTAAAATGCTAATTAGATCCACTGGATCGCTCCTATTTTACAACTACTATTATATTGCCTTAACATTTTGCCTCTTAGCAAAATGGAGTATGGGTGTATTCCTAAATTCTTGCATGAAGGACAAACACCTTTCTCCATATACAGCGAAACATCTCTGTCTGTTTCTCTGCAAGGTGTAGTCCCCGAGCATTATAGACTTTTGCAGGAATTACATCTGCACATGGAGCTTAATCAGATGACCGATGTCGAACTGCTTTATTTGTTTCGGATGGAAATATTCATCCCTCCGTGTAGCATACACATATTGCATGTTACATGTGTACCTATATTGACCGTAGCCATTTGGTTGTCCTTGACAAACGTTTGTTGTCGCTCGTCACAACGGGTGACATATACGGTAGGATTTTCCTAACGAAACAGCGAAGAAAACCGATGGAATCCAAATAGGAAAAATGTGAATGGTTCTCAAAATATTCTACATTTCGTTTGACACAGCGGGTAACCAGCAACGTTATGCCGACAGGAACTGACTATTAAAAGTCAGGAAGGGATTGGCTAGATCAATATCGACCAATCATATCTTTGGTCTTAAAACTGGTTCGGTATTCGGAACATCTCACGCTTTGCTGTATGGGTGGACTTGATTTAGCAATTGTGTGTGTACGCAGTCGTTTCGTCTCCTTTTTGATTTAACAACTTATTTCCGTTGGTGTCCCATGATACCTTTCCACACAAATGGGGTGAACGAGGTATAAAAAATGAGACAGTTGACCTATAGAGGATATTTGCTTTTTTGAGGTGAATACCAAATATATTTCATCGAGTGAGTGAAAAACATCAGAATTTTCACGAGTGCGCAGCACGAGTGAAAATTATTATGTTTTCAACTCACGGGATGAAATATATTTGGTATTCACCGAAAAAAAAAGCAAATTTTCTTTTTATTTTATACAATGCACAGGCATTTTCCAATGCACAAGGTAGGCGGTGAAAATGCAAAAACAAAAATATTTTGAAAACACGAATACCAAATTGGTACCACATTGTTCCTTATGTTCTAACTAAGAAAATGAATACCCATACTTTATGTTTTCGTTCATAAATAACGGAGTTATAGGCGTTGGAATTTCTGAAGTGAGACACATTTAATGACGTCAAGTAAATGGAAACGTCAGAAGTAATCCAAAAAATCTGACGTCATTACAGTGACGATATAGGCTGATATCAGTCACTAGTGACTTTTGATATCAGTGAGATTTGATATCAGTGAAATTTCATATCAATGAAAATACCAATTTTATCAAGTTTTGATATACATTGGGTTTCACTGTAAAGTATAAAATCAACATGTATATCCTGACAGATTTGTTAAGCCGAATAACAATTCTAAAGCAATCTAGGACTAAATTGACATCATTTTGGTGGTCTAGATCTAAATGTCAACAAATGGGCGATACTAGCTTTTTTTTTAAAAGCTATCCTTGTTTATTCTTAATACAGTTCATGGTCAACATTTATATTTTCGTCAATTTGTACAAGTCGCATATGCTATCTGTAGATGACGTCTCCACGTGGCCTGCATTGTACTGTAAATAGTATACACACTTTTACAGTGCCGGTTTACCACACGTGATAATTTGTGTAAACACAGGAAAGGGACACCTACTTGCATTACTTTCTTCTAGTGCCATCCCAGCAGGCACATGACGTCAGAATGACGTCAGATCGACGTCGATGCGACGTCATGACGTCGCATCGACGCTGATATGACGTCATTATGACATGTGCCCGCTGGGATGTGAAGCATTTGGACAGGTGTTGTTTACCATAATAAACCCGGCTTTCTTACAACTTGCCCATTTGAAGCAGTCTGGTCAACAAAAGCAAATTAATATCAGTGGTAAACCGGTAGGGTGAAAGAAATCAACCCAGCGGGCACATGACGTCATGGTGGCGTCATATCAACGTCTATGCGACGTCATGGCGTCGCATCGACGTCAATCTGACGTCATTATGACGTCATGTGCCTGCTGGGAAACTACACCTGTTGAATTAACGGTACCCGAAAGTCACCTTCGACCCTTCAATAAACATTGCAAGGAGTATAATCAAAACTGACTTACCTAAGTTCCAAACTCCTGTAAAGCCATTGTCTGTTGTTATCATGAAACGGTTCACAGGTGTCGGGGTTCCCGGATCCGTGTAGCTTAGAAAGTGTCCGGCTCCAACCATATACCCTTCCCCAACTGAAATAGTCCCGCTTGTCCACTGAATCCAAAAGGGTTTGAAGGCATCGCAATCGGCCCTAGGAGATGGGTCTGTCTGGTCTCCTATGACTGACTCTGTGTTTCCCGCACCACCTGCCACAAAAGAAGAATTGAACTGTGAAACAGCTGATGCCGGATACTAAATGAGCGAGAAAATCGGTCTTCGGGGTTTCCGACCAGGTCTGACACAAACCGATCTGTGCAGCTACAGAAAATAGAGAGAAGCTTGAAATTTCGGATTTAAGAAGAAGAAATTTTACTATCCGTGTAACGAAAACAAAGGCGCTGATCAGCTTCGCAGTTACAAGTGGTATAAGTAAAAGATATTTAGCAAGTGTGTGCTTGTATGGTTATTTTGTTTTAATATTATTTAAGAACTTGCTGCTAAATTTCCGCGGAAAACATTCTACTGAAACTCCATCTTATAACAAGTAATTTGATGAGAAAAAAATATGTGGTCAGCAAAACGAAAAAAAAATAAAAAAAAAAAGAAAAGAAATACGGACAGTTATTTTACCCCCCCCCCCCCCCCCCCACACACACACCACTTGATTTTGCTTACGTTTTTTGCGTTTTTGTTCTTATGAAAAACGTGTTTAAATAACCACTGTAGGTTTTAGCTATCTTTGCCTACTTGTACTTTTTTAGATCATAATGCTATACCAGAATGTGTATCTTAATATATTTTTGTATTGGTATTCAATTGGGAACAAACTGTGTGCTTGTTTAATTAAACATGCATCTTTAATCAGTCGAGTGCCGCAAATTTTAAAGTCATGGCGCCAAAAAACGTCGCATGAAATTGACCAAAATTCAACGTAACGTCGCCTTTATTGTGACGTCATTGGCATTATTCCTATTCAAAAACTTCATCAAATTGTACAGATGCTATTAGACAACTATTCAGTAAGTTTATTACAAAAATCCTCCATTTTCGAAATCCGAAGCTGGCGATACATAGCTCTCAACAAAAGTTATTTCCCATGGTGTCGGTATAATCCTTAAAGGGAAACATTACTATTTAATTCCCGCATATGATTTTCATGAAACTTCCTATGCTTCAAGATAATTGTATCATTGAACTAAAATCGAAATAAAAGTGGGGAGTCACCGGCCTCGTTTCCATGGTATCGGAACTTTTTGGATGCTTCTCGTGCATTTCAGAAAAGCGAACTCGTAGCGGACATGTGTTTTAATATATATCTTATTACTGCAAAAACAACTTAAACACACGATGAGTGTTATTTTCTTACATTTTGATACTATTTGCTCTTAAACTGAGGAGATTACATGCAAAATTATTTTTCCCGCCATCTTTTCAAACCTGGAAAAAGTACGTATTTTTGAGATATCTCCTAAACTACGCATATGATTTTGATTAAATTACACCAACAGATAGGAAACGTGGTAACCATTTAAAAGTTCAAATAAAAAGTGGGGGTCACCGGATTGCGTTGGAAGATATAGAGAAAAAACGTTCAACATTCCCGCCTTTTTCGTTATAACGCCAAAAGTTGCACTGACGTCGCGTATATTTATGCGACGTCATCAACAGCGAAATAAACGTTTTCTCATATAATTAACCTTAAACACGAATTTTGGTATATCAATTGCCACAGAACATCTTTTAAAATAAAAATAAACAATATGTATACACGCTTTAGGACTTAATTATGCAGAAACAAACAGAATAATATTCTACAGCTTGCAACGTCATTGAGAAATCAAAACAAAATGACGTTAAAAACTACGCGTAACATGCACATACTAAACGTCGACGTTGCGCAAACAATGTGCTCATAAACAATAGTAATGTTTACCCTTAAATGACACCCAATTTCCTTTAACCCGTTTATGCCGAATGGACTTTCCCATTGTTATCCTTTTGGCGAGTCCATTTTAATTTTCAGGGGATTCGGATGTGATTTTGAAGTTTTATTCAACTGATTGATAATTTCTTCTAAGCAAACAGAATAGCTCCATTTAGGACGTCGCGTTCTTCGGAAATCCTAGTCTGACTGGTCAGCCGTCAAAATGAAGTATCATACCCAGTGGTTCATTTTGCCGTCTGACTCCAGCACATTATCAAAAAGCCAAGCTGTCAGCCACTTTTGGGTGAAAGTCATTATTTACAGAATAACAAGTTTTTATGCAGAACAAATGGTGTAAAACACTGTATAACAAAATAATAAACAAACCTCCATTTGAAAATTCATAAAATATATCCAAATTTTGTTTATTTTAATGATTTTTTAAAAGAATCCTTCAACATGGCTGACATGTTTTTCTTCAAAAAAGTCATCTCGAGAGGGGAGACAATTCTAACTGCGAGCTTCTGATTGGCTCTCAGAGAGTGCATGACCTCAGCACCCAGCCATCAACCAATCAGATTAGGAATTCCCATAAAATCAATGTCTAAAAACAGCTTGCAGAGATATTAATAGAACTTTTGATAGTGTTGAAGCCAGACGTCAAAATGATAAATCAGTTATCAAAAAATCATTTTGACGGCTGACCCGCCAGACTACGGAAATCCAAGAGATGCGACATATAATATAGGTGACTTACCTATTATGATTTCGTAAACTGAACTTGCATTATTGTTCACGTCGTCAACTAGCAGTACTGTTATATCTTGACAGGCTTTGGCTTCAAACACAATATTGTCCACATCTGCGACGATGAACGGAACAAGCTTATACTCTTTCGTAGTTCCCGTGTGCATAGTTAGCCCCACTGAAACAAACGATGTTATTTGTGAAGAATGGACTCTCCCATATTTATCATTTGCGTGAGTCTACTTTCACTTTAGCGGCGTCGGGAGTAATTTTGTATTTTTATTTCATTTTCAAATTAAATTCGTCTAAAAAAAGTAACAGAATAGCGCCAGATGGCGTTCTTTGGCAACACATCTGGGGTTGTAATAATTGCCAGGACATTCGGCCCCTACAACTGAAGTGATTGGAGCAATAACCTTTGCTATAAACTTTAGATTTTGTCAAAGTTATCATAACTTAGATACAAAAAGCTTAAAATATTTCTTTGGGAGGCACAGAAAAACATTCGGCATTGCATGTTTTTGTAATTAGGTAAAGTGTGGATCCTCGCTGAAATGGTTGTACAAAAGTTATTTATATGAAAAAAATAAAACTAAAATTCAAATGATTTTGTTGAATTTGGCTTTTATTTCACTCGTGATGTTTTCGTACCTGCTTCACGTGCAAATACCATAAGAACCACACCGAAGATCACCAAATTCATCAAACGATCCATTCCTTTGGCTTTAATTGTTGACCCGGAAAGCGTCTACAATGACACAGTAAAGTGTGGATTGTCTGAATAACAAAAACGATCACAAACGCGAAGAAAACTTGAATACGGTATTATATAGTCGCACGTACATCTGTACACGTATAATAATGATAAAACAGGGCTTAACGATTTTTTTTCTTCTTTTTATTCCAAAACTTTGATTGCGGGTACTCGTTAATATCGCTTCGTGTGTGTATGTTATATTTATATGGATTGTGGGTACACGAGGCGGTTCTAACGAGTACCCACAATCTATGTTTTGGCCGGATCAAAAATAAGAAAATAAGGTATACCCCTGCATACCCCAGTTTTGCTATTTGCTAGATAAAAGGGGAATATAAGGGGCATGGACATGTTTTCTTGATGAAATTCTGAAACTAGGTCTGCGGCATGTCTTCCCTTCGCATCTTTGTTTTGGAGCAAAAATAAGAAAAATATGTATACCCCTTTATTCCCCAGTTTTGCTATATAAAAGTGGGGTTTAAGGGGGGATACATTACACGGACATGTTTTCCTGATGCGAGGATCAAAACATATGCCGTTTTCGGTGGCATTTTTCCATAGCCATGTTTGCTCAACCCCACCCCCACCGAACACACGATGTTCTATGGGAGATCTGAATATCGTCAGAATATTATATGTATGATGCTTTGTCACAACGCAAAATGTTAAAATGTTATAATAACATTTTAACATTTTGCGTAGACCAGTCACAACGCAATATGTTAAAAATGTTGTAATAATGCTTTCTGACCATTCGCAGACTTCCAGAATAAGTTTAGGAGTTTTTTCCTTTTAATACCCACTAAAGACCTTTTGGATCGATTTGCAATACTTTCTGACCATTCGCAGACTTCCAGAATAAGTTTAGGAGTTTTTAACATTTTTATAACATTTTGCGTTGATCGCTGGCAACGCAAAATGTTAAAATGTTAAAACTTTTTTCTTTTTTTTTTTTGCCTAGCTGGATCTTTATGACTATCTGGATACCTGAGATGATAAAATTTTAACTTTTTGACATTCTGAGACCCTAATTCTACCTTTTGGAGCCGTCTGTGACTTATTTTAGCATCCCGCAGACTTTCAGAATTCCGGTGCCAATGTACAATAAGAGCTGTCGCAGGACAGCGTGCTCGACTGCTTCTGACCTTTGTCAAACATAAGGTCAAACCCGACCAGTAACCCAAAGCATTATGCTCATACATCTTTTTGCCTTGATGCAATAAGGCAAAATCACTGAACTATGAAAGTTAACTATAACTACCTAAGATTTAAAGGTCTCACTCATATTGTTCATATACCAACTGAGTGCCAATACACAAGGCAAAATCACTGAACCGTGAAATAAGGTCACACTGACCTGTAAGGTCTAGTGATACTTACTCATAATGTGAAAGAAATATGATCATATATCCATTCAGTGTTGAGATATAAAGCAAAATCACTGAACCATGAAATTAGGTCATAGTGACCTATAAGTATGTTTGGGTTAAAGGTCTGGTCATACTCATTCATAATCAGAAAGAAGTATGAAAAAATACCAACTGAGTGTCGAGATATAAGGCAAAATCACTGAACCATGAAATTAGGTCACAGTGACCCAGGAATACTTCACGGTCAAAGGTCTTGTCATACTCATACATATCGTGCAAGAAGTATGTCCATATACCAATTGAGTGCCGAGATATAAAGGAAAATCACTGAACTGTGAAATTAGGTCACAGTGACCTAGGACTACTTTAGGGTCAAAGGTCTTGTCATACGCAAACATAGTGTGAAAGAAGTATGTTCATTAACCACTTGAGTGCTGAGATATAAGGCAAAGTCATTGAACCGTGAAATTAGGTCACAGTGACCTATAAGTATATTGGGGTCAAAGGTCTGGTCATACTCACTCATAATCTGAAAAAAGAATGAAAATATACTAATTGAGTGTCAAGATATAAGGCAAAATCACTGAACCGTGAAATTAGGTCACAGTGACCTAGGACTACTTCAGGGTCAAAGGTCTTGTCATACGCAAACATACTTTGAAAGAAGTTTGTTCATAAACCATTTGAGTACCGAGATATAAGGCAAAATCACTGAACCGTGAAATTAGGTCACAGTGACCTATAAGTATATTGGGGTCAAAGGTCTGGTCATACTCACTCATAATCTGAAAAAAAGTATGAAAATATACTAATTGAGTGTCAAGATATAAGGCAAAATCACTGAACCGTGAAATTAGGTCACAGTGACCTATAAGTATATTGGGGTCAAAGGCCTGGTCGTACTCACTAATAATCTGAAAGAAGTAAGAAAATATACTAATTGAGTGTCAAGATATAAGACAAAATCACTGAACCATGGAAAGAAGGTCAAACGACCCTTACCGTCATGACACACAAGTCAGTGTCACAAAGTCAAAAGATGAATGACCAACCATCTTCCTAAGTTGTTTCTATTAAGAAATAAAAAGAAAAAAAATTCGGGGAGTTCTAGATTTTGACCTCTAGCCCCGCCCCCCTGACTCCGACCCAGAGGTCCGATGTCATGGAACCTAAAGTGTATGAAGTATGAATGCTTTGTGATAAGTTGTTGTCAAGATATGGATTCCTTGTAAAAGTTACACAGCAGTACATCTATTTTTACAGTGTTCTAGTTTTTAACCTCCAGCCCCACCCCCAGGCATGGACCCAGAGATCTGATGCCATGAAATGAAACTCAACCCTACAGGGTACCTATGGTCCGAGTATGAAAGCCCTCTGATAAATAGTTTTCAAGATATAGACTTCTAGAATACTTTATCACAGAAAAGCCATTATTATTAATGGTGTTCTAGATTTTAACCTCTAGCCCCACCCCCTGGCATGGACCCAGGGATCTGATGCCATGGAATGAAAGCCGACCCTACAGGGTGTCAATGGCCCAAGTATTACTGCTTTCTGATGAGTGGTTGTCAAGATATGGACTTCTAGAAAACTTTAACACAAGAATTGCCATTTTTGAAGGTGTTCTAGATTTTAACCTGCAGCCCCACCCCCTGGCCTGGACCCAGGGGCCCGATGCCATGGAATGAAAGCTAACCCTACAGGGTATCTATGGTCCAAGTATGAATGCTTTCTGATGAGTGGTTGTCAAGATATGGACTTCTAGAAAACTTTAACGCAAGTGTGACGCGCACGGGAACGGGAACGGGAACGCACAAGGGAACGTGGACGACCGGGGTGACTGCAATAGCTCTTTGCACTTCGTGCAGTCAGCTAAAAACTCTGTTTTTACCTTTTAATACCCCGAAAAGGTACAAGTAGGCAAAGATCAGGAAAAGGCGCAATCAGAAAAAGACTCCCACTCCAAAAACCAAGGTGGGAAAAAACCAAACTAACAATCAGGTACTTATACCATGAAAACATTTCGTAAGCCGAATGAGCAGCTATTTTCCTAATAGGTGGCCACTCAGTTACCTTAACTTAACTAAAAATATGCAAACATACATAAGGCGCCAACAGCACAAAAATATTTTAAACACCAAGACATAAAACAAAAAGAACCACCACAGAAGTATCGACTTGGAACGATCAGTAACACAAAGTTACTGGCGGGTTTAAATCGATTTTACACGGCCGTAACCACACCCTCAGCTTCTGCAGTGGTTCATAACATTTAGTTAGTTCTTCGGTCCCCGTGGTGAATCTCTAACTAGTAAATGAATCATCAAGAACAAACAAATAAATCATGATAAACATTCTGATGAATCAAAAACCAGGACTCACAGATTCAGTAAGCTGCCCGACGATGGAGATCCCTGGGCGCCAAATAACTTACTAACTCCGGAGCTAAAGAAAAACATCAGTTGGACCCCGGTGGGCCAAGCAACAGACAAGAAGCTCCGGCCCCAACCAACTAAAATGAATAGCTTTAAGTCGGGGCCATCATAGAGTCTGACGCCCGACCCACCGGCGTGCAATTAAAGAAGGCAGCATAGTTATCAACCGTGATTGGGTTAAAAACTAAGCATGCAGACTGTCGCATAACATTCAAGTTATAACCTATACGTCTGTAACGTGTTATGATTTTTCTAAACTGAAAAGAAAAATCATTACTTCCTATAAGTTTCTTAAATTTGTAAACCAAGTCACCATAAAATTCTGGTTCCGAAAGACCCTCACTTAAAAGCGTCTTTAACCCAACATTATATTTGGAAATCAATTCATAGTGTCTACGATAAAATTTAGAAAAGGTTTTTCGAAGTTTATGATACCGATAGCCCTGTTGGAGAAGTTTGGCCGTTAAAGATTTATTTCGAGCGTTGAAGTCTGTAACATGATTGCAGACTCTAGCAAACCTAATAAGTTGCGAAATGTATACACCATAAGAAGCACGACGAGGAACGTCACCATCCAAAAACGGAAAATTTACTATATCAAAATCAAAGTCATCGCGCTTATCATAAATTTTAGAAAAAACAAATCCATTTGCAACAGAAAGATGTAGATCTAAAAAGGGGGCTTCGGTATCCGAGATATTGGCTTTGTTCAACTGTAGTTCAGATGGATAAATTTGATTGACCATACCTTCAAAATAAGGGTTGTCAATGTTCAAAAGGTCATCGAGGTACCTAGAAGTGGAATTAAAAGAATCGATAACATCAGCTTGATTATCATGGTTAAGAGAATCCATGAAATCTCTTTCGTAGCAGTATAAAAATAAATCAGCTACGAGAGGTGCGCAATTTGTACCCATCGGAATTCCAACAATTTGTCTGTATAACTTGGTCCCAAATCTAACTTATAAATATTATCCAGGAGATAGGATAAGGCGTCGCACACATTCTGACATGACCAAAGTGTATACCGACTTTGGTCAGAGGATGTGAAAAAAGCCTTTCTGTCATTACATGCCAAATAAAGTGAACCATAGTTTTTTAATGCCCTTTTGAAGGTCCACTCTATCAAATCCAGAAGTTTTTCTTTAATTAGATTATGTGGTAAAGTTGTATACATTGTAGAAAAATCATATGTGGACAAGCTCGTCGCACGGAACCCTCTACACTTCAATTTATTGAGCACCTCACCAGAATTTTTTATTGACCAAAACCAATTTTTATTTGAAGTTTCATACACTGTCTCACAGTATCTTATAACATGAGATTTGATAGCAGTAAGACAGGAAGTTAATAATTTAGAAAGTTCAGTAGACCTTTTGGATCGATTTGCAATGCTTTCTGACCATTCGCAGACTTCCAGAATAAGTTTAGGAGTTTTTAACATTTTTATAACATTTTGCGTTGATCGCTGGCAACGCAAAATGTTAAAATGTTAAAACTTTTTTTTTTTTTGCCTAGCTGGATCTTTATGACTATCTGGATACCTGAGATTATGAAATTTTAACTTTTTGGCATACTGATACCCTAATTCTACCTTTTGGAGAAGTCTGTGACTTATTTTAGCATTCTCGCAGACTTTCAGAATTCCGGTGCCAATGTACAAAAACTCTGTTATTTCCTTTGACTACCCCCAAAATACCTTTTGGATCAATTTGCAATGTTTTCTGACCATTCGCAGACTTCCAGAATAAGTTTAGGAGTTTTTAACATTTTTATAACATTTTGCGTTGATCGCTGGCAACGCAAAATGTTAAAATGTTAAAACTTTTTTTTTTGCCTAGCTAGATTTTTATGACTATCTGGATACCTGAGATTATGAAATTTTAACTTTTTGGCATACTGATACCCTAATTCTACTTTTTGGAGCTGTCTGTGACTTATTTTAGCATTCTCGCAGAGTTTCAGAATTCCGGTGCCAATGTACAAAAACTCTGTTTCTACCTTTTAATACCTCCAAAAGACCTTTTGGATCGATTTGCAATGCTTTCTGACCATTCGCAGACTTCCAGAATAAGATAAGGAGTTTTTAACATTTTTATAACATTTTGCGTTGATCGCTGGCAACGCAAAATGTTAAAATGTTAAAACTTTTTCTTTTGCCTAGCTGGATCTTTATGATTATCTGGATACCTGAGATGATAAAATTTTAACTTTTTGACATTATGAGACCCTAATTCTACCTTTTGGAGCCGTCTGTGACTTATTTTAGCATCCCGCAGACTTTCAGAATTCCGGTGCCAATGTACAAAATCTCTGTTATTTCCTTTTAATACCCCCAAAGACCTTTTGGATCGATTTGCAATGCTTTCTGACCATTCGCAGACTTCCAGAATAAGTTTAGGAGTTTTTAACATTTTTATAACATTTTGCGTTGATCGCTGGCAACGCAAAATGTTAAAATGTTAAAACTTTTTTTTTTTTGCCTAGCTGGATCTTTATGACTATCTGGATACCTGAGATGATAAAATTTTAACTTTTTGACATTCTGAGACCCTAATTCTACCTTTTAGAGCCGACTGTGACTTATTTTAGCATTCTCGCAGACTTTCAGAATTCCGGTGCCAATGTACAAAAACTCTGTTTTTACCTTTCAATACCCCCAAAAATCCTTTTGGATCGATCTGCAATACTTTCTGACCATTCGCAGACTTCCAGAATAAGGTAAGGAGTTTTTAACATTTTTTATAACATTTTGCGTTGATGGCTGGTAACGCAAAATGTTAAAATGTTAAAACTTTCTTTTTTTTGCCTAGCTGGATCTTTATGACTATCTGGATTCTGGATACCTGAGATTATGAAATTTTAACTTTTTGGCATACTGATACCCTAATTCTACCTTTTGGAGAAGTCTGTGACTTATTTTAGCATTCTCACAGACTTTCAGAATTACGGTGCCAATGTACAAAAACTCAGTTTTTACCTTTCAATACCCCCCAAAATCCTTTTGGATCGATCTGCAATACATTCTGACCATTCTCAGACATCCAGAATAAGTTTAGGAGTTTTTAACATTTTTATAACATTTTGCGTTGATCGCTGGCAACGCAAAATGTTAAAATGTTAAACTTTTTTTTTTGGCCTAGCTGTATCTTTATGACTATCTGTATACCTGAGATGATAAAAAAATTTACTTTTTGAAATTCTGAGACCCTAATTCTACCTTTTGGAGCCGTCTGTGACTTATTTTAGCATTCTCGCAGACTTTCAGAATTCCGGTGCCAATGTACAAAAACTCTGTTTTTACCTTTTAATACCCTCAAAAGACCTTTTGGATCGATCTGCAATACATTCTGACAATTCTCAGACTTCCAAAATAAGTTTAGGAGTTTTTAACATTTTTATAACATTTTGCGTTGATCGCTGGCAACGCAAAATGTTAAAATGTTAAAACTTTTTTTTTGGCCTACCTGGATCTTTATGACTATCTGGATACCTGAGATTATGAAATTTTAACTTTTTGGCATACTGATACCCTAATTCTACCTTTTGGAGCCGTCTGTGACTTATTTTAGCATTCTCGCAGACTTTCAGAATTCCGGTGCCAATGTACAAAATCTCTGTTTTTACATTTTAATACCCTCAAAAGACCTTTTGGATCGATCTGCAATACATTCTGACCATTCTCAGACTTCCAAAATAAGTTTAGGAGTTTTTAACATTTTTATAACATTTTGCGTTGATCGCTGGCAACGCAAAATGTTAAAATGTTAAAACTTTTTTTTGGCCTACCTGGATCTTTATGACTATCTGGATACCTGAGATTATGAAATTTTAACTTTTTGGCATACTGATACCCTAATTCTACCTTTTGGAGCCGTCTGTGACTTATTTTAGCATTCTCGCAGACTTTCAGAATTCCGGTGCCAATGTACAAAATCTCTGTTTTTACATTTTAATACCCTCAAAAGACCTTTTGGATCGATCTGCAATACATTCTGACCATTCTCAGACTTCCAAAATAAGTTTAGGAGTTTTTAACATTTTTTTAACATTTTGCGTTGATCGCTGGCAACGCAAAATGTTAAAATGTTAAACTTTTTTTTTTTTGGCCTAGCTGTATCTTTATGACTATCTGTATACCTGAGATGATAAAAAATTTTACTTTTTGACATTCTGAGACCCTAATTCTACCTTTTGGAGCCGTCTGTGACTTATTTTAGCATTCTCGCAGACTTTCAGAATTCCGGTGCCAATGTACAAAAACTCTGTTTTTACCTTTTAATACCCTCAAAAGACCTTTTGGATCGATCTGCAATACATTCTGACCATTCTCAGACTTCCAAAATAAGTTTAGGAGTTTTTAACATTTTTATAACATTTTGCATTGATCGCTGGCAACGCAAAATGTTAAAATGTTAAAACCTTTTTTTTTTTTTGGCCTACCTGGATCTTTATGACTATCTGGATACCTGAGATTATGAAATTTTAACTTTTTGGCATACTGATACCCTAATTCTACCTTTTGGAGCCGTCTGTGACTTATTTTAGCATTCTCGCAGACTTTCAGAATTCCGGTGCCTATGTACAAAATCTCTGTTTTTACATTTTAATACCCTCAAAAGACCTTTTGGATCGATCTGCAATACATTCTGACCATTCTCAGACTTCCAAAATAAGTTTAGGAGTTTTTAACATTTTTATAACATTTTGCGTTGATCGCTGGCAACGCAAAATGTTAAAATGTTAAAACTTTTTTTTTGGCCTACCTGGATCTTTATGACTATCTGGATACCTGAGATTATGAAATTTTAACTTTTTGGCATTCTGAGACCCTAATTCTACCTTTTTGGAGCCGTCTGTGACTTATTTTAGCATTTTCGCAGACTTTCAGAATTCCGGTGCCAATGTACAAAATCTCTGTTTTTACATTTTAATACCCTCAAAAGACCTTTTGGATCGATCTGCAATACATTCTGACCATTCTCAGACTTCCAAAATAAGTTTAGGAGTTTTTAACATTTTTATAACATTTTGCGTTGATCGCTGGCAACGCAAAATGTTAAAATGTTAAAACTTTTTTTTTGGCCTACCTGGATCTTTATGACTATCTGGATACCTGAGATTATGAAATTTTAACTTTTTGGCATTCTGAGACCCTAATTCTACCTTTTTGGAGCCGTCTGTGACTTATTTTAGCATTTTCGCAGACTTTCAGAATTCCGGTGCCAATGTACAAAAACTCTGTTTTTACCTTTTAATTCTCCCAAAGACCTTTTGGATCGATTTGCAATACTTTCTCACCATTCGCAGACTTCCAGAATAAGTTTAGTAGTTTTTAACATTTTATAACATTTTGCGTTGATCGCTTGCAACGCAAAATGTTAAAATGCTAAAACTTATTATTTTATTGTTTTGCCTAGCTGGATCTTTATGACTATCTGGATACATGAGATGATAAAATTTTAACTTTTTGACATTCTGAGACCCTAATTCTACCATTTCTGGCCGTCTGTGACTTATTTTGGCATTCTCGCAGACTTACAAAATTCCGGTGCCAATTTACAACAAGTATCCCAAGGGCAACGATCGCTCACCTGAGAGTCAACAATTACAGTCACTGGACAAAGAAATTGGGTTTTTTTTACCATATATGGGTATGGTGGCCATCTTGGTCATGTGACCTTGAAACCCTACTTACATCAGCAGAAGAGCTCTTGTCTGGCAACAATCCTTCCAATCGATTTACGTAGAGCTCCACATGAGAATGTTGTATATCATATATACCAGTTTTGTGTCATGCTGTTGCAGAGAAGATTCTTTCATATATTTCCATTATAAGTCTATGGTAGATAATGACATGCCTGGGGAGTGGTCTGTATGGACCCCAGGGGTACCGTTGGTAGCACTTATAAAGGAGAGTATTATACATTGGTCCACACAACATATGAAAGCTGTGGGCCATATGGTTCTGGAGAAGATTTTTTTATGTTTTTCTCATGACTCCCCCGGGGCGGGGGCCCGTATGGACCCCAGGGGCACGGTTGGCAGGATTTATAGCAGAATTTATAAAGAGGACCACTATACATTGCTACACACAAAATATGAAAGCTTTGGGTCTTGTGGTTTCGAAGAAGAAGATTTTTTTTAAGTTTTCCCCCATAACGCCCCCAGGGCGGGACCTGTATGGACCCCAGGGGCAAATTTGGCAGGATTTATAAAGAGGACCACTATACATTACTACATACAAAATATGAAAGCTCTGGGCCTTGAGGTTTCGGAGAAGATTTTTTTATAGTTTTACCTATGACCCCCCCACCCCCGGGACAGGGCCCGTATGGACCCCAGGGGCACGGTTGGCAGGATTTATAAAGAGGACCACTATACATTGCTACACAACAAATGTGAAAGCTTTGGGTCTTGTGGTTTCGGAGAAGAAGATTTTTTTAATGTTTTTCCCATGACACCCTCGGGATGGGGCCCGAATGGACCCCAGGGGCACGGTTGGCAGGATTTATAAAGAGGACCACTATACATTGCTACTGACAAAATATGAAAGCTCTGGGTCTTGTGGTTTCGAAGAAGAAGATTTTTTTAAGTTTTTCCCTTGACGCTCCCGGGACGGGGCCCGTATGGCAGAATTTATAAAGAGGACCACTATACATTGCTACACACAAAATATGAAAGCTCTGGGCCTTGTGGTTTCGGAGAAGAAGATTTTTTATGTTTTTCCCATTGTAAGTCTATGGGAGCTAATGAACCCCGGAGTGGGGCCATTTTTGACCCCAGGGGCATGATTGGCAGGATTTATAAAGAGGACCACTAAACATTGCTACACACTAAATATGAAAGCTTTGGGTCTTGTGGTTTCGGAGAAGAAGATTTTTTTATGTTTTCCCATGACGCTCCCAGGCTGGGGCCCGTATGGACCCCAGGGTCATGGTTGGCAGGATTTATAAAGAGGACCCCTATATAATGCTACATACAAAATATAAAAGCTCTGGGCCTTCTGGTTTTGGAGAAGAAGATTTTATGTTTCTCCCATTGAAAGTCTATGGGAGCTAATAACCCCCGGGGCGGGGTCATTTTTGACCCCAGGGCCATGGTTGGCAGGATTTATAAAGAGGACCACTATACACTGCTACACACAAAATATGAAAGCTCAGGGCCTTGTGGTTTCAGAGAAGAAGATTTTTTTATATTTTCCCCATGACGCCCCGGGGGGCGGGGCCCGTATTGACCCCAGGGGCATGTATGGCAGGATTTACAAAGAGGATCACTAGACATTGCTACACACTAAATATGAAAGCTCTTGGCCTTGTGGTTTCAGAGAAGAAGATTTTTATATGTTTTTCCCATTGTAAGTCTATGGGAGCTATCCGTTGCCATGGAAACCAGAGTTCTGATCCGACCTGGCCCTAAACCTAATACAACCTTTCCCCCTCCTCAATGATGCTTTCGATAAAATTTGGCAGACTTCCAGAATAAGTTTAGGAGTTTTTAACATTTTTATAATATGCGTTGATCGCTGGCAACGCAAAATGTTAAAATGCTAAAACTTCTTTTTTTGGCCTAGCTGGATCTTTATGACTATCTGGATACCTGAGATGATAAAATTTTAACGTTTTGACATTCTGAGACCCTAATTCTACCTTTTGGAGCCATCTGTGACTTATTTTAGCATTTTCGCATACTTTCAGGATTCCGGTGCCAATGTACAAAAACTCTGTTTTTACCTTTTAATACCCCCCCCCCGAAAAAGACCTTTTGGATCTATCTGCAATACTTTCTGACCATTTACAGACTTCCAGAATACGTTTAGGAGTTTTTAACATTTTTTATAACATTTTGCGTTGATGGCTGGCAACGCAAAATGTTAAAATGTTAAAACTTTTTTTTTGCCTAGCTGGATCTTTATGACTATCTGGACTGATACCTGAAATGATAAAAATTTAACTTTTTGACATTCTGAGGCCCTAATTCTACCATTTCGGGCCGTCTGTGACTTTTTTTTTACCTTTAAAAAAAGGTAAAGTCTGAAAGTCTGCGAGAATGCTAAAATAAGACACAGATGGTTCCAAAAGGTAGAATTAGGGTATCAGAATGCCAAAAAGAAAAATACAATGTTATCATCTCAGGTATCCAGATAGTCATAAAGATCCAGCTAGGCAAAAAAAAATTTAACATTTTAACATTTTGCGTTGCCAGCGATCAACGCAAAATGTTATAGAAATGTTAAAAACTACTAAACTTATTCTGGTAGTCTGCTAATGGTCAGAAAGTATTACAGATCGATCCAAAATGTCTTTTGGGGGTATTATAAGGTAAAAACAGAGTTTTTGTACATTGGCACCGGAATTCTGAAAGTCTGCGAGACGGCTCCAAAAAGGTAGAATTAGGGTATCAGAATGCCAAAAAGTTTAAATTTCATAATCTCAGGTATCCAGATAGTCATAAAGATCCAGCTAGGTAAAAAAGAAAGTTTTAACATTTTAACATTTTGCGTTGCCAGCCATCAACGCAAAATGTTATAAAAATGTTAAAAACTACTAAACTTATTCTGGAAGTCTGCGAATGGTCAGAAAGTATTGCAAATCGATCCAAAAGGTCTTTGGGAGAATTAAAAGGTAAAAACAGAGTTTTTGTACATTGGCACCGGAATTCTGAAAGTCTGCGAAAATGCTAAAATAAGTCACAGACGGCTCCAAAAAGGTAGAATTAGGGTCTCAGAATGTCAAAAAGTTAAAATTTTATCATCTCAGGTATCCAGATAGTCATAAAGATCCAGCTAGGCAAAAAAAAAGTTTTAACATTTTAACAGTTTGCGTTGCCAGCGATCAACGCAAAATGTTATAAAAATGTTAAAAACTCCTAAACTTATTCTGGAAGTCTGTGAATGGTCAGAAAGTATTGCAAATCGATCCAAAAGGTCTTTTGAGGGTATTAAAATGTAAAAACAGAGATTTTGTACATTGGCACCGGAATTCTGAAAGTCTGCGAGAATGCTAAAATAAGTCACAGACGGCTCAAAAAGGTAGAATTAGGGTCTCAGAATGTCAAAATAAGTTGAAATTTTATTTTTCATGTATCCTGATAGTCATAAAGATCCAGCTAGGTAAAAAAAAAAATTTTTTTTAACATTTTGCGTTGCCAGCGATCAACGCAAAATGTTATAAAAATGTTAACCAGAGGACCAATGGTCCTGTAAACGCTCACCTGAGATCAGCTGCATATACCAATAAACATGTTTGAATATTATGGTATTTAACTCCAGTGCAGGGGCAGATAAGCCCTTGGGCCATTTTCTTTTTTCAGAATCTTCAATATTCTGTCCATTTGCCAATTTCCTGTTGGCTTTTTCCTTCAAATGACATTTTAACAGTTTTCCCAATTCAGATGCACAGGCAACCCATGTTGACCTTGCCATAAACTTGGTCAAGGTCATCACAGGGTCATGATTTATATATACATTGGAGTACTTTAGCCATCGATGTCTCACGCCAAGTGTCCTTGAAATCAGTCTATTGGTTTCAGAGAAGATGATTTTTGAAGGGTTTTTACCATATATGGGCATGGCGGCCATCTTGGTCATGTGACCTAGATTATTTATATACACATTGATTCCCCCATTCTATAGATGCTTCACTTAAAATTTGGCTTTGTTTGGCCAAGCGGTTTCAGAGGAGAAGACGTTTGAATATTATGGAAATATACATGTATATTGCCCCGGGGTGGGGGCACATGAGCCCCTGGGGTCCAATTTTTTTCAGAATCATTAATATCCAGTCCTACTGCCCATTTCCTGCAAGACTTTCACTTTAAATGACATTTTAAAAGTTTTCCCCATTCAAATGCATTGGTGACCTATGTTGACCTTCCCGTAAAATAGGTCAAGGTCATCACAGGGTCATGATTTATATACACATTGTAGAGCTTGAGCCATCGATGCTTCGTGCCAAGTTTCGTTGAAATCGGTCAACCGGTTCTGGAGAAGAAGATTTTTGAACGGTTTTTACCATATATGGGCATGGCGGCCATCTTGGTCATGTGACCTGGATTTTTTATATACATATTTGTTACCCCTTCCTATTGATGCTTCACATAAAATTTCGCTTTGATTGGCCAAGCGGTTTCAGAGGAGAAGATGTTTGAATATTATGGAGATATACATGTATATTGCCCCGGGGTGGGGGCGGATGAGCCCCTGGTGCCCAATTTTTTTCAGAATCATTAATATTCAGTCCTACTGCTCATTTTCTGCAAGAGTTTTCCTTTAAATGACAATTTAACAATTTTTCCCATTCAAATGCATTCGCGACCTATGTTGACCTTGCCGTAAAATAGGTCAAGGTCATCATAGGGTCATGATTTATATACACATTGTAGTGCTTGAGCCATTAATGCTTCATGCCAAGTTTGGTTGCAATCGGTCCAGTGGTTCCGGAGAAGAAGATTTTTGAAGGTTTTTACCATATATGGGCATGGCGGCCATCTTTGTCATGTGACCTGGATTATTTATATATACATTAGTTCCCCCTTCCCATAGATGCTTCATGTAAAATTTGGCTTTGATTGGCCAAGCGGTTTCAGAGGAAAAGATCTTTGAAAATGGTGGACGACGGACGGACGACGGACGGACGGACGGACGGACGACGGAGCATGGGTATACTATAAGCTCACCTTGCTTGTTGAATGGCAGAATTTTTCATTCTTTACACTTAGTTTTATAACATAAACATCCAGAATGTAAAACTTTACATTTAGTTCCAAACATCAAACAATCCATTCCTCTGCGAGCATAAAATGACAGTATGCGGTTGGTTAATCGTAATTCGGAGTAACTACAATGACACTGTTTAAAAGTTTCTAATTAAATATGTCGTAATATTCGATTTGAGGACGGAAACTTCAGCAGAAATGACAGAAAATAATTGGAAAAAAATACACCCAATGTCGAAAGATAACTTACATGGTACCTTTTATTTTTGGGAAATTCGGTGAACCGCGTTTGATAACCATGTGTAAATGAAAGCTTGTTCCATCGTATTTCTCTATATGAGCCGGGAACCATTGATATGAACAAGATGTTGACGTCATTATCCACGTCATTATCCACGATCATTGAGCAATGGAATGAAACATGGTTGAATCAAGAATAAAGTGGCCTAGTTGGTTTAAAAAATCCTTATTTTATATTTTTGTAAAATTCTTGTGAAAAATATTTTGATTCGGACCATCTACAGATTCGCTATGGCTACAACAAGACTAAAAAGTTGTGTAGTACCTAATTGTCATTTTAGTGTTTCCTATCTCGGTTTTTAGAATGCGACTTCTGATTTTGTCTGTTTGCGCCATTTCCTGATCGTTGCTTACACTTATCTTTGCGCCCCTGCCTTCAGGACCTCGGTGTCTGAAATCTTGTCTTGCTTCTTTTCACGAACTGCTTTCGTCAAAATGATAAAGTCTCTTAGTACGACATGTATATGATCACTTGGATATGGGAAATTCAATTCATGCTCTTGCTGTCTTCTTGTTTTTGAACAATTTACCCGAACTGCTTTCGTCAAAATGGTAAAGTCTCTTAGTATGGCATTGGTATACTGGCCTTACATGTATATGACCAATGGGATTCATGCTCTTGCTATCTTCTAACACTTTTATTTCCCACAGTTTAAAGAGTTAAATGCGAGAGATGAAGATGAGGTCTCGTGTGATCTCGCGAGATTGTCAGTCATCTCATCATCACTTATGAACAACTTTCAGATTTTTGTCCATTCAAAGTGATATTTGGTTCATTGTACGGCTTTCAATGTGCTGGTTGGTGTACAAACTAGATGTACGGCTAGAGTTAAACTATGATAGTGAAACATTTTATACGAAACGCACATTGCATCTTGCATTTTTGCCTCTAATAAAAATAAGACTGAGAACCTTTAAGAGCAGTGAGCATATTTTCGAGAAAGGTGATGGGCCATATCGCGGTTTCGGCTATTCAAGCCTCGTCAGTGACCCTTTAGATTTGGCAACATGGGGCCAAAGAGAGTTACAGTAATTTTTCAACTTTCAGCAGGCCAGTCGGTACAAAGACTAGTATGAATCAAAATTCAAGCCTCGTCAGTGACCCTTTAGATTTGGCAACATGGGGCCAAAGAGAGTTACAGTAATTTTTCAACTTTCAGCAGGCCAGTCGGTACAAAGACTAGTATGAATCCAAATGGGGCATTCTTATCTTTGTTATCTACATAGAGGAGCTCGTCTAGCACCTCAGTTTTGGCGTGCAACCTTCTGGAATTGAATAACTGGCAATCAAATTGGTACCTGATTTGATGTATCACAATCCCGAAAAGCATCCATGGGCATAATAATCAGTCTACCATGGGCACTGTAGAAAATATTATGCTGAACAGTGTTAGCTTATTATGTTCTTTTGTCGTAAAACAGCGTTGTTTGACCCCATTTGTCACATGAAAGGTATTAGAGAACACTCCATCAGTCTGAAAACGATCCTACCTGCCATTATGAAATTTCTGCACCATTACTATGAATATATGAACATACATGGCTGACTATGTCGAAATATTTAATGAGTTCGAAGCTACCATGTATAGGTCTACTGTCTGTTCTTGGTATTTTTCAACCAAACACTATTTGGAGACGACAAACGTTATGGTTAGGTCTACATTCTGTTCATGGCGTTTCTCAACCAGCTTCTACTGTATTAGCGGCGACAAACGTTATGTTTAGGTCTACATTCTGTTCTTGGCATTTCTCAACCAACTTCTATGAGGGCGACTAACGTTATGTTTATGTCTACATTTTGTTCTTGGCATTCCTCAACCAACTTCTATGAGGGGACGACTAACGTTATGTTTAGGTCTACATTCTGTTCATGGCATTTCTCAACCAACTTCTACTGTATGAGGGACGACTAAAGTTATGTTTAGGTCGACATTCTGTTCTTGGCATTTCTCAAGCTACTACTAGGAAGGATGGACATACGGAAGGACGATAAGTGGAAAGCAGTATCCCTCCGCTTTTATTGGAAAAGGCGGAGGAAATAATATAGCTATAAAGAATACGTCGCAGGCCATTAAAACTCTTTTATAGACATAAACTGAATTATGTTGAACCAACGTTTTGTTTCAAAATTAATTGCGGATACATATGTTACTGATTTAATGGCTAAATATTTAATTGCCATTCAAACAGTGTGTATCTCTAGCAATAAATATACACTGCAAGAGCTGCTAAAGTCAGTGTGACGATTGGAAAAAGGTACTAGTAGGCAACGATTAGGAAAATGCGCAATCAGAAAGAGAATCCCTCTCCAAAACCGAGGTGGGAACTGGGAAAAAACTAAATTAACAATCAGGCACTTATACCATGAAAACATATCGTAAGCCGAATGAGCAGCTATTTTCCCAATAGGTGGTCACTCAGTTAACTTAACTAAAAATATGATAACATACCAGGCATAATGCGCAAACGATTTCATTACGAAAACATGCCCATGCAATATACAGAGATTTTTAAAGTAGTAAAAACTGAATATGTTTTATAGAAAATTTTTGATATTTTTCTTATTTTTGCTCAAAACATAAATTGTGAGTACACGTTAGAACCGCCTCGGTGAGGCGGTTCTAACGAGTACCCACAATTTATGTTTTGGAGCAAAATAAAAATAGGTATACCCCTGCGTACCCCTGTTTTGCTTTATAAAAGTGGGGTATAAAGGGGTATACATTACACGGACATGTTATCGTGATGTAAGGCATGTAAGACCTGCCCAGTATGCCAACGTCATGCCAATTACAAAACAGAGAGCAACAACAGAAGTATCGCATTGGAACGGTCAGTAATATAGATATACTGGGCGCTTAAACTGGTTTTACGAGATCTAAACCTCACGCCAGCTTCTACAGTGGTCAAAAACAAAGTTAGTTGTTCGGTCTTTGTTGTTAATCTTAACTAGTCAATGATTTTTATGGACAAACAAATATATTAGTTTGATTTGTTTTTACACGGTTAATGGTTTAATCCTACTAAGTAACTATATACTCCTGTTTACTTATTTTAAATGTTTTCAGAATCTTTCTTAGGATTCAATGCCACCTGTTTTATCATTGTTGCTTAATAATTTTCTTCTGCCTAAAGATTGCGCTTTTGAATTGCATCTTCGATAAGTTTTAGGGGATATTTGCGTTTAAGGATGTTCGCTTCCGTTTTTTTTCTTTTGTTGAATATCTCGTAAACGGATGCAGATATTTTCCTAATATTTTATATTTGAATACATATTGATGATATGCATTGAATGAGCCATGAAAATGGTCAATCTAAGGAACTTCATTTTTTCACCCCATTTTCAGCTACTTTTCAGAAAATTTTAGGTGTCAGTAAAATTTAGGGGGTAGGGTAGATTAAACTTATATATTACACATCTTCAAATTAATTGCACCAGTTCGATGTTTATTTTAGCAGCAGTATATGTGTATACGGTCTTCTAAGTCAGTCTTTCTGTCTTTGGTGTGCTAGTTTTAAAATTTTGGGTAGTTTTATGAAAAAGGCTTTAAGAAATAAAACAACCGAAAAAAGGCTTAAAATGGTGATTTTCAAGTTGTTGGTTCTCTCTTATATACACACTACCCTATATATTTCTTTCTTTTATTCGAACAATATGACCAAGTTCTATGTTGTGTGAAAATACAAGAAAAAGTTTGAATCTGCAAATATAGGTTTGACACATTTCAAAATATTGATTTTTCCGACTTTATAAGTATGGGGGTAGGGTTGGAAAGCGACTCGTAAAATTTTGTCATCCACTTCAAGTTGTAAATTTTTCCATGCTTTTGGTCAAAACAAGTCTGCATTACGTAAATATTATGACTTTTGACAGCATTCTATGTGTATTTTTATTCAAGACAGGTATGTTTCAAAGAATTGAAAATTAAATTAATTTTACTAAATTTAAAACATGGTGATCAGAGGTCTCATTCACAGGCCTGTAGCTCGAAAAAATGCACAATACCCTATATTTATTTTGTTTTCAAATGTCTTGTGTTGTATTTTGGAATCTAAAAAGAGTGGTTACAAAAAAAATGAATACTTTTTCATTGGCAGCGAACATCCTTAAGTAATTACTTCTTTAAATTACCTAAGCGGTTGTTCAAAATACACTCTTTGGACACTATATTTTTTCAGTCTTCTGGCTAAATTATATGGAATACTTATTCTTGTATGTTTCGGATGACAGTATGTATATAAAAGATACTGTTTCGAGTCTGTTGGTTTGTAGAATATGTCAGTTTGTATCTTACCCCCATTGTTGATAACCATTGTCTTGAAGTTTTCTTTAATATACTGACTAAATTGTTGATTGAAATCTTTTTCAAGTCGATTATAAAGTTGTTCTTCAAGATATGCCAGCACTAGGGTTTGATAAATTGGAACGACCTTTGTCCCCATTGCGGTGCCCTTGTAAATAATACTCGTTATTAAAGCAAAAGCAATTATTTTCAAAAATTGATTTAATTCCTTGTAGAATGATTTTTTTATTTATTCTACTGGATATACATGTATACTCTGTGTGTTTCTGTAGCCAAAAGTTGATGGCACCTGGACCTAATGTATGTGGAATATTTGTATATAAACTTTCTACATCAAATGTTACTGGGGTTGCTTTAGGGTCTGTTTATTCTGAAAAGTTTGCCAAAAAATCAGTCGAATCTTTGATGTAGCTTTTTACGCGCTTTGAGAATGACTGTAAAAGAATATCAATGAAGTTGCTTAGTATATGTGTTTCACATATAGGGCCAGTAACTGTAGGTCGAAAAGAGTGATTTTCTGGTGCATCTATTTCGATATAATTTTCTTTAGAAATTGAACAAGCTTCGTTTATTTCTTTGGATTTGTGAATTTTAGGTAGCCCATAGAAATTACTCGGTTTTGTTTCAAATTCTGTTAATTAATCAAATTCCTTTTTGGTTAGGTTCGACCCATGTTTTTGAACAAACTCATACCTTATCATGATTTATTTCTGTGGATTTCTATCAAGATTTTTGCTTACGATATGTTTCCTGGTATTAGTACCTGATTGTTAGTTTGGTTTTTTCCCACCTCGGTTTTTGGAGTGGGAATCTTTTTCTGATTGCGCCTTTTCCTGATCTTTGCCTACTTGTACCTCCTTGTAATAATCTTGATTTGAAAGCATATTTTCTATTTTGTCTTGGTAAATAAGTTATTCATTATGACGGTAGCACCCCCTTAATCACTTTCTTTTATAATGATGTTGTTGCCATCAGTTAGTGATGTGACTGATTTTTGCTGTGGCTGTGATAAAATGTGTTCAATTTTTTTATTTGTTATTTCCGGTAAGGGGTTTGTCTGTCACAAGTGAGACAATCATTCTCTCTTTCTACCTTTAGGAGGTATCCATTTCATGCGCGGATCCAGAAATTTTCATGAGAGGGGGTCCAACGAAAATGATAATTTTTGGTCACAGACGAGGGGGGTCCAACCCTCAAAAAATCCCGAAATTACCTTTTTTAGGTAAATTTTTCAAATTCCAGGGGGGGGGGGTCCGGACCCCCGGTCCCCCCCTCTGGATCCGCGCATGCATTTACATTTACATATATTTCTCACTAAAGCTTCATCGTCATCTTCGGTACTAATCGCACTTTTCGCGTAAACTCCATTCGGCTTTCATTTAATTCCTGAATGTTGGGTTTTGTAAGGGTAGGGGTAAACTTTAGACCTTTTTCTAAAAGTTAAGTTTCATTGATCGTTAGTTTTCTAGAGGGTAAATTTATTATTTCAGTCTCAGTCCTATCTGTTATCTTCTCCTTGTTTGTCGATTGCGCTGGTATAAAGATTATTTGATTGCAAGGTTTGGTTTTGCGCAGGTACTAGGTCATAATTGTTTGGGGGATAATTATTTGAATATCTCTCTAGTTTACCTGGTCTTGGACCGTAAGCAAGGTATTCTTGTTGACCTGGTCGTCTGGTCTGTGTACATCGTCTTGTTTTCTTCTCATTGTTTGTCGATTGCGCTGATATAAAATCATTTGATTGCAAGGTTTGGTTCTGCGCAGGTACTAGGTCATAATTGTTTGGGGGACAATTATCTGGATATGAGCCGCCCCATGGGAAAACCAACAATCTGCATCGGCGAAAACAAAGACGCAGATCAGCTTCGCAGTAACTGCGAAGCTGAACAGCGCCTTTGTTTTCGCTTCTCCGATAGTACAATTCCTCTTCTACTTAAATCCAAAATTTTAAGATTCTAGCTCTTTTCTGTTCTTGCACTGACCGGTTTGTGTCGGACCTTCTCAGAAACCACATTGTTGGTTTTCCCACGAGGCGGCTCATTGTCTTGAACCGTAAGCAAGGTATATATTTTTGTTGACCTTGTCGTCCGGTCTGTGAACCTCGTCTTTGCTAAATTTGGTTTAGGCACGTTGGGATGTGAAGGTGAGTACTGGCTACCCTGACCAGGAAGAAACTATTGTTTTGGTTTGGGGTTTGAATGTTGTTGGTATTGGTAAATCGAACATTTTACCTACATGTGACAGTATCTGGCATTGTAGGTCTTATGGAGTCAAAGTCGGAAATTTAGATTTTAACATTTGTACAATGTTTATTATGTTTAACATCCATGCCCAAAAGCTTTAATAAATAGCGCTAACGATTAATGAGAAAGATAGAGAACCTCAAGTTGCATATTAGGATTTGTATTGGTAATAAATTAACTGACCTTGGAAAAATGTTTGTAACACTGAGTTATAGTGTCCTGTTCTGTTGTTCTTCACAGTGAATGTTCCCTAAACATTACAGAATCGGAAATTTCAAGGGTCTTGCCAGAAATTTCCATCCTTTCTTACTAGACGGCGTTTTTGAAACTAGTGACCTAGTGCGCAAAAATCCAACTAACGTCGCATACAATTTTGTGACATCAACTTTAATTCACGTCGTACCTCCACAAGACCCAAAGTCTCAGAGAACGTCACATATGTTGTGCCATTAATGTCCCGTGACTTAATTGGTATCTTTATGGTGGCATCGGCGTAATTAACGCCGGTCATAATTACGTCACCAGCTTCATCTGTTGTTGTCCCCCAAGTTGTCATTCGTTAGTCTCTGTTCCCATTTTTGGCGGCATGAAGTTGTCATTTCGTATTAGCGGGGTTTGTGATTGACTCTTCCTCATATTTTAAACCATTTCAATTCCCACTTTTATTGGGAGACCTTTTATTCTCTTTCGCACTCGGTCTTCTAAAGCTCTCCTTTGCCATGTAGCTTTCTGGCTTATACACCCCTCCATTGCATTGTCGATGGTTTGGCTCCAGCACGTAGCTGGAGAAGTTCAATGTCAGTTCGAAAATTGTACATAACTTGTCTTTCTCTTCTTTGTGTTCGTGATAATGGTTCACTCCGATTGATTTCATTTGGAACTTGTGGGGAATAACCATGTGTGCTGCTTTTTCCATGTTTCATATATTTCAGCGGTGTTTTTATTTCGCACCATTTGCCTATATTCGATTCTCCTTTTTCTAATGGTTGTATTCCATTTATAATTGATTGCTTTATTGTTTGGCTTTCCTGTTCTAAAAGAATTTGCGTAGAAAGGTACGAGTAGGCAGTGATATAAGAAAGAAATTCCCACTCCAAATACCGAGGAAAAACCTTAATTGACAACTAGGTACTAATACTTAGATAACATATCGTATTTCCCAACAGGCGGTCACTTCGTTACCCGAACTCAGATAAAAATATGAAAACGTACATAAGGTTCAAACAGCACGAAAATTCGACTCCAAAACATAAAACAAATGGAATCACAATAGAAGTATCGACTTGGAACGCTCAGTAATATAAAATCACTGGGGGGCTTAAACCGGTTTTACAGGCGCCTAACCTCACCCTCATCTTCTGCAGTGGTTCACAACATTTAGTTAGTTGATCGGTCTTCGTGGTAAATCTTTAACTAGTCAATCAATCACCAAGGACAAACACATAGATCATGATAACAACCCTGATAAATCAAAATCGAGGACTCAACAGATTCAGTAAGCTGACCGACGATGGAGATCCCTGGGCGCCGAATAACTTACTGAAACCAGGAGCGAAAGAAAACCACTAATTGAACCCCGGTGGGCCAAGCAACAGACAAGAAGCTCCGGCCCCAACCAACTAAAATGAATAGCTTAGTGTCTGACGCCCGACCCACCGGCGTGCAATTAAAAAAGGTAGCATAGTTATCAACCATGATTGGGTTAAAAAGTAAGCATGCAGACTTTCGCATAACATTCAAGTCATAACCTATACGCCTGTAACGTGTTACGATTTTTCTGAACTGCAAAGAAAACACATTCCTTCCTATAAGTTTCTTAAATTTGTAAACCAAGTCACCATAAAATTCTGGTTCCGCAAGGCCCTCACGTAAAAGCGTCTTCAGCCCTTTATTAAATTTGGAAATCATAGTGTCTGCGATAAAATTTAGAAAATGTTTTTCGAAGTTTATGATTCTGATAACACTGATGAAGAAGTTTGGCTGTTATACATTCGCGTATAAGTCCACTACATAATTGCAGACTCTAGCAAAGCTAATAAGTTGCGAAACGTATACATCATAGGAAGCACGGCGAAGAAAGTCACCATCCAAAAAAGGAAAAGTTACTATATCAAAGTCAAAGTCATCGCGTTTATTATAAATTTTGGAAGAAAATCCATTTGCAATAGAAAGATGTAAATCCAAAAAGGGGGCTTCGGTATCTGTTGTGTTGGTTTTATTCAACTTTAGTTCAGATGGATAAATTTGATTGACCATGCCTTCAAAATAAGGATTGTCAATGTTCAAAAGGTCATCGAGGTACATAGAAATCGAATTAAAAAGGTACAAGTAGGCAAAGATCAGGAAAAGGCGCAATCAGAAAAAGATTCCCACTCCAAAAACCGAGGTGGGAAAAAACCAAACTAACAATCAGGTACTTATACCATGAAACATTTCGTAAGCCGAATGAGCAGCTATTTTCCCAATAGGTGGCCACTCAGTTACTTTAACGTAACTAAAAATATGAAAACATACATAAGGCGCCAACAGCACAAAAATATTTTAAACACCAAGACATAAAACAAAAAGAACCACCACAGAAGTATCGACTTCGAACGATCAGTAACACAAAGTTACTGGCGGGCTAAAATCGATTTTACATGGCCATAACCTCACCCTCAGCTTCTGCAGTGTTTCATAACATTTAGTTAGTTCTTCGGTCCTCGTGGTGAATCTCTAACTAGTCAATGAATCATCAAGAACAAACAAATAATTCATGATAAACATCCTGATGAATCAAAAACCAGGACTCACAGATTCAGTAAGTTGCCCGACGATGGAGATCCCTGGGCGCCGAATAACTTACTAACTCCGGGGCAAAAGAAAAACATCAGTTGGACCCCGGTGGGCCAAGCAACAGACAAGAAGCTCCGGCCCAAACCAACTAAAATGAATAGCTTTAAGTCGGTGCCATCATAGAGTCTGACGCCCGACCCACCGGCGTGCAATTAAAGAAGGCAGCATAGTTATCAACCGTGATTGGGTTAAAAACTAAGCATGCAGACTGTCGCATAACAGCTTGATTCTCATGGTTAAGAAAATTCATGAAATCTCTTTCGTAGCAGTATAAAAATAAATCAGCTATGAGAGGGACACAATTTGTACCCATCGGAATTCCAACAATTTGTCTGTACAACTTGGTTCCGAATCAAATATAAAGATTATCCAGAAGATATGATAAGGCATCGCATACATTCTGACATGACCAAAGTGTATATCGACTTTGGTCAGAGGAAGTGAAAAAAAGCTTTTCTATCATTGGAGGCCAAATAAAGTGAAATATAGTTTTAATGCTCTTTCGAAGGTCCAGTCTATCAAATCGAGAAGTTTTTCTTTAATTAGATTATGTGGCAATGTGATATACAGAGTAGAAAAAATGGTATGTGGACAAGCTCGTCGCACGGAGCCCTCTACACTTCAGTTCACTGAGTACCAGAATTTTTATTGACCAAAACCAATTTTTATTTGAAGTTTCATACACCGTCTCACAGTATTATATCGTATGCTATGATATTTGATAGCAGTAAGACAGGAAGTTAATAATTTAGAAAGTTCAGTGGTAGTACAAGAACTAGAATTTGCAATAAATCTAGCTTTATACGGTATTTTATCATTGTTTATCGTGATTTATTTGTTTGTTCTTGATGATACATTGACTAGTTAGAGATTCACCACGAGGACCGAAGAACTAACTAAATGTTATGAACCACTGCAGAAGCTGAGGGTGAGGTTATGGCCATGTAAAATCGATTTAAGCCTGCCAGTAACTTTGTGTTGCTGATCGTTCCAAGTCGATACTTCTGTGGTGGTTCTTTTTGTTTTATGTCTTGGTGTTTAAATTTTTTGTGCTGTTGGCGCCTTATGTATGTTTTTATATTTTAAGTTAAGTTAAGGTAACTGAGAGGCCACCTATTGGGAAAAAAGCTGCTCATTCGGCTTAGGAAATGTTTTCATGGTATAAGTGCCTGATTGTTAGTTTGTTTTTTTCCCACCTCGGTTTTTGGAGTGGGAATCTTTTTCTGATTGCGCCTTTTCCTGATCTTTGCCTACTTGTACCTTTTTAGGTAACCAATACATCGTAGGAAGGTTGTCTTGGCCTTAAATGACACAAACAGAAAACTTAACAGGCAATTCGTTTAAGTGAGCATTAATTACAGAAATTTCATCACTATCTGACTCCTGATAAGCCACTGTACCATCAAGCTCCTGTTTTAAGGTGTTAACATAATGAAGCCTACAATCAACAACATTGTTTGCGGCCATGTATGCTGGAACCAAGACATTCTTTCTATGAAATTCTTGGATATCCTGCTTCAAATGCCTAAAGGACGATTTGGGTTTAGGCGGTAAAAGATTGTTATAATACTATTTAGTATTTTCCTTAATTCAGTGTGTTGTATAATTATATTGATTAGATCTATATAGTGTTACGTGGCTTCTCAAATTTACTGTTCGCCTATATATTGTTCACTACAGCCTCTGTACTGTATTACGTATATGACATTTTTGCCTTACAAGACATGTTGTCCTTTACTGTGAATACTTTATCTTTAAAATAAGCTAATGATCCTTCTATTATAAAATACAAAGACCGCATCGCGGCTCTTTACATTTTGTTTCTTGGCATTGACAGCCTTTGTTAGAAGATGTTTCAAGTTTGGTGGCTGCCGTTTGCTTTTTAGAAAAAAATATTTAAAAAAAAGATTCGTGTAGCTCATTATTCCTGTGCAATAATGATTTAAGTTGCTTAATGTCAGGATAAATTTCGGGGTTATCTAGGTTAGAAGTGGTTACACAAGGAATTATATTTGTTTCCTCTGTTTTATTATTATTGCTTAATATTTTCTAGGCGTTAATTATTACTGTTATAATTATTCAAATATAAATAATTCTCTAGATTAATTAATAGAATAATTATTTAAAGAATTAGTCTTATAGTGCCTAATCTTATAATCAAAATTCGATTGGTATCTTCTTGGTGGGTGTTTAGATTTGACTAGCTGTTTATTTTAATAAAATTCGAAGAAGATAGAGAACTAAAATGTCGGAGCAGCTTTATATTGTTATTTTGTAGGATGTTATTATGGTTAGTCACTATGAATTCGTTATTTGATGTATTGAAATACAGTTAAAATAACCTGTTGTCCCCTTTTAAATGGATCAGTCCAAAATTACGCCATAGAGAGCCCTCTGGTACTCGTTTCAATAATTTTACAATGGGTTTCAATACCTGCTGCGGGGAACCAATCAGTTGGGTTTTTGATTCATGACAAGCTTGACTTACGTCGCCATTTTGTTTTCTCGAGTCGGTGATTCCATAGCTTATCCTCGACGGAAATTTCGTGCTTTTAATTGGCGAAGTGTTTATTGGACTGACGTGCGGTGAGTAAATTTTTCTTTGCATGTTTAGTGAGTTTTTCGCAAACGAGGGTATAAAACGTTAGATTTGGGTCTCGATTTGTGTTTGACCTGGTTTCGTTAAATCACCTACGGCTCTGTAGACCAATCAAATGCCGTCGATTTGGAGGTGTGGCTCTGTCGACCAATCAAATGCACAACTGACGTGAAGAATGTGTGTCAAGCTGCTGTGACCTGCACTATAATGTAACAACATGATTTCCGATTTTATTCAGACTGGCTTGTAATGACTTATGATCAACTAAGTTTTCTTCGATGTCAATTCAATCTAACAAGTTTACCACATTATACAGTTTATGCTGAATCTGAATGGTTTACTGTTGATACGCTAAATTGACAATATATACGTCAATAGAGTGGTCGAAAGAAGTGAAATCAGTATCTCACTATCTGGCTAATTTTCTTAATTGGCCCATTTATTTTTCATTCACTACTTTAGGTCACTACCTCAGCCTTGGTTAAGGGTGTGTTTTAACAGGCAGAAAATCGTTTGTAATTTTGTTAAAAATCGCTCCGATGTGGTTCGTTTTCTACTTTCATTTTGACCGGAAATAACACATGGCCGAGCAGCTCTTTTTATGGAATATCATACATTTTATATCAGCCTTCAGCCAGCTTGAAGCATAATGATGCTTGAAGTAGCTGATATTTGTAAGTTTCTATTTGCTCGATGATCAGTTTATTTAACAGAGTCAGTGAAGTCGAACAAAACGAATGACAAGTTAAAACTTTTCGAAAATGCTTACTTCTCTGCACTGTTTTGCATTGTGATTGTATGAACATTTTTTATTTGGCATACTGGGACAATAGAACTTGGGCTAAGATGCATTGTTTGGCTTACAGATTTTTCTCGAGATGCATGTCTGTGTTTTTTCAAAGTGTTTATTTGTTTATTTAATAGCCTAACGCATCAGTTTAACTGAGTTAGGCGTAAAAAAATAATAGCTGTGTTTCCGCTAACCTGACTGACCCTGTCTCAACCCGCCGACTCTGCTATTTTTATGGTTAAAATAAAAAAATAAAAATTACGAGCATTTTCTGTAGCCCGACCCAAGCATTTCGTGTCGCGGGTTTTGTTGGTTTTTCTGATATGTCTCTGACAGTTTCAGCGTCTATTCTGTTGTATCGAAGAGTTCCCCCGATTACTTAGCGAGACTCTGTCGAAATGATGTAGAATTTGGTGTCATTTAGAAGCCACTGTGGCGCTGTGGTTAAGCCATTTGCCTTGTAAACCAGAGATTGTAGATACGATCCCGGGTTTCTCCAGTCCTTCGTATTGAGACTTTAAACCGAGGCCCCATGACAATTTTCCAGAACAAACTGCTCACAAGGACATACTGTGACTAGGCTGAAGACTGTGCTGTGAATAGTCTTCAGACATGACTTACGGACAAAATCTGTACCCACATGCACTCACACTGACTTCATGCGTCTTCAACTGGCATACAAGTCAACTGAGCCATTCAGGAGTTTATTCCACTATGAATTAGAAATGTCTTGTTCTAAAAGTGAATATACCGAAGGCATGTCACAACACTTCAAAGTGTTCTTAATTAAACAAACTTTTCTCATCTGGGTCTAACCTGTCTTTCTGCAATATGATATACCGGTCCCGATAGCGTAATGGTTACAGGGTCCGTTGCAGAAGCGGGAGGCTGTGGGTTCAGAGCAACAGATAAGCTGCGTATCTGCGTATTTTACTCATACTGTAAAAGCAAAAACCCAATTATTTTCAAAACTCTGCATATCACGTACGCTGGACATTTTCTTGATACGCAATTGTGAGTATCTGCCAAGCGTATGGCAATCAGCTGATTACAATCGAAACGGTGCATTTATAAAAATGTCCTCGCAGGTAAAACCGAATCCAACGGTCGTTAAATTATGCCTTCCTATACTGGATCACCCCGTTATCGGCTATTAGAATGTGTATTAAGTAAAGTATCCCGTATTACCTTTACGGTTTGATGGTACTGGGTTTTATCGGCTTTTAACCAGAACACCGGCAGTTTGCAAAGCCGTGTGCAAAAATAATTAAAACGAAAGTAGAAAATTTGACGCCATTTTAATGTGTCACAGGGACCCTTACAGTTGAAATTCATGTATATTCTCGGTGAAAATTCAATGATCTTTTATATGTGCATGCAGTATGCAGGTAAAAATTACTACATATGTTTTTTTTCTAGTCTCGCGTGTCTTGTGCTGGAACATGGTCAACTCGTACCCGAGTCAATTCGTACCCAAGTCATCTCATACCAATTTTGCAATTGAGTAAAATTGTCAAGTCATTGACAAAAGCCTTCTATTCTTAGAAGGCTTATGCAATGACTTGACAATTTTACTCAATTGCATCTTTTTTGTTGGGGTAACGTTACCCAATTTTTGAACAAGAATTCGGATTTCACCCGATTAATCATGATTTTGTGGAGTAAAATACCCAATTGCTTGAAAAATTATCTGTTGCTCTGAGTGGGTTCGATACAAGGCCGCGTCATTCCAGAGACGTTAAAAGATGGTACCAGTGGCTATCTTGCTAAAATGCGCTCAGCATTTATAAGGCGAACACTGGCTTCTCTCCACCTACTCCTGCCTCCCCCGCAAAATAAAATGACTTCAATGATAGAGTATGGCATACTGTAAATATGTTAAGATGATAGTAAGTGGCGGGTAATGCAGTTCTATCATCGGAGACTTGTGATGGTAATCATACCGTAACTCCGGGATAGCAGAGACCTCCTAGCAGTTTGAGGATAATACAATCAGAATAAACAGGTGTTGCTTTCAGAGAATTCTTCAGTTGTGCGTTCTAGGGACTAAATACTCCCCCATCCAAATCCCTGGTGAAATGTCATTTGGCGTGTCACCAGTAAACTACATGTATTCAGATTCAGTAATCCCTTATAAAGGGAGTCCCTGCATTTGGCATTTTTGTTGGTTCAGTTGCAGTTGCACTTGTACAATGGGCTGAGGTGACCCGGAACAGATATGCAGTTACAGTTATAGTTTTGAATTCGGGAGTAGTCTTTTTATCGAAATTTACATGTTGATGGTTTGTGTACTTCAGATTTCGTTTTGAAAATAAAGCTGTTTATTTCTTATTAGTTTGTCAATACTGGCCTTTCCTGCTAAGTTGCATGCAATAAGAGTATTGTTGTGTGAAATATGTCAGATTATACCATCCCCTAAATTGTTTGTATTGGGGTTTTGCATCGCAGTCAACTTTATTTAGGTCATGTTGCCATTGTTGGGATGCATATCTGAGAGAAGGTTTCTTTCTGGAGGACAAGACCCAGTGCTGGTGGGATTCCAACACAGGACTTTACAGTTCAGCGAGCTCTACCACTAGGCCACCCTGCTCTCAGATAGTGGTCTATGAACAAGATGAGACTGAAAGTTTATCAACCTCATTTGAGGCAAGGAGACTGAATCTTATTATAAAATATGTTGCCAGTCTTTGACATTGATGGGTTCACATGGCTGAAGAAGGTAGACCTCATACCTTTGCGCGGCATTGACCATTTTGACCTTTTTCAATAAAAACTGCGTATAAAAAAATTACATTTACCTACCTACCCTGGATTTTTTTGCTTAAAAATTAAAATGAAAATAAAAAGATTTTCCTACCTACCTACCCTAATTTTTTTCAGACCGTTAGCGGAAACACAGCTATTTTTTTTTAGGCCTTATGATGTTGGTTCACCCTATAAAAACAGTGGTACTAGATGTTTTTGGCACTGGTAAGACACAGATAGCTGTAAAAATGAGTGGGGCTTAGACCAAAAATTTGCCATGGCAGTGCGGGGAAGATATTTCCAGGGTTTGCTTTATATAGTCAAAAAGGGCTGTGAAAAAGGAAAGATAGCAGGCTACGGGGGGAAAACAGTGGTGGTTTTGCCAATGAGAAGTCCTGGCATGGGGTGGGGATTTTAGCGGGCATTTGCTGGACCAAAAGTAGAGTCCCGGCTTTTCACCGAGGCAGGGGGGGGGGGGTCTTGGTTACAAATGACTAGTAGTGCAGAATCACATGACGTTTATATGGTCTTCAAAATCATGAAGTGCACATAAGGCATGTAAAACACTAGAAAAGTAACAGCCGTCTGGTTGCTAGAGATTTTGTTCAAGCATAGTTAGTAATGATGTTTCAGCTATTTTGTTTTTTAGCTCACCTGAGCCGAAGGCTCACAGGTGAGCTTATAGTATACCCATGCTCCGGCGTCCGTCGTCCGTCCGTCGTCCACAATTTCAAAGATCTTCTCCTCTGAAACCGCTTGGCCAATCAAAGCCAATTTCATGTGGAGCATCCTTAGGAAGGGGGAACAAAAGTTTATATAAATGGTCCAGGTCACATGACCAAGATGGCCACCATGGCTATAAATAGCAAAAACCTTTAAAAATCTTCTTCTCCAGAACCAGTGGGCAGATTTCCACGAAACTTGGTATGTAGCATCGGGGACGCGGGCCCATCATAGTTTATATAAATCATGACCCTAGGATGGCCTTGACCTATTTTACGGCAAGGTCAACTTAGGTCGCCAATGCATTTGAATGGGAAAAAATGGTAAAATGCTATTTTATGGGTAAAACTTACTAGGAATGAGCAAATGGACAGTAGATTAATGTTAATGGAAAAATTTTAGCCCCTGGGGGTTGTCTGCCCCTGCCCTGGGTTAGGTCGCCCATGCATTTGAATGGGGAAAAGTGTTTAAATGTCATTTGTAGGTAAAAACTTGCAGGAAATGGGCAAATGGACTTTAGATTGATGATTCTGAAAAAATTTGGACCCCAGGGGTCTGTCTGCCCCCACCCCGGGGCAATATACATGTATAAGACCATAATATACAAACTTCATCTGCTCTAGAACTGCTAGGCCAAGCAAAGCCAAACTTTATGTGGAGGATTGTTAAGGAGGGGCAATGAACATTTGTATAAATGGTCAAGGTCACATGACCAAGATGGCTGCCATGGCTATAAATAGCAAAAACCTTTTAAAAATCTTTTTCTCCAGAACCAGAAGGCCTATGATTTTGAAACTTGGTGTGAAGCATCTGGGAATGGAGTTCTACAAATTTTATATAAATCATGACCCTGGGATGACCTTGACCTATTTTACAGCAAGGTCAACTTAGGTCTACCATGCATTGGAATGGGGAAAAATAAGAAAATGTAATTAAATGGCAGAAAACTTGCTAGAAATGAGCAAATTGACAGAAGATTTATGTTTAAGAAAATATTTTGGGCCCATGGGGTTGTTTTCCCCTGCCCAATGGCTATGTACATGTATATGACCATACATAATATTGAAACATCTTCTTCTCTGAAACCACTAGGCCAATCAAAGCCAAACTTTTTGTGGAGCATCCTTAGGAAGAGGGAATGAAAGTTTGTATAAATGGTCAAGGTCACATGATCAAGGTGGCCGCCATGGCTATAAATAGCAAAAACGTTTAAAAATCTTCTTCTTCAGAACCAGAAGGCCTATGATTTTGAAAATTGGCATGAAGCATTAAGGAACGGAGTTCTACAAAATTTATATAAATCATGACGCTTGGATGACCTTGACCTATTTTACAGCAAGGTCAACTCAGGTCGTCCATGCATTTGAATGGAAAAAAAAATAGGAAAATGTCATTTAATGGCAGAAAACTTGCTAGGAATGAGCAAATGGACAGAAGATTTATGCTTATGAAAATATTTTTGGCCCAGGGGTTGTCTGCCCCTGCCCCGGAGCTATATACATGTACATGTAGATGACCATAATATTCAAACAGCTTTTTCTCAGAAACTGCTTAGCCAATCAAAGCCAAACTTTATGTGGATCATCCTTAGGAAGAGGAAATGAAAGTTTACATAAATGGCCATGGTCACATGACCAAGATGGCCACCATGGCTATAAATATCAAAAAACTGACAGACTGGCACTTTTCTCAAAGACTGGTGTAGTTGAAATCGGATTTCAGTACTTGCTATAAATTGATCAGGGCTTGCTAGTCAGTTTCCAGGATGGCTTATGACCTAACTGACTTAACAGAACACAGTTATAGATTGGACATGATACATATATAAATTTGTGGGAGAAATAATGCTATCATGATTTTAAGTTTCTGTTTAGGTAATGTATGATAAACACAATGTATTTAGTTGTTTTTTATGACCCCAATTTTGAAAAAGTTGGAAGGGCATATTGTTTTCGACTTGTCTGTCTGTCTGTCTGTCTGTGCATGTGTGAGTGGGTGTGTCTGTAAGTCACCTTTTTTAAAACTTCTGAATGGTGCATGCTCGGGATTTGAAATTTTGTATGTATATTCTTCATGAAAAAATTGTTGACCCATATTTTTTTTCATGCCTGAGTTATGCCCCTTTTGTGAATTATCCCTTGGAAATCAAAATTTGGAAATCTTGTGTGCAAGATATCTCAAAAGGTATTAAAGCTAGAGCCATCAAATTTGGTACACTGGTTGGGGCCAAGGAGTAGATGACCCGATTAGCTTTTGAGAACTTTCTTTAAAATTTTGACAAAATTATGCAATTTTGAAAATGTCATTGATTTATTCCACTTTTCAGTGAAATTTGGAACTTTTGAATGGTAAATATTAGTTATTTTGAAATTACAAATGTATATTCCTCATGAAAAATATTCAACCCATATTTTTTCATGTCTAAGTCATGCCCTTTTTAGGAGTTATGTCCCTTTGAAAACAAAATTTGAAAATCATGTGTGCAAGAAATCCCAAAAGGTATTAAAGCTAGAGCCATCATATTTAGTACACTGATTGGGGCTGAGGAGTAGATGACATGAATAATTTTTAGCACTTTCTGTCAAATTTTGACAAAATTATGCAATTTTGAAAATTTCATTGATTTTTTTCCCACTTTTCGGTCAACTTGAAACTTTTGAATGGTGAATGGTGGGTTATGAAATTTCATATACAAATTCCTCATGAAAAAATATTTGACCCATATTTTTCATGTCTAAGTTATGCCCCTTTTTGGAGTTATGTCCCTTTGAAAACAAAATTTGAAAATCTTGTGTGCAAGATATCTCAAAAAGTACTTGAGCTAGAGTCTTCATATTTGGTATACTGGTTGATGCTGAGAAGAAGCTCACCTGGTAAACTTTTGAGGACTTTCAGTCAAATTTCGACAAAATTACTCCTTTTTTGATTTTTTACTCCATTTCTAAATTGTCTGCAAAAAGCTTACATTCTGTTTCTGGTCCGAACAACTTCTTCAGGAAATTAAATTTCGATTCATTCATATGAAATAAATGAATCATACAAAGTGCCAGTTTAGGGACAAGCATACAGTTGGGGGCATGGTGTTTTACAAACACGCATTTCTAGTTCTCTTTTTTTTTCAGGTCAATCAGTCATACAGTCTGTAGACAGTTTACTATCTGACATGAACACATGAAGGAATCTGTTTGATGGGTGGCACAGATGTAGTAAATGGGTAAGAGTATGTTGGAAAGTGAAGATGGTCATGAAGTTTATTTATTGGTGAAATATAGAGCAACAAGTTTATAGTTCTATATCAGATTCTTTTTATAAAGAGGCAAAAGTGGGCAATGGTCATGAAATGGCACAACTGGAAAGAAATTCCCACCCAAATGGGAAAAGACTAAATTGACAATCAGCTACTTGAACAAAGAAAGCATATGGTAAGCGAATGAGCAGCTGCTTCCAAGGTGCTCACTCAGCAAATTGAACTTAACTAAAAATATAAAAACATGCATAAAGAGCAAACAGCACATAATGTGAACCAATAACCATAAACAATTAGAACCACAACAGAAGTATGGCCTCTGAACAATCAGTATAGTAATATAAAATGTTTGGAAACCACCTTTTGTATTTCACCTTCTTCAGAAATAGTTACTGACAAATATAATTCACCAAACTGCCAATGTATCTGAAAATGGTTATCAAATAATCAGTAAAGGCTAAAAGTGAGATTAACCATGCATCTAATATATATAAGGGAGGTAATCTAAATACATGCATATTGACAATGTTATAGGAAATTCCAGGACTTCATTCAAATGTTAGCATCTCATTTAATGGGACCTAATGATGAAAGGCATATAGCAAACATATCGTACCGGACCTAAAGGGACTGGAAGTTTGATATTTTGTGGCATCATATTAAATGAAGCATTTGATAAAAATCTTTTTGAAAAAAATAATGGCATGCTGCTTTAGTCTTAAATTATAAACAAATACAAAGAACTTCTGCAAAGGTAGGTATATTGATATAATGTACATGTTCATGACATTTGTAAACTCTTTAGCTGTAGTTTTAGTAACTTCTACTGTTTTATATGAGCGAACAGGCCTGACACAAACCGACTTGTACAAGCACAGACAAGAGCTAGAACGTTGAAATTTCAGATTTCAGTAGAAGAAGAATTGTACTATCCGAGTAGCGAAAACAAAGGCGCCGATCAGCAGTTACTGCGAAGCTGATCTGTGCCTTTGTTTTTTGCTATAAAGAATGTTGTTTTTCCCATGTGGCGGCTCATATATCATTCATTGATTTTTCCAGAGGCTTTCAATTTGTATGACATTGACAAGAATGGTTTTATCACCATGAAGATGACTGACATCATTGATGCTATTTCAAGCATGGTTGAGAACACAAAGATGAAGATATGCCAGAAAAGAGAGTCAGGAAGAGGTTTCTCTCAGATGGAAATGGTTAGCTTTTGTCAAAGCTTATCAGCTCACCTGAGCTGAAGGCTTAGGTGAGCTGAAGGCTAATGGGGAGCTTATAGGATGGTACTCAAACCGGCATCTCTGCATGTGTGCGTTCTAATTTTCAAAGATTTTCTTCTCTGAAACAGCTTGACCAATCAAAGCCAAATTTCGTATGAGCATCTATAGGATGTTGGGACCAAAGTCCAACGTCTATATAAATAATTCAGGTCACATGACCAAGATGCTCAACTTTGCGTGAAGCATGAATCACTAAAGTACTACAAAGTATAAATCATGACCCTGTTTAGACCTTGGCATATTTTACTGCAAGATCATCATAGGTCGCTTATGCATTTGAATGGGAAAAACTGGTTAAATGTCATTTAAAAAGAATATCTTGCATGGAATGGGCAGCAGGACTGAATATAAATGATTATGAAAACTTTCCACCCCACAGGCTCATCTGCCCCTCCCCCCATTTTGTGAAGAAGTAGGACTGAATATCAATGATTTTAAAAAAGATTAGACCTCAGGGGTTCATCTGCTTCCACCTGGGGGCAATATTATGTATACAACCATAATTTTTAAACCTCTTCTCTGAAACTGCTTGGCTTATCAATGCCAACTTAAAGGAAGTGGGAACCAATGTGTATACAAAAAATCCTGGTCAAGATGGCTGCCATGCCCATGCATGGTAAAATCCATGACTTCTTTTCTTTTGTCCAATGAATGTATTTTTTGACTCTCAGGAGAGCGTTCATTGCATTTGTGCTACTTGTTGAGATTCCTAATTCCTATGAATGAGTTACTTGATTCTAAAGCACCTTTAAATATTTTTCACAAGGGATGTTGCTGGTATTTCATACAGGATGTAACTGCGATGTCAGGCCAAAACTAATATCATATAGTAACTCAGCTTTTAATCTCAACTGAAAATTTGTAAAAACCTGTTTAAAATCATATTGATTCCTAATTTGATTAGAAGAAGAGTGTCAATACAAATGCTGTAAATGCCATGTACAGATAATTTTGAGCCTGGGTCAAAAGTTAGAAAGTCCAATGGATAGACACTCAAAATTAGTAACTTTTTAATTTCAGGCTGGAGAACATTTTTCTGCTTCCTGCAATTATAATGTTGCAACTTCATGGTAATATGTTTGATTAGCACTGAGGTGAACCCAAGAACAGCCCTAAATCAGCAAATCTTTTATTGGTATGTAGATTTGCTCATGAAAATATTCTTCCTTTTCTGCTCATACAAATGTAACATTTGTCTGTTGTGAAAGAAATTTGCATTAAACACTAGTAACCTGCCTATGGGAAGCTAACCTGTGAACTGGAGGGTTTATAGGATAGAATGGACCTAAGCTGTTTACCATGGGGGACCGGTATAGTATTGTAAGCCAAATGAGCAGCTATTTTCCCAATAGGTGGCCACTCAGTTACCTTAACTAAAAATATGAAAACATACATAAGGCGCCAACAGCACCAAAAATTTTAAACACCAAGACATAAAACAAAAAGAAACACCACAGAAGTATCTAAAATCTTCTACTCCAGAGCTAGTGCACCAGTTTCAACAGAACTTGGGATGTTGCAGGCGGAAACAATCTATGCTTATAAATTACGACTTTCACTGTCATTGACCTACTTGAGGCAATAGTGAACTCTAGGTTCCCTGGGCATTTGGTTTGGGAAAACTGAAGAAAATGTCATTGAGAGGGAAAATCTTGCACAAAATTAGCAAATTGACAGAATATGCTGCATGAGTCTGACCAACAACAACAACAACAACAACAAAAAAGGATCCCAAGAATTTATCTGTCAGCACCTTGGATTTATGTACATGCATTTGACCATTTATAGTATTCATACATGTTTTAATGTTGTTATACATGTATATACCAGACCTCAGGTTATCATTTACTAGACCATTGACCCTTTCGTTTCAGAGAACCTGCCAGTCTCAAATTAGGCCAGTTCCTTCAACCACCAGCTCATCAACTCAGGCAGTGCTAAATGCAGAGATGTTCCTTAGAAAAGATGACTGAAAGAAATTACTTTGTCATTCATGGAATTTGATGATAATTTTCAAAATTTGTTGAGCTCATTGGCTTGAAAATGACAAGTATACCAAAAACCATGACACTTTTAGTAAATGGTGAAAAAATATGAATTGAGATGGACTGCAAACATAACTGAAACAGTAAGAGTGTATGATGAGAATGCTTCAGACAACGCTGCTATTCTTGGTCTACACATTAATGTCCAGTACAAAAGAAAATATTGAAATGCTGAAATGCTCAGTTTAAGTAAATGATAAATGGATACTGTGTCATTTTCTTATTAAAACCGGCAATGTCTGTGATATTGAAATCTAAAAATCTGATTGCATATCATAACATTCTTCACAGAACACATACAGTATTTTAAAAAAAGGTACAAGTAGGCAAAGATCAGGAAAAGGCACAATCAGAAAAAGAATCCCACTCCAAAAACCCGAAGTGGGAAAAAAAACCAAGCTAACAATCAGATACTTATACCATGAAAACATTTCGTAAGCCGAATGAGCAGCTATTTTCCCAATAGGCGGCAATCAGTTAACTAACAATATGAAAACATACATAAAGCGCCAACAGCACAAAAGAATTAAACACCAAGACATAAAACAAAAAGAAGCACCACAGAAGTTTGCATCTGAAACTGAATGGTTTACCAGTGACTCGCCAAATTGACAATACTTCACTAGGGGGTGCACCAGGAAGGAAATCAGTCCAACACATATGCCAACTCAAAAACAAGTTCTACCTCAACTGAGCCAAAGACTCACTGGTGAGCTAATAGGTGCTAGTTAAGCTAAAAGGATTGGCATGTCATGGCGTCAGTCGGCTTTGTCAATTTTATTTGTACATGATAAATGAAAATCTCCTCTAAACCTCATGGTGTATATTAACCAACTTTCAAATCGAAATCTTATTCCAATTTGTTACAACGTTTCCCACAGTAATATCTTAGAAATGCCTAAGAAACAAAATTTGACATCGCCACAAAATGGGTTAAAGTCATCGTTGGATCAAATAGTGACTGCTTTCCCAGTTTTGTTTGGTTTACTTTAGTTAAATGATGGCTTATTTAACTTTCCAGTCAAGTTATTTTGTCATAGTGAGAAGCCACTACTTTCTGGGTTATAAACTATGTCAAATCTGCCTTCGTTTCTAAAAACTTTCTAGTAATATGATGGAGATAATTCATTTTGCATGTAGCAACGCCATATATAATATGAATACTTCATATTATATTTTTCTTGTTCTTCTGTCTAAAGAGTGCACTTTTGAAATTGCATCTTCGATAAGCCATAAGGTTTAGGGAATATTTGTGTTTAAGTACAGTAAATACTTCTTCAAATCACCCAAGCGGTTGTTCAAAATGCCCTCTTTGGACTTAAATTATATGGCATATGGCATACTATTTCTTGTATGTTTCGGGTGACAGGATGCATATAAAAGATACTGTTTCGAGTCTGTTTGTTTGTAGAATATGTCAGTTAGTATTTTACCCCAATGAGATTCACCACGAGGACCGAACAACTAACTAAATGTTGTGAACCACTGCAGTAGCTGATGGAGAGGTTAGGATCCTGTAAAACTTGTTTAAGCCCGCCGTTAATTTAATATTTTTTATTTTATTTATACAATATTTAAAGAGGAATACACAATTAGCTAAAATAGCCATTCTACCTTGTGGCCCTCTGTAAAACGATAACACATTTACAATATGTACAAATAATATATAAATATTCTATGATATGATATTTAGAAGTAAGGATATTTTCATGTTCAGATGAAAAATCTTAAAGTACCATAAATTCATAAAAGTAAAAACAATTCTGATGGACACATAAAACTTAAAACGAGTTAAAACAATGACATTTGTTATGAATTATAGTTTTACCAGACGTAGATTTATAAAGCCTATCTGCATCGTTCGCTTCATCCAACCGTATCACAATGCAACAGATTGATCAGCTCAGACAGTACATAGAATATGTAAAATACTAAGTTGATGACCTAAAATTAGATTTAAAAAATGACATTTAAATAAGAATCTTATAAAATGTGTAAAAATAATCACATCGTAGCTTTTAGACTTCTTTTAAAAGAATTCAATGTATCGCAGTAAACAAAAAAAAAAACAACAAAAACAACACAATATTAGTAATCGTTCCAAGGCAATACTTCAGTGGTGGTTCTAATTGTTTTATTTTTTTAATTGAATTTTGTGTTGTTTGCACCTTTGTATGTTTCTTATTTTAGTTAAGTTTGGGTAACTGAGTGGCCGCCTTTTGAGAAATAGCTGCTCGTTCGGCTTAAGATATGTTTTCTTAGTATAAGTTTCCCAACCCGATTTTTGGAGCGGTAATTTCTTTCTGGTTGTGACGGTTTTCCTGATCATTGTATATTTTTGTCTTACCATTGAGAAATAATCTTCATAAAATCAATAAATGATGAAATACATGTGTATTGCAACAATGATGATGATAACCGTGTTGGCAACGAAAACGATGATGATAACAATCTAGTTCTGTTGCAAATACTATTCTCTTCTCAAGATTAATACCTTCACAACCTAGGAAAGTTCAATGGCCGCGAAAACTGTTATTCAAATGATCTTCCAATCTCAGTAGCCTTTGCTTTATTTCCTGTCAAGGTGTTTTGCTTAAGAAATAGATCAGCTCTAGCAGTGAATTGTTGAGTAATAATTCACTGTTTGGAGGTCAGTTGTAAAGAAGATCAAATCACGAGCGCGTAGCGCGAGTGATTTATCTTCTTACAACTGACCACAGGCGCTTGAAGTCCTATACTGTATATAATTATAATCATAGTGTAAGTCAATATAGAATATATATTGACCTTAGACACTACCGTAAATCTGATGCTTTTTGGGTCACTAATGTAACTTCAAGCGCCTGTGAACTGACCGACAAACAGTGAATTATTACTCAACAATTCACGCACTTGAGTTGATCTATTTCGATTCTAACACACAATAAACGGAATAAATGTTGCTGAAACCGTCGATATCGTTCAGCTTTCCGTCATTGCATTGCAGATATCCCGCCGAATATTTGACTGTAATGCTGGTATTTACACACACTTATTACGTGTGTTGTGCGCTAAAACGACGTTTCACCGTCTAACGCTGCTTTGTGGGACAGCTGACGTCACATATGCCGCAAAGTAACGTCACGCTTATTCGCCCAGTGAAATTGTTGCACAATATAACACGTTTTTTACCATTGGCTATATAGGCGAGGTATGTTAGAATAAATATTTATGCAATCAATCGCAAAAGTTAAAACGAATCAGCATCAAACTTTTAAAGGCTTGCGATCACTTAAGACCACTCTAGGTATCTTCAGACCATATCAGACCGTATCTTCAAAACACCTGTGAAGTTTCAAAAGAGTCATAAAGCTGTAGGAGAGTTGCGCGTGCAAGGTACGCATTATGTGTCCACTTTTATTGAAAAAATGAAAGAAAATGATCAAGTTCAACTAGCAAAAAAAAAAAAAAAAAAAAAAAAAGAGTCGCATAGCTAATCTTATAATTAAAAGACTATGTTTATAACATCTGTAAAATTTCAGAAGAGTCAGCTTAAAAATGTAAGATATCCACCGCCCAGTCACTTTAATTGTCGAACTAATAAATTTAAATTACGAAAACCATGTCGCTTCGCTTTACTTTGAAAAGACGGATGTCATGAAAGAAACAAATCTATCAACATATACTTCAGTTGTTGACTGAAAAAACTTTAATATCACTAATGCTCGCCATGTTACAAAGAAAAATAAAAACACATAATAAATAAATAAATAAATAAATAAAACAAATTAATTAATAAATAAAAAGTACCTGATTTCCAGTTGTTGTTTTCTTGAAGAATACGGAAATCACTTTGATACTTCTTTGGTTATAATAAAATTTCAACAATAAGCATATTGTCAAGTCACGCCCCAAACTGCGAAGTCACACCTCCTAACTCTACAGCCATGCCTAAACTGGTTCTCAGTCGCGTAAGCTTTACACTTTACCGGGACATTGCACGACTCGTGGCACTGCATCGACCGTATTGTAGAAGAATACCGGTTGGTAAAGCGGCGTCGACGTGTAAGACCATTATGAAAATTTGCCCATGCAATAAACAGAGATTTTTGAAGCTTTAAAAATTGAAAATTTTCAGCTGAAAAATGTTGGTATTTTTTATTTTTTGCTCAAAACATAGATTGTGGGTACACGTTAGAACCGCCTCGCCGAGATGGTTCTAACGAGTACCCACAATCTATGTTTTGGAGCAAAAATAAGAAAAATAGCTATACCCCTGCATACCCCAGTTTTGCTATATAAAAGTGGGGTTCAAGGGGGTATACATTTCATGGGCATGTTTTCCTGATTATTCCTTACAATACATTCATCATCCAGAGATAATACTGATCAATGATCAATTTTTTTACAAAAGAAAAACTGTAAAATTATCAAGTTTAAGAAACAATTTGATATGATGTTTGCTAAACAAAGAAGGTATGATGTAATTATCGCTCAACCTTACAAAGCTTGCGAAAGATTCACCTAGTGGTATGACCTATGGAAACATCAGGAAAACAAGTCCGTAAAATGTATACCCACGTAAACCCCTCTTTTATAAAGAAATATTGTGGGTTTGCTGGGGTATACCTAATTTTCTTACTTTTGATCCAAAACATACATTGTGGGTACTCGTTAGAACCGCCTCGGCGAGGCGGTTCTAACCGTGTACCCACAATGTATGTTTTGAGCAAAATTATTAAAAATATCATTTTTTTTTTCTGGTTAATTTTTCAATTTTTACAGCTGAAAAAATCTGTATATTGTACGGGCATGTTTTCGTGATGCATTGTTTTTTTTTTTTTTTTTTTTTTTGTTTTTTTTTTTTTTTTTTGTTTTTTTCGTTCTCATCTCATCTGAACATGATGATTATTACAACTGCTCAATAACTGCTCCATTGATTGTCGTCTAGTTTGCGGACACTAAATGAGTCTTGTCTTTTCTGGGCTTGCAGTAGCCACAACTGATGCAATTTTCTGGATAAATTCACTAATGGTAGTCTGTTTATGAATGCAGATGCACACAAAGTAATGGGCTCATAAGATCTACTTCTATCGTGACTTGGTTTACAAATTTAAGAAACTTAAAGGAAAGAATGATTTTTCTTTTCAGTTCAGAAAAATCATAACTCGTTACAGACGTATAGGTTATAACTTGAATGTTATGCGACAGTATGCATGCTTAGTTTTTTACCCAATCATGGTTGATAACTATGCTGCCCTCTTTAATTTCACGCCGGTGGGTCGGGCGTCAGACTCTACATGTATGATGGCCTCGACTTAAAGGTCCACCAGGGTTCAACTGGTGTTTTCTTTTGCGCCGGGTTTCAGTAAGTTTTTCGGCGCCCAGGGATCTCCATCGTCGGGCAGCTAACTGAGCCTGTTGAGTCCTCGTTTTTGATTCATCAAGGTGGTTATCATGATTTATTCGTTTGTCCTTGATGATTCATTGACTAGTTAGAGATTCACCACGAGGGCCGAACAACTAACTAAACGTTGTGAACCACAGCAGAAGATGAGGGTGAGGTTAGGCGCCTGTAAAACTGGTTTAAGCCCCCCAGTAATTTTATATCACTGATCGGTCCAAGGCGATACTTCTGTTGTGGTTCAAATTGTTTTGTGATTTGGAGTCGAATTTTTGTGCTGTTTGAGCCTTATGTACGTTTTCATATATTTAGTTCAGTTCGGGTAACTGAGTGGCCGCCTATTGGGGAATAGCTGCTCACTCGGCTTACGGCTTGTTTTCATGGTATAAGTACTTAAGTGTCATTTAAGTTTTCCCACCTCTCGGTTGATGGAGTGGGAATTTCTTTCTGATTGCGCCATTTCCTATTCATTGCCTATTTGTACTTTTTCTATACATGAGGGTCTGGATGGGGTATAATGATTAATGAATAATGGCCTAAAATTTTTAATGAGAGTGAATATAGAGCAAAAAAATTAATGATTAGTGAATAATGAGTTCCTAAAGAATAATGAATAAATGTAAATTTTTAATGAATAGCAGAGTAATATAATGAATAGTGAATAATAACATTTTAAAGAATAATGAATATGCTATAATTTGGCTATGGAATATTGTCTTAGATGGCCTCCCTGACATTCCAGAATTTCATTTTTTTTCTGGGGTCTGGACGCCTCCAGACCCGATTTCGTTCAAATGTTGTATTCATATTTTAGAAATCCTTGAATGCTTGGAAAGACATATGTCTGGAAGTCAAGTATGTAGGGGCTTTCCTCATGGGCCAATTGAAAAAGAAATGTGTCATTTGAAGGCAGAGAAAAATAAATTAAATCATTCTGGATGTTTACTGAGCCAGATACTATTTCACCATTTCGTTTGCTAATGTGTATTTTCTTTTTATTCTATTACCCCACTTTGTCCTTATTATGTATGTTCCAATCCTATAATGATAATATTTTCTGTGGATGTACATTATCTTGCTGTCTTATATGACAGAACATAATAATAGTGTCTTTTGCAATCAGAAACAAGGCAGCACTAAAAATGTTCATGCCAATCTATCTGGCAATTTAAATGGCACTACATATTTTTTTCCTCGCTCGCTTCGCTTGCTCGGTATTTAAGACATTAATAAAATGTATTGTACAATCAGGCACAAACACAAATCCATACATCACATATTACTCCGCTGCTGACTAGTTTACTAAATAAAAATAACAGCATTTTATTATACCTTTACCCCTGAAGTTACAATTTTTCTTAAATAACCTTTGGTATTCATAATTGAGGAGAAAGATTCACGGTATTTAGTATTTAAGGTGGAGGGGATTATACTCCCAACAGATTTAAAAGGCTAAAACAATTGGTCCTTGTGGCTTGAGCTAAGGGATGCCTTAGGTTGGGAACACCTATTTGCTTATGGTTATTAGCTGGGCGAAGAAGGCGTGACTAGTAATATTTTAATGAATAATCGAGCTAATTTTAATGAATAAGCCAAAATTTTAATGGCAGTGAATAAATGGCTAAATGTTTAGTGATTAATGAATACCAGGACCCCCCATCCAGACCCTCATACATTATGTACAAGAAGTGTGGAAGAGTTAAGCTATTCATTTTAGTTGGTTGGGGCCGGAGCTTCTTGTCTGTTGCTTGGCCCACCGGGGTCCAACTGGTGTTTTCTTTTGCTCCGGAGTTAGTAAGTTATTCGGCGCCCAGGGATCTCCATCGTCGGGCAGCTTACTCAATCTGTGAGTCCTGGTTTTTGATTCATCAGGATGTTTATCATGATTTATTTGTTTGTTCTTGATGATTCATTGACTAGTTAGAGATTCACCACGAGGACCGAAGAACTAACTAAATGTTATGAACCACTGCAGAAGCGGAGGGTGAGGTTAGGTACCTGTAAAACCGGTTTAAGCCCGCAGTAACTTTGTTACTGATCGTTCCAAGTCGATACTTCTGCGGTGGTTCTTTTTGTTTTGTGTCTTGGTGTTTAAATTTTTTTTTTTTTTTTGCTGTTGGCGCCTTATGTATGTTATCATATTTTTAGTTAAGTTAAGGTAACTGAGTGGCCACCTATTGGGAAAATAGCTGCTCATTCGGCTTACGATATGTTTCATGGTATAAGTACCTTATTGTTAGTTTGGTTTTTTCCCACCTCGGTTTTTGGAGTGGGAATCTTTTTCTGATTGCAAAGTAATACACTTTCAAAAAATGTTTAATGTATAAAATTAATGTAAATGTATATTTGTATAAAAAAAAAAAAAAAAAAAAAAAAAAAATCCAAACTATATTTCTGATTGTATCCCACCACTTTTCCGTGAGGTGTCTAATAATTATTATTCATTGCATAACAGTGCGCCCGGATAGCTCATTTGGCTTCCAGCTATGTACCTCTGCCGCGCAGGTTCGAATCCCACTGGTATCCCCAGTAAAAATATTGATTACTGAAAAAACTATCAATGGCTCCTGTATGCTCACTGCTCTTAAATACGGAAGCGTATTAGGCTCAAGTAGATTTTTTTTTTCATCTCGTAATAACAAGATCACAAGTCAAAAATACGACTTGACAAGTTGAAATTACGAGATAGCAAGTCAAAAATTCAACTTAACAAGTTGAAATTTTGACTTGTCAACTTGATATAATGCATTTTTAAGTCAAAATTACGACTTGGTAAGTTGAAAATACGACTTCGCATGTTGAAATTTCGACTTGTTAAGTTGAAATTTCGACTTGTTAAGTTGAAATTTCGACTTGTTAAGTTGAAATTTCAACTTATTAATTTGAAATTTCGACTTGTTAAGTTGAAATTTCGACTTGTTAAGTTGAAATTTCAACTTATTAACTTGAAATTTCGACTTGTTAAGTTGAAATTTCAACTTATTAACTTGAAATTTCGACTTGTTAAGTTGAAATTTCAACTTAACAAGTTGAAATTTCAACTTAACAAGTTGAATTTACGACTTGTTATGTTGAAATGTCGACTTCTTAAGTTGAAATTTCAACTTATTAACTTGAAATTTCGACTTGTTAAGTTGAAATTTCAACTTATTAACTTGAAATTTCGACTTGTTAAGTTGAAATTTCAACTTAACAAGTTGAAATTTCAACTTAACAAGTTGAATTTACGACTTGTTATGTTGAAATGTCGACTTCTTAAGTTGAAATTTCAACTTATTAACTTGAAATTTCGACTTGTTAACTTGAAATTTCAACTTATTAATTTGAAATTTCGACTTGTTAAGTTGAAATTTCGACTTGTTAACTTGAAATTTCGACTTGTTAAGTTGAAAATTCAACTTATTAATTTATTATTACATGTTGTGAAGTCGAAATGTCAACATAATAACTCGAAAATACGCGAGAACAAGTCAAAATTACAATATGTAAATATGAATTATTTGAACAACAAGTCAAAAACACGAGATGAGATGTTGAAATTTCAATATATGAAGAGATAAATACGTGTTTGCATGTCAACATTTCAAGATGGTATTATGGCTATTTCACAATAAGGGTTTCCAATATAATTGGCAATTACCTTGTCAAGTTCATGAATACATCAGGTGTCCCTTTCACAACTTGACCTGAGGAGTTGGTAAATCAATTGAATTGGTCCAGAGATAATTCCCCAATAATATATTCCTAGTGTACAAGTTTACAATAGGAGGTGTGAAGAGATCATTGTCAAAGGGGAGAAAGTTGCCTATTATGAAACTTTTTACACCAGGTACTACTTTCCATGATAATAATTTACACCATGTATTGAAAAGCAGCATTTTTGTCAAGGTTAGCTCACCTGAGCAAATGCTTGTTAGCTCACCTGAGCTGAAGAGGCAAAACATGAGCTTATGAAAGATGGATTATAAGAAAACAAGTCATAATTCTTATGAATAATTTGCTCATAAAGCAAGACATCTGATTAGACAATGTTATGGCAAATTTACCATTTGAATAGCCAATATAATACCCAATGATACTGTCAACTTGATGAAATACATCAGGTTTCTTTTGCAAATAAGTAATAATCTCATTGATTACAGTATACACACAATGTAATGAAACACAAAAATGTTCTATCATTGTCAGCTCACAAGAGCAAAGTCTTGTTAGCTCACCGAAGCTAAGCCTAATCACAGTGTATATCCGAGCGTATGCAAAACAGACGGTTACGGAACGGACAGACGTTTACAGGAGCACGCGCTTTTTCGCGCCAAAAATGTTTTTCCGTTCTTTTAAAGTGACTAATGCAAATATTGAGACCAAACTAGAGTAGATGTGTTGCATACATACCCGTCTAGTTGTCTGTGCTCAAGAGCACAATGATTTTTCAGGGGGTTCGCCATAACTGCCCAAGACGTGTGAAAAATGGCATATTTTGTATTTTTTTTTTTTGGCTGTGTGTCGAGATTGCTTGCAAAATAAGCCATTGTCAACCTTTTGGATTTAGTCCGTATGTAGTTAAATATGTCCTGAACCACCAGACATTAAATATTTTATATGTTTTCCAGTAAAAATAGCCAAGATTTGTTTTTTTCTGAAGCGTATGGTAATTTCATGGTTACGGGGCGGTACAGTCGTTTGTTACGGAGCGGAACAGACGAAATGACGCATTTCCATACGAAACGGAACAGACGTAGGCGAGCTTTAGAATACGGATAGAAACAGACGCTGTATAGTAGAAATGTAAGATACAAACATGTTTTAGCTCACTCGAGCTTTCTGATTCACTATAGACAGCGGAATTTTTACAGACCCAGCGTCTGTCTGTCCATCTGTTCCTCACCATCCTGCTAAGCAAATATTTCACCACATTCATAGGGAGAAATACATATGAAATGCCATCCGGTGGCTGCTAATGTCCGGACCACAGGCCAATCACGTTCAATGCCACCCGCAGCTAGCTAGTGGCTGACAGTCGGTATTGTGTCCTTGTCACAGCTAGACGACACTAGCACTTCGATGAGTAATCAGGCAGCGGAAGCCATTTCCCGACAGGTTTTTGTCATGACATCTAAAATTCTAAATCCTTACTTTAATAAATGTTTATGGCGTACGTCATAACAACATGGATTCATTCGATGCTTCATCATGTTCATATTCCGATGCTTCATCGTGTTAATATGCACAAGCATGGCTAAATAGTAATAAACTGCGAGTAAATCAAATAAGTAAGATGCATGACAGAATCATATATGCTTACAAATCACGCCAAAGATTTTATCTACTGCCGCAAGCTCCCTTTTGCGGCGTCTTGGCTGATTCTCACGCATCTGACATTCATATATGGAAAGACTTTGGAATATATGACCGATGCTTTGGAGAGTACTCCCGCCGGTGTGTACGGAGGTGGGTGTTCGCTTGATGACTTTGCTTAAGGACTGAGTATGCAAACAGGGAACCTTTTCCTTTGACCGAAATTCTAGGGTCTCTATATTACTAACGTATTCAGCACGAGTGCCAGCCTTTCATATAGACCTCCGGTTAAAACAGACATGAGTCTTATTATCGGACCTTTTCAGACTTTTTTCAGTCTTTTATTTTAGAATTTATTGTTAGATATGCACTATTAGTGATACTATATTTAAAGGAGAAGAAAAGCCGTGATTGCCTCGTGATGCTGAGCACCAAGGAAGCCATTGGTACCATTTTAACGCATTTGATATGGCGCGGCCTGGGCGAACCCACGACATCTCGCCCCCGAAGCGGGCGCTTTTACCACTGAGCTATCGGGACCTCTCCCCCACCCCTCTCTCTCTGATCTGCTGTTTGCCCCCAAACAACTTTTTGTTTTCACAACATAGTCGATGCTATTCTGATACATGTACGATGCTGATCCAGGCCACCAGGTGTATTCCATCTGGTCACGTTCGAGTGCTACAATACAGAAGGTTGCCGCAAAGTGTTATATTTGACATCACAGTGTTGTTCATGTAGTACTCATGGCCGTCTGTGACCGCTCCGTATGCTGATTCGTCTGTTTTTTTCGTAGGCTACGTCTTTTCCGCCCCGTAACATAAACGAATCTGTAGACTGTTCCGCTCCGTAATGTTTTTGTTGCTAAGCAACAAAATTCTGCTTAAACTACAAGGCTTCCATGCCGGAAATTATGGTGTTTTGGAAGATAGTAGATGGACATGCAAGGCCGATATAACAATACATTCGAAGCGTACAGTTTTGGATGAAAAACTGTACAAAACATTTTTGGCGCGAAAAAGCGCGTGCTCCTGTAAACGTCTGTCCGTTCCGTAACCGTCTGTTCTGCATACGCTCGGATATACACTGTGCTAATATCTTTATCAAATCGCTTTGCCCATGTAAAAAGTATTGACGGTTACATTATGAAAAACATGCCCATGCAATATAAAGAGATTTTTTTCAAGAAGCAAAAAGTGCAAGTTTCGTTGATTTTATATATATATATATTTTCACTCAAAACATACATTGTGGGTACATGTTAGAACCGCCTCGCTGAGGCAGTGCTAACGAGTACCCACAATGTTTTTGGATAAAAAATAAGAAAATTATGTATACCCCTGCAAGGCTGTAACCCCAGTTTTCCTATATAAAAGTGGGGTCTAAGGGGTATACATTTCACGGACATCTTAACATGATGGTTTGTTTTTATTGTATGGAGGTTTAACGTCCCAGTCAACAATTTCTTGATGTATTCATATGAGAAAACCATGATATGCTTATCTGCATCTTTTGTTTTTGCTACATGGATAGAACAACGCCATTATTAACTAACCAAGAACAAGCTGACCTGTCCTGAAATTTGTCGTTCAACATAGCTTATCATCATCTTTGTTTTCGCTTAATAGATTACACAAGTCAAACTGATTATCAAGAGACAACCAACACAACTGAGAAAAACAAACACAGATGAAATCAATGTGCAAAATGAGGTAATAAATACCTGTCTGGGAACAGCTTTCTACAGACAGTTATTTGAATGCTATAGTGATAAATTGATTCCATCTGCGTTGGTTATTCTCAGTCACGTTGGTTGTCTCTGGATAACCAGCGCGCAAGACCCCTTGTTAATAATTCTGAAATTGCATGCCTGTAGCTCTTCTGTTGTTGCACATTCAGGTTTGTTTTTGAATGGATGGTAAAACCTGAAGACATGTTTTCTCAAGGTGTGAGTCATAAAAAAAAATGTTACACCCTATGGGCGGTTTGCCTTTATTACGTCAGGGTGAACATTTGTCACCAACATGACAGGCATATGTACCAGCCGGGTTTTGAACCCGCAACCTCTTGATTGCTAAGCGAATACGTTATCCATTACACCACCGCGGCTGTACTTTAAATACCTTGATTATGGGTCATTATCAGCTTTAACTCTACACTAGGAAAAAAGATTACACCATCAATTTGTAAGGCAGCAATTTAGATATGAATGAATTTGAGATCATGGACCCAGAATTACAATGCTCCCTTGAGGTTAAGGAAGACCTTAGTTAAGGTGGCGAATTTCAGCATCCAAAAAGATACATTTAAAACATACTGAAGTCAAACTTGTCGGTTTTATTATGTAAATGACATTTTCTTCTACACGCCTGAACATTTTCGTAAATACAGTTATTGATTTTAATGGTACAATATCGTGTCGAAAGGACCAGTCTCCATAAGGGGCTTTTGGTGGTACCTGAATATTTGAATAATATTTTGGTAGCATATAGCCACATAAAGAGGGCATGCACTGGTGGAAAGTTTGAGTTGAACGGGCTTTTGGTTTGGTAGTTATGGGAAATTAAAGTGGGTGGGGTAATTCCATACCTGTTTTACCTGAAGGAGAAAATCATAAATTTTCATTATTTTTATAAAGTGTGGGCAAAAAGTTTTATCATACAATGAAAGGACATTGGTCACATAGTAGATTGGTATGAGGATTAATTATGTGCCCCTAAAAAGTACCGAAAATATTACATTGATACCAGGTCTTGAATTTTGAGTATTTTTTATCAACCAACTTTGCCAAAAACATGAACACGTCTCTACAAAGCTATATAATGCAACCATATTTTGAGGAAATATTGTACAATGCTTGGGTATTGCAGAATTATGGGGATTTTTGTGTAGCTCAGTTAATTAATGAGTTATGTGCCCTTGAATGCCAGAATCTGACATGAAAATGTTAAAATGTGTAAGTTTTTGGTTAAAGGTTCACTAGTTGCGTATATCTCATGAATCAACCATCACAAACCATTCATGTTAGGACCATAGGTACCCTAAAGGGTTTGCTTTCTTTCCATGAGTTCGGACACCAGGGTCCATGCCCGGGGACATGGCTAAAGGTCAAAATCTGGATCACCTTTTAATGTGTTGTTTACAATGTTTATGTTTCTTCTCCATACCTTAAAAACAATCATAGGAATGTGTTAATATTTTATTGCATGGCACCATGTCCTAGGTACTATCTCCAGGGGTGGGGCTACAGGTCAAAATCTAGAACTTCTTAAAAATTGTATTTTCTTTACTTTTCTTTACAACCATGTTCAGAAATCATTCATACTTGGCCCATAGGTACTCGATTAGGTTTGCTTTGTTACTATGAAATCAGACTCTAGGATCCATGCCCAGAGTAGGGCTAGAGGTCAAGATCTAGGGCATCTTATATTATTATCATTATTATTATTATTATTATTATTATTATTATTATTACCGAAGAATGGCATTCTATTTTCATTTTCCATCTAGGACCAAGAACCTGACACTCAAGTCCTAGAATGAGTATACAAGATATCTCTGTATACTGCTCTAAAATGGATCTGTCATTCTACCACACTCCCCCATGGTTGTAGGCAAAGTGCTGTTTGCAAATGTACATTTCTAAAAATGTACTTGTAGAGGGTTCTCTCTTTGATTTGGGAATTGAGTTTCAGTATGTCATGGGTGAACATGTCTGGAAGAGATCAGGGAAAGGGGTGGGGTGGAAGGGCCTCGAGCCGGGGTTATACGTGCCTCTCAAGGCAATTTGTGCCTCTAAAGATAATAGTTTTCTAGTTCATTGATATGAGTGTTAAATGTGTATTTTGCTTGAAATGCTGCGTTTGGAAAAGGATTATCTATTATAGCCAATCACATAATGCAGGTTCTTAATGTTGTGAACCACTGCAGAAGGTGAGGGTGAGGTTAGATACCTGTAAAATCGATTTAAGCCCGCCAGGAATTTTATAATACTGACCGTTCCAAAGCGATACTTCTGTGTTGGTTCTTATTGTCTTATGTCTTGGTGTTAAAACTTTTTGTGCTGTTTACGACTTATGTATGTTTTCATATTTTTAGTTAAGGTTAGGTAACTGAGTGGCTGGCACCTATTGGGAAAATAGCCTAATTCGGCTTATGTTATGTTTTGCATGGTACATGTATAAGGGCCTAATTGTTAATTGTTTTCCCCACTTCGATTTTTGGAGAGGGATTCTCTTTCTGATTGCGCCTTTTCCTGGTTGTTGCCTACTTGTACCTTTTTCTTAACATTGCTTAGAGTATGCATGTTATTCCATGCACTTTCGTCAAACATAAACACTCAATAGGCTGCAACAAAAAGTCTAAGGCAATGTCGGACAAACGACGCACCATTTGACAATGGATTTATCTGAAATATGCCAGTCCTTCCTCTATCAGCTGAATGAACATGAGCATATAGTTCGGACTATGGTTTTATCATCAAATCCTACAGGCTAAGTTCTATATAAAGGAGGTTCAAACCAAGGATCTTAAGACCTATCTGTTTGTAAAAGTATAAAAAATACATTTTTGAAAAGTTCTAGATTTGGACCTCTAGCCCCATCCCCGCACATGGACCCTCGAGTCCGAACTTTACAAGGTCTTTTTGTATCTATGGTTTACGAATGAATTCTTTTTGACTAGACTGTGGATGTCATGTTATAGACTTACAAAAATTGTTCATGTCCTAGATTTTGACCTGACCTGTAGCCCAACCCCTGGAGATGGTACCTAGGATATGGTGCCATGGAATGAAAGCAAACCCTACAGGGCATATATGATCCAAATAAGAGCACATTCCTATGATTGGTTTTAAGATATGGAGTTAGAGAAGAAACATTAACATTGAAAACAACACATTTTAAAGGTGACCTAGATTTTGACCTTTATTCCAGTCCCAGGGCATGGACCCTGGGGTCCGCACTCATGGAAAGCAAACTCTGTAGGGTACCAATAGTCCAAATATGAATGGTTTGTGTTGGTTGATTCATGAGATATACACAACTAGTGAAACTTTAACCAAAAACTTACACATTTTTACATTTTCATGTCAGATTCTGGCATTCAAGGGCACATAACTCATTAATTAACTGAGCTACGCAAAAATCCCCATAATTCTGCAATACCCAAGCATTGTACAATATTTCCTCAAAATATGGTTTGATTATGTAGCTTTGTAGAGACGTGTTCATGTTTTTGGCAAAGTTGGTCGATAAAAAATACTCAAAATTCAAGACATGGTATCAATGTAATATTTTTCGCCACTTTTTAGGGGCACATAATTAATCCCCATACCAATCTACTATGTGACCAATGCCCTTTTATTGTATGATAAAACTTTTTGCCCACACTTTATAAAAATAATGAAAATTGATGATTTTCTCCTTCAGGTAAAGCAGGTATGGAATTACCCCACCCACTTTAATTTCCCATAACAACCAAACCAAAAGCCCGTTCAACTCAAACTTTCCACCAGCGCATGCCCTCTTTATGTGACTATATGCTACCAAAATATTATTCAAATATTCAGGTACCACCAAAACCCCCTTATGGAGACTAGTCCTTTGTCACCTTAACTAAGGTGGACCTTAACTTTAAGAAAGCATTGTAATTCTGGGTCATGGTTAGGAACTTCTTTTCTAACTTCCTCAGGTGGCAATCATACGCAATCATGTTGACAATTGAGCTGGTCAAGACTACAGTGAAAGCGCTATAATAAGATAACTAGTCGATTATACGACATGAAATACGAGATATAATAAGTCCTTTGAAAATGGTCAGTCTGTAGTTATCGTAAGTGGCCTATAACAACGAATAATGGAAACTGAAAAGGCAATAAAACTTTATTTTGACCTGGGTTTAAACTTCGGCGATATATTGCATTGTTTAGCACAAAATGATGGTATTTATTATAAGCAAGAGTACACTGAAACGTTCGACTTCACAACATGTAATAATAAATTAATAAGTTGAAATTTCAACTTAACAAGTCGAAATTTCAAGTTAACAAGTCGAAATTTCAAGTTAACAAGTCGAAATTTCAACTTAACAAGTCGAAATGTCAAGTTAACAAGTCGAAATTTCAACTTAACAAGTCGAAATTTCAAATTAATAAGTTGAAATTTCAAGTTAACAAGTCGAAATTTCAAGTTAATAAGTTGAAATTTCAACTTAAGAAGTCGACATTTCAACATAACAAGTCGAAATTTCAAGTTAATAAGTTGAAATTTCAACTTAACAAGTCGACATTTCAAGTTAATAAGTTGAAATTTCAACTTAACAAGTTGAAATTTCAACTTAACAAGTCGAAATTTCAAATTAATAAGTTGAAATTTCAACTTAACAAGTCGAAATTTCAACTTAACAAGTCGAAATTTCAAGTTAATAAGTTGAAATGTCAACTTAACAAGTTGAAATTTCAACTTAACAAGTCGAAATTTCAAGTTAATAAGTTGAAATTTCAACTTAACAAGTCGAAATTTCAAGTTAATAAGTTGAAATTTCAACTTAACAAGTCGAAATTTCAACTTAACAAGTCGAAATTTCAAGTTAATAAGTTGAAATTTCAACTTAACAAGTCGAAATTTCAAGTTAATAAGTTGAAATTTCAACTTAACAAGTCGAAATTTCAAATTAACAAGTCGTAAATTCAACTTGTTAAGTTGAAATTTCAACTTAACAAGTTGAAATTTCAACTTAACAAGTCGAAATTTCAAATTAATAAGTTGAAATTTCAACTTAACAAGTCGAAATTTCAAATTAACAAGTCGAAATTTCAACTTAACAAGTCGAAATTTCAACATGCGAAGTCGTATTTTCAACTTACCAAGTCGTAATTTTGACTTAAAAATGCGTTATATCAAGTTGACAAGTCAAAATTTCAACTTGTTAAGTTGAATTTTTGACTTGCTATCTCGTAATTTCAACTTGTCAAGTCGTATTTTTGACTTGTGATCTCGTTATTACGAGATGAAAAAAAAAATCTACTTGAGCCTAATACGCTTCCGTACTTAAAGGATCTCCGTTTTAATAATTTTTTATTTGCTATTACTGCAGCTGGTGTTGTGCCTAAAAGCTCTCCCCGTACATCATCCATAGTGCAGAAGATTTTATATTTCTTTTGGTCCGCGAGATCAGCGAGGGTATTCTGAGAAATCTGAAATTTATTATCGGTTTGGATTCATTTTCTAACCAACGTGTTATATATTTGGCTATGTTTGGATAATACTAGTCTTTGTATCGACTACCCTCTTGAAAGTTTCAATATTTCAGTATTTCTCTTTGGCTCCATGTTGCCAATCTTTAGGGTCACTGAAGAGGCTTAAGCCAGTAAGTCAGCGTTTGTCTTTGAAACGTATATACATGTACGATGGTAACAGTTTACAGCGAATACCAACTTAGACCGTTTTAGACAAAACTGGGATAATATAATATGTAACTTTGAACACCAGGAAAATATGTCCATGTAATGAATACCCCCTTATACTCCACTTTCATTTAGTAAAACAAGGATATGCAGGGGTATACCTATTTTTCTTATTTTCGAAAACATAGATTGTGGGTACTCCGAGGCGGTTCTAACGTACCCACAATCTATGTTTTGAGCAAAAATAAGAAAAATAACAAAAATTTTCTCATAACGAAAACTTGCCCATGCAATATACAGTGATTTTTAAAGTTGTAAAAAATGAAAATTTTCAGTAGAATTTGTTTGATAGTTTTCGTATTTTTGCTCAAAACATAGATTGTGGGTACACGTTAGAACCGCCTAACGAGTACCCACAATCTATATTTTGGAGCAAAAATAAGAAAAAAGGATATACCCCTGCATACCCCAGTTTTACTATATAAAAGTGGGGTTTAAGGGGGTAAACATTTCACGGACATGTTTTCCTGATGTACTGATTTTTTTTTTATTTTTACAACTTAAAAAATCTCTGTATATTGCATTGAATTTTCATGACATTTGTCAAAAAGTGTTTCCTGCTGCCCATATAATGGCGTTTATGTCTAAAATGAAAATGGAAATGTATATACCATTTCGAATGGCATAGCACTTTGTACCGTATATACTAGTAAAACAAATTATTGGAAATTGCAAATTAACTGAAATACAACGTCATAGTGGTATTACTGTATCCTGTTCTAGAAAGCGAATACTATATGACTGTTCGTCAAAGAGCAATAATTATGAAACTAATCTGATAGAAAAAGGTTATGTTTTCACCATATACATGTACATGTACATGTGTACTCGTATGTAAATAACATTCTCATTGTATGTATTCTAGAAAAAGTAATCAGACCAATGGCAAGCATTAGGATAGTATGTCCATGTAAAGTACACCCCCATCAACCCCCACATTTGTATTCGTAAAACTCGGCGGATATGCAGGGTTATACATTTTTCTTATTTTTGATCAAAAAAGATTGTGGGCCGAGGCAAGGCGATTCTAACGTGTCCCCACAATCTATGTTTTTAGCAGATATTAAATTTTTCCAATTAAATGTATCATTTTTTACAGCCCAAAAATGCTCTGTTTATTCAAGGACCCTATATCAAGAGGACGGCACACTCTGATTATCTACTGTGACATGATTTTGGACCCCGTTACCCCGCGTGATCCGGCAAACGAGAGCGGTAGTTTCAAAATTTGAATTAATTGAATGGAATTATCTTCTCTGAGCCAGTAAGTAGAATGTTTTAAAAATTAAATCCATTTACCTGATTAAAGGCCTTTTAATTATCTTTCATCTGACATATTTATTTTTTTTTCCTAATTATCACATTACAGGTAATTTCAGTGGTTTTCTTCAGCCTTATTTTGTTTCTATTTTTGGCCTTAAATGGCGTCATGGCGACCAATTTTCACACAGTCGTAGAGTTTACATATGCGAAACCTTAGTTCAAGCTATACTGTCAGTTCGTCAGGACGATTTTTTCCGGGAAATTTACGGCTCACAAATTTGCTTTAGGGGTTTCTTTTTCCTACGTTTTTGTCTAAATTGAAAGGTTTTCGTTTGAAAATTGGTTTTACACCCATTAAACTCAACATGTCCCCCAAACATTGTTAATACTTCTTTTCTAGTCTCTTGATTGCCTTCCAATATTCTTTCCAAACTATGAAAAGAATCATATAGATGTGTTCCCATATCTTGGGTAAGATCTTCATTGGTGATAGGTTAACAATTGAAGTGTGATAGGTAGGAAGAATATAGGAAGAATAACTTTCCCAGGTGACTGATTGATTCTTTGTAGAGCTTTTACAAACTAAATGTTGGAAATTTGTTAACTGCAAGTAAAGAAAGAAGTTGAAACTAATCTCCATATAAAATCTTGGTACATGATTTCTTCACAATGGAAAGTGGCAAAGTCTGTTGAGTCTACAATGGCCAACCCTGATATACTAATCATTTCCTTTTGTAAACCTATCACATGAAGATCGAAATGAAGATAAAGGAAGGTAACTTGCTATGTTCCTAACCAACTTCTTAAAGGATTTCATAGTTCATTTCATGAAGTTTTGAAGTTTATCTTCCCAGTGATCTTCATCACAATACAAAACAATCATGAATCTTTTGTCATGTCAACACCCTTTGAAAAGTTCCTTAAGAAGTTGTTTGAGAAGTTATAAAACCATCTATGAAATGTTTTTCTATACCTCCAAATCAACTTGATAACAGTCAATTATAAATTCGAAAAGAATGTTTATAAAATTATTATTTCTAACAACATTAGAAAGTTTTGATTTTTGCTGATGCTCTGGATTTAACTACGGACACGGTGATGGATTATATAAGATCAGTAATAGTGATGTTATAATTATGGACAATTGTGGATTTCACCATTGAAGAAATACAGAACCTCAGCTAAGAGCAATTAATGCTTGCAGATATATAGGAATGTTTCTCTAGTTCTTCAGCCACCATATTTGAGTTTTAAACTCCAACTTTTTGATTCCGACTCCAACTTTTTGATTCCGACTCCAACTTTTTGAAAAGCCCCAATAGTAAAGTATGGGAAGAATCCAACATTTTTAGAAAATTCCTCATTTTGACTCCAATTTTCAAAATCCTTGTGAGAACTCTGCGATATCATCCACAAGTGAATACATGTGAATACTGTTTTAGTGTGTTGAAATCATATCTGTGTGATCATGAGGAATATGCATTATGTAACTAGAAAATTTCAGAGTACCTCCCTGGGGAAGGGACTTGCAAAACAAAACCTTTACTGACTATACTTTCCTAAAACATTTGAGACACTTCATGAGAAAACAAATATTTCACATAAGAGAAAACAAAGGCGCAGATCAGGTTCACAGTAACTGTAAAGCTGATCAGCACCTTTTTGTTTTCACTACATGGATATTACAATTCCTCTACATCCTAAATCCAAAATTTCCAGTCTCTAGCCATCTTCTGTGTTTTTTTTACAGCTTGGTTTGTGTGGAACCTGCCTGTACGAAATTGTCCAACAGGAACACAACAGTATTACCACAGGAAAATGAGACCAGATTCCTGGCAGGAATCATGTTGACTGATTTTTCTTATAAAGATTACGACAGGAGTCAGTGTGGACTCCCTGTGGAATCTGGATCGAAATATTCAAATTAGCAGGAATCCTGCCAGGAATCTGAACCAGATTACTGGCAGGAATCCTGCCGGGAATTTGAGCCAGAAATTTTGGCAGGAATCCTGCCAGGAATTTACAGCAGATTCCTGGCAGGAATCCTGTTATGAATATGGAGCAAACTCCTGCTATATGCCTGCATAGAAATGACCTCTTTGAAAACACATGCATATGAAAGTTTTTGAGCAAAGGAAATGTAAGGGGCTTGTGTATCTTATATCCATAGATGCATCCATTTTATTTTGTTATAAAAACGCTAATCACTGAGTAGTAATGATAAATGTCATTTTCAATGACAATTCTTAGAAACTTCCTTAGATAGACTGATTAAAAATTGTACATGATCAGAGGTGGGTGGGGAATATTTTGAAAACAAAAAGCTAAAGAATAGTTAATTTGCTTACAAAGAACAATGCATAAATAGAATGGAAGAAAAACAACTACCTCAATTTCCTAAAAAGTGTTCCTCATTTTTTTTTTCCACCAAATTTGAAAGCAAGCATCATGTTTAAAAAGCCCAACCTCATGGCTTCCTATGTGTTGCAAAGTTTTACCACCTAATTGTTTACACATTTATGAAAGACAGATTTAGGTCAACAGTATTTTTGTAAAGCAGGACTCCTACCAGGAATTTTGTTATTTTCCAAGTGGAAAAGAGAAAAATTCCACGTGGAAAATGCAAGCATCTCACTGTCCTGTTAGGAATCAGGCTGAAAATTAGATTCCACACTGACTCCTGTCTTTGTCCAACTGGACTACCAGTGGAATCCTGTTGAGTTTTTCGTACGGGTGATCAGAGACCACATTGTTGTTTTTCTCATGATGCAACTCATTTGAAATAACTTCACATAGAATCAATCAGTCATCTGGGAAAGTTATTCTTCTTTACGCTGAAAACCTGTGAAGGACATATCACACTTCCATTGTTATCCTATCACCAATGAAGATCTTACCCAAGATATGGGAACACATCTATATGATTCTTTTCATAGTTTGGAAAGAATATTGGAAGGCAATCAAGAGACTAGAAAAGAAGTATTAACAATGTTTGGGGGACATGTTGAGTTTAATGGGTGTAAAACTGTCACTGTTTTGATGGTGGTAGACTTTGTGAGCTTAATTTTCTTTATTTATCAATTTGAATGCAACCAATCTTTGTAGTTATTTAATAAAAAAAAACTCCTACTTTTTATTTCAAAATGGTGACAATATCGACTGTTGCGGCTTAGCGGACAGGTAAAAGGGGCATAGTACATAGTCAATATTGCATGAGCGATCTCCATAGTGTATCCGGTCAATAGTCAATATTGCATGAGCGATCTCCATAGTGTATCCGGTCCTCTCGATATAGGGTCCTTGGTTTATTGCACGGGCGTGTTTTCGTAATGAGCATTAAAGAACAATTCCAGTACCCGCATAGACGTACAGAAACTTCTCTCAGATCATATGTGGGGCGATCAAAAAGTTCTTACACTGTTGCAATAACTTTAATGAGATAATATGTCAGCCTTTTGTCGGATAGTACATTTCCTCCTCTACTTATACCCAAACTTTCAAAATTCTAGCTTTCTTCTCTAACTGCACAAACTGGTTGTGTCGGACCTGGTCGGAACCCCGAAGACCGGTTTTCTCACGTCGCGGCTCAATTGTTGTGATCCACTCTCCTGGTTTTCCGTACAAGTATTTTAGCCGCAGCAAACTAAATAGCCATTTTTACATATGCGAACAGAAAGACGCAGATCAGATTTGCAGTAAAAGTACACAGCTGATCAGCGCCTTTATTTTCGCTTAAATCCGAAATTTCAAGCTACTATCCTTTTTGTGTGACTCTGCTGGTGGATTTGTGTCGGACCAGGCCGGTTTTTTTTTTTTTTTTTTTTTTTTTTTTTTATCAATTCCTCCTTTGTTAAATGTATTTTTTTTGTTCAATAAATCATCTTCAGGGACGATAATCTTATGGCTGATGTCATTCTATTCACAGCAACACATGTTTCACAATATGCTGCGCACTCTAGCGAATAACACTACATATCACGAAAACATGTCCGTGCAATGAATACCCCCTTAAACCCCACTTTTATAGTAAAACTGGGGTATGCAAGGGTATACCTATTTTTCTTATTTTTGCTCCAAAACATAGATTGTGGGTACTCGTTAGAACCGCCTCGTCCCACAATCTATGTTTTGAGCAAAAATAAGAAAAATATCAAAACTTTTCAGCTGAAAAAAAAATCGATTTTTAAAGCTCAAAAAATATCTGTTTATTGCATGGGCAAGTTTTCATATTGCAAAAGAGGACCATTTTTGGTCCTCCTGCAGCTTAATTGAATAAATGGACCAGTACTTCATTATCCGCACAGCAGGCGCTGGACCCCAACCAGTTAAGACTCAGTTATCAGATTGGTCAAAGGTGGCTGAGAAAGATAAGAAGTACATGTATGCCTGATATCCAGAAAGTACAGCAATATCTCAAACCATGATAAAAAGCTGCATTGTGATTTTTTTCCCCTTTTACACAAGGGTGAGTTTGATTTTTGATTTCAGAATTTAGTATTTACGCCAAACCCAAATTTTTGAGCATAAAAACAGAAAAAGATCCCTAACAGGGAAAGACAAAAATCAAAATCATAACTAGTATTTTTGTTGCAGAATGGTATCGTTGACTTTTGTTGAGCTGCAAAATTCACACTATTCATCCCATCTGTAAAAGGTGGTACGTATTTTTTATTTCCAATATGTGAACAAGTGGTACCATATATTTGAAATTTGGCATGTTAAGTATGCATTCATATGCATATGTGAAGAAGGCCGTATATCAAATGCGCGAAAATAATACAGTTGTTTGAATTGCGCGGATGACCTGTAGGGTAATTAGCCGATAATCACTCAGGTAACCAGAAATCTAGCCTGGGTCCAGTCGTCAGTACAATTATTTTATTTTTCCAAATGCTGTTTTTATCTTGTTTTATTTCGACAATGAGTATGTTATAAAATTACACATCAAAGGTATCGGTAGGGCTCCGTTATTGATTTCTGTAGATATTGTCATTTTTGACCAAGAAACGAAAAAATAAAAATGAGAAAAAATGATCAGACTGGAACCCAGGCTACCAGAAATCATGTTGGACCTGATGAATATTTTTCGTCCTCGTACATGTAGTTTGTATTTGTTGAATTTTTGGCAACGTTTGAAATCATACTGTATGACGTAAATCACATGCGTTGAAATTTCGTTTTCGGTATGAAATTTAAGCAGATTGATTGTACTTTTTTGTTCGAAAATATTTTTGCCGAAATATCATGTATTCTAAAAGAAGCAATCATCATTGCGGCCAATTTATAGTAAAAAAAAAAAAAAAACGATTTGTAAGCCCTGGCCGGTGAGTGTTAGAATATCACTATAAATTCCTCCAGGATGATCATTTACCCAGCGGCCCAATATTATTTTATGATGCTCATGTTAACAGGTCAAATATCAAGTTCAGTTTTATACTGCAGCAGCTAAATACATATTGGGATTGGAGTATCGTTTCTTCACTTGACCAATCGAAGTCAAATTGTATAGGAAACATCCGTACATGTATGAAGGGGGTACCACCGTGTCTGTAAATAATCCAGATCACATGACCCAGGTGGCCGCTATGCTCAAATATGGAGGAAAATCTTTAAAAATCTTTTTCTCCGGAAAAGTTGAACATATTGCCACGAAACTTGCAGCAATTGGGACTAGAGAAATACAACGTGTTTATAAATCATGACCATGTGATTACCTTGCAATATTTTACAGCAAGGTCAACTTATCTCACATATGCAGAAAAAAAATAAAACTGAGATCCTTTAAGCGCAGTGAAAATATTAATGAGAGAGGGGATGGGCCATACAGCGGTTTCGACTATTAAACCTTTAGATTTGGAATTATGGATCCAAAGAGAATTACTGAAATTTTGCAACTTTCAACTGAGGGTAGTCGATACAAAGACTAGAATTATCAAAATGGTACCAAATATATTAAACATTGGCTAGAAAATGAATTTTGACCGATAGTAAGTTTCTGATTTTCTCAGAAACTGTTATAATGTCATTGAAGGAAAAAATGAAAATAAATGGCCACTATATTTATGATTTTGAAAAAAGAAATTGACACCAGGGGTTATTTTGTCCTTGCCCTGGGGCATGAACGTTATAGTTAAACAAGTTTATTGGTGTGTACTTTATCTCAGATCTCAGGTGAGCGTTTGTACAGGTCCATTGGTTCTCTGGTTTATTGCATGAATCGTTAGAAGAATATGAGAAGTTTGCAATCATACTAGGAAAATTTATGGATAAGTCTTCCCGTACATTATCCATAGTGCAGATTATATTTTTCTTTTGATCCTTTGAGATCAGTGAAGATATTTGGAGTATTTCAAATATATTGTAGGTTAAGAATCATCATCTTAACAGAATTTTAAATATTTGGCCCCTTTGGGAATATAAGTCTTTGATTTAGACTATACTGGTGAAGATTCTTGAAATTGCAGCCATCATGAATGTCTGGCTTTCGCTGCCAGTTTTGTTAAGGGTCACTGATGAAGGTTCATTACCCGAAACTGTACAATATGGCCCACCTCTCTTTGAATGTTTTCACTGCTTCCAAGGGATCTTGCAATTATATTTTACTCTCATTTTATTCTCATTTTATTTTTATTACTTAGCCATTAAAAACATGCTCAGCTGAGATGGGCATGAAAAAAAAACAGTTTCATATTTTGGACTATTTTATCTATAAACTTGAGTTTGTATGGAAAACAAAGTGCAGACTGTCATAATTATGATCTTTGTTGTGAGAAAAGGAAAGAATTAATAAAAGAATGATATGGAACTGGAAATATCATTTGGCTATGTTTCATTTGATGCCTCATGTCCACAACAAACAGGGATCACACTGTCCCTGACCAAGCCTCATGGATACAGATTTATGGGGTTTCAGGTTAACCTCACTTTTAAGATTATACCATTTGAGTGCTAGCAGATTTTGGCTTATGTCACATAACCTTTAAATTATATTTATAGCACAGCTTTGAAAAATTCGAACCATACTGGAATCACACTGTCCTTCCATTATTGCTTGATTCTGTGGTAGTATTATTCTGATTGGCTCTAGAAAAATCAAACTTTCATCATGTATTTGAAATCTTTGTTTGGAGACTCAGAGATTCTAATCAGGTTAGGCATATGCACGATATACAACTTTGAGTCACTCAGAAGGCATGAATATATGTTTGAAATTTTGAATAAAACTTCCTTTATTGGTACATTTTTACATATGTTTGTTTGTTTGTTTGTTTCTTCTAAGTTTTAAAGGTCAAGTCAACAATTTTTCAGACGTGGTTTCACGGTTTAATACAGTATCTGTTTTATTGAGCATCAAAATGCACTATACGTTACTGAAGGAATCATATCTGTGTAGACTTCTATCACGATCTCATATTATTTTAAACCTCCAAATTTCTATGAACCCTTCCGTATAGCATGTTACTAAGAACATGCTACAATTTTCTTGTTACGCACTGCTTTCATAATAGTATTATCATCCTTATATTCATTTTTTATCAGTCAATATATATATATACGGATGTTATTAGGGACTGTGCTTCTAAAACATTACTTTCGTTTTAAATACATTAACTTCTAAATAAACCAGTGTATTTATCTTTGTATTTCTTGTAAGGTCATTGTATTTAAAAAAATTAGTGCTCAAAAATACAAACTACTGCGCAAAACTGGTAAAACTACCTTTTGCTTATTCTATACTTGAGCCCATTAACTTATTTTGAGGCTGTTTTACTATGTCAAAGAAGTTCTTAAACCAGCACTTTCGTGCAATGCCATGGCAACTGTGGGAGCTTCTTGAGTTTATGTTTTAGGAACCACGCAAGAGGCATCCTATTCATTACAGGACAATCTTCTAAAATTGTAAGGAATGTTTAAGAAAATTCTTGATTCATTTCAAGAAGATCTTATATCAAGAATTCTATCCCTTATTTCTCTAAGTCTATATGTGTGTGTTGCTTTTTAGTCCAAAGAAAATTTTCTAAAGCCATTAATGATAAATATTTTATTTTCTGTTTCCGCAAAAAAAAAAAGAAAAAAAAAAAAAAAAAAAAAAAAAAAAAAAAAAAAAAAAAAAAAACTGTTTTCGCTAATTTGTCACATTTTATTTCACTATAGTTCCTCACCCTCCAGACATTCAATGTTTGTCGTTACGAAAACTTGCCCATGCAATATAATTATAGAGAATTTTTTCAGTAGTAAAAATTGAAAATTTCATCAGAATTTTTCTTATATTTTTCTTATTTTTGCTCAAAACATAGATTGTTGGTACACGTTAGAACCGCCTCGCCGAGGCGGTTCTAACGAGTACCCACAATCTATGTTTTGGAGCAAACATAAGAAAAATAGGTATACCCCTGCATACCCCAGTTTTGCTATATAAAAGTGGGGTTCAATGGGGTATACATTACACGGACATGTTTTCCTGATGTAATGTAGTTTTCAGTGTTTTAAAATCATGTATATTTTGGCAAATTGCCCCGTGTACATAAACAGTCAGAACCATTATCTACATGATAAAATTCCAGGACATACTGCAAATGCAGGGGCTGATCCAGGTTTTGTATGAGACGGAATTCAAATTTATTGGAGCGATGGGGTGGGGTCATTTTCATGCTTTCACCTGGTATATTTTCTAAATTTTCTCCATAAAATTTGAAATAATTTGATCATAGAGAGAGCTAGGAGTTACATGCAACATTCAGAAATAAATTAACACCACTTCTTGTTAAATTGACAACACTTCTTGTTTGTGAACAATCGTCTCTGGCAGGAAATGGACAACTGTATGCATTTTGTTTAGTGTGAGGGTAATTATAACTTTCAATACAAAACTTCCAGATATTGTGTTTATTGTGCCTAATTTTGTTCAAGTAGTTGATACAAATTTCAATTAAACATGTCCATGTAATTTCGCAAGAAACATAATAATAAACATCAGGAAAACTTTACCGTAAAATGAATAACCCCTCAAAGCCCAATTTTATATAGTAAACTGACTGGGGTATACAGCGGTATACATGTACCTATTTTTGTTAATTTTGATCCAAAACATAGATTGTGGGTACGCATTAGAACGAAGCGGTTCTAACGTGTACCCGCAATCAATGATTTGAGCAAAAATGTTAGAAATATCTAAAAAAAAAAAAAAAAAAAAAAAAAAAAAAAAAAAAAAAAAAAAAAATCCAATGATATTTTCATTTTTTTTTTTTTTTTTTTTTTTTGCTTCTGAAAAAATCTTTGTATATTGCATGGTCAAGTTTTCGTAATGTAGGGTTTAAGTCATGGGGTTTACCATGCCAATCTGAATCATGCAAGGACGCGCGAGACAATGGCCATTTTTGTCATAAATCAATGTCCACTGAAACACCTGTCTTTCATTGGCCTGTTGATTTTCCGAAATTTAACCACAGTCATTGCTCACTTTTTTTAATCCGTTTGAGCCAAGACAAACTCTGTGCAATTATTCTGTTTGAAATTTTACCTCACATAAGCCCTACAACAACAGTAGTTGACACTGCAGTCAGTCGCATTGCAGCCGTTGGTGTTGAAGCTGATGGTCACTAGGTTCATTTTCCCTGCATCAGGTTGGCCTGGACCTGGATTGGGCGCAAGGACTGGGTGATTCATCATGAACCATAGGGCCGCATCACAATAGTAATTATCAAACGATTTTCCAAACTCGGCATCCACACTTACAAGTAGCGAACTGGCTTCCGTCGCCACAAATTTGGTCGCAAGACGGCGTCGTCCCTCCTGTAGGGTCACAGTCCCGCCTCACAGCGCTGACATGGTCTAGAATATGCGCACCTGAAGCACAATACGATTGTGCAATTTGATCCCTGTAGTTGTATGCTGAGCCGCCTCCTGTTACAATGATAAATATTAACACTCAGTTTTAAAGTGGGGGGTTTCAAAACAAGTACATTTGGGAAGTTGCTGAGTCTTGATCAATGAGGGTCTCCATTATGAAAACTTGCCCAGGCAATAAACGGAGATTTTTTTTTTTTGAGTTTTAAAAAAAAATGTAACTTTTCAGCTGAAAATGTTTGATATTTTTCTTATTTGGTTATAAACATAGATTGTGGGTACACGTTAGAACCGCCTAACGAGTACCCACAATCAAACAGTTTTGGAGCAAAAATAAGAAAAATAGGTATACCCAGTTTTAACCCAGTTTTGCTATATATATATGGGCCATTATCAAAAAATGGAGCAATCCTTGTCCTTGATGTTTTTCTCGCAAGCGAGATGTCCGAGGTTTGCTTTTTCCATGTATAATATTAGTTTCCGCGGTGCTTTACTAGAACCACACGCGATTTCACGTTTCCGAGTACGTTATTTGCAAAAACGAGAAGCTAGAAGTGCTATTTTATCGATTTTTACCGTGTCCCTGGGTCAGGGTAAGTAGTTTTATTTGTTTCCATTGCAAAAGAAGCTTGACAGAAATCACATTTTCTGTGACCAACTATTGCATAGAATGTCATTGAAGTCAAATTCAAAAATCTTATTATATATAAAGTGCTATTTAAGGGTGGGGGCACATATATAGTGTTGTCCCTGGAAAACGTATCAGTGCTGTCACAGTTATTGAAAATCGATTTTGACCAGAGTTACGAATCATTTTCTCGGATCAAAACAATCGCGTTTTGTAGACGACACCAAGCTGAAGAAGTTACGGTAAAAAACTTTTGAACAAATCGCATTACTCCGTTGCTATACCATAAAGACATGTCAGAATTGGAGTGGGAATTTTACAAGCATCAGTACTGTCACGTGCATTTTGCCGCTTCTTGCAAATATTACATACATTTTAAAACCATGACTGAATTTCAACTTAGGAGCAGTTAGAATAGACATGCAAAGTTTTCACCCTGCATTCTGTTGTTAGTCATTAGAATTAAATTTCTGTGTGAAACTCAGTACTGTCACGGATCAGTGCTGTCACGGTCGTGACAGTAATGATGTGACAGCACTGAGTTGACTTCTGTCAGCAGGTGTGGATTCAGGTAATTTCCTAGGCTGACAAGAGTTAGTTCGCCTTTTACGAGAGGGTCTCAGCTACTAACGCCAGCAGCAGCCAGGAGTGGCCAATTTATATCGCTTTGAAAATCATTTGAGGTGTGTGGGTGATGCAAAACGCTTCGTCGACCACGGTATACAATTAGCCCCCGGGGGTGGTACTCCCATAATGATATTTAGACAGTTAAATGCCCTTTTTGCAGTCCATTCCAAATTAGATTACCCCTTTTCAGTAAAAAAAAGAAGGCATTTTAAGCCCCCACTTTATACGGAAAAATCGCCTTTTTGTTTAAAACGCCATCCCTTTCCTCGATGGGGTGGGAGGGGCAACTCGGGGTAATGCTGGTACGGATGTGCCGTAAAACCTACCAAATTCATACACCCAAAGGGACCCTGTAATATACACACTAGGGGTCAATGGTACATGAAAATACGAAAATTTTAACCTTCTCTGACGCATGTGTCTTTCAGTGTGTTTGTACCGTTTCGAAAATGTGTTACCCATGCAATATACAGAGATTTTTTTAGCTTTAAAAATCGTGATTGTGTACATGTTAGAACCGCCTAGGGTCAAATTTAAGAAAACAAAAAGAAGTAACATCGTATACCCCATTTTACCCTGTATACGTCACTACATAAAAGTGGGATGTAATGGGATATATGTGAAAGCAAATGTGCAGCTCAGCTGCAAGTTAACCTAAATTTGAGGCTCATCCAAGGGGGTATTAGCTCTTAGCTCAGTAAAAGTAAAATGACCTTTCTCCCTAGCCCCCTAAAAATCTTTTCCTTGCTCCCAGCTTCCTAAAACCAGTTCTATTATAGTAAGAGTGTTCTATTCTAGTAATCCCCAGTTCGCGTTTGGTTTGCTTGAAGCAAACTTGCTTTGTTAGAGCATTGGATCTACGCAAAGGTGTCCCTGGTTAGAGCATCAGCCGCGGCTTCGTTGGTTGCGACCTTAAGTGAGTCACTGCCCCTAAGCTCATCGGTAAATGGTCAGAAATTAATCATTTCCGCACACATAAAAGGCGAGATCGGATAATTATCAGTACTGTCACGAAAACATCAGTGCTGTCACGATATCAGTACTGTCATGGTCATAATTATTTAAAATACTCAAAACGCATCATATAAAAGTAATTGCTTTTGGTATGTAATGATTCTATACTGAAATAGTAAACGTTAAGCAGAACTTATTTTTGGTTTAATCCTACAAGATAATGTCTACAAATATAAAGCGTTTCAGAAACAGAACAAATCACAGTATGTGTATTTTCATTGAAGATCTCTACCTCGTTCAATCATTGAAAGTATTTAAGGTTTGTGTGAACTATTGTTCGTGACAAGTTATATATCCCCCACATACAGATTGGGGAAGTCTTATCAAATGAGCGTTTTACGCAAGAAAGTTTGTTCGTGACAGCACTGATATTTTTTCAAGGGTTCCATACAATTAATTAATGCTGGTGCACTATTTGTTCAGTTAAACTCGGCATATTTTATTTCTATATTCTATATGCTCCTGTTAATAAAACTATCCCATTGAAAAAGAAAAAATGGACAATTATTTTTTTTCGTTTTGCCTTTCTGGATTGCTCCATTTTTTGATAATGACCCATATATATATATATATATATATATATATATATATATATATATATATATATATATATATATATATATATAAGCGGGGTTCAAGGGGGTATACATTACAAACTCGGCATCCACACTTGTAGCGAACTGGCTTCCGTCGCCACAAATTTGGTCGCAAGACGACATGTTTTCGTGGTGAATAGGATTTACTGATTAGCGATCTTTGGCATTTTTTTAAAATGATAAGCGATTTTTTGGCCCTAAAAGTTACTAAGTTGGCGATTTTTTGGTTAATATGATTGCAGTGGGTCCTTGCAAACATTTGGATCACACATCTCGACTTCTTTATTATGCGAGGTACCTGAAGCTTTGTCTTCCTTCAGTCGGAATAGCAGCCTGAAAATTAATGTTAAATACTTTTGTAGTTCCACAAACCGTTAAATACTCAAAGTTTATTCACTGACCGTTCCAATGTAGAAATGTTGTGATATACATGTACCATAATTATGATTACGATATTACAAACCTTGTTGGTCACAGCTGGACGAGGTGATGCAATCCACCGTGCCCTGGTTACACCTACAGAAATTGCAGCCATCAGTCGCCATGAATACGGAACCATGGGAGTAGGTCCGGCCATCATACGTACAATCTGAAAACAGTTCATGACGTAGAAATGCACATACTGTGTACCCGCATATGCAATATCAAAAAAAAAAAAATCAGTTTGTAGCTTAAACTGAGATGTAACACTAGTTATTCTGAAGCGGTTTTTGTGGAACCTGTTTTTCTTTAAACCAGGGAACTGCTATATGGTTAACAGTTACCTGTTTAAACACAAATGATTTTATTGCAAGCCGTTTGTAAAGTTTGTACAAAAGTGTTGACGCATGTTTATGCAAGATACAAAAAAAAGTTTAATAGATTATTCAGGGAGAACCACAATAAAATACCGTATCCTATTCCAAATATCCGGAGAAAGATGAAGACTCCTTCAACATTAATTTAATATAAGCCTGTCGTCCTGTTTGTGGGACATGGCCAAACAGTCAAGCCCCAGACTTGACGCAGCAGAACGCGGCGTACCATCTGTGGCTATTCTGTTTGCTTAGAGGTCAATGGAGGCGTAAATTGCAACGTAATACGGAATTAAAATTCAAAATCACTCCTGGTGTCCCTAAAAATGACAGTGGACTCAACCAAATGATAACGATGGGAAAAGTCCATTCGTCATAAATGGGTTAACTACAGCCATACGGGACTTTTACGGACAGGCAGGTATCGGCAACTGGCTTGAGTGTTACATGATACGGAATTATTTATGATTTTAGAAAAGAAGTGCAGCATCATTTATACATGTATATGAGCCTTCGCATGAGAAAACCAACAGTTTTAGTTCCCGACCTTGTCCGACACAAACCAGGCTGTATAGTCACAGCATAAAGCTAGAAGCTTGAAACTTTGGGTATAAGTAGGAGAGGAATAGTACAATCCGTGTGGCGAAAACAAAGGCGCTGATCAGCTGTGCCGTTACTGCACAGCTAATGTACGTCTTTGTTTTCGCATATGCAAAGTGTTTGTTTTCACATGCAAAGGCTCATATTATTTAAGCTACCAACCTTTCTGATTGCAGCACTCTTTTAAGTCTTCTTTCATATTTCTTATTTCGAGGCAGATATTTCTCATTTTCTCTTTTACAAAAGAGAGAAAACTCGGGGCACTCGACTGATGTCTGTGCGTGGCAGCCACCGTTGCTATGGATACAGCTATGCACAGAGCTAGCTGAACTTTCATTTTTCCGTCTGGAATAAGAGACTGTCGTTAACTTAACATGTCTATAATAAGGCTGAATGTAAAAATGATCTGTGACATGAAATGAAAACAGATTTTTTTTTCTGTTTCTTTGGCGTCTCCTTTTATAGATAAAGATTCAAAGATTCAAATAATCCAAAACATATATGATCATAACAGACATGGAATGAAAACATAAATATAATGGCATCACTAAAATACATGTACAACAAGTGTATCCAACCACCAACCTCAAAACATTGTCATTACTATGCACATCCCTACATCAGACCATCAGACCCCTAGTATACATTAATGCATCAGGAAAACATGGCCCCACTTTTATATAGCAAAACAGGGGGTATGCAGGGGTAAACCTATTTTTCTTATTTTTGCTCCAAAAGATAGATTGTGCGTACCCGTGAGAACCGCTTCGCCGAGGCGGTTCTAACGTGTACCCACAATCTATGTTTTGAGCAAAAATAAGGAAAATAACATAACTTTTCTACAGGAAATTTTCATTTTTTACAACTTAAAAATCTCTGTATATTGCATGGGCAAGTTTTCGTTGCATCCCAGGGGTACAAACACCTGACACCAGAAAACCAACTAGTTAGATCCACATCCACAAACATCACAAAAGGATGATATTTGTGAGATTTTTATTTCATCCATAACATTTTGATATCGACATTTTATATACGCCATTGTTCATTCCTATTGTTCGCCATACTAACACTGCCCTGTGGCCATTTCTATTATACTGTGAACAATATAAGACCTGGGCGGTGTGAACGACGGCCAGAAAATCTACGGAAGGTCATGCGTGTCATTATCTAACGAAAAGCGAAATGGGTGAAAGTCCCAACCAAACGTTTAGAAAGACCGCATTCTACGGTGACGCATATGTGCCAACGTACTCCCCAATAACACTTATGACACATGCAGACCGCGAACACACGAATGCCATTGGCGATGGCGAGAATAATGATCTGATGCTGATAGGAGCTGAAGGCGGTCGGCAAAGTCCGGGCGCTCAACATGATAACAGCTTCGGCATCCACGATGAAAACGGAGATATGAGCGGGTTCGATCAAACCTTGTATGAAAACGGCTTACTGCATTCGCAAGTAAAGATCGAGGACAATGGTGTGTGTGATTCTCAACCACCGCCAAATCAGGAGTTTATTACGCATATTGACACACTGTACGACGACTGTCCACTCGAAACATATATTGAGCGATTACTTTCATATACCACGGAAAAAGAGGGAATTCTCAGTTGGTATAGGATGATACTGATAAGCAGACTACGTGGTCATAGTGACAATCCGCTATTTCAAGCCGCCCCTGTAACAAGGAAAAGCACACACAGAAGCAGTTCGTCATATAAGTATGCCAAAGACTGCTACCGCTTACTATCATTTATGAGTGGCGATATGACTTCGCCAGTTGACGATATATTTTCAAGTCGCGCACCAAAACCGTCACAATCGGAACAACGTGAACAATGTCAAGATCAGGGCGCTAGTAATCGGGTGGAAACAACGACACTGAAGCAACTTGTTCAAAGTCTTCGGCTTGAAATCGCTGAAATAAAATCTTCATGCACTGAAAACATCAAAACGATGCAGACAAAAATATCTGTGCTTGAAAAAGAGAATAAATCATTAAAAGAATCGCTGTTACGAATTGATAATGAATATCAAAATAAAGTCACGATACATGATTCTAAAATAAGGCAGATCTCAGCATCTATTAAAGACTTAGAAAATATCAATCCATTTGAAGTAAATACAAAGTTGGACTCACTTGAAGCAAGCCAACGACGTATTGAAAGCTCGGTTAATAGGCTAAAGGTGGCTAGTTCTAAGCAAAGTCTCACGGAAAGGGTGACCAAAAACGGTAACCCCTCTACCCTTCCGTCGTCGTCACTAAACTCCAGCTCTCCGGGACAAAACGAGACTATAAATGTGCGCGAAGAAGCTAAGCAGCCTCGCAACATTACGTCAGTTTCATCGAGAATGTCGCCAACGCAAACTTCAACGTCATCGGGTGTACATGTAATTGGCGACGGTAACCGTTGCACCGAACAACGTGTTACGCCAGCTATACATAATAACAACAGCTGGCCATGGGAGGAGGTTGTACCATCGTTTCTAAGACGTCAGGGAACATCTACAGACGCATCACGTGACGGTACGAGTACTAGCTGTCACGTGAGCGGTAATTTCACTACAACAGCCGACGCAAGAATGCTGAACACTTCGAGTACTTCCAGTGCAAATACAGTACCGCCGCCTGTAAATCATGCGACAAAGATCACCTATCAAACACAAAACGGCATATCTAGTACACATGCAACAATTAATAACAATGAGTGCCAAGTTCCGGAAGTGGCTCCTTCTGATCCCATACATGTCATACCACGTAACTCAGTAGGCTATTCCCAACAGGGACCTATGACGTATAACCCCTTACAGCAATTCATGCCAACTATGTATGGCTACCCTTTCCGTATGCCGTACGGCGCTAATGTAAGCCAAAACTTGCAAAACGCTCCATTGCCTAGTCAATTTCAAGCTGGGATCCAGCAGGTGCCACATCCGTTATTTATGCAGGCTTCTACGCAGCAGTTACTCCAGAATCAATGTGGAGACTTTAATAACAAAGTGACAGTAAATAATGCAAATGAATGCACCGACGGAGACCGTCCATTAAATCACTCTATCGGAAATGAGAGTCCTAGTGGCCAAAGCTCTCATAGAGAAACTATGACTGTCACAAACTTACCTGAAAGCGGATCTGATCAGAACCAGCAACAGTCTGAGACACAAGAATCGGACGATGTCTTCATCGGTGCATACAGAAAACGGTATATAAAGTACTTTGTTAGCAATATTGATGAGCGATCCACAAGAAACGGTATACTTTCGCATTTCAAAGACAATGGGGTTATAATTAGTGATCTGAGCTTGCACAAAAGCAAAAGTGGTAACTGCTACGCCAAGGTGACTATAGAGCGTAAATATAAAGAGGCAATTGAGTCGAACGACTTTGACTGGCCTGCTGGAGTATACTGCAACTATTGGAAGACAAATACGAATTCTAGTAATAGACGCTCGAGGCAAACAGAGCGCCATAATAGAAAATAATTTTTCACTCAGCAGTTTTCGCGTCACACAAGCCTTCCTATACGTGCAGGTATCCAGTATACCAGGAAAAGTTTATATTGCTAAGTTTTATCATTATGGGTCTTTGCATAGCTACATGGAACGTAAGGGGTGTCATGTCTTCCGCTCTGAGTTTACACGATTTGCTTGAACAAACAAACTGTGATGTAGCACTTATCAGTGAACATAAGTTATTGCCACACAGCTTAGGTTTTATGAATAGTATCAATGGTAATTATATAAGTCATAGCTGTTGTGATAAGACGCTGGACTCTTACTCAATGCTTCGCTGTGGTAAAGGCGGGGTATCTATAATGTATAAAAAGACATTAGCATCGAGAATTGAATTGATCAATACCGACAGTGATAGATTAATAGGCATACGATTACTAGGGCTCACCGCAAAACCTTTCTTTATATTTTCTGTATACATGCCCTCTAACAACTGTATAAATGATTACAGAGATCAGCTTAATCTTATTCAGGCAACTTATACTTATTACTCCGAGATGGGTCATGTCATTCTGGGTGGAGACTGGAACGCCAGCTTACTTGATGAAGAACACATAAATGTCAGTAAATCAACGGACCTTAGGCAATTTGTTCGCATTAATAACGTATACCCGGTTAATACCATTGCGACATGCTCTGGACCTAGTTATACTTACATGCCTGTAAAATCAATGATTGATTATATTTTCATGGACGAAATTACACTTCACTTAGTGTCAAGTTGCTGTATTCTCGAGGAGGGGTCGTGCTCATCAACCTCTGATCATCTGCCGATTGTGTGTACACTACGACCGGGTAACCCTGGCATCCCAAAGCCGGGCATATGCTCGAAGAACAAATGGATTGCATGGAATAAAGCTAGCCCAGAGAACTTAAAAAACTATGAAAATAAGTTAGCACATCTCCTTCTTAGCCTACAAAACTGGGCCTTGCGCAATGCAAGTGACATTCATTTATTCGAAAAAGAAATCGTTAAATGTATTCACCAAGCAGCGAAAGATGCTTTACCATTCTCATCTCCGAATTCGCATACCAAACCGTATTGGAACGAAAACATAAAACAATTGCATAAAATTGAACGACATGAGAGAATAGAGTGGATACAAGCGGGAAGGCCTCGTGAACGTAACCACCCCAACTATGTGAAATACAAAAACGCCAAGGAACTATTTAGAATCGCACAACGAACTGCTAGTGAAGAATACATGAATAAAAGTATACATGAGATACAAACTGCGGCTGAATGTGATATACGGTTATTTTGGAAGCTGGTGAAAAGGTCGAAAAGCTCTTATAACGTGTCAAATATTCAGTTAGTCCAAAATGAACAAGTTTTGTCATCACAAGACGAAGTTTTGAATGCATTTGAAGTATTCTATAAGGACATTTGTTCAGTAAAACAAAACTCGAATTATGATGAAAATTTTCGCCAAATGACAGAATCTAAATTCGAAAACCTGAAAGCGACAACTTCCCATCATTATGAGCAAATAACTGATTCAGAAATTACGGATGATGAGCTTAACAGTATTATTTCTAGTCTTAAGTCAATGAAAGCTCCTGGCTGGGATGGTGTTCAGAACGAGCACGTTATATATGGAGGAATCGCCTTAAAACGTGTTATGCTAAAACTATTTAACAGCATACTGTTACTTGAAGCTGTGCCAGACTCCTGGAAAAAAGGTCTGATCATTCCAATTTATAAAGGTCATCGTAAAAATCGTTCTGACATTAATAGCTACCGACCTGTGACTTTACTCAATACGTTTTATAAAATGTACGAACGGATACTGCAAAATAGAATTCATAACTTTCTTAGACTAAACGATATTCGATTTCCGAATCCTCAACAGCAAGGTTTTCAAAAGAAACTTAGTTGTGTTAGTACTGTGTTCAGCTTACAAGAGACGATACAATACAATATAGACCAGGGTAGTTGTACTTACGTTGCCTTCCTGGATATAAAGAAGGCTTTTGATACCGTATGGCACCATGCCATGCTTGTGAAATTATATGAGCTAGGAATATGTGGAAAAGCATGGCGAATTATATGCTTGTTTTACGAAAATATGTTAAGCGCCGTATCAATAAACAGACAGCAGTCGAACTGGTTTCATGTGGAACAAGGAGTAAGGCAAGGAGGCGTTTTGTCAACGTTCTTATATTTAGTCTACAACGACGACTTATTAACTGAACTCGAGAAAAGTAACAAAGGGTGCAAAATTGGATCCATTGATTGCTGTTGCCCAACTTATGTGGATGACGGCGTTCTTGTGGCAAATTCACTTCGTAACTTACAAATTCTTGTGAATATCGCATATGCTCATTCTTGTAAATATCATTATGAGTTTCATGCAGACAAGTCATGTGTCGTCATATTTGGAAAACATACAAGAACGATACAACAAACAATATCCGTGTACCTTGGCAGGAAGCTTATCCCGCAAAGTAGCGCGACTGTGCATCTAGGAATAAAGCAGGAATCAAATCGCTCCTTATCATCACGAGTTAGGGACGCGTGTGCGAAGGGAACATCCTCATTGTTCAGTATGGCAGATATTGGCGTACGCCCTTGTGGGCTTAATCCAAAAACTTCCATTGATCTTTACAGGAAAGTCGTTATGCCCACTGTATTATACGGCTGTGAAGTCTGGAATAAATTGAAAACATGTGATGTATATGAAATAAATAAATTCCAGAGAATGGCAGTTAAAAAGATACAAGGATTTCATAAGTATGTGCGTACAGATATGTGCGAATCCATGGTTGGCGCAATTAGTCTTTCATTTGAAGTAGAAAGAAGAAAATTATTATTCTTAGGAACTCTATGTGGACTATCTCATTATTCAGTTCCAAATAGACTACTTCACTTTAAACTTTACATGTTCCTTGACCATGGTATTGACTCTGGATTTGTTTCCGACATAATGGCTATATTATCCAAATATAATCTTGAAAATCATCTACACCAATACCTGCATACCTTACAATTCCCAGGAAAGTTTTCATGGAAACGTATTGTAAATAGTGCAATAAGACAATATGAAAGTAGACAATGGCTCAGTAGAATAGACCGAGATCCGGACTTTACGCGATTTAGACGGCTACATACGTCAATAGCGCCTGCCTCTATTTACAACATGGACGCAATGATAAAAGACAGACGCTTAACTGCAACCGTGGCAAAACTATGGGTAATGAAGCCAACGCTCATTCGTGAATGTCATTTGTGCGGTTCGTTCAGACCGGATATTTTATCTCATTTATTAGCAGACTGTCAAGCCACTAGGGGACAGGTGTTTCTGTTCATCAACTATATTGCTGTTAGATTCGGCTACGATATAGCACTCGAATTATCGTCCAGTCCTATATCGGACCTTCTTGTGAAACTCTTAGGGTTGTCATTCACAACAGTAATTCACCAGGATGACATGGTCTATCTAGGAGTTGCTTGTTTCCGTTTTCTAAAACAGCTAACACATGGTCTTTCACTATACTAAAAGATAGACTGAAGTTTTGATACCCTGATTGGGTAGTAGTTTACTGCGAAGTGCAGTACTTCTGATTTGCTAAACATATTTTTGAACATTTTCTGAAATATGTAAATGTATTTTCATTAAATGTTTTGTTTGTCATTTGTATGTTGTACACATGTTTGTATTATATTCAAATTGTATTATTATCATGTAAATCTCCTTAGGAGGAAATAAAGTTGATGATGACTAAATTGCACAATTTTGGGTAATGAACCATTATCAGTAGCCCTTTGTAACGAAAGCCAGACTATAGTGCTGCAATTTCGAGATTTATACGAGAAGTCTAAATCAAAGACATTCCTAAACGGGGTCAAGTAATTAAAACATTGCTTTAATTTAGAAGTTTTCTAAGAGCAAGTGTTTTGAACACTCTGAATATCTTTACTGATCTCAAAGGACCGAAAGAAAAACATTATCTGCATTATGGATGATGTAGCCCTTTTTAAACCGACAACGAAAGCCAGACTATAGTGCTGCAATTTCGACAATTTATATGAGAAGGCTAAATCAAAGACATATTCCTAAACGGGGTCAAGTAATTAAAACATTGCTTAGAAGTAGTTTTCTAAGCACAAGTGTCTTGAACACTCCGAATATCTTTACTGAACTCAAAGGACCGAAAGAAAAACATTATCTGCACTATGGATGATGTACGGGGAGACTTTTTAGGGCCGCCACACGGCACAACGCCAGCTGCAGTAATAGCAAATAAAATATAATGGAAATCTGGATTAAAAAGCGAATGATACATATTGTCTAATTTTTTTTTCAATTTGACAGTCAGGGACAAACCCTTAACATGATATCAAAATAATAACTGAATCAAGTTATTAAAGCATTTAAAAGCATCTCACTTTCTTGGTAATTGACGGTGCGTACCAAGTTTTATTGCCTGGTCATAAAGTTATGTAACAGATCTTTCATAGAAAATTATCCACATGTCCATGAAAATTGTGCTAAGGCTACAAATGGACGGTAAAATGGTGAAAAATAGTGAATAACTTAAAGAAGTTGTTTTAGCACAACTTTGAACAATTTTATAACTTGATTCAGTTATGACTCAGGTATTATTTTGAAATCTTTTTAAGTTTTGTCCCTGACTGCTTTAGTTTAATAAGTATAAATTTAGAAATAGTTTGTCCTTATTGGCCAAATTTATTTATTTATTTATTTATTGCTTCATGCAGCATTTCTGAGCAACCAACATTTCACTCAGCGTTTATTAATAATTTACGAGTAGCAGACATCCTTTGTCGTTTTCCTCTACAGCCATCTGGACCGTTTTCCTAGATATATACAGTCATCTGGACCGTTTTCCTCTACATCCATCTGGACCTTTTTCCTGTCTACAGTCATCTGGACCCTTTTCCTCTACTCCTCTACAGTCAGTTTACGGTGATATAAACTGAGAAGAAGAAGAAGAAGAAGAAGATGATGATGATGAAGAAGAAGAAGAAGAAGAAGAAAAAGAAGAAGAAGAAGAAGAACAGGAAGAAAGGGGAAGCGTCCAAACATAAATGTTTGAAAATCATGATTGTGTCAATGTTTTAAATAAGCATTTACCGTGATGGAAATATCACAAATATAATATTTAATAAATGAACATATGTAAAAAAACAAAAAAAACAAAAAAAAACATAAGTACTCCTTCGTCAAATTACAAAGTCAGTGTGCGCTGCGGAAACGGTTGAACGTAAATAAGATAATATGTTTTATCATTACTATAACATACCTATACACGCTCTCAATGATTCAAATTTGGAAGTGTTTTGTTCGTATTTTGTCGCAAACTTGAGACGGTAGGTACACGGTATATATAATTCTAATTAAGTCACTTCTGCAGCCTTGTGTCTACCATGAATTGACTGGTTTCCTCCAATCCCAATATAGCTGCTATAAAAGTGAACCTGATAGGCTTTTTATTTTTTGGACTTGTTAACATGATGTAAAATGAGGAAGAATTACTAAAATAATATTGGGCCGCTGGGTAAATGATCATCTTATCCTTCAGGAATTTATAGTGGCATTCTAACTCTTACCGGCCCGGGCTTACAAATCGTGTTTTTATTTTTATTTTTTGTTTTCATTATTATCTTTTTTTTACCATGACAACGAATTTATTCAGGCTTCATACGAATGAAGCCGATTTGCACTGGCGTACGTATACCATTCGCACATTTTACTACCAAAAGCAGAAGTACCTTGCATACCAGGTGGCCAGAAAGCCGTCCTACTGGGATGTGGCATATCCAGTTAAAAATTCAAACATCAAAGAGACCAAGTTAAATGAGTGACATGTCTATAAAACATAACAGTAAATGAAGTATTTGGTCTTACCATAAACACTGTCAAAGAAAGTATTTTTAAAGAGGAATCTTCATAAAAAGGTTAAACATACTGAAAAGGTACAAGTAGGCAACGATCAGGAAAAGTTGCAATCAGAAAGAGATTCACATCCCCAAAACCGAGGTGAAACCTATTGTGAAAACTATTTTGTTGTTGTTGTTGATGATGATGATGATGATTGTGATTGTGGTTGCAATGATAATGGATATGATAATAATGGTCTTTTTCAGTTTCATAAACTAGTCTCTTCTAAAATGCCATCTGTTTTTGACAGTATTTATGGTAACAGTATAACCTAGCTCAAAGAAACATCAAATTTTTCACGAGTGCGTAGCACGAGTGAAAATTTAGATGTTTTCAAGTCACCAGATGAAATATATTTGGTATTTACCGATAAAAAGTAAATTTTCTTTTTATTTTATACAATACACGGGCATTTTCCTATTCACAAAGCAGGCGGTGAAAATGCAAAAACCAAACATTTTTGAAAACACAAATAATTTTGGTACCACACTGTTCCTAACGTTCGAACTTAGAAAATGAATACCCACACTTTATGTTTTCGTTCGTAAATAACGGAGTTATAGGCAAGTGAGGCACATTTAATGACGTCAAGTGAATGGAAACGTCAGAAGTAATCCAAACTCTACAGTGAAAATATCGGCTGATATCAATCACTAGTGAAAATATCAATATCAGTTCTGCAGTGAAAATATCACTTTTATCCATTTTTGATATACATTAATTTCACTGCTAATTATAAAATATTTTTTTCTATTCAGCGTTATTCTACTGACGTTGCACTACCCCCCCCCCCCCCACCTCCGAGAAGACGCGCATCGAGTCTTGGCCTGGGAACTACATGGGCAAGGCAACTCTGGTCTGGCAGTTGTAATTACCCCCTCCACCGTGTCCATTCGAAACGCATGAAAAGAGGTCGTAACGCATGATCGGCGGCATTTTCACGTATGATTGTGGTAGTTTCCTTCGGATTCGCCGCCATTTTTGGAGGAAACTTTAGCGGTAAGTTTTTACAAACTTTTATTTGAATTATTTAAATAGACCTTTCCAACGAACGATCTAGCCTATCCGGATCTACATACATGCCTCTAATTGCCGAGTGTTCTACTGATGCATAGGCTTCGATAGGACTCGCAAACATTCGAGGAGATTATTGTTTTGCAAGTTCGGCCATACACGAAAATAACATTCGCCCAAAAACGTTTCGTACTTTTCTCATTTTCTTCAAAGTTTTGACTAACTGTTGGATGATTTTGCTTTTTGACATCACACTTTAACTTAAGAAGCCAATTTCTCATGATTTTTTTCCCGAACAACCACGGGTTAAAACAAAATACGTCAAAATTAAAGTAACGCACGATAATACGGCAACCTGGTCTTTCAAACTTTGCAAGTATTTACAATGAATAACATATTTTAAGGGGTAAAAGCAAGCCAAATGCTCATTTTTTGTCAAGTCCCGTTGTAGTTTGAAGTAAGGTCCAGGTTACTTCATTTCCAGGTGTAATATCTTACTGAAGTTGCATTCCATCCCTTGTCCATAAACAGCATATAAAAGGGCTTCAACAATTTATGAATGTTTACTCTGTGCGACGTCTTATTTATTTTAACATTAATTGACATTCCATAGTTTAATCTTAAATAAAATACCGTATCATGTGCTTCTGGACTATGAGGGCAGCAAGGTCTGAGGTCGGTAGCCAATAGAACAAAAAGGTACAAGTAGGCAAAGATCAGGAAAAGGCGCAATCAGAAAAAGACTCCCACTCCAAAAACCAAGGTGGGAAAAAACCAAACCAACAATCAGGTACTTATACCATGAAACACATCGTAAGCCGAATGAGCAGCTATTTTCCCAATAGGTGGCCACTCAGTTACCTTAACTTAACTAAAAATATGAAAACATACATAAGGCGCCAACAGCACAAAAAATTTTTATACACCAAAACATAAAACAAAAAGAACCACCACAGAAGTATCGACTTGGAACGATCAGTAACACAAAAGCCAATCTTCACCCTGGTCCGTCATTACGTACAGGAAACTAAAGCAACGTATAGATTACTAAAGCGCAACGTATAGTTTACTAAAAAAAATGGCGGATTTTGGTGGACACGAATCGGTGAGTAAGATTTGTTTATTGATTCTGATGTTCCTTTTTTGTTTATCTTAATCAAACACACCTTACGGACCAGCAAAACTATTGTGTTATTTGCCTCGATCGGTACATTCTGCAGGAAATCACCCATTTAAGTATAATGTTCGACACCCTTAGACAGCTGATTGCCAAATCGTGTGTTTTGAACTTCTTCGAGAAGAAAACCTTATATTGTGGTCAAAGTTCGATGGTAAATGGGTTGATTTTTGATGTCGAACATAGATACTGATTTAATAAGACGATCTGGCCAAAAAAAATTTCAAATGTCCTTTGATAGCGAAATTATTAATGATTTTTCATTACAACGCATTCGACACCTAAAACGGCACAACGAAAAAACAACTAAAACGTTCTAATTTGGGTAAAATAAACCTTATTACGATACTGTATGTAACATTCTTTGTTACTATAGCGTTTTATTTCATCCAAAGTTTTCATTTATACTTTTATCTCAAGATTTGCTGATATAGCTCACAGGTTAAACCCTAAAACATTAAAATAGGCATTAAAAACCATCATATGAAGCCAAACTCGAGTTTTATGGCGACTTAATGTTTAAATTTAAGAAAATTTTGGATGAGAGTAATGAAAAGACAAAATCTGATCATTTTCACGTAACGTCAAAAGTTGCGGAACGTAATTGTAACGTCTGAAACGTCGTGAAAGTCTTCATGATAATTGTTAAATATCTAATGTTAATTGGAAGGTTCTCACAGTCCTGTGACATGCTATTTTGTAAAAATATTTAACTTGTTTACTCGCTAATTAATGCGGGCAACTCATATTAACTTTATTGTAAACTTCTAGAATTTTTAAAGATATTGGGATCGACTTAAACCGTCGCCGGTTGATATTATATGACGATAACGTCAAAAAGGCGAAAATTACGGCATTTGGGACACTTTTTAAGATTTGGTTTTTCGTTTATATTTTCATAGATAGTAGACGCAGAATGGCAAAAAATTACAAGAACAATTTACATTCTAGATGTATTTTTCTATGTCTTTCTAAGTGTCTTTTAATACGTCATATGTTTTTCGCATGCATGGAAAGAAAACAATCAAGAAATATGTTACGCAAATTGACGTTTTGGGACATTTTTTAAGATCTGGCTTAATACCGAATTTAATATGAATATGACTATCATTCGAATTAAAACTTCACATATCTCATGTACACTAATTATGTATTTTGGTGATATATTTTATATTCCTCTTGGTCTGTTCGTTTAATTTTAATTCAGATTTGAAAATTGAAATTCGAAAAAAATCGCGGTATTTTAAAAACATGTTACAAAATTAACTTTTGTTTTCTCTCGTAATTATTTCGATGTTTTCCATCACAAAGTTCTGAAAATCACAGCATCGTACGCATACTATTTGCCGAACTCACAGGCCGAATTTCCCGTAATTTCATCAACAACTATCTCCATGGGAATAATTTGAGTTTTCATGCATGGCCTTTTTTGTTACATGTTACATGACGTTTTTAGTGAAACTCAATGTATTTCACGCTTTATAACCCGAGTCTGTGAACGCAAAAACAAAAAATAATTTTATTTCCGTTAAAGGCGCGTCTGTAAGCTTTTCTGTGGTACGAAACAGTTAATGCTACCTTTTTCCGTTCGTATTTTATCTGTAAATCTTTAGCGGTGGGTCGCGACTTTTTTCAGTGTACCGCAACTTTTGACGTTACGTCATTGCTGTTAAATTTAAAAAAAGATAGTCAATCGATATCGAAGAATCGGTTGAATTTAATGCAATATACTGCATGCTTAGATTTTAATCCAGATACGGTAAAAAACTTTACTTTCCTCTTTAAGTGCACGCCGGTGGGTGCATGGGCCCTCAGACTCAATGACGGTACAGAACTAAAGCTGTCTTACAGATGGGAGGGACCTGACAACAAGTTAAGGTTACGGGATAAACATATGTCTCTGGTCGGGTCCACCAAGGTTGAAATAGTTGTTTTCTTTTGCTCCCGGCGGTTTTTCAGTGTCGGCGTTACTGTTGAGTCCTCGTTTTTGTTTCATCACAGTGTTTACATTTGTTTTCTGTGATGCTTCATTGACGAGCTAGGACGCTTCTATGAGAACCGAACATTGTTTGTTATTGAATCACAGTAGACTAAGGGCGAGGTTTGGCGCCAGTAAAACCGGTTTAAGCCCTCCAGTAAAATTTCTTTTGCTGACCATTCCAAGGCGATTCTACTGTGATTCTTTATGTTGTATGTTTGGCATGTCAGCTTCTGTTGTATACGCTTAATTTGTATTTAGTTGAAGGAAGCCGGATGGCTACCTTCCTTGGAAAGAGCTAGTCATCTTGCTCTTCATGTGTGTTGTCACATTTTCATGTTCAGGCATCCTGAACCTTCTGTTGATCTATTATGTTTGTTCTTGTTAAGTCTATATCTTTCCCGCTTGTTGTCTGGGTTTGGATTTTAAATTTAATTGTGTCTATTCCTGGGCTATATTTTCTACTTTATCTAACGTATAATAAACCTAAATTGATTTTTTTTGCTGTATTTCAGGCCAGAAATGTGTCAGTGATGCTGATGAATTACCGACTGAGACGTTAAGCCAAGTGACACAACTAACTAACCAGCGCCCAAAGAGAAGTTCCTGTTGCGGCGTTGTTCCTGTCCTATCCTTTCTGTGTAAATACAAAGTTATCAACTCGTTCAAGAATTTTTACGTTAATACGTTTTTGATTGTTTTTAGATTGTGGACAGACATTAAGAGGATCTAACTGAGTCCATAGTATCGTAATAAGGTTTATTTTACCCAAATTAAAACGTTTTAGTTGTTTTTTCGTTGTACCGTTTTAGGTGTCGAATGCGTTGTAATGAAAAATCATTAATAATTTCGCTATCAAAGGACATTTGAAAAAAAAAAAAATTGGCCAGATCGTCTTATTAGGTCAGTATCTATGTTCGACATCAAAAATCAACCCATTTACCATCGAACTTTGACCACAATATAAGGTTTTCTTCTCGGAGAAGTTCAAAACACACGATTTGGCAATCAGCTGTCTAAGGGAGTCGAACATTATACTTAAATGGGTGATTTCCTGCAGAATGTACCGATCGAGGCAAATAACACAATAGTTTTGCTGGTCCGTAAGGTGTGTTTGATTAAGATAAACAAAAAAGGAACATCAGAATCAATAAACAAATCTTACTCACCGATTCGTGTCCACCAAAATCCGCCATTTTTTTAGTAAACTATACGTTGCGCTTTAGTAATCTATACGTTGCTTTAGTTTCCTGTACGTAATGACGGACCAGGGTGAAGATTGGCTTTTGTTCTATTGGCTACCGACCTCAGACCTTGCTGCCCTCATAGTCCAGAAGCACATGATACGGTATTTTATTTAAGATTAAACTATGGAATGTCCACCAAAATCCGCCATTTTTTTAGTAAACTATACGTTGCGCTTTAGTAATCTATACGTTGCTTTAATTTCCTGTACGTAATGACGGACCAGGGTGATCTTTGTAAGAGGCATGCGCGTAAATTTTGTTTGTCCTCTTTTTCGTCAATCTCTGTGTGAATCTTGATGAGATAAACATAGGTCATATTAACATAGTGTGTTCATGTGCCAGGTGCATGTGCGAGTTGGTTATGGACCCCTGGTCTAGAGCGCATTGCATAAATAGTCACGCCGCATATACGCTCAATCATCTTTGCACAATGTATATTCAACAAAAGTTAAGCTTTTCCAAGAGATGCTCGCAATCTCACATCGCTATCTTAAGTGTATGATGTTTAATGTCAAAAGGGGTTATTTAAGTGAGGTATTTTCAGCAATTTGGTGTTTTTCTAGGGTATGGTCAAAATTATTTATATTTTTTAGGTGCTCCGTCGTATCCGATATGTTTGACTTTTGGGTTACAGAGTAGATGGTGGGACCGAACCACTTTATAGGCAAAATCTCAGAGTACCCCCTCCCCCACCCCCGAGACAATACCTCAATAGGGGAAGTGCGCCTGGGAAAAATTAGTCTCTCACAAGAGATGAAAAGTTGGACACACAGTCGTTTGACATTTCAGCACAGGAAATCAGAGAATGAGAGGTGATTCCCCCGGGGGGCTAATCTGAGAGTTGCTGGATTCCAGCACCTACCTTGCTCTGTACAACCTTAAAATAGCGGGTATGACGGGCTATCCCCCCCTCCCCAATTAATGAAATCTTAACCTTTTCAAAAAGATATTTGAAATTGCAGAAAAAACAATGAAAAACAACTTAAATTTGACATTAAACAAACCCCCGCCCCCCCCCCCCCCCCAAAAAAAAAAGAAATAAACAATGGGCAACAAAGTATCCATTTAAATCTCCCTACCCCCAAGATAGCCATTTTTTCTGAAAACCCCAAAAATACCGAAATTCGAAATGTTGACTCAAAAAAAAATAGGCCATGCCTATGTATAGAGATGGCGAAAATGTCAGAGTACCCACTCGGGGTCATTCCAGTAATTTATATGACTCGGTCAACATCAGAATATAGATAAATTGTAGAAAGGGAGGAGGTTTGTCCATATATTTGATTTAATCTCTCTGTAATTTATTACTGACAGTCTCAAAGTAATGGACTAACTATATGCTCAAACGGTAAGAGAGAGACCCTTGGTTCGTGCCCTGGTCGGGCCACATTCTTCTTCTGCTTCTTTGATAGCTATGCCAACAGAGCTACCGAGCAACATGGTCAGCAAATTACTGTTTTACAGCAAGGATTCAGCTTTGTACAATTGACGAGCACCAAACGTGTAAACTGGAGACAAATGAGCATTTGGTTTGCTTTTACCCCTTAAAATATGTTATTCATTGTAAATACTTGCAAAGTTCGAAAGACCAGGTTGCCGTATTATCGTGCGTTACTTTAATTTTGACGTATTTTGTTTTAACCCGTGGTTGTTCGGGAAAAAATCATGAGAAATTGGCTTCTTAAGTTAAAGTGTGATGTCAAAAAGCAAAATCATCCAACAGTTAGTCAAAACTTTGAAGAAAATGAGAAAAGTACGAAACGTTTTTGGGCGAATGTTATTTTCGTGTATGGCCGAACTTGCAAAACAATAATCTCCTCGAATGTTTGCGAGTCCTATCGAAGCCTATGCATCAGTAGAACACTCGGCAATTAGAGGCATGTATGTAGATCCGGATAGGCTAGATCGTTCGTTGGAAAGGTCTATTAAAATAATTCAAATAAAAGTTTGTAAAAACTTACCGCTAAAGTTTCCTCAAAAAATGGCGGCGAATCCGAAGGAAACTACCGCAATCATACGTGAAAATGCCGCCGATCATGCGTTACGACCTCTTTTCATGCGTTTCGAATGGACACGGTGCCCTCGCTGCTACCAAATTGAACGTGTAGTCGAAACGGTAACAGCTAAACCCCGGAAGCATGCTCATCCACCAAGGGTGGTTTACTGTGCTATATATGCAACACTTACTGACTTCACTAACTACCGAGTTGGAAATCATTTCGCATGTCTATTTATAACACACCGTCACGTTTACTCTATTATGACTGATAAATAGGTGCAGTTAATGCAGAAATTGAACATATTGAAAGAAAGTAACATAAGAAATCCCGGTTATTCGTTTTCGCAAGCACTTCAATGTTATTGTGATGGAAGTACTATATGTTCATGGGGCGGAAGTGTTTGCGAAAACGAAATAAACTGGATTAGTCCATATTATGTTACTTTCATTCAATAAATGCTCAATTTTTTTGTGCTGTTTGCACCTTATGTTCTTTAACGGTTTTCATATTTTAGTTAGGTTTAGATTACTGAGTGGCCGCCTATTGGAAAATAACTGCTCACTCGGCTTACAAAATGTTTTCTTAGTAAAAGTACCTAATTGTAAATTTCGTTTTCTCCCACTTCGGTGTTTGGAGTGGGAATTTCTTTCCGATTGCGCCTTTTCCTGAGTATTGCCTACTGTACCTTTTTAAAGTTTTTTAAAACTGATGATGAATTTTCAAGTTGACGGGACACCATAGAATGACGCAAATACAATACAATACAATACAAATAGTTTATTGGCATGAAGCATACAAAATGCTTTTCGCCACACAAATACAATTACAACAAGTGGGTACATAAATTATATGAGAAACAACAGAACACATTTACAAGAAGCAAATAAACATTCAGTAGTACAGAAACATGTTTTAGTGCAGTTCTTATTATAAATAAAAGGCATTTCACATTCTTATTCTTTTCAGTGCTTTTCTCCTTATATCTGCAAAATATAAAAATTTTGATAGATTTTTGTTTGTATGTTTTTCTTTTCCATTTTGCATCAGCAATTTAAACTTACTAAGTGTAGGCCATCTGCAGAAATAGGATGTGAGGTACTTTCTCCGTATATCATGATAAGCCGGGAATACTGAAAGAAAATGAAATTCTGATTCAACAACATGCATGTTACAACAGGTGCAAAGTCTGTCTTTCCTAGAAATTTGTATCTGCCGGTTTCTATTTCTAAACTATGGGAGCTAAGTCTAAATTTACATGTGCAGTGATCTATTCTGTTTATAATGTTACACTATGGACAACAATTATTTACACTGTAAGGATCTATAACCTTCCATTAGTCTAAAAATAGTCTATTACTTTGTAAAGTTTAATACAGAACCAAAGAATTAGGAAACGTGAAAGACTATATAATTTTACAATCGACGAAGTCCCTCCTTGCGCAAGAGTCCTTTGGGTTTTGTGTCGTCTTTGTGCTTCAGTCAAGTTTTTAGCCTTGCGTTTCATGTAAGGTAGAGAATTTGCCAAATGATTTCAAAGAATTGATCAGATGTTCTCTTTTTCTGGAATACAAACATACACCACACGAAATTTCTGTGTGCACGTGCAATAACAGCCAAAAATCTATCTATCTATCTCTATATACTGCCATACGCCCTCGCGGACATTCTAGGCAGGGTTGCGCATGGTCTGTTAGTATCAGACAGTTTAAAAGGATGAAAGTTTAGACAAGAATGAAGTGTGATAGTGAAGGATAAAAACAGATGATAGGTTAAAATAAGTGAGAGTAGCTAAAATCAGGTTAAAAACAAGCTTATCAGGGGTTATGGTCGAGAGTGTTGCAGCTTACAGATAGCAGCCTTAAAGGCATCCAATCTCTGTAAGCAAACAATAGACTCAGGGAGGGCATTCCACTGAATAATGGCAAGGGGGAAGAATGAATACTTGTAGAAATCTGTTGATGTTGACACCTGTCTGAAGGTCATAGAATGGCAGTATCTAGAGATCCTGTTGTTATACTGCACATAATCTGGGAGAGGGACTGCAACCAACCCATATACAATCTTATAAAAAAGACAAAGGCGGGCATCTGCCCGTCTTTGTTCCAATGTTCTCCAGCCGAGTTTTTTTAACATCTCAGTTACAGATGCCCTGCGATCAAAGTTGCTAGTGGTCCAGCGAGCAGTCCTTCGCTGGACCGTTTCAATTTTGGAAATATGGTCTTTGGTATGCGGGTCCCATACCGCAGACGCATACTCCAACTGGGGTCTGACTAGGGTGTTATAGGCTGATTCCCTGACTTCGTGGTTTTTACTTTTAATGTTGCGACGGATGTAGCCAAGAGACCGGTTTGCATTACCTACAACTCGATCAATGTGGGAGGTCCATGAGATATTGCTTCTAATGTCAACTCCAAGGTATCTAGCACAAGTGACAGTTTCCAACACCTGACCGTGGAGAATGTATTCTGATTTAATGGGGCTTTTGGAACCTGTCACCTGTACCACCTGGCATGTTGAGGGATTGAACTGCATATCCCTCTTCTTCTCCAACACTGACAGTAAGTCGATATCCTTTTGAAGTGCTGAGCTGTCTTCCTCACCCTTGATTGTGAGATACAGAGCAGTGCCATCCGCAAAAAGGCGTACTTGGGAAGAGATTCCATCGGGCAAGTCATTTATATATGCGAGGAAAAGAATAGGCCCCAATACAGATCCCTGGGGGACACCTGAATTTACTGGTATTGAGTCCGACTCCTCCCCATCAATGACCACCCGCTGGGATCTGTTCCCAAGGAAAGCTTGAATCCAGCTTAGCACTTTACCTCTTATTCCATAATTGTGCAGTTTCCAGAGGAGCTTGCTGTGGTTGACTTTGTCAAAAGCCTTCGAAAAATCTAGTAATATGACATCGGTCTGTTTCCTCCCATTTGCATTCCTTGCAAGGTCCTCAATCATCATGACCAGTTGCGTTTCACAGGATCTTTTCTCCCTGAAACCCATTTTAGAGAGTGAATATCCCAATTTTAAATGAGCAACCCCCTCTCTCTCTCTCTCTCTCTCTCTCTCTCTCTCTCTCTCTCTCTCTCTCTCTGTATGTGTTTAAAATGCATTAAACATGACAAATGAAATTATAATTTCTACACTGAAACGTAAACAAACTCCATTTTTGTGACTTTCGATTTTGGCCCTTTCAAGTTTAACAAACTGTATTCTGAAAAATACACAACATTTTGACCTGGAATTTTCACAGATCATTTGAAAAAAAAATAAATAAATAAATTTATGTTTTAAAGCAGAAAAAATATTTTAAAAGTAACTAAGTTTTTTTTTTATAAGAAATTGTTTACCGTTGGAAGTTTTTAAATGTATATTTTTGGCAAATTAAGTGTTTTCTATAATTTAGCAGGAAATAACACAATCTGCAGTTTTGCGAAAACGAAAGACAACCTTTTATGGGCATGCACTGGAAATAAGCAATGCGTCGCTGTGCCATGGGTCGAAATGGTTATGTACCGAAATGCGGCATTCCGTTTAACCGCACGATAATTGAGCGACTAGTCCTGGGAAGTGACATTGCGCGGGAAACTAGACAGCTGATAAAGTAAAAAGTGAAATATACGCGTTATATTTTCCCTCTCTTTAAAGCAAAATAACGGCAATAGCCGTAAATTATATGTGTGCATAGGCCAACACATAAATTCTTTTGTTTAGATCAACCAGTTCAGGATGGACCGATTTATGGGAATCGAGACAATTCACCGACAAGACAACTCACCGACACGGTTTTTGAGACAATTCACCGACAGATTTTGAAAAAATTCACCGACACTTCTGAAGAGAATTCACCGACACTTTTATTCAAAGTTATACTCAGTTCCTACTGTATCGTGGTAGCTTCTGTATCGCGGCATTTGCATATGGAAGTGTCTCGGCGTCCGGTACCGGACGAATTGGGCTAGAGTCTCCGCGTCCGGCAATGCCAGACATCGAGCCTATCCTCACTGGAATGGCTCGATGTCCGGCACTACATTTTCTTACCAGTTTTCTGGTTGTAAATGATAACAAAAGAAACATAAATCAGATTAATACTGGCTAATGTGTCACAAAATAAATTCGCTAGATATTTTTCACTTCGAATGCCGCCATATTGGATTCTTACAGTGACTACTTGTTCAATCGCTAGTGACACAGAAATATAAGATATTACACAGAAATATAAGATATTACACAGAAATATAAGATATTTGTTTGCTCCGGATATGATCTTTTTAATATTAAAGCTCAAACCATTGATTGTGGGTACACGTTAGAACCGCCTCGCCAAGTACCCACAATCTGTTTTAGATAGATTGATAGATAGATAGATAGATAGATAGATAGATATACCTTCAAGCTTGTTTCCTTCTTGCCGGTCCCAGTTAGCTTATGTTTCTTTCCGCCGCGAACTCAATGACAGGTTGCTCCGTAGAACTTGATAGCTGGGTTCAAAGTTTTCTTCGGGCATCTAGCCGCCGATGCCTCATCTGTTTTGTAGAACTGAACAGACTTAGTGTTCTGGTAGCGTTCTTTGAAACATTCAAAAGCCAATAAACTATCAAATTGTTGTCCGATGTGGACTTTGTGAGCCATGATTGCAATATGACAGACAACATACAAAATATTTTAGCATTGCACATCTTAATAATGGATGAGTTGTTTTCTAATTTATGTAATTATATTGTTTGTTTGCTTTACTTGAGAATGGTCGTTTGTTGTCGGAGATCAATTAGCAGACATCAAAAGGAACAAAAGAGGCGCACAATTCGCGGTTTGCCGGCTACATTAAAGGTGAGGAGAGGCTAATTGGCATCATTTAACGCAAGGTTAAATGCATGGGCTTAAACAGTTAAATAACTTATTTGATAGATAATTATATTTGAGAAAGAAAATACAAGGTTATATATTTTTATTCAACAACCAAAATGCAACATGATATTGAATTCGCTATAGTTTCATCTTTACACAAGACATAAACAAATTAAGAGTTACATTCCCTTTTCAAAATGGCGGAATACGAATGAAAAAAAAAATATTCTTCAAACTTTATTTAAAGTAATCAAATTATTTGTTACTTTTTACTACTTACAACCAAGAAACTGTTAAGAAAAATGTAGTGCCGGACACGGAGCCATTCCAGTGAGGAAAGGCTCGGTGTCCGGCATTGCCGGACGCGGAGACTCTAGCCTAATTCGTCCGGTACCGGACGCCGAGACACTTCCTTTGCATATCACGTGAATTTTCGAACCTAGCACCCCCTACAATCGGCATCTTTCGCAGCAGATGTCAAACTCTGAATTCCAGTGAAAATTGTGCATATTGTCATGAAAAGTGGAGGGTAAATGTAAACCTTTACAAAAGTCAAGTACAGTTTGTATTTTTGCACATACTGGTTACCCCCTAGTGGCCCCTACCCATAAAATGTCCCCTCAGTACCTAAAACACCGGTTGATTATACTTGCTTTGAGTCAGCATCTGTCTGGGCGTCAAAGGTCATGCGCTATTACGAGGTCAAGTTGTCTCCTTACATGGAAACTTTTGCATTCGCATTTTAAGTGAACCCCGCGATACAGAAGTCACTTTTGCCACATGGGTATATACCAACATGGTAACACATTTGCGGTTTTCACAAAATATTGACAAATGTCTTGTAATTTTCATCATAAAAGGGTTGCAGGAGAAGGATTTTGGAAATTGTTGAGGTATAATAAAATTACATTTATTGATCATGTTTGTTTGATTCTTTCTGTTTACAAATAAGGGCCGCGATACAGGAGGAAGCCAGTATAATGACTTGTAACTGGTGATGACAGTCATCGGTTATCATGAGCAATTAAGGGTAATTACTAGCCTGAGACCGATTATTAGTTACAGATTTGATTGATATGAGGTGACTTGAAAGAACCTTAATGTTGCTTAATTATATAAAATATCTCAAGACAACTCACCAACATGATTTTTTAGACAATTCATCGACATATTTTGATATTAAAATACAAATAAAGGCATATGACCAAAATTCACCGACACGATTTATAAGACAATTCACCGACAGATTTTGATAATATAATAAACATGAAGGCATCAAACCAAAATTCACTGACATAACATGTATTTTTGAGACAATTCACCGACAGATTTTGATATTAAGTGCCGGTTCACATAAAAATCATGCAAAATTGAAAATTCACTCCACATCAAGTATAACAGATTTTGATGAAATTTATTTTATATGAAGGCCGTTATGGTAGTATTTGACCTCTGAAATATTTTTGAAAATTGTCCAGCAGTTTTAGAGAAAATTACGATTGAAGTTTTAAACACACTTTTACAAGTTTGCCTTGAAGTCTATGGGAAAATGTCGTCAATTTTCAAGTCAAATTTTGGTCACTTCAGTAGACGAGTTCTTATACATAATATACATGAAAATGCAGCTTAACCTCTCTTCTACATTTTCCAAAAATAAAACGCGTTGCCAAATCACTTTTGATGCCGTATTTTGTACATGTTTACGCCTAGGTATTTCTTACTGCGCTGGTGTCCCGTTTAGCAGTAGAATTTCTTCTTGAAGCCGGTAACCAAACCGCGCGACGTTTGCTAAGACAAAGCGTCATGTGACAAAAATCATGTGACAATACTTATTGAAAACACAACATGAAGTTCTTGTGTTTTTAAGAAGCTACGAAATAAGTAAAAAGACGGAAAAGAATAGAAAGATGGAACGCATTTGACGTCACAAGACGTTAGATAAGTATGACATGACGTCAGTCGTCACGTGCTTTCATCCTCACGTGCCAAGTCGCGTGGACCCTTAATTGACAATTAAGACACGTAAAATGTGGTCTTATTAGAAATAAAATGCAAATTTGAACATGCAACAATGTGGGAATTACGTCTTCCATTAAAACACGAATTATTCCTTTCGTCAGCGTGATATTTCAGTATACTGACACGAAGATAACCCAGTACGGACGTTCTATTATTTTAAAAATAAACAGTAGAAGTAATAGAAAATGGAAAAAAAACCCTAATAGGACGTTAAAAACCAATCTTGTAAAATCATGAATATATAGCAGCAAAAATAAACTGTATTATCATGTTAAACTTACTTAGAATTATAATTGATATTTTCAGTTGTAAACGCGTAAATCACTTTTAAACTATTAAAAGTATACTTGAAAAATAAAACTGATTGATTGTAATCTAAAAAAAATACAATAATATTAATCAATATTTGTTCATATTCTTGACCTTAAAACATTGAGGTTTTGTTTTAAGTTACTTCCCTTGAAATCTATCATAAAGATTATGCTTTAGTAAAAGCAGTACGCATTTTTGACTTGAAGTTTCCTGTCTATCGTATACACCTCCACCTTTGGATTTGTATTCCATCAGTGTCATGACAGCTTAGGTCGTGACATGGGTTAAAAGATTCATCCGAACGACTGAAGAAGAGCGGGGTAGAACCTGCAATCCACGATTCACACGGTGAGTAGCTAAACCATTCGTCCGCGAACATGAGGCTGTAACGGCGTGGAACGGAGTTGGCTCCGCCTCACTGAATTCCATTCAAGAACACCCTCACCCTGAGGACATATAAATTCAAGTTAACTGTCATAAAAGCAACGTGTATCGACATAAACTGTGTATTTGACGATCACAGGTGAATGACGATGTTGATCGAATTATGCACAATATGCCTAGCCGCTTCACACCAGTCTTGCAGTGTTTTGACGTATCGTAGGCCTACCTTCAGGTATAACAAGACAGCTGTACCTTGAGAGTCGCACGCCGGTCACGGTTGCAGCCTCGGAGAACGGGTAGAAAACAAAACAGTCGCATTCCGTTGCGGGGCAGGCGATAGTATGAATCGCGACCTGTCGTAAGAGATCGCACATAAATTACAAGACAGTCTTTCGACTTGCACGATTTGCAATGCATAGAGTGCCAATACGAGTACATTGCGAATTCGCCACCTGACAACGCTTATGTGACGCGTTTCTAACGTGTCTCTCGTTGAACTTGCTTTGAGCGTTGTTGTTGCTGTTTTTTTTTTTTTTTTTTTTTTTTTTCTCAACACACCTGGCGCGCGTTTGTCCATAGACCAGTGTGTCACTCACTGTTTTTTTTTTTTTTTTTGAATCCATTCTTCCTGGGTCCTCATCAATGCCTTGGTTACATTTACCCCGATCATCGTGCGATTTTCAAGTTGGTCTGCTATTTTAGACATCGTAGGTGATCACGGGCATGTTAAGAATTCATACAGGCATCGTACGATTCCTTGCTCTTACTTTCGTCCACGTTCTGAGTGAAAACCATACGGAGATCGTCGGAAGATGTCTATGACGAATCCCTACGATTTCTGACTGAGCCTTTTCGGTCTCCTTACCGGCGGTCACTGTACGGGCCCCGCCCATTGGGGCCCGAAGAAATAGATGGGTTTCTTGTGCCTCCAGGCAAAGCTTTTACACTGCTGACTGCATCTTATTACTGGTTAACCGCTCATGATGAGCCTGCCGAGGAAAAGTGGTTTCAAGTCATAGCGGTTGTGGCTTTGTTGTATGGTTATATATCAAGCACTTGTTGGAAGTTTTGGGTAAAAGTCCCGGAAATGGAGACAACGTCCCGACCTGATCTTAGCCGTTGACTGGGACGTTAAGCATCAATTTTAACATCAAACAAACGATGTCTGTACAATTTTTTGTCACCAAATTATCAGTAAAAAAACATGCGGTGGCTGCACGATCATCGCAGAGTCTCTTGACGATGCTCCCTACGGCGTGGTAACGGTCTAACGTTTTTAAACACTTGACGTTGTAGCAGTATAGACTTAATTCAAAATCGGAGCTAGGACATCTAAAGCCTGCGGGAGACCGCACGAAAAAGGAAAATCACAGAACAATTGCGTCTCGTACAATGTTTCTTGAACTGCATTCATTTTATTACACAGAAGTGCCCGTTGGAAAGAATTTAGAGGAGCAGTATGAAGAGTATAAAGGAACGAAAAAAAATATATATATTGAAGTGTTTACTATGAAATTTGTTTGTTTCAGCTTGAAAGTAGTTATATATTTTCCAAAAATTCAAGAATAACTAAAATTTAAAGAAATCTTATTTTCAAGGGGAACGACTTCATTTTTCAAGTTAAAGCTTTTTTTAAAATTAACAATAGTTAATTCAGGAGCATTTTTAATTGTGCTTGTTTTATGCACTTTCACTCGTACCTGGAAACACATTTTTGAAGATCTAGTTGATTCGCAATTATAGTAGAATTTCATATCGATATCAGACAACTTAGGTTACAAGCTCTTGGTTTCAAAACAGCAGAAAAAAATCAAGTTTTGAACATTTGTCTTCAGGTGTTTCTGTTGTTGTCATGTCAACCAGGTATTTGAGTTTGCAAAGGGTTTTAATTTTCCGGACACGTAATATCAGAGACACTTTACATGACAAAACTTAATTTCAATATCAGTCTACTGAATTTGCAATAAATGAGTTTCAAAACAGCAGAAAATGCCAATTTTGGGCGGCTGTCAAAGAATGACATTGTTGTTGTTATGGTAACCAGTATTTGAATTTTCAAATGGTTAAATCTTTTGAACAAATGATGTATTTGATACTTCTAGATCATTATACATTTTCATAACAAAAATTGTCTACAGAATTTACAAGAATTGAGTCTCAAAACAGCAGAAAATTCCAATTTTGGACATTCATCTTCAGGTGTGACTTTGTTGTTGTCATGGTTACAAGGTAAGTGATCATACTGTCTTTTCATCATCGAGCATGATAAAACAATTGTTGGTTTACTGATGCAATGTGACAAAATAAATACCGATAATTTTCCAGATGCCGATATAAATGATCAGAAGTCTCCTCCACCCTCCATAAAATGTCACGTTTAAATATATTTCTCCAGTGGTGTTCAACTTGTTGCTATAGCAACCATGCATTTTAACTTGCAAAGCGTTTTATTATATAAACTTATAATAAAATACTTACTTTATGATTAATATTCAATATCATGTTAACATCAGTCTACTGAAGTCGCAATAATTTGGTGCGAAAACAACCAAAAAATTCTTTATTTTAGATATTTTCATCTGTAGCATTTTAGTTGTCGCCATGGCAACCTGGCAAGTGACCAAGTTGTCATTTTTATTATCGGATATGATAAATCACTATTTGCTTTCTTGGTTCAATGTTACAGAACAAATCCACAAGTGAAAAGAAACTGATATAAACTTACCTGTAAACCCCCAAAATGTAAATTTTAGCCGTTTTTTTCCTCCAGTGGTGTTCGGTTTGTTGCTATGGCAACCACACGTATTAATTTACAAAGTGTTGTACTTGTAATATAGTACTTACTTTATAATTCTAAATCAATATCATGTTCAAATAAGTCTACTGAAGTGGCAATAATTTGGTGTGAAAACAACAAAAAAAAATCAATATTTTTGATATTTGTCCCTTGTAACATTATAAATGTCGCCATGGCAACCAGGTAAGTGACCAAGCTGTCTTTTTTATTATTGAATATGATAAATCAATAGTTGCTTTCTTTGTACAATGCTACAAAATAAATCCATCAGTGATTAGAAGTTGACATAAACTTAACTGAAAACCCTCTAAATTGTAAATTTTACATTTTTGCCTCAAGTGGTGTTCGATCTGTTGCTATGGCAACCGTGTATATGAAAAGGCAAAGGGTTCTGTTGTTGAAACTTGTAATATAATACTTACTTTACAATTAAACGGCAATATCATGTTTACATCAGTCTACTGAAGTGTCAATATCTTGGTGTGAAAACAACCCAAAAATCAATATTTTAGATAATTTTCCTTTGTAGCATTATAGTTGTCGCCATGGCAACCAGGTAAATTACCAAGCTATTTTTTCTATTATTGTATATGATAAATCATAAGTTCCTTTCTTGGTACACTGCTACAAAATATATCCACCAGTGATTAGAAGCTGATATAAGCTTACCTGAAAACCCTCCAAAATGTAAATTTTAGATTTTTCATTTCAGTGGTGTTCGATTTGTTGCTATGGTAACCGTGTATATGAAAAGGCAAAGCGTTTTATTGTGGAAACATGTAATATAAGAGTTGCTTTATAAATTAAGTGTTACTGCATATCAATATCAGTCTACTGAAGTTGCGATAAATTGATCTGAAAACAGCCAAAAATGCCTTTTTCATATTTTTTGACTTAGTGGTATAATATGCGTTGTCATGGCAACGCCAAGCTGAATAAAATCAATGTTGTTTTGGCTTAAAAGCATTAAGCTATGTTCAGTGTTTCTATTCGAATTGTTCCATTCTACCTAACATTTATCAAATTCATAAAATATTATTTTGAATTATACCATTTTTAGAGCAGAATTTAGCGATTTTTAGGCAAAATACTAGTTCCCGTTGCCATGGTGACGAGAATTGAAAAAAAATGAAATAAACCTTATTTTTCTTGTTCTGTCATCAAAACCTCTCAGACAAATGAAAATCAGCCAAATCCGTTACCCATCATGTGGAGTCACCTGCATGATTTTTATCTGAGCCAGCACTTAAAATACAAATAAAGGCATCTAACCAAAATTCACTGACATGATTTTTTAGACAATTCAAGGACAGATTTTGATCAGATGCCTTCATGTGCATTTTAATATCAAAATCTGTCGATGAATTGTCTCAAAAATTGTGTCGGTGAGTTTAATTTTATGACACTTTAAATTTTGGTCAGATGCCTTCATATGAATTTATGAAAATCTTTCAGTGAATTGCCTCAGAAATCGTGTCGGTGAGTTTACTTTAACGACACTTTAAAGTAGTTCATGAGATTAGCGAGACATGTCAGTGAAGTTTCTATAATGGCAAAACTTGTAAATACAATCTTAAATCTGTCGGCGAATTGTCTTTATATTGCATTTAAATTCCTATATGAAAGTCTTCCAAATTTTTGTTTTTAATTTCTTATAAATCTTTTAAATCTTAAAACTGTCGGTGAATTTTCTTATCCGAAAGTCTTTCAAATCTTAACTTTGTCCGTGAATATTACTAAATTCTTATAAACCTTTAAATCTTGAAACTGTCGGTGAATTGTCGTTGAAATCTATATCTGTCAGTAAATCGTCTTAAAAGTGCCTCTCAATATTTAAAAAAATGACGGTGAATTGTTAAAAACTAGTCTCTAAAATCTTAAATCTGTCGGTGAATTGTCTTAAATATGTCCTCCAAAATGTTATATTACGATGATGAATTGTTTCAAAATTCAAATCTGGTGATGAAATATCATTAAATAGTCTTTTAAAAGTTAAATTTGCCGGTGGACTGTCTGAAAATTTTCTATCAAATCTTAATTCTATCTGTCGGTGAATCGTCTGAACATTGCTTTCAATTTTTTATAAGCCGATAAATTGCTTAAAAAACTTTAATCTGTCGGTGAATTCTCTCAATATTTTGTTGGTGAAAACGTGATTAAACTGTCTTTGCATTAATGGGGAATGTATGATAGCCAATCAAGATCACCAGTTACAAGTCATTAACTTTGAATAAAAGTGTCGGTGAATTGTCTTCAGAAGTGTCGGTGAATTGTCTCAAAATCTGTCGGTGAATTGTCTCAAAAACCGTGTCGGTGAGTTGTCTTGTCGGTGAGTTGTCTTGTTCCCGATTTATGGACTGATATTGTTAGTTGTCCATCCGGGGTTTTCAATATAAACGTCACAATAAAAACGGGAAAACCCCGGAGTTTTATGTATGAAACCAGGGTCGCTTTTGATATAGCCAATCCGATTGATCCGATCGACCTGAGCATAAGGATTCTAAATCAAGTAGTCGCAATGGAGCGCGACGAAGCGCTCCGCCGTCCAAGGTGGTGTGGTCGGAGCAAGTCACACGACCTGCTCTTAAAAACATGGCGTCAACAATGTTTCAATGCGAGGAGTGCAATATTTATTTCTTCAGCATGGAGGTGTTTGTGAGACATCCATGCGTATTGCAGGGTAATAAACACGCCGTAAATCAAAATCATTTAAAGCAAAAATCTTTATTGCTTTTCCTCACTTGTTTTAGTAATGGGAATGCACTCCGTTTGTCCACTTTCCCTTGATTTAGCGTGCTGCTCGGACCAATCCGATCACTCTTAAAATTTCTAAATCAAGTACGCCCTAGGTGTTTGTTCATTTGTATATAATGTTGACAGCCAGTGGTGGATTAAGAGGGGGTTCGGGTGGTTCGATTGGAAGCAAATTTGTTTTCATGGGAAAATTTTATGAAAAATCAGGTAAAATGTTGAAAACGAACCCCCTCTTGATGGATTTGAATCCCTTCCAGAAATCCTGGATCCGCCCCAGACAGCAAAAACCGTTTCAGCCACACAGACTAACAGGTCTGGTGCAAGCCAGGATTGAGGTACTATACCTTAATCGGGGTTTGTAGCTTCCATTTAGGTTTGAAATATGCATAGACATGTCCACAATTTCAATAATTGAGCCGCCTAGTGGGAAAACCAACAATGTGGTTTCGGACCAGGTCCGACACAAATCAGGTTGTTCAGCCACAGAAATTGGCTAGAGGCTGCAAATCTTGGATCTAGAAAGTTGAGGAATTGACGGTACACCCACTCTCAGCTGTTGTTTACAATCTCCATGTGCAATGTGTCTACTGAAAAAGAAATGGCCACCTGATGAAAAACATTATATTGGAAGACTTTTTTTTGGGGGGGGGGGGATTTTTATACCCCGCCACTTAAAAAAGTGCAGGGTATTATGTTATACCCTCCGCAAAATATTTGCGTTTGAGTGTCCGTCCGTCTGTCTGTCTGTCCGTCTGTCAGTCAGCGCTTCCTTTCCGGGCTCTATCATGAGCATTTATTTACCAATTTTCTTCCAACTTTGTACAGGAGTTCATATCAGGAAGGTGTGGTTAAGGATTGAAGATGGGTAAATTTTGTCAAATAAGTACAGAGTTATGGCCCTTGATTTACGTTAAAATATCCGTGCTCTATCTTGAGCAATTATTGACCAATTTTCTTCAAACTTTGTATAGGAGTTCATATGAGGGAATTGTTTTGGATTGAAAATGGGTAAATTTTGTCAAATAAGTACAGAATTATGGCCCTTGATATATATGTTAAAATTTTGTTTCTGGGCTCTATCTTGAGCATTTATCGGCCAATTTTGTAGTTCATAAGAGGAAAGAGTAGTTTGTGATTGAAGATGGGTTAGTTTCATCAAATGAGTACAGAGTTATGGCCCTTGATTTATGTTAGAATTTTGTTTCCGGTCTCTATCATGAGCATTTATTGACAAATTTTCTTCAAACTTCGTAAAGGAATTCATATCTGAAGGGGTGATTTGGTATTGTAGACAGATAAATTTTGTTAAATAAGTGAAGAGTTATGGCCCTTGGTTTTGCCTTAGTTTTGAAACACAGTTTCCAATCAATCTCATCAAGAAATTCTGTGCATTCGTAATAAATTAAATTTGCGTGGCGGGGTATTATGCATGCCTGCAGCTCTTTTATCTTGATTGCTAAGTTATCTGCTCATTTTCATGGCTACAATTTCTGAACTCTTTTTAGGATAACATATTTTTATAAGCTTTCCATGCGTCATAATTGTGGTGAAAAGTGAAGATTTTCAAGTTTAATAAATTGTCAAATAAAATATCACCATTTTTACAGTAGTTATCATTATAGTTTGATGCAGCTTCCAACAAAGTGAATCAACCAAGTATTACATTTTCTAGACAGAGAATATACAGGTTGTTTCCCTTGAAGTATAGAATGATGCGTCTTATTGGGGGCCCAGGTGAGATGACTAGGCAAAGTTTATAACAGACTACCGACCACCTGATTGAAGGCTTAGATGCAGGTCAGAGCCTGTTCGCACAGGAAAAGTGGTAAAGTCAAATCATCCATACATATAAGCCAAGTTGTAGATTGCTTATGATCTTGGAAACTTGGGTAGGAGGCAGCATCCCGAAATGATCATGGCTGTGTTGACTGAGACTTTAAGCAACAAATCAAACAAACAAAGCTTTTTGTTTTTCATTACCCTGATGTTATAATCTTTATAGAGTGCCTTGCTAGCTGCTGTAGCACCTCCTCGCTGGTTTCCTACCCAGGCCAACATGTTTTCTTATCTTGATTTACTGGGTTAAGACCTGACATTAAACCAGGCTGTACAGCCACAGATTGCTCAGAATCAGAATCAGAATAGTTTACTGGTGAAACGTCAAACTGACAATACTACACCAGGTAGTATCTGCTGCATGAGTGAGTTAAGTTGTGATCTGTCTGGTGTATTTTGATATCCATTCCAAGGCTAAAATGAAGCAAAACATGTTTTTCATTTTGAAGGCAAGCACAAGACATTGTAAAAAAAATCAGAAATTTTCAGTTGAAATTTGATATATATGTATATTTCTTTTTTTTTTCTCCTCAAAACAAATATCGTGGGTTAACATTAGAAACCCCTTTGTCCAGGTGGTTCTAACTAGACTAAACAAGTACCCACAATCTATGTTTTAAGTAAAAGGTCCTACTAGCGTAATGGTAAGCGTATGCTTCGGTAGCGAGAGGTCTTGAGTTCCATCCCAGGCCATGTCATACCAAAGACGTTAAAAATGGTACCAGTGTCTACTATCCTTGGTGTTCAGCATTATAAAGCAAGATCTGGCTTCTCTTCTGTCAAAAAATAGCATCACTAACGTTGCATGTCTAGCAAAATATGAAAGAGTCTGCCAGAATAAAATTAAAAACTAAAGTCTGATAACAATAAAAATCAATGTCTGTATTCACTGGAGGATTATGGCAAGCCGTTTTACTATTTATTCAAACAAACAGATATCTTATATTATATATAAGATATCTTCTTTAATAAACAAGATATCTACTTTATTTTATTAGATATCTATTATAACGAAGATATCTTATATAGCAAATAAGATATCTGTTTTGTTATATTAGATATCTAAATTGTCAATTAAGATATCTTATATAGTATATAAGATATCTTTTTAACTAAACAAAATATCTTATTAATTTTGTTAATGTAGATATCTAAATTAACAAATAAGATATCTTGATTGATATATTAGATATCTTATTTGTAAAAATATATAAGATATCTTAATTATTAATATAGTTATCTGATATAGCATTTAAGATATCGTATTTGTTAATTAAGATAACTTGTTTAACAAATTAGATATCTAATATGATAAATTAGATGTCTATAATGTTTTTTCTAAATAAGATATCTTAATTAACATATAAGATATCTAAAATAGTATATTAGATATCTATTTTATCATACAAGATATCTTATTTGTCAAATAAGATATCTTCTTCAACATATAAGATATCTTAATTACATTCACAAATAAGATATCTACTATACTAAAGTAGATACCTTATTTGACAAATAAGATATATACAAAAATAGATATCTTATATCCTATATTAGATATCTTATTTAGGTTTAACAAATCAAATATCTTATTTAGTATATATAAGATATCTTATTTGTTTTACCCAATCACAACTGGTTTCTGATACTTGTATAAGATATATACTATACCAATACAGATATCTTATTTAAAGCCTTAATCAAGATATCTTATTTGATAATTTAGATATCTAATATACTAAATAAGATATCATATATATTAAATAAGATATCTATTATACCTAAATAAGATATCTTATTTACCACTATAGATAAGATATCTTAATTACCAATTTAGATATCTTGTTTGCTATATAAGATATCTTATTTGCTAATTAAGATATCTAGTTTAGCAATGAAGATATCTTATTTACTAAAGTAGATATCTAATATAATCTTGTAAAGAAGATATCTTATTTAGGTATAGTAGATATCTTATTTAGTATATGAGATATCTTATTTAGTATATTAGATATCTAAATTATCAAATAAGATATCTTATATGCTATATAAGATATTTTAATTGTTGGATCAAATAAGATATCTTATTTAGCATATTAGATATCTTCTTTACTGTATAAGATATCTAATTTAGGATATAAGATATCTTTTTTGATAAAGAAGATATCTTTATTGCTAAATAAGATATCTTATATCCTAATTAAGATATCTTATATCCTAATTAAGATATCTTATTTACTATTTAAGATATCTAATAAGCATAATAAATAGTAAAACGGCTTGCCATAGAGTATCCTCCTAAAATATAGAGATTATTAAGTAAGAAAATTGTATATAGGAGCACATACCGCTGTACACCCCAGTTTTACTATATAGAAGTTGAGTGTTAGGTCATATTCATTCACGAAAACATGCCCATGTAATAAACTGAAATTTTTTAAGTTGTAAAAATTGAAAATATTCACTAGAAATTTTTTGATATTTTTCTTATTTTTGCTCAAAACATAGATTGTGGGTCCATGTTAGAACTGCCACGCCAAGGCGCCTTGCCAAGGCGGTTCTAATGAGTACCCACAATTTATGTTTTTGAGCAAAAATAAGGAAAATAGGTATACCCCTGTGTACCCCAGTTTTGCTATATAAAAGTGGGGTTAAAGGGAGTATTCATTGCATGGACGTGTTTTCCTGATACATGGACATGACATGTGATTTCCATCTCTTTCAGAAAGGAATCTAGGCATACAGTAATGTGATTAGTACCATAGACTACCCAGTCCTGATCAGCAGGCACAGTTGTGGCGATGTACCTGACCAAAGACTAAGGACCACTACAGTAAGTCGGTAACCATTACGAAAACTTGCCCATGCAATAAGCAGAGATTTTTTTTTTAGCTTTAAAAATTAAAAAATTTCAGCTGAAAAAGTTTGATATTTTTCTTATTTTTGCTCAAAACATAGATTGTGAGTACACGTTAGAACTGCCTCAGCGAGGCGGTTCTAACGTGTACCCACAATCTATGTTTTGAAGCAAAAATAAGAAAAATCAGTAAACCCCTACATACCCCAGTTTTGTTATATAAAAGTGGGGTTCAAGGGGGTATTCATTACACGGACATGTTTTTTTTTTTTTTCGTGATGACTATTTCCCTGCTTTTCACAATCGGACCCACATTTTGCACAAAACCTACCTTTTATGTGTTATGGACCAGAGCCCACAGAAATCGTAGACCCCTATAATTACTTTAAATAGGAAACTCTTAATAGCCATGCACAAATGCAATAATACAGGACTTTCAGTTTTTTCTTTGTCGATGTGTTTTCTCATTTTTCACCCTGCTGAAATCGACAGCAATCAATCATAAAGGCTGCGCTCATGCAGAAGTAATCTTTGTGAAGGATAATTACCTAGATTTAGTTTTATTTTCGCGCAGGCAAAACACACACTGTTCAAATTTATTAATGACATCCTCATAAGAGTTCAACCTTTACGAAAGCTGTTTTTGGCCTTGTGTTACTTAAGGAATTGGCGGGACTATTAGATGTTTGTTGGCCCAACTTGATGTTGAGTTATCAGAGGCTTAATATATAAAGCGATTTTGATATTTTGCTCACAACCTAAATTTTAGATACATGCACTACTAGTAAGAAACCATCTTCTTGAGGCAACAGTTACAAAATTACCCACATTAAACCTTTACTAGCAAAATAACAACAATTACAACTGCTGTACATAGGTTATACTATGAAAGGTCATTGTGATTATTGTCACTGCATAATCTGCTCTTTAGGTTCAGAAAACGAAGTCATGGTCTTAAGGTTTTAAAAAAATTTCCAAGCTCAGCTCAACTGAGCATGAAATTTCAGCTGCTCATAAATGTTGAAATAGTTAAAGTTTGTGGAAAATTTAGGTTCAAAACTAAAAAACTAGTAATTTATCCTGCTAATAAATGTTATAATGCCAACAATTGTTGGCATTTTAACATTAATGAGCAGGATAAATTTTAGTCTCAGCTGAGTTGAGCATGAAAAATGTTTAAACCCCAGGGCAAGGTCTTGTGGTAGAATCCCAGACTCTGGCACGTTTGATTGTAGTTTAATTCAGAAAGACTGCGTACTTAAAGCTCCCCATAGTACCATCAGAAAGACATGTCCATGAAAAGTATATACCCTCATAACCCACTTTTGTATTGCAAAACTGGGGTTTACAGGGTAATACCTATTTTTCTTCCAAAACACAGATTGTGGGTACTCGTTAGAACCGCCTCGGCGAGCCGGTTCTAACATGTACCCACAGTCAATGTTTTGAGCAAACATTAAAATTATCAAGTTTTTCCAATGAAGTTTTCAATTTTTAATGCTGAAAAAATTCTCTGTATATTGCATGGGCGAGTTTCCGTAATGTGATTAACACCCAAGATGTGGTGGCTATGTCCTGTCATGACTGAAAAATTGTTGACTAGGACATTAGCCATAACTAAAAAATAGAACCCTAACTCTAGAACCCTAATTCAAACAGAGTTATCCTTCTTTTTCAGATATTTGATAAGCTAAAGTATGCAAAGAACTTCAGATGATATGTCACAAAATGTAAGCAACATCCCAACATGACCATAGCTATTGTCTGGGACGTAAAGCATCGATTCAAACAAACATACAAACAAACCAGTGATGATCTGAATTCCATCATGAAAATGTGTCCGTGAAATAAATACACACTTATACCCCACTTTAATATAGTAAAACTGGGGTATGCAGGGGTATACCTATTTTTCTTATTTTTGCTCTAAAACATAGATTGTGGGTACTCGTTAGAACCGCCTCGGCGAGGCGGTTCTAACGTGTACCCACAATTTATGTTTTGAGCAAAAATAAGAAAAATATCAAAATTTATCAGCTGAAAATTTTCAATTTTTAAAGCTAAAAAATCTCTGTATATTGCATGGGCAAGTTTTCGTAATGCAACATGCCAGGGCTCAAAAATCTTTGCATGAAGGTATGACATATTTTTGACATCTTGTGACAATAAGGCCATGTCATCTTTAAGATTAATTTCTTTATGATGACTCGTAAATCTCATTAAAATCTGTTGTGCCAATTATTTGCTTGGTGTTAAAATGTTAATATTGAAATGATTTTGTTCTTTTTAGAGTAGGTATTAGAAAATTTCACGCTTTTTGAATTTCGGGGATACCTTGAACAATTATTCTTAAATTTGATTAAAATTTTCTTCTGTTTGAGTTTGTATTCCTATTTAGTTCAACAGGTTTCAGTTGTAAGCCAAACTTTAATTTGTTTACAAACGTCTAAATGAAAATTAAATGAAAACTTAATACTCGCAAAATTAATAAAAATTAATTATAAAATTTATTGGTTTGACAAGTGCAGCAATGTTCCTGTATACATGTATGTTCCGTCTGTACACCTGATCTTTCAGAAACTGCATTTTTCAAAATGTCACTTATCTGACACCACACCACAAGAAAAATATGAACATGTCATCTTTTTGCAACTCAAAAGTCGTAAAAAGTGCCGCAACAATTTTGAAAGTCAGCTCACTAATACGCCCAAAATTTTTTTTGAAAAGGCAATTTGCGTGTGCAAGGGAGGTAATCCAAACACCTTAAAATTGGAAATTAAGCAAATCTGTGAAATAATTTTAGTTTTAAGAGTTTGGTACTCTGCTATACATACAATACAATTTTGTTTTGGTTTGGTGCATTTTAAATGAAAAATAACCAATTAGATTTTTTTTTCTGGGAATATAGTTACTTCCCTTGCTAGCAAGACAGCCCTATTCAAAACTATTTTCTGGCATAAAATTTTCATTTGTTGACCAATTTTCAAAATTTTTGTGGCATTTTTTAGCTCACCTGAGCCGTTAGGCTCACAAGGTGAGCTTATAGGATGGCCATGATCCGTCGTCCGTCCGTCGTCTGTCTTCCGTCCGTCCGTCCGTCCGTCCTCAATTTCAAAGATCTTCTTCTCTGAAACCGCTTGGCCAACCAAAGCCAAATTTTATATGAAGCATCTATAGGAAGGGGGAACCAATGTGTATATAAGAAATCCAGGTCACATGACCAAGATGGCCGCCATGCCCATATATGGTAAAAACCCTTCAAAAATCTTCTTCTCCAGAACCGGTAGACTGATTTCAACGAAACTTGGCATGAAGCAACGATGGCTCAAGCAGTACAATGTGTATATAAATCATGACCCTGTGATGACCTTGACCTATTTTACGGCAAAGTCAACATAGGTCGCCAATGCATTTGAATGGGGAAAACTTTTAAAATGTCATTTAAAGTGAAAATCTTGCAGGAAATGGGCAGTAGGACTGAATATTAATGATTCTGACAAAAATTGGACCCCAGGGGCTCATATGCCCCCACCCCGGGGCAATATACATGTATATTACCATAATATTCAAACATCATCTCCTCTGAAACTGCTTGGCCAATCAAAGCCAAATTTTATGTGAAGCATCAATAGGAAGTGGTAATCAATGTATATATAAATAATCCAGGTCACATGACCAAGATGGCCGCAATGTCCATATATGGTAAAAACCCTTAAAAAATCTTCTTCTCCAGAACCGGTGGATCGATTTCAAAGAAACTTGGCATGAAGCATCGATGGCTCAAATCGATGGCTCAAGTACTACAATGTATATATAAATCATGACCCTGTGATGACCTTGACCTTTTTACGGCAAGGTCAACATAGGTCACCAATGCATTTGAATAGGGAAAACTTTTAAAAAGTCATTTGAGGTGAAAATATTGTAGGAAATGGGTAGTAGGACTAAATATTAATGATTCTGAAAAAAAAATGGACCCAAGGGCTCATATGCCCACACCCCGGGACAATATACATGCATATTACCATAATATTCAAACATCTTCTCCTCTGAAACCACTTGGCCAATTGAAGCCAAATTTTATGTGAGGCATCTATAGGATGGGGGTATCAATGTATATATTAATAATCTAGGTCACATGACCAAGATGGCCGCCATGCCCATATATGGTAAAAACCCTTCAAATATCTTCTTCTCTGAAACCAATAGATTGATTTCAATGAAACTTGGCGCGAAGCATCCATGGCTACAGTACTACAACGTTTATACAGTCAACCCTCTTTACAACGACGGTGTTTGTCGCCAGTGTTTTGTGACGTTAAAGTGAATTTGCTGTTATAAGGAAATTGGGTCTTCTGACGGACAAACAAGAACTGCTTTAGATATGCTCCCATAATTATCCTAGGTGTTCATGTTAGTTGCAAACATATTTATTTCACATCGTGGTTAAGATGTATGACTTAAAAAGGATGACAAAAATAAAACGACACATATTTAAATTAATACTTTATTGCATGTAATACATTTCATTTAACAACATCCACATAACAATTTAGAACAAGAAAGACAGTGCCCATGCACATGCTTTGTCAAGCAACATGTCGTCATTGACGATCGAACGTCGGTAAACCACCTGTACAGCGCTTGCTCTAGTTTCTCGTGCTTGCCGGAACGCTGTCGTAGAGATGAGTCACCATTTTTTGGCACGCTAGACCATTTCACTTTGTCACGGAGAATGTCGCTCACGGTTGATCTGCTGACCTGCTTCCTCCAGTCTCTGGCGAAACGGGTTGTCGGATGGTCGGTAGGCGGCGATCTTTTTCTTCTCGGCGACGGAAAACTGTGTTCTTCGTCGTTTTGCTGGAGGCTGAGACATTAGAAAGGTTTTTACACTTTCAAAAGATTGATAAATTTAACGGCGATCGCTCCATTTTTCTACCCCATTTTGACACCTGTACTCAAAGATCTCATCTTGTCACTCAGTTAAAGAATGCAAATTATATCAATTAATTCTTAATTTTGATAATTGATAACCTGAAAGCGATGAACACCTTTCAAACAATTAATGCGGTATTGTTAAAACATCAATCGATACTGTATTGGCGTTCCGACTAATTAATCCGATACTGTAAGATTAGTCTCCCTTGATTACCTGTCAATCACTTTGCCGGTTTGCGGTATGTCGCAAAATTCAATAAACACATTTTCGGAAAATTGTCGGAAAATTGTCTGTGTCGTTGTAAAGGCAGAAAAATGTGTACAAAAGTCATATTTGTTCCCAATAATTACTGTCGGTGTCGGTAAGCGTGTTTTCCGTTATAACGTAGTAATTTTAATAGGGAAAAATCCGTCCCCACGAAATTTTTGTCGGAAGTCGAATATTCCGTTATAGCGTTCACCGTTATAAAGAATTCTGACTGTATAAATCATGACCCTGTGATGACCTTGACCAAGTTTATGGCAAGGTCAACATGGGTTGCCCATGCATTTGAATGGGAAAAAGTGTTAAAATGTCATTTGAAGAGAAAAGCCAGCAAGAAATTGGCAAATGGACAGAATATTGATTATTCTGATAAAAGAAAACGGCCCAAGGGCTTCATCTGCCCCTGACTGGGGTTAAATACCATAATATTCAAACATGTTTATTGGTATATGCAGCAGACTCAGGTGAGCGTTTACAGGACCATTGGTCCTCTGGCTAATACTTATGAAATGCAAAATGGTGATTTGGTAATATTTTTCATGAGGTCTTTTAGAAAAGTGAGATTTTGAAAAATGCAGTTTCTGGAAGATGGTGAATAGACAGTAGACACTTAAACTTCTGGCCATGTAAACCTGGCGTGATGGGTTTAACCCTAGGCTTAAATCGCCAGTCTTTCAGATGAGACTTTTCTGTGTGGTTCCTTCTCCATATGACTGGCTGTTTGTGAGACTATAAGAATCTTATATGGGGTTCTGTTCTAGATGGAAGTTTCCAACCCAAGGGATGACCGTGCTGAGCGGAACCGAGGCTCCGCCGAGGTTCTGCTCAGCACGGTCATCCCGAGGGTTGGAAACTTCCATCTAGAAAAGAACACCATATTAGATTCTTTTTCTTGCACAACAACCCCCCAAATCTGGTTTATTTCAAGGTTTTGTGTAATTTGTTTGGCACACTTAGCCTGGGTGAGAACACCTGGGTGAGATGCAATTTTATCACCCAGGCAAAAAGTGTGGCAATTTCTGTCTGGTGTGCAAGAAATATTCATCTATCCCCAGATTGCATAATATGAGCCGCCTCGTGGGAAAACCAACAATGTGGTTTCCGAACAGGCCCGATGCTCACCGGCCTGTACAGTCACAGAAGATGGCTAGGAGCTTGAAATTTTGGTGTTAAGTAGAGGAGGAATTGTACTATCCGAGTAGCGAAAACAAAGGCGCTGATCAGCTTCGCAGTTACTGCGAAGCTGAGCTGCGCCTTTGTTTTCGCATATGCAGATTGTTGGTTTTCCCATGAGGCGGCTCATATTTAAAATCTGTTACTGTATGGACAATGACCAGAAGCTAAAATTTGTGGCTTATCATTGTCTACACTAAATAAGCCATATCATGAGAAAACCAACAATGTTATTTCCAAATAGGTTCCACACAAACAGAGCTGTACAGACACAGAATAAGGCTAGAGGCTGGAAATTTTGCATTTAGAGAGTACAGGAATTGTACTATCTTTGTAGCGAAGAAAAAGGAACCTATCAGCTTCACAGTAACTGTGAAGCTGATCTGTGCCTTTGTTTTCGCATATGCAGATTGTTGGTTTTCTCATGGGGTGGCTCAAATGTTTATTAGACTGAACCTTACAAACAACCCCTTCCCTATTCTGGAAATTTAAGTCTTTTTAAGTCATCTTATGTCCCGTTACATTCTAGTTTGTATCTGCCCAATGTGGAAACCCTGAAGTCAGCTGATGTCCTGCTCTTAGAGTGTGCCATGACTGAAGCGGTCTGCCCTCCCTTGCATAAACCTGATTAATCTTTGGTAACTATAAAAAAAGTTTAAAAAAATTGAAGCTCCATTTTTGATGGCTGTTTAACACTAAGAAAGGCTATAATTATGAAGAGTGGAAAAATGTGACCCCCATTACCCTGTCCACAGATAGCCAATCACTATAATGATCAAAGGTGTCCGTTTTCCCGAGGCTACTTTGCGCTCTTGCTCGCCAGTGTGTTTGGTCATTGAAGCCGCGAATGACCATCCTGGACGCTATTGTGTCGGTACTGTTGGTCACTTGTAACAAAAAACACCTCCAAATAATGCCTTTAACGCTTGACCCGTGGGCAGTGCCATTATGTAGTGATAGCACTTGAAAGGAAGTGCAATTTTTGAAAATGTAATAAAAACCGGAATTGATTTTCTTGATTAATGAAATTTTCAAAATTTGATAGTCACTTCCTAGATTTTGCAGCACCAATAAAGAGGGAGTCCAAAAATGAAGACAACTCCATTTGATATTTTTAAAAAATCTCTATATATTGCATAGCCATGTTTTCGTATGGTTTAGAGCATTAATGATAGTGTTTTGCAAACATTTAGAAGATTTACTATACTTTTGTTGATCTTCATCTATGGGCTTTTAAAGTGGTCAATTTAAGTAAGAGCCATGTCATGAGAAAACCGGATTTTCGCATATGCGAAAACAAAGGTGCAGATCAGCTGTGCAATAACTGCACAGCTGATCAGCGACTATGTTTTTGCAACACGGATAGTAGTATTTCTCTTCTTGTCAAATTAGAAATTTCAAGCTACTAGTCATCTTCAGTAGCTGCACATGCCTGTTTGTCAGACCTGGTCGATAAACCAGGAAGACCGTTTTTCTCTTGTCGCGGCACATATAGTAGGTGTCTAGAAAGTGTCCTTGCAAGGTTAATTACTTTTGACCACCTGATCTTATCATAAAATTCCTAATTTAATGGCCAGAATGACAGGTCAGCTGTGTATTTCATCTATTTTTGTGCATATGCCTCTGTCAAGCACCTGTGTTTGTTATTACTTACTTGTCTACCTGTTCACTTTGCTTGGGCCAAAGGTCATAGAAGCTGATTGCCTTAGGGAGCACTGTGGCATAGAGGTAGAGCATCAGACTCTCATGGCAATCGAGAGGTCCTGGGTTCAATCCCCACCAGCAGCACTGTGTTATGACCTTGACCAAGACACCTCAACTCCCCATAGTACTGGTTTATACCCAGGAGGCTGAGGCTCCATCCCGACATGACTGAAAAATTGTTGACTGGGATGTTAAACCTAAATACAAACATTAAAAAACTGTGGGCTATAGTTCGGTCCATGACAAAGTCTCTTGCCATGCAGATGCCTGGTTACATGACAAGCAGTTTGTGACTGACAATGATGTCCAGTGCATTCTTTTTTCGAAAATGCCATCATAATGTGACTGCTGTACTATACCCACGAGTAACCCACAATCTATGGTTTGAGGGTTTATTTTAAGAAGAAGCGCAAATACCAGTGAATGGCAAAAATGTGCACTAAGTACTGGAAAACTTGTTCATTATCTGGTTATCTGGGCTTGATCTCATCTATTTCATTACAAAAACTGGCCCATGCATTATGCATAGATTGTTTCATGTTGGTTCATTACCGGTCCCGATGGCGTAATGGTTAGAGCGTCCGCTTCGGAAGCGGGAGGCGCGGGTTCGAACCCGGGCCGCGTCATACCAAAGAAGTTAAAAATGGTACCAGTGGCTACCTTGCTTGGCGCTCAGCATTCATAAGGCAAGCACTGGCTTCTCTTCTCTCACTCTCTCAAAAAAAATAAAAAAATAAATAAATAAAAAGAAAGAAAGAAAAAACAAAGAGAGAGAGAGCCTGCACATAATCCTTGCAAGAGGGTGCTGCAGTATATATAGATAGATAGATAGATAGATAGATTGTTTTCTGGTTCGGAAAATTGAAAAAAAAAAAAAAAAATCAATTGAAAATGTTTAATATTCTTGGCATTTTTGCTATTCATATTCGAGTGTTCTTTGGAACCAAGGATCTAAAATGGTGACTTTTTTCAGGTTTTCACGCATTATCCATTTTTGAATCCAGGGTTGAATAATTTTTGAATCTTGTTTGCATGATACAGGAACCAAAAATAATTTTTATTTTGGCCTTACTGGTATTCAGTTGGTTCATTCAACCCACAGCAACTTTTATTCAATGGTTGAACAGTTTTGTCACTAAAAACCTCACATCTAAGGCCTTCAAAATAAATAAAAACTTGTCTTGAGTCTGTATCAAATGCATGCAGGGGTAAAATTTTAATGCATTACTTGAAAAAAACCTTGTAAATGATTAATGTATTCTGTCAAATATGAATAATGATACAATAATTAGAAGTAAAATGAGCCTGATCATGAGAAAACCATCTGTCTGCATAGCGAAAACAAAGACGCAGATCAGCTGTGCAGTAACTGCACAGCTGATCAGCACCTTTGTTTTTTGCTTCACCGATAATACAAAACCTCTGTATAATTATACTTTTTAATGCAAAGGCCATCTAATAGACCATCACCTTTGGTTGTACATCTTCTGGGTTGATTCAAACCCAAAGACCGGCTTCTCCTGCGATATGACTCTTATATATTCTGCTCACTTCAGAGTTTGCTTAGATCTCATTAATATTAAATGGAAAGAAAATGACTTCACCCAACACCTCACAAAATGCGCAAAGGCCCTCTTGTGGCAGAGCGCCATGTGCTGAAGTAAAATGGTTTTGTTTGTTGGGGCAGATTTATAGTGGTTTCTCTTTTTTTTATTATTTTGGCCTTAAAGATGCTGATTAAAGATACGCGATCCCTGGGCCTCTTGCAGTCCTCTTAGCGTACAACCCAGTATAGACTTAGGTTTGGCAAACTGATCTATTGAAGTTTTAAGTTATGCACTAGTCATTTGAAACCACGCCCCCCCCCCCCCCCCCCCCCCCCCGACCCCCCACCCCCAGGGAATAGCTGGGACTTTGACTTTTGGTCCAGCAAATCCCTGCTAAAAGCCCCGTCCTACGGGGACTTGTTGGTAAAACCACTGCTGTTTTCCCCCCACAACCTGCTATCTTTTCATTTAACGGCCCGTTTTGTCTATATAAAGCAAAACTCCGATTATTTCCCCCTCACTGCCGTGGCAAAACTTTTGTCAAAGCCCCGCTCACTTCCACGGCTATCCCCCGCCCTCCCCCAGGATTGGGGAAGCGTGGTTACAAATGACTAGTGCATTAAGGCTGTGGCTAAGGCATAATTTTCGTATTTATTTAAGAAGCCTCCGTGGTGTTGTGGCAAGTCGGTAAATCAGGGTTCATGAGTTCGCTGTTGGGCCTCTCTGGGATTATTTTACGTCCCACCTTGACTTCTGGTCTCGTATGAGATGCACACGTGATTTGAGCCGAGAGCCTTCAGTACGTGACGAAATGTTGAGCACTGCCTTGTCTTTCCCCCACCTCTAGACAGTCTGTGTCTAAAAAGCAGCTCTTGTTTGAAGGCCTCATCACACATAAGTGAAAGTCCCTTGACGTAGACTTGTGTTTAATTGCGAAAAGGAAATTCATGCTTGTTTGATTTACTGCTTGACGTCCCTGCCAACAGCCTAGGTACTGACATGACTGTAGCTGTTAACTGGGATGTAAAGCAAAAAATAAAGAAAACTTTTGCAATTAAATGCAAGTCTGTGTTGAGGGACTTTTGCTCTTGTGTTACGAGCCTTGATAGACTTCTAAGGTCTATCTCGTGTAAGTTGTCCCAGGCCTGATAGCTCACCTGTTGGTTTTACAGATCACATCGATGTGCCCAGATGACCACAAGCTTAGAATTTGCCATCTTGCCTAGACAGGTTCGACAGCATAGCAGTCTGCCTTATCTGGATGTCAACTTCAAGAAAATCATCTTGTAAGTACATGTACCTAGCTACAATCTGACAAATCATTTTATTTGCATCATGAGAAAACCAACAATGTCGTTTCCGAACAGGTCGGACACAAACCCAGCTGCGCCCTTGTTTTTGCATATCAGGCTGGTTATCTAAAGATGGCCAGCACGACTGAGAACGACCACTGTGGATGCAGTCAATAAGTAATAGTGGATTATTATGATCCATTATGATGTGTGGGAACAGCTTACAATGGATGATCATAATGATCCATTGTAAGTTGTTCCTAAAAACAGGTATTATCTGTAAGTTGTTCCCACACAAGTAGTTGTACTCTCATTGATTATTCCTGGGCTCAGTTTCATCAAACAGTTTTTTATTTCACAAACATTTTCATCATATCTCTAAGTAATGTTAATGTCACCTGTTTAAGACACAAAATGCCATTAGGATAACATGTCTGTGAATTGTTTACCCCCTTATCCCCCACTTTTATATACATGTAGTTTAAAATGATACACCACACCCTGATTATGGTTCAGTAAAATTTAAATTTTTGAAACAATGTCCCAAATATTCTATGGTTTCAAAGAATGTGTCAGAAATATAGGCAGATAGTCTGGCTATTTAAGATCAGCCATACCTTGAAAGTTGCATCAGGATAAGATGTCCGTTAAATGCATACACCCATATACCCCTCTTTTATATACTTGTAAAACTGGGGTGTACAGGGGTAGACAATTTTCCTTACATCAGGAAAACATGTCCGTGAAATAAATACCCGCTTATACCCCACTTTTATATAGTAAAAGTGGGGTTCGCAGGGGTATACCTATTTTTTCTTATTTTTGATCCAAAACATAGATCTTCGGTACTCGTTAATTAGAACCGCCTCGCTGAGGCGGTTCTAACATGTACCCACAATCAATGTTTTGAGCAAATATATTAAAAATATCAAAATTATTCCAATGAAATTTTCAATTTTTGCCTTTGAAAAAAATTCTCTGTATATTACATGGGCATGTTTGCGTAATGTTTTTGATCCTAAACATAGATTGTAGGTACTTCGTAGAACCGCTTCTCAGTCCGTACTCACTGAGGCAATTCTAAAGTGTACCCAAATAATGTTTTGAGCAAAAGTACGAAAGGTATCTAAAATTTCCAACCATGATGTTTTGATTGTCAAAGCTGAAAAAAATCTCTGTATTATGCATGGGTGAGTCAAGGCTGGGGAGAGGTCATTACGAAAACTTGCCCATGCAATATACAGAGATTTTTTTATCTGTAAAAATTGAAAATTTCATCAGAAAAAAAATGATATTTTTCTTATTTTTGCTCAAAACATAGATTGTGGGTACACATTAGAACCGCCTCGGCGAGGCGGTTCTAACGAGTACCCACAATCTATGTTTTGGAACAAAAATAAGAAAAATAGGTATACCCCTGCATACCCCAGTTTTACTATATAAAAGTGGGGTTTATGGGGGTATATATTGCACGGACATGTTTTCCTGATGCCTGGCATAACGAAACGTTAATGCAATCAACAGCCAATTTTTTTCTGAAACTGAAATGAAAATATTTATTTGAACAATGTTCATATCTTTAGTATTTTTGCTCAAAACATTGATTGTGTGTTCACATAAAAACAAGTAGGATCCTATGAGTACCCACAATGTATGTTATGCCTATGGACTTAAATAATAATAATAAAAAAAATATGCAGACCACTTTACACCCTAATATAGATTAAGAAAGGTGGTGTTTAAGGTTGTATACGTTTCACAGACGTTGTTCCAGTGGATTGCTCCGTGCAGGTGAAATTCGGAGTTATAATATGCAGCAATTGACTAGCTAATGTTTTAAAGCATCTGAATTTATGTGCTCAAAAGCACAGACTTAGCTGAAGTATTGTTGTAATAAAATTTAGTTTTCTCCTGATGTAACAATGATACATGTATTACTCAGCAAATTCTTAAAATGTCTTGAAAATCAATTGAGAACCAATTATTTTTGAAATTTCATACAGATGCACTGAAGGCGAGATGGGTAAGAAATGTCACAAAATGCTCTCTAGGTGTGTATATAGTCACAGTTTTGTCATTTTTGGGGATAGGGTTTGAAATTTCTTTCTATAATCATGCTCCGGCTCAGATTTTTGAGTGGTATTTAGTTAGAATTTGATTTGTCACAGTGCAAGAATCCATTTGATATGATATAGACAAAAGACAAAAGTTCCTGATCATTAAAGCACAAAGTGGTGAAAATAATGTTTCTGCCTCACATTGAAACTTAACTTGAAGCGCTGATAAAACTCAAGATCTTCAGTTTAATATATATTTTGTAATTAAGCAAATTTTTTAGAAAAAGTTTTCCAAAAAGCCATATCTTGCTTTTCAGAAGATGCAGATTGGGTTGCTTCCCTTGCTCCATAGGTAGACCAGCTTTATTATGTGATGTATGGTGAGTGAATGAAGCGTGGAAAAATTAGGGTGTAAGGTTACACTTGCTCTGTTGCTCTACATTCCTATAGTATGCAGAGGAGTGCTGGAGTACACATCATACATGTGAATATAGGCCAAAAAATACATGTGAAACTTGCTGTTTCAACACGGCTTCAGCAGCTTGAGTTGGGGAAAAACTTTTTGCGGAGTTTGAAATTCTATAGGATATACTGTGTGATTTCTGTCTATTTGTAGTTTTGTAAAATAGCAACAAGTTAATAGTTGGACTGAATACATCTATACATACAGCTTGTATTGTGGAGCTTTAAATTTGTTAACCCAAGGTAATGTACACCAATGTTAATTGCATGTTAACAAGAAAGTTATACTTGTCGGAAAGAAACGACAAATTCGACCAGACAAGCATGATTATATACTAATTATAGTTTGTGTGTATATTTGATGTGTATGTTACCTTTTTGCAACTTGGAAGTGTATGTGTTTAAACGGCACAGGATATTAATATAAAATCAGAGGAGATTTTGTGTTAAATATATACTTTTACAGGATTCTGTACGGAACAAAAATGTAGAGTTTTAAGCATTAGATTTACTTTTTTCTGGAGATAAGCATGTTTTTAAATATCCTTTTTTTCTGACAGGTTTACTTTTGCTGTAACGGAACTTAACATTTTAGATGCCAGTCCCAGTAATTTTATACAATACTGATTGTTCCAAGTCGGTACTTTTATCTTGGTTCTAATCGTTTCATGCTTTTGAGTCAGTTTTTGTGCTGTTAGTGCCTCAGTTTTTTTTTTGCATATGCCTATATTAACCTCAGATAGCTGAGTGGCCACCTTTTGGGAACTAGCTGCTCTCTCAGCTTGCCATTTTGTTCTTTTTTTTCATCTGGGTATGATAGGGTCCTCTCTGTTAGCTTTGGTCTTTCTCTTTGTGTAACGTATAGCCGAGCCAAGCCACAGAAACCCCGTCGGTGGAAAAGCATGCTCATCCACCAAGGGTGGTTTACTGCGCTATATACCTAACACTTACTCTAATCACAAAGTTTCGAGTTTCTAATTTGCATATTACTACCCGCTAATATGCCGCTAATACGTTGCACCAACGTATTCTACAAGGGAGACTATCCCGTTACATTACTTCCCCCTCCGAGAAGACTCGCCCCGAGTCTTGGCCTGGGGACTACATGGGTAAGGCAACTCCGTTCTGGCAGTTGTCATCATCCCACCGCTGCCACCAAATGTAACGAACAGCCGAGCCAAGCCACAGAAACCCCGTCGGTGGAAAAGCATGCTCATCCACCAAGGGTGGTTTACTGCGCTATATACCTAACACTTACTCTAATCACAAAGTTTTGAGTTTCTAATTTGCATATTACTACCCGCTAATATGCCGCTAATACGTTGCACCAACGTATTCTACAAGGGAGACTATCCCGTTACATTTGCATTAAATATTATTTAATGAACAAGATTCATTAATCCCGACATCTACACACTATAACCAGGCTCTTTTGTGTTTTTGAGTTGATATGCACCTTAATACATTTATGTTATTGTTATAACACTTTATATCAAATTTCTAATTATCTTCAGCTGCAGTAGCTTTTATCAAAAGAATAGACATTTTGGTACCTCTATAAAAGTATTATGTTTGTTATAGGTAATAATTAATGTAAACCTAACTCACATTTTGTTTTAATCAGAACTGTAATAAGTCTCTGTACATTTAAATTTAAATGCCAACAAATTAGTCCGGGGCCCCCGGCCATTGGGCCAATGAGAAATAGATGGGCTGCTTGTGCCTCCAGGCAAAGCTTATAAACTACTGGCAGACCATCTTATTACAGGTTACCCCTCAGAAGATCGAGTCTGCCCAGGAAAAGTGGTTCAAGTCAAACCATTCATGTATAGCCGTAGGTGGTTAGCACTTTTTGGGTGTCATGACATCCTAATGTTGGGTACAAGTCCCATAAAATGGAGGCTACATCCCGACATGACCATACCTGTTGACTGGGATGCTAAATCACAACTCGAACAAACAAACTAGCCATTATGGTTGCAAGAATTTGGTTTGAGGTTCGAAACAGTCCGATCCGACCTAATAATGATAATAGTTATCTGCATTTTTTTCAGTTGAGCATTGTCATTTGTGTGCCATGGGCTCGTCATGGAGTGGAAGAGGTTTTGGTTGCTGCCCCCCCAAATCATCAATAAAACATTTCCGTGTAATGTATACCCCCTCATACCCCACCTTTATACAGCAAAACTGGGGTATGAAGGGGTATACCTATTTTTCTTATTTTTGATCCAAAACATTGATTGTGGGTACTCGTTAGAACTGCCTTGCGAAGGCGGTTCTAACTTGTACCCACAATCTATGTTTTGAGCAAAAATATTAAAAATATCAAAAATTTTCCTGTTAAATTTTCAATTTTTACTGCTCCAAAACGTCTTTCTATACTGCATGGGCAAGTTTTCATAATCTGAATGTATGAAAATATTCATGTTGAGTGGGGCTATCAGCAGATATTTGATTGTAAGAGTATTCTGGAAATAGAAAAGTCAATTTATTTTTTTTTGACATGTTGAAATGTGATTTCATGTTTTTATTTATTTTTGAAGGTTTCTAGTAGTTATTCTATCATGTCTTATTATGACCAAGATTTATAACCATTTTAAGTTAAGATGGTAGTAAAAAAGGGCTATATTTATTACTTTATTATTAAAGCAATGCTGTCAAACTCTCTCTCTCCCCCCCCCCCCCCCCACCAAATGGGCTATGGAAAAAAATGGACTATGGTATGTTAAATTAAACAGAAATTTAGAAATACTGTAACCAAATATATTTTTGGTGAGCAATTTACTAGTAATGCAAGAAAATGAACTATATGCAACAAATTATCAGAACATTCCCATCAGGAAAACATGTCGGTGTAATGTATACCCCCTCAAACCCCACTTTTATATAGTAAAACTGGGGTATGCAGGGGTATACCTATTTTTCTTATTTTTGCTAACATATAGATTGTGGGTACTCGTTAGAACCACCTCGGCAACCGCCTCGGCGAGGCGGTTCTACCGTGTACCCGCAATCTATGTTTTGAGCAAAAATAAGAAAAATATCAAAAATTTTCAGCTGAAAATTTTCAATTTTTAAAGCCTAAAAAATCTCTGTTTATTGCATGGGCATGATTTCATAATGAAATTCTTTGATGTGGTACTGGTCAACCTCCTTATAAAGCTACCTTTGGGGTCCATGGAAATAGACTGTTATAAGTGAACTGTGTTATAATGAGGTTTCTACAATAGACATATAGCAAAATAATCATTTTGGGAGCCAAGACATGGCCATATTATATTGAAAACCGCACTATAGCGAGATACATTATAATGAGGTTGAACTGGAAAACTTATTTTTTAACTATGAAAATGATTTTCCCTGTAAATAAGGCTAGGAGTATTTATTATGTACTCAAGTTGTGTTTCCAGTTTTCTTGTCTGCCCGAAACATTATGTAGCGTTTACACTATGTGGCAGCCACGTTTCAGACGGTCATGATCAAAACAGGATAAACATGAGGCAACGCATGGGAATGGGATAGGCAAACGTAGCAGGCCATGATAACTGTGGACACCATCTCAATTTTTTTGACAGTTTATAAATCTGCCAGGGCAGTCATGGCGGAAATGAGAAATGTAATGGGTCGTGATAAAGCGGGCTGAACATAACACACCATGACAGTACGCAACAATACGTAGCGAAACTTGGAGGTGGTCCGTAGTACAATGGGAAGCTACTGAATAGCCCGCCAAGCTACGGATCTTCCACGTTCAGTTGCTTTTGATCAAGGTCGTCTCACTTCTCTTCCCGTTGCTGGCATTTCATGGAGACAAGTTCCTTTATATAGGAGCAGTCACTATTGTGAACAATAGAGACCATACACTGCACTATGCCATTGTTTTAGCACAAAGAAGAAATAAAATCCCGAACTTTCTTAATCAACTCTGCATTGGGTTGTTGAGGAGTGTGGTTGTTATTATTTCAAAGGGCTTATTCTTATATAAAAGGCACAATATCACTTTAAATTGCATGGAGTCTACGTTTCGTCTGTAGCTGACCTTGACAGAACAAACAACGTGTCATGCCTTGGTCAAAACGCAACTGACCGCATCAGAACGTAAGAGGCTGTAATAGAATGTGCTAATTATAGCGGTGATAGATCGTGGATAACTGTAGCGTACCGTAGCGCCTCAGTGACACACTGGCTTATCACTACCATGGCTTGTTACGGATATCTTAATACAACATAAGAAAAGTAAGAAAATCAAGAAGTAATAGATCTTAAAAACAAAGAAATATATGACCAAAATTCCACGGCACGCTACATTTCGAGCAAACATGACTGCCGGGGCCGCCGGGAACATAGTGTAAATACAGTATTACCCAATGATTCTAAAAAGTTTATTCCTAACCAATTTTGAAAATGCAGTTTTACTGAAAAACAACAACATAATAGTAGATTTTGAAAACAAACTACCTACCCTATAATTATTTTGGTGTTAAACAGGAAACAGGTGTATTATTTGTATGGCCTTAAAGGTATATATGTATCACCCTCCTTTTAAGTTAACATTTTTAATTGCCCATACTTATTTGAAATATGATATTGCAAATGTAAAACTGATTATAAAACTGGGTTTATGTTTGGTTTAATTAAGGTGATGTTATACAGACTTATTTGAAATATCAGTATGGCATAATAATTCAAATCTTTAAAAAGATGCTGCAAAGCTCAGAAGCCTTTCATTTGAAAAATTGTTGCCAAAACTTTGAATTTAAATTTAAATGCATTGAATGTCCAAAATGGCAATACTATAATAAATAAAAGTATGTGCACTTAATACTGATGATCTGCCTCCAGGATAAATTACCATATCTACATGATCAGTTGCTTGAAATGGATATAAAGCATCAAATGAAACAAAAACACATTTCAATGTTTGCAATTTTTTTTTTATCCAAAACATAGATTGTGGGTACTCATTAGACCTGCCTTGCGGAGATGGTTCTAATGTACCAATGACTATGTTTTGAGCAAAATAAAGGAAAATGTCAAAAGTTTTCAACAGAAAATTATCATCTTTCACAGGATTAAAAAAAGATAGGCATTGTTTTCATACTGGCTACAATTTTTTATCATTTCTGTTTTTTCAGGCTTTGACACCATGGTGAAGTAGACTAGGAGCAGACAGCTTAACAATGGCGTACGGATGATGGTCAGGCACGGTAAGTGAGTCCATAATAGAGTTTAAACCCACAACCTGCCGCTCTTAATACAAGTCAAACATTCCATTACTAAAACTAATGCAATATACAGAGATTTTTATATATCTAAAAAAAGAAAATTTTCAGTAAATTGTTTTTATATTTTTCTTATTTTTGCTGAACGAGTACTGCACTGCTGGGACACCTATTTGGTAAAACCCATTGCTTTCCCCCACAGTTTATGTTTTCAATGCATTGCCATTTTTGCGAATATAATGCAAACCCTGGTGGGGCGACAAATCAAAAGTAAAACCCCTGTTCATTTCATGGCTATCCCTGCCATCCCCCGTGACAGGGGGCAGGGGATGGGAAGTAGTTACAGATTACAAGTGCATGATGTAAACATGATAATGCATTCACAGCTCAGTTTTAAATGAACACATTCAAAACATTAGGAAAACATGTCCGTGAAATGTATACCCTGGTAAACCCAACTTTTAAATAGAAAAACTGGGGTTTGCAGGGGTAAATCTAATTTTCTTATTTGTGATCCAAAACATACATTATGGGTACTCGTTAGAACTGCCTAGAAGAGGCAGTTCTCGTTAGAACTGCCTAGAAGAGGCAGTTCTAACGTGTACCCAAAATGTATGTTTTGAGCAAAAATATTAAAAATATAAAAAATTTTCTGGTGAAATTTTTCAATTTTTACAGCTGAAAAAAAAAACTGTATATTGCATGGGGGTGTTTTCATAATGATATCTGAGTAATTTCCATGTCCCCTTCAGATTGGTACCCTGTTGCTGATTCCTTGAGAGCAGCCATCTATTAATGATGAAAGAATGTGCACTAGGTGCCTGTAAACGGCCACTTAGGGTTATTAATAAAATTATACTGTAAATTCAGAAATTTTCGTGTGACTTATTTCGCGAATTTTCCATTTTCTAGTTATTGGCAAGTTCTTAAATTGGCGAACGACCATGCTTGTAGTCTTTATGGCTAATGTTGATTCTTTATTAGCAAGAACTTTGAATTCGCAAGGCAACAAATTTGTGAATATTCCCGAAAATTAAGTTACAACAGTTACAAACTTACAGTAACCAACAAAGAAGACAGGACAGCAACTACTAACGACCCCCGGACTGAAGAACCAAACCGAGGAAACATTTTTTAGCTCGCCTGCACGAAGTGCACAGAGCTATTGTTGTCACCTCGGTCGTCCGCGTTTACGTGTATGTGCGCGTCCGCGTCCGTGTCCGCGTCCGCGTCCGCGTCACAGTTTTTAAAATTATTATATCTTGATAGTCACTGACCAGAAATCATTCATATTTGGAACATTGCTGCATATGAGGGTCCTCTGTGGTTTAGTGTGAAGGGACTCGTGGGGTCATGCCTGGGGGCGGGGCTAGAGGTCAATATCTAGAACACCTTTGCACAATGCTCAGATGCTGTGTTAGTTTCTCATCAACTGTAAAGCCTAGAACTGTCAAACCTTACATAAGGCTTCTCTTCGATGTCCCGACTAGGCACCCACATTGACCTACTGACCTTGACCTATATTTCATGCTCCAGTGACTTTGTCATTTTTGAAGCCAACCCTTAATATCTCATCAACTATAAAGCCTACAACCATCAAACCTTGCATATGGCTTCTCCTCGATGTCCCAACTTGGCACCCACATTGACCTATTGACCTTGACCTATATTTCATGCTCCAGTGACTTTGTCATTTTTTAAGCCAACCCTTAATATCTCACCAACTATAAAGCCTACAACCATCAAACCTTGCATATGGCTTCTCCTCGATGTCCCGACTGGGCACCCACTTTGACCTACTGACCTTGACCTATATTTCATGCTCCAGTGACTTTGTCATTTTTTAAGCCAACCCTTAATATCTCATCAACTATGAAGCCTACAACCATCAAACCTTGCATGTGGCTTCTCCTCGATGTCCCGACTTGGCACCCACATTGACCTACTGACCTTGACCTATATTTCATGCTGCAGTGACTTTGTCATTTTTTAAGCCAACCCTTAATATCTCATCAACTATAAAGCCTACAACCATCAAACCTTGCATGTGGCTTCTCCTCGATGTCCCGACTTTGCACTTACATTGATCTAGTGACCTTGACCTATATTTCGTGCTCTAGTGACTTTTTCATTAAAGTTTTTAGAAGTCTATATCTCTTGAACATGTTGATGGAGCAAGTTGATACTTTGCATGTTGGTAGATATTGGTCTGAAGTTTTATGCAGTACCATCATGACCCACCCTGGGTGACCTTGAGGTCAAGGTCACAGACTTAGAATTTTTTTGTTAAAGTTTTCGGTTAAAGTTTTTAGAAGTCTATATCTCTTGAACATGTAGATGGATCAAGTTGATACTTTGCATGTTGGTAGATACTGGTCTGAAGTTTTATGCTGTACCATTATGACCCACCCTGGGTGACCTTGAGGTCAAGGTCACAGACTTAGAATTTTTTTGTTAAAGTTTTCGATTAAAGTTTTTAGAAGTCTATATCTCTTGAACATGTAGATGGATCAAGTTGATACTTTGCATGTTGGTAGATATTGGTCTGAAGTTTTATGCTGTACCATTATGACCCACCCTGGGTGAACTTGAGGTCAAGGTCATGGCCTTAGAAGTTTTTGGTTAAAGTTTTGGGTTAAAGATTTTTGAAGTCTATAATATCTCTATGTTGATGGATCAAGTTGAAACTTTGCATGTTTGTGGATATTGGTCTGAAATTTTATGCTGTACCATCACATTCCACCAGAGCGGCCTTGAGGTCAAAGGCATGAGTCATAGATTTTGATAAGTTTAGTGGCAAAGCACAAGTCAGGCGAGCTACGCTGTCCTGCGACAGCTCTTATTATTCATTTGTAAGTCCCTTTCAAGATTATTTCAGCTCATAGGAGACGGGCCAATCAGTAGGTGTGGAACCCCGAGAAAAAAATCTGGCACACCTGCAGGCAGAACTTGGCTTCTCTCAAATGTGCCCTGTGTGGGGCTCAAACCCACACCAGACACAGTGTTGAGATGATCGAATTATTAAGCGCAGTAATAAAAAATCAGCCTTATTAAACACTCTGCCATGGGGGCCGCGAACAAATATTTTGCACCGGCCTCGGTAGCTCAGTAGGTAGAGTGTCCACTCAGAGATCGGGAGGTACCGGGTTCGATCCCGGGCTGCGACATACCAAAGTCTTTAACAATGGTACTAGTTGCTCCCTGCTTGGCACTCTATTTTCGGGGTAGGGCTAGGACTGGTCACTCCGGTGTCAGTATAATGTGACTAGGGGTAGTGTCTGGGATCTGATACCACAGTGAGGCAGCACTATAAAAGTGAGCATTGAGCTCCCTGCCACAACCAGACACCGTCGTGAAATGACAGATAATGTTGAAAGCCACGTTAAACCCGAACAAACAAACAAACAAACAAATATTTTGCAGTTGCTCCTATGATTTTCCTTGCTGTGAAAAAATATGCTGGAAAAAAATTACATGCAGTAACAGAAACCAGAGATAAGTTTAATTTGAGCATTTGTACAAGAAAACATGTTTGGGTTTGTTTCAGAATGTATACTGTGTATACAGATTTAATGGAACCTTAATTTTTACCCCGATTTAATATAAAGCAAACTGCATCTGCTTTTGAGTTAAATCAATGTACACTCTATGATCATTGCTATATATTTTGACATATATATCATATAGACAAAAAACAACAATAAACTTTTTCATGAAGTTGCTGAAACCATTTGCAAAACGAAGAACATAACCCTAGAATGAAAGATAAGTCTACCAGCATTAGTCTTTAAAAAGGGACCCTGGACTTTCATGTGCCCATTGCCCAAATGGGAGACACATTACAGACCACACTCATGTAATAAAGTATTACAGAGATTTTTTTTTGCTTTGAAAATGAAAAAATGTCAGTTAAAAATTTCTAATATTTTCAGTATTTTTGCTCAAAACATAGATTGTGGGTACATGTTAGAACGGCCTCACCAAGGCGTTTCTAACATGTACCCACAATCTATGTTCTGGAGCAAAAATAAGAAAACTCTGTACACCCCAGTTTTAATATGTAAAATGGGGTTTAAGGGGGTGTACATAACTCGGCCATGTTTTTTTTTTTTTTTTTTTGATGATAAAGCCTTCTACCAGCTAGCTCTGAGGCATAAATGAGCCTGTGCGTGAGAAAACCAACAATTTGGGTTTCTGACCAGGTCCGACACAAACCGGGCTGTACAAGCACAGAAGATGGCTAGAGGCTTGAAATTTTGGATTTAAGAAGAAGAGGGACTGTACTATCCGTGTAGCGAAAACAAAGGCGCTGATCAGCTTCGCGGTTACCGCGAAGCTGATCTGCGTCTTTGTTTTCGCATAGGCAGATTGTTGGTTTTCTCATGCACAAGCTCAAATGTGTTTTATGGAAAGGAAATATTTTTGAGTTAACTTTAGGACATTTACATGATATTTTTTCTCAGTAACTCACTATGGGGTCATGGCGCCACAGATTTCTGACATATTTTTTGAAGGTGATAAGATTGATACCATCTGTTGAAAAAAAATAATATCTTAGCCACGACATCAGAGAACCAACAATTGCGAAAACAAAGACGCAGGTCAGCTGTGCAGTAACTGCACAGCTGATCAGCTGATCAGCGCTTTGTTTTCACTTCAAGGATAGTAAAATTCCTCTTCTACTTTAATCAGAAATTTCAAGCTTTTAGTTTTCTTCTGTGCCTGTACAGCCTGGTTTGTGTCGGACCTAGTTGGAAACATTTCTCATTGCTTTTGACTCTTGCTCTGATATGTACCTTTGCATTATAGCTTTATGGGCACTGCATATTTTATGTATTGGAGTCATGAATTGGATTCTTGGATTGGAGGCATGGAGATTGGAATGGAACAGAAACTTAATTTTGGTGGTGAAATTTGTCTCGGTGTCTGTTTCTTCTATACATAATTTATCCTGCTAATGTTGGCATTTTAACATTTATGAGCAGAATAAATTGTAGTCTTAGCTGAATTGAGCATGAAATTTTTTTAAAACCTCCAGGCCTGGCGAGAAAACAGAAAGGCATCTTCTTGCATGACATGGCTCACATATAATGCTGAAAAATAAACATATATAATACATATATTAAGCACTCATGAGCAATTTAACAGCAAGTATGAGCATTAAGATCAACAGTTCTACATGTTCTTATTTTTAGAATGATCTTCCCTGCTGTTAGTTAAGACATTAGCAATTTGAAAGAAATAAAAAAAAGTATCTGCCAAGTTTCTAAAAATTTGGGCCCATATAAAATACTCTTCTGGAAATTCAAAAAAGGTTGGATTTAATATCAAGAGGTCAAGGTCACTCTTAACATTGGTCGATCATACTGCTGACTGTCCAGTGTTTGTTCAAATCCTGTTTGGGAAATACATTACTTGTGAGACAAGTCAATATATATGAGCCGCATCGTGAGAAAACCGGATTTTTGCCTAGGCGAAAACAAAGACGCAGATCAGCTTCGCGGTAACCGCGAAGCTGATCAGCGCCTTTGTTTTCGCTACTCGGATAGTACAATTCCTCTTCTACTTAAATCCGAAATTTCAAGCTTCTAGCTCTTTTCTGAGCTTGTACAGGCCGGTTTGTGTCGGACCTGGTCGGAAACCCCGAAGACCGGTTTTCTCGCGTCGAGGCTCATATTTTGTCATGTCTCATTTAAGAGAAATACATTGTAATGTTGAAAGGGACGTAAAACTGTTTAAAAAAAAAAGTACCGCTCACACATGGGATGAAATTTTTTGAATCATTATGGTAACCATCTCCTCAACAGCAGCTGTTTTTGTATTAACTTTATCTGCCAGGTGAAATGATTCTGCCAAAAAGAAAAAAATAAAGAAAAAAAAAGATGTTACAAGGTGATATTAGCCGCGACACGAGAAAACCAACATTGTGGTTTATGACAAGGATCTGACTCAAACCAGGCTGTACAGCTACTGATGAGGGCTAGAGGCTGTAAATTTTGGATTTAGAAAGTAGAGGAATTGTACTATCCCTGTAGCGAAAACAAGGTCGCTGATCAGGCGGTTACCGCGAAGCTGACCTGTGTCTTTGTTTTCGCGCATGCAACATGTTGGTTTTGTCATGACAGGGCTGATATAGTTGCCAGGTTTAAGGATAGACCATGACTTTTTAATAAGATGAGATTCTGAAACTGTAGATACCCTAAATTTTGGAGGTTGGGGTGGGGGTTGAGTGATGAGGACCAGAGGGGGTGGGTGGATGGGGGGGGGGGGGGGCAGCCCCTACGCCACAGCTCCTGTGGCACCATTAGTATTGTTATCACCATCCTATCACCATCAGTAGAAAGTTCAGGTTTAGATAAGTAAAGCCCCTAATTTATCATGCTAATAAATGTTAAAATGCCAACAAATGTTGGCATTTTAACGTTTATGTGCAGGATAAATTACTGCATACAGTCTTGAAAGATTGAAACCCATGGTTTATATGGCCATTTGAGGAGCAGCTACCCCACCACACACCCCACACACCTCACCCTCGATAAGGTAACCATTTAATAATTTCATTATGCTTGAACATATTGTTCATGTTCGTAATAATTTTATTATGCTTAATATGTTTATGCAAGTATACTCATCAAAAGAAAATTTGCACCAGTTAATATTTTTTTCATTTTTAAATAATGTCTAGTATAGGTATTTTTCAAATAAACTTTTAAAACTTAATACCATCTTAAAGTTCTGGACTTCCAGAATAACAAATCAATATTTTTTCTTAAAAAAGATTAAATAAAAATGTGCAAAAATGCATGTTTTTGAAAACACCAAAATTTGGGATGCAGTAAAAAGCCCACATCTTAATTTCTGGGCTTCCAAACCCGAATTCATTTCACATCCTCATTCGAGATACTGAAAGCAATCATTTAAAGCAAAAAACTAAAAATTGATTTTTTTTGGACAAAACACTATTTTTGACCAAAAATAACGATTTTTGAGATTTTGTTTAAATTGTAAGATAATGCTTAGTAACTCATCTCTCCAATAAAATGGGTTGTTTTTCTTTCAAACACAGCATGCAGCACCCATTAATGTTTAACTGGAGGTACTGGTTTTCAACCCATCCAATTTCAGAATTTTAAAAAGCTGCATATCAAAAAAGAACTCATGCAGCATCTTTGACATGAGATTGCCTTTAACAGAAAGAACACAAGCGGCAGGTTTTGGTGTCAAAACATCTCATTGTGATCCAAAATTGAAATGAATTTCGATTTTACTCATTTTTTCCAATATTTATCATTTTTTCTAAAAAATTGCAATTTTGTCAAAAAATTAATTTTTACGAAAATTTTGAGATTTTTTAAATTGTTTTTAGGCTTAATCATTAGCTTTGGAGCTCTTGTGTGTAAATTTGGAAACAAAATGTGTTGTTAATGCCGTGGCATTTTTTGTGGAATTTTTTCGATTTTCCATTTTTCAGCATTTACAGAAAATGGGAATTTTCAATTTTTCCAAAAAATGTTTACGCAACAATTTTTGGTCTTATCACACACATTATCAAACTCTTTCAGACTGTGCAAATTCAAAAAACTAGGTTATAAATTTCTTAGTTAAAATGTCACTTAAAAATATGAAAAATCTAAATGGTGCAAAACTTCTTTTGATGAGTATAGTTTATGAGACGTCTAATATGCTCTTGGTTTAAGCATATACATGTAAATAAGACAGAAACTGTTAACACCTGAGAAACAGAGAGTAACAATGGAAGTACTGCTTTGGATTGGTCAGTAATACCAAAAGTACTGGTGGGTGCGGGGGGGGGGGGGGGGGGGGGGGGTAAATCTGTTTAACAGGGCCTGGGGCTTCTTGAATTGGGTTGATGCTCTCTTGTTTATTTAGCTGGCAGAAAATGTCTCCTTAATGTCAGAAGTATCATGGGATTAATCTTTTTGACAGTACTCAACAGACATGATTTTGTCCGATAGCCTCTTCTGGAGGATTTAAAAAATTCTTCTGGGATCTCCCCCCCCCCCCCCCCCCCCACCCACCCACCCTCGACTAGTACTGTAACTATATACTGCAAAAGTTGATTTTGGTCATGGCAGTTCCAAATTCTTTATATTTTTTTTATACAACTTGTTAACATAAAATACTCAGATAATAACGATGCCTAAGTAGCTGAGCAGGGCTATGCAAAATGTTGTGTTTCTCATGACTCAGCAGAAATTGAGATAAAGCTTAAAAAAACATTTCCATATGATTTTAATCTTTGCAAGATGATTTACTATGGGAATGTATCAAATAGTTTCCTGATTTCACCAGCCTGGGTCTGACAAAATAAACATACTTGGACAATTCTCACAGATTTTCCTTCAAATAGTTTAAGTTGTCATAGTGACAAACAATTATGTCCATGGTTACCACTATTTGTTCCCATAGCAGCTGAAGCAGTGGTTCAGTTGGTTGCCATGGAAACAGTTACTGTTTATGTGGACGGAACTGATCAGGTGGGAGCACTTGTATTGATATTTGTTGCTTTTTTGTGTGACTCATTTGTGTTAATAGGAGGGTGCTCTTGCAAATAAATATTTATTCAACTTCCCTTTTTATCTCTCTATCCTTGGCATTAGGTCACATTTTCTTGAGAATTTCTGTTTTATTCTTGGCTGATTTAAATCTTTACAGGTACCATTCTCTACTTGCTAATGGACAAGTGTTATACTTTGTGTACAAAATCATACCACTTCATTCAGTCTGGGATCTTCTCCATACACTCCTTCTTTTTTTCACTGCTCTTCGTCCCAACATGAGCATAGCTGTTGACTGGGATGCTAAGTCACTGTGCTGAATCATTTTGCCTTTTATGTTAAAATTTTGGTTGGGATCATATCATTTACTAATTATTATTTGAGCCGTCTCATGGGAAAACCAACAATCTGACTAGGCGAAAACAAAGGCGCAGATCAGCTTCGCAGTAACTGTGAAGCTGATCAGTGCCTTCGCTTTTTCTATACGGATAGTACATTTCCTCATCTACTTAATAAATCTGAATTTCAAGCTTCTAGCTCTTTTCTGTGCTTGTACAGGTCGGTTTGTGTCGGACCTGTTCGGAAACCACATTGTTGGTTTTCCCACGAGGTGGCTCATTTAACACGATTTCAAGTCTTGCTTTATGCAGCATAATTTTATTATGCTTTGAAGATATGTTTTACAATATTCAACATGTAGATTGGCTCCATGTTGACCAGGGATGGGTAAAGTACACAAGTTTGTGGTAAATTGTAAACCACAGTCATGATGTTAAGATGATCTATGGCCCATTTTATGGTCTTTTGCTTGATGGTCAGAAGGCTCTGCTACTTTCTAATGGCCACTTGGATTGATTTATAACATGGAAAAATCTCTAGTATGTTTAGTACTGGTACTTATACCTTGGGTGATCATGATCTATTGTATAGATTGTGGTTTGGGGGGAACTCCTGAAAAAGTGAGTCATTTGAAGAATTAATGCATTAAGATGTATTTAAAGGAATATGCTCAAAAAGATTCTCATTCTTTTCAGGAGATAGTGGTCACTGAGACAAACATTTTGCTAGTATTGTTATGAAAATCGATCCAGGGGTTTTGAAGATATTGTCGTTTTTACATTTAACAATGGCTAACTATGGCGGCCGCCATTTTGTTTAGCTAGTCACATGACCAAAAATGAAAATTACAAATTTACAGCATATTGCTCTCTTTTCTCACTGGAACATTGAAGAAGTTTCGCTCCACTGAATAAAAGGAAAGTAATTTATCCCCATGTTGTCTTTAATTTACATAGAAATGGCTAACTTTTGATTTTTATTATTGTGATGTCTTACTTCACAGCCTCGTTTTGGATTCATTTAAACATGAAAGTTTTCAAACCTCCTTAAGTTGCTTACAACTTGTTGTGTGATCTTATTCCTCTAAGTCTGAACGGTATGCATTCATGGTAGCATTTTAAAGGTATAAACATGTAAAACTCCAAGAATGAGCAAAAAGCTGTTTGCTATATTGTGCACGTGTTTGATTGAATACCTGATATTTCCACTGAACAGGGTAAAATGATCACCTTAACAAGTTAGTCTTTACCTTTTGTGCAATTTTATTTCTGCACAAAAATACCTCCTTTAGTATGATGAACTTAATTTGGAAAATTACAGCCATCATTCTTGCTGTCCAGAACTTTACATTACGAAAACATGCCCATGCAATAAACAGATTTTTTTTTCAATTCTAAAACATAAAAAGTTTCATCAGAAAAAATTTGATATTTTTCTTATTTTTGCTCACAATCTATGGGTACACGTTAGAACCACCTTCTAACGAGTACCCACAATCTATGGTTTGGAGCAAAAATAAGAAAAATAGGTATACCCCTGCATACACCAGTTTTGCTGTATAAAAGTGGGGTTCAAGGGGGTATACATTTCACGGACATGTTTTCCTGAAGAATTTTATCCATGCATGATGGGATGGGATTTTTTTCTTGAATGTTTTGGTCCAGCGGTGTGTTGTAACAAGGTAAATATGAAAACCAGACCTTTTGACACATGGGAGTGTCAGTAACCAACTGAGTTCATTTCCTGTTCACTGTTTATTTACTCATCTTGATAGGCTGATATAATTATTTCACTTTTTTTTTGGTGAGAAATCTACTTTTTACCCATCTTTTAGCCAGGTTGTAAAACATGGCCACGATTTTCAGAAATTTTTCATTGACTTCATTTCCATCAAATCATAGTCCTAATTAAAACAGTTAAAAATAAATGTTTCCACCAATAGTTTTTACCATTTTCTCATTTATTTAATAATTATTTTTACAATTTTTAATAGATGTCAAAGCGCTGATAGAAACATAATGCTACCTGAGATATGATACTATAAGTGTCAGAACTAAATTAAATGAAGTTTATATTTTGTGGAGCTATTTTTACTTTATTTTTGGTTGTCAGTTACAGCCCTATTAATAAGCATAAAAAATTATTGAGGTATAATAATTTTTGGCAATATAATGTTACAAGAAAACCTGCATTATATAGAAGTGTGATAATTTATCATTGTCTAGAAGGGCTTGCTCATCAGTGCAGGCTGATTAGCATCTGCCAATGGCCAGTTGCAAATAGATGATATAAGTTGCTTGTTAGATTGACTTAAAATAACTTCTTATGAATAAAAGTAGCAGGGCATGGTGAGTGACATTTTGATATGCTCCAAATTCCTGGGCTTCTTTTAATATTTTTTATCATGTTACTGTTTTAAAACTGAGATTAATTTGAAGTTTGACCTAGTTTAAATCTTTCAGTTTCATTAGTGATTTTCAGACTTATATCATTGCTGAAATAATGACCAGTGCAGGGGGCTCAGTTGTGAAAAGATCATATTTTGCTGAATGAACTTCAGAAGTTTTTAGCTCGCCTACAGGTACGAAAGTATAGGAAGAGCTATTGCAGTCACCATGGTGTCGGCGTTCGCGTTAGTGTTCGTGTTCGCGTTAGCATTCGTGTGCTCAAATGTTGAAGTTTTTTATTAAAGTTTCTGTAAGTCGATATCTCTTGACCATGTTGATGGATCAAGTTGATACTTTGCATGATGGTAGATATTGGTCTGTAGTTTTATGCAGTACCATCATGACCCACCCTGGGTGACCTTTAGGTGAAGATCATAGACTTAGAAATTTTGTGTTAAGGTTTTGGTTATTAAAGTTTTTTATAAGTCTATATCTCTTGAACATAGCAATGGATCAAGTTGATACTTTGCATGTTGGTAGATATTGGTCTGAAGTTTTATGCAGTACCATAATGACTCACCCTGGGTGACCTTGAGGTCAAGGCCGTGGACTTGGAAATTTTGTGTTTAAGTTTTGGTTAAACTTTTTATAAGTCCATATGTCTTGAACATGTACATGTATCAAGCTGATACTTTGCTTGCTAAATTGTAGATATTGGTCTGAAGTTTTATGCTGTACCATCACGACCCACCTGAGTTACCTTGAGGTCAAGGTCATGGGTCATAGATTTTCATAGATTTAGTGGCAAAGCACAAGTCAGGCGAGCTACGCTGTCCTGCAACAGCTCTTATTGTTCTGACTGTTTCCAAGGATAAGGGGAGAGGAATATGCTGGTTACAAGTACACTTCAACCTCATTTTAATGTGCCTCTCTATTAGGCAGTTTTCAATATAACATGGTTATTTTCGGTGAAATTTTTAACCCATCTTTATATCACAATATATATACACTTCAACCTCATTACAACACACCTCATTATAATGCGGTTTTCATTATAACACGGCCATGTCATGGCTCCCAAATTGATTATTTTGCTATATGTCTATAGTAAGTAACCTGATTATAACACGGTTCACTTATAACACGGTCTGCTTCTAAGGACCCCAAGGATAGCGTTATAATGAGGTTGTACTGTAATTTAGCAGCTTCTACATCACTTTTAGCAGTTTCTAGCTCACTGTAAAAGAGGTGTTTGAATTTAAAACCATGAACAACCAAAATTTCCACCTGCTCACACTTTTACCATGTGCCACCTATACCTACCCCCCCACCCCCCCTCACCCACATCATGGTGTCCATACTTACCTGTATATCACAACACACCTTAGGTTGTTAATCTGACAGTTTGTGCTTCAGCCACCCATTAAGGCATAACTCGGCAACAAGTCACGCTGATCCCTATTGTCATTTTCGCTCGGACTCAAAATAACGAGGGAAGTCCCGCTATTAACCGACAAGGGTTCGGAGTGATACTCATAACATTGGTATTCCTGTTACTTTGACAAAATCATTGAGGTAGAAATTGACAATGTTTGGAGTAAAATTAATGGGCAAATTGACAATTTCTGAAAGGGTGGATATTTTGATGATTATTTAGCTGAGTCTTTAGAGAACCGGGTTTTATGCTTATTCGCTAACAACAAAATAAATAACAGCAAGATTCCTAGCCATCTTCTGTTAATATTCTGCCTGGAGTGATTGCAAAATGGGTACTCAATGATAATACAGTGAAAACCAAGGCAACTGAGAACAACTAACTGCAGAGAAAATTGATAAGCAACAATAGGGAGTGAAAACCTGTTTGGGAACAACATGTCACAGATCCATGGCAAGTTGTTCCCAAACACACATTTATAGCCAAATACGGATTTCATCTGCATGTGTTGTGTTTTCAAGTGCCATGGTTGTCCCTGGGTATAGACTGGACCAGTGTTATGTGGGTATTTGTGTGTCCCAAAACTTAGGATATATTTAGACATCAGCAAAGTCAAGGGATCTATTAACCATATAATGTTGTTTGGGGATAGAGGGACAACAACACTACAACAATGTGAAGAAGGAAATAGGATATTGAGGGTACAAATTAACCCTATTGACCTCCTACTGTGATGCAGAATTGGGTGTTAGGGGGCTTTTTCAAATGAGGCTTCGCATGAGAAAACCCAATGTTTTGGGTTTTCTACCAGGTCTGACACAAACCGGCCTGTTCAGTCACAGAAGCAGGCTAGAAGCTTGAGATTTTGGATATAGGATTTTACTATATGTATAGCGAAAACAAAGATGCTGATCAGCTGTGCAAAGGATCTGCACCTTTGTTTTCGCCTTTGCATGTTGTTGGTTTTCTTATGCAGCGGCTAAAATATTTTCACAATACATTTGATTTGATAACAATAATGATACTGTAAAATATTGAAATATTGAAGGTGCACTTCCATAATGGAATTACATTTTACCAGAAAAGGGAATTTTATGGAAGTATGGAAGTTTCCTCTTTCATTAAGGGATTGTTTGCAAAATGTGTTATGCCCCTTTGAATTACTGATTGGAAATTTTAAGGAAACGAAATGCATTTCAGTGATTTTTTTTTTTTGTTTGAAGTTATTTCATTATATGGCTCAGATTCAGAATTGAAAGTTTGGAGGGGGTTGGGGTGAGGATTATTAAAGATTCGAGAAGGTTATGAAGTCATAAAACATTGTGAGGTCATGAAACATTGTGAGGTCATGAAGCAGTAAGAGGTCATGAAACATTGTGAAGTCATATGAAACATTGTGAGGTCATGAAACATTTTGAGATCATATGAAACATTGTGAGGTCATGCAACATTGTGAGGTCATGAAACATTGTGAGGTCATGAAACATTTTGAGTTCATGCAACATTGTGAGGTCATGAAACATTTTGAGGTCATGCAACATTGTGAGGTCATGGAACATTTTGAGATCATATGAAACATTGTGAGGTCATGCAACATTGTGAGGTCATGAAACATTGTGAGGTCATGAATTATTTTGAGATCATATGAAATATTGTGAGGTCATGAAACATTGTGAGGTCATGAAACATAGTGAGGTCATGATGCATTGTGAGGTCATGAAAAATAGTGAGGTCCTGAAACAGTGTGAGGTCATGAAAAATAGTGAGGTCATGAACCCATGCTCATCATGCTCATTTTATCTCATTATAGGTGGCCTCTTATATTAAGACTTTGTAAGGAATTGAGTTGTGCTCTATAGTGAACATGTAATTATCATGCTCACCATGCTTATTTTGTTTCATTGCAGGTGTCATGATAGAAACTTTTATGTTAATTAGAGAATGTTCACTGAAGATTTTATATTAAATTAAGTCATTTACCATTTGTTTTGCTCAGCAATGAGCCATTTTAATCACAGCATGATTTAGTAGAGCATGAATTTTACCATGCTCATTTTGTCTCATTCTAGGTGGCATGATGTAAGCTGATGTATAAAGAATGTCCTCTGAAGAGGAGGAGAGGCGCCACCATGTGACCACAGAGCACCGGGTCCGCGCCGAGGTCCACACCACGGAGCACCGGGTCCACACGGAGGTCCACACCACTGACTCCTCGACAGACACCCCAGGGCCAAATGATCTCAATGGTAGGTGCCATCATCGTATGAGCCATGTCATGAGAAAACTGGATTTTTGCCTTTGGGAAAACAAAGCCGCAGATCAGCTTTGCAGTAACTGTGAAGCTGATCAGCGCCTTTGTTTTCTCTACAGCGTTAGTACAATTCCTCTACTTTCTAAATCCGGAATTTCCAGCCTCTAGCCATCTTCTGTAGCTGCACAGGCCAGTTTGTGTTGGACCTGAAACTCCGAAGACCGGTTTTCTCGCGTCGCAGCTCATGTAATTCACAGGTCTGTTTCTCACCACAGGGTCAGCAATAAAAGAAAGCTTAATGATGTCCCCACAGACAATTGACATAAACAGCAAAACTCGACCAATTGAAACCATCATTGGTTGTTGATATTTTGAAATAGAAAAAAAAATGTAGGGCACTTTTGGAACTACCATGCATATAATTTTTTTATTTGGCCTATATATAGTTTCAAATTTGAAGAAGAAAAAGACTAAAGTAAAAGCTTTTCACATTCGATTGTCTTTTCCAACCTGCTGGAACCAGCAGGGACCAAAAACGACAATTAAAGGTTCAAAAAGAAGGAATTCTTCAATCATACTTTTGGCGCAATTTTTGTTCTGTTCAAAAAGTGATACATTGCCATACAGGGTGACAGAATGTAAAAAATTGCCCAAGTACATTGACTCTATATATGACAAAACCAAAAGGTCATCCTTTTGAAGAAAACCAACAAAAAATTCAAAAGAAAACCTACACAGATTTTCGTTCATTTGATAAATTATATCTATTATAGTCTGTAGTTTCATAGTGTTCAAGCCAAAAGGACACAATACCTACATGATTTTTTTGTGATATTGAAACCTTAACCCATATTTGACGAATGGATTTTCCCAGCATTATCATAAGGATGAGTCCACTTTTATTTTTAGAGGTGTCAGGAGTGATTTTTAAATTTTATTCAATTTTTCGTTGAAAATTCTTTAAGCAAACAGAATAGCCCCAGATGGGACGCCGTGTTCTGGGGCTATTATGTTTGCCTATGTCCCATAAAAGGGATGCCCGGCTTAAATGAGTTAAATATGGGTGGGGGTTAAAGTTGCGGTGTGGTTTACAATAGAAAAAATGAGCCTCGACATAAGCAAACTGGTCTTCTGGGTTTACGAACAGGTCCAACACAAACCAAGCTGAGCAGCCACAGAAGATTCAGAGAAGCTTGAAATTATTATTTAAGAGGAAGCGGAAATGTACTTTCCCTGTAGCGAAACAAAGGCGCTGATCAGCTGTACAGTTCATGCACAGCTGATCTGCGTCTTTGATTTTGCATAGGCAAAAATCCGTTTTCCTCATGACCCAACTCAAATCATATCAGTTACAAGGGAGGCAATATAGGGGTTATGAGGGCGGCAAAGACAATAGTCGGCGGGTTGGCAACTTGTTCTAAAGATGATCAAGGTGTTTTAATTGAATCTTGATTAAAGAAAACTTGTTTTAAGTCTTATTACTCTATCATAGCATCAAAGGAGAACAGTTTGACTGAAAATTTATGAACTCGTTTTTTAAGTGTTTTGATTTATTTTGTGAACAAGCTTATTTGGATCGATGTAGAACTGTTGCACCGACAAAGGAGCAGCTTTCATAGAATACATTTGACTTGTACAGCATGCCTATGTATACCCCTTACACCCCACCTTGTATATGAGACATCGCGAAAACCATGAGAAAACCAATAATTTGCATATATGAAAACAAAGACGCAGGTCAGCTGTGCAGTAATTGCACTGCTGATCAGTGATTTTATTTTCGCTACAGCGATAGTACATTTCTTCTTCTTCTAAAATCCAAAATTTCAAGGTTCTAGCCTGCTTCTATGACTGTATTGGTGGGTTTGTGTCGGACCTGGTCGGAAACCAAATTTGTTGGTTTTCTCATAAGAAGGCTCATAATTATAAGAACTTGTTTGTTGATTAACAGTTACTAATGAGTTAATGAACTTCACAGATTGCAGGGATTTCCCCTTCTCTCTATATAGATCATCGTCTTAATTGAAAATATGCGCTATATTGGTGCAATTTTATTGTATTTCATTTGTCATTTCATGGCAGTTTGATTTTTTGCTGCCGTTTCAAGGCGGTTCCAGATGCTTTGCCAGCATCTTGTTTTTTTTTAACACAACAAAAATATGAAGGATGCTAACTTTGCCATAAAATTTAGATCCCCTCCCCTCTTACCCCTCAGCAGGGATTCCCACTTGATATAGTAAACCATTGGTTTCCACTGTTTTGTGATTTTTTGTTCTAAAACAAGATGAAACTGCTGAAATATTTTTCTAAACTTGGTCATTATAGCCATTCTAGCTTGATAGTCCACTTTTTCCTTGGTTCCGACTTGACCACTTACTTACTATACAAGCATGAAGATTAAGTGTCTTGCTGAAAGACTTGAAAAGCAGTTGTGTACTGCTTAAGGACACAACACCGTCCGCCCGGTGCCCCATGTGGGGATCGAATCCAGAACCTCTCGATTCAGAGTCAGATAATCTTCTTCATTGCTCACCACTGCTTTGCTCACCACTGAAAAGCAGTGGAGATATGGATTTCTTGATGTATTGGTCCAGAGTCTGATGCTCTACCAAGAAGACCCTACCCCTAAAACTACTGGCCCAATAACGTGATGTCATTGGCATTGTTCTAAGCGTAACTTTACAGACCAGCATTCTAATGCATTGAACATATGACTCTGGGGTGAAAAGAATGAAAATATGTTTTTGGAAGCTGCAAAAGAGATCAACAACACATTATTGTGGTTATTAGCTATTATTTTGCTAACTTTGTACTTCTTCATTGCTTTTAATCATATATTATTTTCAGCAGGGTTTTCCCTAAGGTTGGAGAAAATATAAAATAAAAATGAGTCTTTTTGTACAAAACAGCATATTAAAAAGTACTCATAGATTATAACTAATTACTCATTGGAGAAAAGTTAAACCTCTGGAATGTAGTCTAATACAATAAAATTGTGTTTTAGAGCATTTTGAAAATTATCTCCAGTACCAGATATGAGGTATATGACTGTGAGTATGTATAATTATAGTAGGATGCCGAGAATGACATGTTGGTCCAAGCTATGGGTCTAAAAGGTAACCATTGAAGATACATTAGATTCTAGGAATCAGAATGATATGAGCCACCTCGTGGCAAAACCAAAAATGTGGTTTCCGAACAGGTCTGACACAAACCGGCCTGTACAGCTACAGAAGCAGGCTAGAAGCTTGAAATTTTGGAGTTAAGTAGAAGAGGGATTGTACTATCGGTGTAGCGAAAACAAAGGCGCTGATCAGCTTCGCGGTTACCGCGAAGCTGATCTGCGTCTTTGTTTTACGCATATGCAGATTGTTGGTTTTCCCATGAGGCGGCTCATATTATATGAGCTGTGACGGGAGAAAACAGGTCTTCTGGATTTCTGACCTGGTTCGACACAAATTGACCTATACACCCACAGAAGAAAGCTAGAATCTTGAAACTTTGGTATAAGTAGAGGAGGAACTATACTATCGGTAAAGCGAAAACAAAAGCACTGATCAGCTGTGTACAGGAGCCTATAATCTATAGGCTCCTGCTGTGCATTTATTGCACAGCTGACTTGCCTCTCTGTTTTCGCATTGCCAAAAATTGGGTTTTCTCGCGTCGTGGCTCATATAAGATTCGACAGGAAAGATCCTAATCAGATCTACTTGTTTCCAAACAGGTCCAATGAGAAGCCTGCACAGGCTAAGAAATTGTAGCATTGTGGGCAAGCCACCTTGTAAACCAGGGTTGGTGAGTTTTAGCCCCAAATTTCTCCACCTTTTGGAAGAGCCTTTTTTGAAAATAGGTGTCCCGTATTATATGACCTAATATCACGCTGGTTATCCTGGAGCAACCAATGCGACTGAGAACAACTGCTGCATGAAAAGCATGAATATGCAACAATAAGTTATAAATGCCTGATCCCAGAGACTGGGCAGACAGGTATTTGAATACTTCAGTCTCATTGATTTTATCCATGTCAGTTGTTCCCAGTCACGTTGGTTGTATCTGGATAGTCGGTGTGTTATGCATAGCTAAAAGTTTTGATATTTTAGGCCATTGAAAAAAGACTGATTGTTGAATTACCTAAGGGAAGCAATTATGACCTCTATGGTTACTTCCCTTTGCATAAAGTTGATATATTGGTTGCACTTGTAAAGGACAGAATAAAAATCCTTCTGACTGACTGCTGACCTCTTAATGGTGGAAATATGATTATTTTATCACCTGGTTTAGACAAAAACTATATTAATTAACTGTTATGATACTGTCTCAGTTATTTGTTCATTGATGTGGCCTTTTATAGTAGGTGTCTGCACCTCAAGTTGTTTGGTCAAAGAAAACCATGAGCCATTGACTAGTTCTTGACTTAAAAAATGCTGAAATTCATTCCTCAGGAACTGACGCATGAAATTCAGACAAACTTTTTGTAGATGAAATGATTTACATTTGCTTTTACTATTGTGAAATATGTTTTGGAAGAATTTGTTTGATTTTGGTTCAATCCCAATGAATTGTGAAATTGTTCCAAAGAAGTTTCATTTTAAATGCCAAGACTTTTAAATTGTAATTTGGCAAATTTTGTTTAATTAAAACGACTTAGTCAAACAGCCCCATTTACTTTTAGCTCAATTTGTATACACACCTTAGTGGATAATAATCGAAAAAAGCTTGATTTTAGTTGATAAAAAACTATCATTTTTTACAATTTGAATGATAGCTTTGTGTCAAGAAGTCTATTTGAGTGTATATGTCATTGAATCCCTTTCACAAAGCATTTTAATTGTGTTGAACTTTAAGTCAAGGGAGCGACAATTTTTTTTTGACTCACAGGCTTTAAACATTATATAAAATTATTTGGCTTCGATAAAGCTCATGGAGCTTGTTTGTGCATTCTTGAATGTGCAGTTTTACTAAAACTAGCTCATGCAGTATACAGAGAATTTTTTTTTTCAGAAGCAAACATTTAAAATTTCATCGGAAATTTAAAAACACCTGTCTATATAAAAGTGGGGTTTAAGGGGTTATGCACCACCATGGGGAAGGGTGGGGAATAGCTGGGCTAAAGTGTGGGGCAATTACTTTTCAAGTGTCCCCGCTGTGCACGGGAAATGACGGGGTTCTGACATTTGGATCCCTACTCCACGGAGATTTTCTATTGCGAAGGGCGGGGCAAAGAGCATAGTTTTGACCTCCAGTTTGCCCCCTAAGGGTGGGGCTCATAGCAGGGCACTGAAAACAGAAAGTCATAATCCCCGCCGTTCCCCGTAGGTGGGGTAGCAGTGGTTACAAATGACTGGTGCATTACACATTGGTCAGACTTGTTTTTCCTGGTGAATATTGGCGTTCTGTTGTCATACGTGGTGGAGGAAACTCGGAGGAAACCTGAGTTTCCAAGGAAAACCACAGACCTCGTAAAAGAGACTATTACCCTGGCAGTCATCCCTTGGCCTAGAAACGAACCCAGACTGCAAAGGTGACAAGAAAGTATTCTAACCATATTATGCTATCCTCTGGCCCCTGGCTCACCAGTATAGCATCCTACTCTGCAGCAGGGTGTTAACTTAGGCCAAGGGTTCAAATCCTACTGATGCTTCACTCCTGAAAGTTCTTTTCTGCTGCAGAGTGTTATTGAAAAAATTGTCGACTGGGACTTTACACACACAAACAAACACAAACAAATGGTGCTTAATTAGTTGTTGAAATTTTTTAACTGAAAGAATGTTAAGTTGGTAAAAAAAATGAAAGTTTTCTGTGATCATGAAGGCTTTAAAAAGGCTGAAATGTTAGGAAAAAAGAAAGCTAGTAATACAAAACATCTAATATGCTGTTTACATGACGAATTTGTTCCGAACCAGGACCGGACCTGGTTCGGTCCAAGTGTTTAGACGAACACATTTGGTTCGCTCCAAAATTTTGGAACGGTCCAACTTGGCCCGCTACATAACCTAGGACCTGGTCTGGTCCAGATCTTGTTCCGATCCTGGTTCGGTACAAATATTCCGTCTAAACACTTTGGTTCGGTCCAATGTAGAATCAATATTTATTTTAGACAATCTGGAAATATGCACAAAATAATGATAAGCTGAATGCATTCATTGAGCCATTGTTTCTGAGTAATGAAAATGCGCCAAATGTAGGTTGTAAATTTACTCAGATTTTCCCGCGAAAGTTCAGTTTCACACATTTTTCCGACTGACATACGCCGGTACAACAAAAATATAATAAGGGAAAGATCTTGCAAAATAGTTGCAATGGAATTTAAGCAAATTATATTTAACTATTTACAGACAGCCATGTTTATTTTATGCACCTATTATTTGTCTATATAGCTTAAATAATGCCGAAGTTAAGTAGCGAAAAGCTGAGCGTTTTCCCGCGACATACCTTAATCAAGAGGTTCTTTATTGTGAGTCATTTGTTCCGATCTAAATAATTCAATGTAAACAGCAACATAGATTTATTCCGGACTAACTTGGACCGGTCCAATATAGATCGGACCTGGTTCGAACCCGTCTAAACAGACTATAAGTAAATACAAGTTGCAGAGTGGGTTTTGGAGCCCACATTTTGATCATTTGTTGTACAGAGACTACAGTTATAGGGGTTGCTGTATTCAGCTGGATTAAATAATGTGAAAAAATGTAAAACCCCAGATGCAGTTAAAAAGGGAATCAGCTTGCACTTAATTACTTCTTCAAAGTTTATCATTTTGGGCGATAATAAAAGAGATTCAGATGTGTCCCCTTTGTTGATTGACAAAGTTTGTTTCCTCCGACACAACTGACTGCAGCTAAATGGATATTTGTCGCAGGACTTAAAAAAATTTGAAACCTTAATTTGCACGTTTCACATTTTAATGGGCCCAACAGGATGCTTTCAGCTGCCTCCATATTGGGATGATATGAGCGTTTGTGTGAAAAAAGGTCTTCAGGGTTTCAGACCAGCTTTGACACAAACCGGTCTCAGAAGAAGGATACAGCAGCTTTAAATTTGTATTTGAATCAAAGAGGTATTATATCTATGTACTGAAAACACTGTTAAGCTGTGCAGTAACTATGCAGTAACTGCACAGGTGACCTGTGTTTTTGTGCACATGCATACACAAAAATCTGGTTTTCTCATGATGCTGCGCATATGTTTTCTATTTTTGAGGGCTGCCTTATGTTTTACAAATCTGTTTTAATTTATTCATAGGTGTGCATTTTGTAGACTGCTGTAACTTTCATTAAGTTTTTTTTGACAGACACTTAAAGTTTTTGCAATTATTGAAGATCCAGATCAGACTGCTAAATGAGAGGAACAGCCTGATTGGGGTCTTCGCTCTTTACTGTTCAGTCACGGTTAACATGCTCGACAAACCACTCTTTGAAAAGAATGCCTTTGCTTGAAAACTAGAAAAATGTGTAAGCGTTGAATATTTAGGAACTTTAGCATTATATGGTGCATGTGACGCAAGTGTGTCTCGTCATAATAAAACAGCATGTTTTGCACTGGGTCTTTAATAGCACTTGAATTTTCATGACAGTTATATAATCATGATTATGGCCATGCATTTTAATTTATGTGGAAATGTAACCTAGCAAAGTAACGCCTGCCTTCTAACATTTTTGCTCTAGATTTGCAACAGAATTTATTTTGGTATGAGGAGCTCAAAATGTTTGTATGGACAGAATAGACAAGCTTACTGTAAACAGTGCAGATATTATTGATCATACTGCACCTATGAGTGCACTTTTATTAGGTTTTACAGTGTTTTTATTGCAGAAGCTCATTTAATAGCTTGTTGAAATTGTAAGCCCTGAGATCCCTATGTTTTTTGGTATCCATATAAGGGGGTGAAATTCTAGTCTTTGATATCAGGGGCAGTTAACTCTTCCTTATTTTGAAATTTTGTATACATAGTTATGCAATGTAACTTGGTTGGTTATGAACACAACCTGTCTGAAGGGGCCCCAGCCGATGAGCGGTTAAGAGTGCTGTTTCTTAATCACTTGATCATCTCACTGCTGTGTCTGGTGTGGGTTCGAGCACCACACTGGCCACATGTGAGACAAGCCAAGTTCTGCTTGCGGGTGTTCCAGGTGGTTTTTCTGGAGGTTCTTCCCTGATTGGCCCGTCTCATGTGAGCTGAAATAATCTTGGACGTAAAACTGTCGGAGGTTATGGGTTCGAATCCAGTACCTCAGGATTCAAAGTCCTGAACACTACCACTAGGTGACCAAGCTCCTGAACCATGCCAATTTGAATCATTTCACATTACGAAACCTTGCCCATGCAATGTACAGAGATTTTTTCTATTATCAGCTGTAAAAATTAAAAATTTGATGTTTTTAATATTTTTGCTCAAAATATAGATTGTGGGGGGTACACATTAGAACTGCCTTGCCGGGGCAGTTCTAACACGTACCCACAATCTATGTAAATAAGAAAACTAGGTAAAATAGGTACACCCCTGTTTACCCCAGTTTTGCTATATAAAAGTGGGGTATATAAGGGGAAAAGTGATATTAAAAAAAAAATCTTTAACACGAATACCATGATAATTTAGTGAGTGATTCATTGGGGACAAATGCAATAAATCTTTGATATCAAAATCCTTAAGAAAGAAATTATATGTTTAATTTTGAATCATAATTATAGCCATAGAAAGTTTCACATGCTATTTGCTCACAGCCCTTCACCTATAATTACTTTATGGGGCATGGGTGCTACATTGTAATTTTCCAAAATTTTCAAGTAGTATAAACATTTTTTGTAAAATAAAGTTCAGCCTGGGCAGTACTGTTTGGTCAAAAAAATCTACCCTAATCAGGTACTTGTAGGCTGGAAAACCCTGTGTAGAATCGCAAACAATGTAGGCATTGATTGCACTGCATGGATCAGGAAGAACAGCAGTATATGCAGTAGACCATTCTTTCTCTTTCATTGATTCATGAATAAGTGGTGGAAGAAATGTTCACTAAGTATCGGTAAACTGCTTCTGGGGGACTTGCCCAGGAAGAATGTGTCTACTAGGGTAACTGACTGTCTCAACATTGACCTTAGCTGTTGACCACGGATGTAAAGCATATACTGTCACCAAAATGAGGCTCTTTCCCAAGAACTCTGTCTTCTGATTTTGTACAATGGACAAGATTTAAATCAGACTGGACTAAAAAGAAGACTAGAACTTTTGCACACAGAAAATTTAAGGTTACCACCATTTATGATGATTCTTACCTCGCAGTTTGATGAAACATCACACGACACATGACAGGATGGAATGCAGTGATTGGAAGCCTGATAAATTTGGACAACTACTTACAGTGACAAGTTCATTGCCTTGCTGTAGGTTGCATCCAAATTAATCTGGCTTCAGTGACAAGTTCATTGCCTTGCTGTAGGTTGCATCCAAATTAATCTGGCTTCAGTGACAAGTTCATTGTCTTGCTGTAGGTTGCATCCAAATTAATCTGGCTTCAGTGACAAATTCATTGCCTTGCTGTATGTTGCATCCAAATTAATCTGGCTTCAGTGACAAGTTCATTGCCTTGCTGTATGTTGCATCCAAATTAAACTGGCTTCAGTGACAAGTTCATTGCCTTGCTGTAGGTTGCATCCAAATTAAACTGGCTTCAGTGACAAGTTCATTGCCTTGCTATAGGTTGCATCCCAATTAAACTGGCTTCAGTGACAAGCTCATTACCTTGCTGTAGGTTGCATCCCAATTAAACTGGCTTCAGTGACAAGCTCATTGCCTTGCTGTAGGTTGCATCCAAATTAAACTGGCTTCAGTGACAAGCTCATTGCCTTGCTGTAGGTTGCATCCAAATCAATCTAGCTTCAGTGACAAGTTCATTGCCTTGCTGTAGGTTGCATCCAAATCAATCTGGCTTCCAATCTCCGCAGTCCATTTTGTCACATGTCATGAGATGTTGCATCTGTTTGCTCTCTAAGAAATTTTATTGCATCATGGGTATACAGGATGAATTACAGCCTGATGAATGTTGGTTATCAAGAGACAACAAACGCGACTGAGAACAACTGCTGCAGATAAAATCAATATACAACAATAGATAATAAACACCTGTCTGGCAACATGGCCCCATGGAAAGTTGTCCCCAGGCCAGTGGTGGATTTAGAGGGGGGGGGGGGTGGGCAGGGGGCTCCAAAACCCAATATTTGACAAAATTATTTCAGTTTCATTGAGAAATTAATAAAAAATCAGGCAAATTTGAAAATGAACCCCCCTTGGAGGATTTGAACCCCTCTTTAAGAAATCCTGGATCCGCCCCTACAGGCAGGTATTTTAATACTAGTTGATTTTATCCACATTGTTGTTCCCTGTCATGCTCCACATTGTTGTTCCCTGTCATGTTCCACATTGTTGTTCCCTGTCATGTTCCACATTGTTTTTCCCTGTCATGTTCATTGCCTCCGGATAACAAGTGTGTTATAATTATCAGACTTTTTAGCATAATTGCAAGTTGGTCTGATAGCGCATTCCATTCCATCCCTGGAGTGAAAGACCAGTCCATGAGGTTATAAAACCTTATGCATGCTTAACTCGGCTGAGCATGAAATTTCAATTTCCCATAAATACTGAAATAGCTGCAATTATACATGTAATTGAAATTTTCAGTTTAGGTCATCAAAGCCATCAAAGCCAATAATTCATCCTGCTCATAAATGTTAAAATGCCAACAATTTTAACATTCATGAGCGGGATAAATTTTTGTGTTAGAGTTGAGCATGTTTTTATAACATTGATACCAGTTTGTTTGTTTTTTAATGATTATTCTGATTCCATGTTATTTCATACTTTTGGGGTTTTATAGGCATATGTGTAGGTAAAATACTTGAGATACCAGTTGAATTTCTTTTGAAAACCCATCATTATGAATAACTGCACTGAATTCAGAAAGAAATTTCTTTTATGATCCAATCATCTATATACAAATGGATATTTAATTTGCATGTGAATGGCCATTTAAACTGTTTATTGAATGCTTAAGTGTGAAGCAACCATAAAGAGTAATTTAAGGGCACTGTAGAAGTGTTATGGGGCATGCAATGGTGGCTGAATATGCTACTAATCTGTTCTTGTTAGCACTGTTGATATGCACAGGTCACACCCGAACCACAGAAAATGGTATAGGACAGGGTTGCATTAGAGGGAAATTGTGACATTCCAAATAGGGCGATTTTCTCAAAAATAGGGAGACTCCTCCTAAATGGGAGATATCACATGTATGGAGGATTCCCAACGAGGAATAGTACTGGTTAATCAATACTGGATTGATCCAGGGGTGGATCCAGTATTTCTGGAAGTGGGGTTCAAATTCATCAAAAGGGGGTTCATTTTCAACATTCTACCTAATTTTTCATAAATTTCCCCATAAAACTGAAATAATTTGGTCTCAGAGAGAGGTTCAAGCGAACCACCCGAACCCCCTCTAAACCCGCCACTGGGATCCTCACAGTCATGACTGAGAAATTGTTGACTGGGATGTTAATCCACACTACAAAAGGAAAAAAGATACATACGAAAAGGCAACAAAATTTGTGAAAATTCACTCAGCATGCATAATGAGCAAATTTGTCAAGGTGGTGGGTCAGTGTTGCCTTTCACCTTTAAAAAAAAACCTGATAGCGTGTTTGGAGGATTAAGTTCCAGGGAGGAGGAGCTCATGTTTCACCTTCATTCAAAATGTACCAGCACACATGGAATAGATTCCCAGTGTGTCCATTCAGGCAAACTGATGTAATTTTCTGATATTATATATGTAATACTTGTGTATGTTGCAGCTTTGATAATGCTGGATTGGCACCATATAGGATTTGTATAAGTTGTCAGAAAACCAAGCCCCATGCATGCCCACCATATTTCTTTTCTGTAGGTAAGATCACTTTAAAAAATATTTCTTTGGGCTTTCATTTTTCTGTGCTGTGCATTTGAGCAACGCATTGGTGAGTGAATGAGGGAAGGAATCTGAACTTAATTGGTATTGGTAATCCACCTCTTTGAGGCTTGCATATCAATATGTACAAGTGTATTTTTGATCTATTTTGGACCTATGATGCTAGTTGTCAGATGATGGCAAAAGAAATGTGCACAAAGTACTGGTAAGCTGCTTCCTGGGTGCCTGTGGCGGAACAGCTTGGTTAGAGGAAATCAGACCGTCACATCATAACCTCAGCAGCTGTTGACAGTAAAAGTAAGGAATCCAAACAAACAAACAAACAAAAATTTCATTTGAGCCACCTCATGGGAAAACCAACAATCTGCATAGGCGAAAACAAAGACGCAGATCAGCTTCGCGGTAACCGCGAAGCTGATCAGCGCCTTTGTTTTCACTACTCGGATAGTACAATTCATCTTCTACGTAAATCCGAAATTTCAAGCTTCTAGCTCTTTTCTGTGCTTGTACAGGTCGGTTTGTGTCGGACCTGTTCGGAAACCTCATCGTTGGTTTTCCCACGAGGCGGCTCATTTGAGATACTTTTGGGTTGGACAATGTGTTACTTATGCACCAGTCATTTGTAACCACGGCTCCCCCACCTACGGGGAAGGGCGGGGATTATGACTTTTCAGTTTTCCTGCTATAGACCCTAGCCCCAGCGGACAAACCAGAGGTCAAAACTGTGCTCTTTGGCCCGCAATAGAAAATCTCCCTGGTGTAAGGATCTTAATACCAAAACCCTATCATTTCCCCTGCACTGCTGGGACTTAAATGCCCCGCAGTATAGCCCGGCTATCCCCCATCCTTCCCCGTAGGTAGGGGGGCCGTGGTTACAAATGACTGGTGCATTAGTCAGAAACCAGGAAGACAGGCCTTCTCCTGGCACATATGAGCCGCGTCGTGAGAAAACCGGATTTTTGCCTAGGCGGAAACAGGCGCAGATCAGCTTCGCAGTAAGTGCGAAGCTGATCAGCGCCTTTGTTTTCGCTTCACGGATACTGCAATTCCTCCGCTATGTATTACCAAAATTTCAAGATTCTAGCTCTTTTCTGTGACTGTACAGGCCGGTTTGTGTTGGACATGGTCGGTAATCCCGAAGACCGGTTTTCTTGCGTCACGGCTCATATGTAACATCTATTTTATACAGTTCCAAACCAGTTGAGTGAGCACTGAGTGATTAGTGAGGTGTTTAATGAGTATACAGTTCCTGGTTTTACACCCCTATATCTACTTTATACATTATATGTAATGTGTGTGGTCTCCGCTACAAAACATAATCAACAGTAAAACTGCAATCGGCAGGGGTTGAATAACTCAAGAGGTTCCTAAAATCCAGGTCTGGCAACCTAGCCTGAAAGTTGAGAACTCTTTTATGATTGTTTCTAAGATATCTTCTGTTATTTCTGCATTTTATCAGGAAATTGCTAAATAAACTTATAACACTGGAATTTAAGCCAGCGCATCAGAGAACCAACTATCTGCATATGCGAAAACAAAGACTCGGATCTGATCAGCGCCTTTGTTTTCCCTATACAGATAGAACAATCCATCGAAATTTCATGCTTCTAGTCTTTTTATGTCACTGTACAGGCAGGTTGTGTCAGACTTTGTCAGAAATTCTGAAGACTGGTTTTCGGGCATCATTGCTCATTTATTATTATTATCTAGGGTAGGTTTTATTGCAGTAAATAATTGAATCAAGATTTGATTGACAATTACTGGTATATAAAGCATATTTCTAGCATTATCATAAAGCAGAAAATCATTTTAATATTTTCAAAAGACATTCAAGTCATTCAATTAAAAAAAAGAAGAATTTTTAATTTGAGATTTCTCAGGTGGGGGGGGGGGGGGGAGAGCTTGGATATATTAGGTAGTTTGCATGATTGTTGATTGTAACACTCCCTGGGCCTCCCATATAACTTCTTTGTTATAGTAAATGACAAAATCACATGTACAGTCACCTTTTGAAACACCACAAAAAGGAATGTTATGCACTAGTCATTTGTAACCACGGCCCCCACTCCCGGGGAATAGCGGGGACTTTGACTTTTGGTCCAGCAAATCCCAGCTAAAAGCCCCACCCTGCAGGGACTGCTCATTGGTAAAATTACTGCTGTTTTCCCCCACAGTCTGCTATCTTTTCCTTTCACTGCCCATTTTGCCTATGTAAAGCAAACCCTCGATATTTCCCCTGCATTGCCGTGGCAACCTCGAAACCTTTTGTCAAAGCCCTTGGTCCCTCAGGGGTGGGGGGGGGGGTGAGGGGGGGGTGGTGGTTACAAATGACTTGTGCATTATATATGCAATTACATGTAATATAAGTAATAAAAATATCCTTATTCCTAATTACAAATTAAGTTCATGTAGTTCTTGTCCTCAGAATAACCAGTTCAAATTTTTTCTAGGTCAATTTATGTCCTATTTATGTTGTTGTCATATTGGCCAGACAGTTGAATTGAAAAATGGTCATTTTACATGTATCAAATAGTACCATAAGACAAACTTTATTGTAAAAATCATTATATTTTTTGTCTTCAAAGCCACACACATATTTGTGCAGAAATCAGGAAAGGAAAAGATGTTGTTTTTTTGTTTTGTTTTTTCTTTCGCAAAAACTTTTCAGTCAAAATTGTTCTGTATGGCTAAACAGTAAGCTTTCACTCATTTTCAACATTGTTTTCTTCTGCATGGTCAGTCTGATAGTTATGTGCTGTAACTCAGCATGTCCTATGTCCGTTTTAGTAGATATGTTTGGAATTTTTGCATTTAAAATTTTTGCCTCCCTGAAAACCTTTATTTTTTTTTTCTTCTCTTAAATCATTATTTACACCTGTTTATTGCATTACAACTATTGATACCCATAAATTGTCTTATCGGAACACATCTATCCTTAACATGCACATACAATTATAGAAACTACAATAATTATCATATTCATTTTTTAAAAAAGAAAATGTAGGTGTTCATTTAATTTTTTCAACAGTAACTCATTTAAAATGACAGCAGTTCGCACCATTAGCCAATGAAAGCATGTGTTTCAATGAGGAGGATACAAAATACTTGTTTTCACTGTTAGATTTCGCCACAGTTGAGTGATTCTGCCTTTGCTTTTCCTAGACCTACAGCATTGAAAACGAGACCACCAGTATACACCATAGCCCTCCTACTGTATAGCCAGATATAATAACCTTGTGTTGAGTTTTTCAACAAAAAAGGTGCATATTTTGTCACTTTGTATGTTTGTTTAATCATTTAGGATGCTAAAAATGGGGGTTTTGGAGTAAATAATATGTGAAAAATGGTGTTATGTCTTCCCATGATGCAGTGCGTTGACGTAAAAGATGGAATTTGCAGGAGCAACATGTCGGCTGTGCATGCTGTTGGATGTCGAAAAGTGAAAATAATTTTAAGCTGATTACAGATTCGGTTGTGATACATGTGGATTTGAAAAAAGTTCATGTGTTTTCGAAAAAATATTGACAACTTGTAAAATTTCCTGGTGTTTATATAAATTTGTTTTGCTACAATTTGCAGAAAATTTTCACATTCAAAATTCTTGTTTGGAATAAGCCTTATTAATTTCAAAGTTTATTTTTCTGCGATTTTAAAAAGGAACTCCTTTTTGTGGAATTGTGGATATGCTTAAAAAGTATAATCATACAAGTTCTTTTTGGATCTCCGGAACTAAAGGACATTTTGTGTGCACTTCTTTTGTTGGATTTTATATTGTATGGTACTGAGTGATTTTAGTTCTGGGCTAGAAGTAGTTCCAGAACCAGATAATTCATTAAAAGGTAAGAAAATCCAAAAAGGAATGCAATACACCATAATTTTTACTTCTTTGACATTACAAAAACATGCAATGTACAGAGATTGCTAAATTTGCAAAAAATGAAAAATTTCAGTAGAAAATCTTAGATATTTTTCTTATTTTTGCTCAAAACGTAGATTGTGGGTACACGTTAGAACCCGGAGGTGGTTCTAACGAGTACACACAATCTATGTTTTTCATCAAAAATAAGAAAAATTGGTAAACCCCTGCAAACCCCAGTGTTTCTATATAAAAGTGGAGTTTAAGGGGGTATACTTTTCATGGACATGTTTTCCTGACGAAAATTGAAAACATTTGATAAATTTTCAAATATTGTTGGTATACATATATGTTACAACCGCCTCAATCTATGTTTTTAAGCGCAAATATAAGAAATGCCTTGTTGTTACTATATAAAAATTGGGTGTAAAGGGGTAAACACTTTCACAGGCGTGTTGTCCTGATGGGTCTACATGAACAATGTGGCCTCCATAATTCTCATTACGAAAAACTTGCCCATGTTTTAGTTGTAAAACTTGAAAAAAGAATTTTGAAAATTTTATTTTTGATACTTTTTAATATGTTTGCTCAAAACATTGATTGTGGGCAAGGCGGTTCTAACGAGTACCCACAATCTATGTTTTGAGCAAAAATATTGTTAACATCAAAATTTTTCCAATGAAATTTTTAACTTTAATGCTTTTGAAAAAATTCTCTTTTTATGGGCAAGGTTTTGTAATGCACACAGCTATAATGTATGCGACTGTAGTATGACAAAATACTATAGCTATTATTTAAAAAAATGTTGATTTTTTTTTTTTTTTAATTGTTTCCAAAGTTTATACATTTTTGGATATACAGAAAAGACTGTTAAACCAGCAAAATAATGATAAAAAGATTATGTTACAGTAGTATGGAACCAGTTTTTGTTTTTGTTTAATTATCAAAATCTTATCATTTCTTATATCCATTGTGATAAAAAAAATTCTGTCTTTTAAAAAACAAAATGTAATAAATAAAAGCTAGAAATATCTTGATTTACAAACAAACAAAATTTAATGGCTGATCGAATGTTCAAACAGAAACCAAAGTAGTATGGAGTTTAAAGTCCTGAAAATATTTCTACAGCCATTCTTCCTTCCTCTGGTAGATTCAGGAGTTTGTCAGAAAGAAAACTAAATTTGCACTGAGTACTGGTAAATAGGCCTCTAGGTGGCTTGTCAATAAACATGGTTAACTGTTGACCTCTAAATTTGGGCAAAATTTAAGGCAATTAACAATTAAACAAATATAAATAATGGCGACAAAACATTGCAATGAAAAATTGCTTTATGAACACCACTAACATAAATAGATAAACAAATAAATAAATAGCTGACCAACCATTTGATTAATAGTTATTCTCTTAGAAGGTACGAGCCAGTCCAGGAAAAGTCGGGTTTAATCAAACCACCCATACATAATTATTAAGTTTATATTAAAAAAAAACAAACAAACAAACTTGTTTCACATGTCTTGATATCCTAATGAGTAAAGGTCACTGTAGAATATCTACACCAGCACTTTGCGTTTTGTACTTCCCGTGGGTGTTAAAGAAGACAAAATGCAACCTTTCTAATATTTGGGAATTACATCTTAGGAAGTCTTCTCTGTGTTTGTTCGTGATCAGTTTTGACCAACAAGCATCTCTGTTTGTTTGTTTGAAATGATGCTTTACGTCCCAGTCAACAGCTAAGGTCATGTCGGGATGCTGCCGCCATTTTATGGGACTTTTACCAGGGTTCCCGTTTACCCTCTATTGAGGGTTTTTTACCCCCCAAATGTGTCATGTACCCTCAAAATTTGCAAACCTTCTTATATAGGCCTATACATAGGGGGTATAAAACTATGAAAAGTATGCCAGTATACCCCTAATTTCAAAATTCAGTGGGAACCCTGTTTACCCAAACTGAGGATGTCATGACATCCAACAAGTGCTTGAAGTATAACCATCCAACTAAGCCACAAAAGATTTATACCTATTCCTGGGCAGGCTAAGACTTGAGCAGTTAACCAGTAATCAGACAGTCAGTCAGTATCGCTTAAGCTTTGCCTGGAGGCACAAGCAGCACATCTATTTCTTTAGGCCCCAATGGGAGGGGGCCCCATCTCTGTTTGCAACAACACATTTTTTTTAGTTTTGTACACTAAACCACTTATAGAAATGAAAAATCTACATGATGGTTTTGTCAGAAATGTCCTGTTTCATCATTGGCAGACTAAATAGTATAATTTTGACGAGACCATACAAATTTGTTTTTGATTTTTAAAAAGTTTTAGAGCATTCCTTCACCAAATCTTCATGCTTTCTGCAACGAATGGTGGTTATTCTTATTCACTGTTAACTTAAATTTAAAAAGAAGGCCCTGAATCACTCATATTTTCCCAAGATTCTTAAATTTGATATTTTTATGTTGACACCAATGGAAAGATAAAACCCAAAAGAGCTGGTGTAGATACTGTAAGTTCGGAAATGTTCGCGAAAACTTAATTTTCGCTATTTTTCGCGAATTCAATGCTTCGCAAAATTAAAGTTCTCACTAATAAAATAATTACATAAGGTTCAAAGAACACATGAATACCCTCTCGCGAATTCTCGCGAATTTAAGAACTCGCTAATAAATCGGAAGAAGACATTTAGCGAAATGAAAGTTACGCGAATATTTCCGGATTTACAGTATACTCACTGAAGATCTCGCTGCATAAAATGGAGGCAACATGCATCCTATTATGACCATAGCTGTTGACTGAGACAAAGCAACAATTTAAACAAACAAATTGTAAAAACTCCACTCTAGTTAGGACTTTCTGAACTTCAGAAAGTCAGAATTCTTCACCATTACGAAAACTTGCCCATGCATCGATCGGTCATGCAATATACAGAGATTTTTTTTTTCAGCTCTAAAATTGCATTGGAAAAAAATGATATTTTTTATGTTTTATTTGTTGGAAACGTCGCAGTTCTAGGCAGTTCTACTGAGTACCCACAATCTATGTTATGGATCGAAAATAAGAAAAATAAGTACATCCCTGTTAACCCCATTTTTATAAATTGGTCAAAAGAATTGCTTCTTGTTTCTAGAAAATAAATTTTCTGCTTTAGAGGGTGCAGTTTTATCTCCACGGAGTGGCTTTTAACTGCTGGAAAGTCATCATCCCTGCTATGCCCTGTATGCGTTGTGTGTGTGTGTCGGGGGGGGGGGGGGGGGGGTGTGGAGATGGGCAGGGTGCATGGGTCTAGTTGACTGGTACAGTCTGATTTCTCAATAGGTGGCTGTTTTTTCTTTGAAATTTTAAGACAAACAAATTTCAGTGAAAATTGTTTCTTTAAATGCATACTATGTATATAATATGTAAGTTTATTTCCAGGTGAAACAACATCATGAGAAAAATTCCTTTTAATTTTGCAAATCAGCTTCTTTTTTGTTTTCTTTATACCTTGTTTAAATGATGTTTCAGTTTGAGAAATTCCTGGTCACTATTACTAACACTGCATTTGATATATTGCAAGGCAGGGCACAGCTTCTGAAAAAAAAAGTAAAAAAGATAATGAAGCCAATTTTTTTCTTTGACCAAGCCCCTGAAAATATTGTTTGAGATATTATTTGGCAGATCTGAGTATGTTACCAGGCACTGATCTCAGGTGATTAGCTCTACAACATTTCTAGCAGCTGAGTAATTTGTAGAACAGCACTTGATCCCCTTGTTCATAGAGGTGCATGCAGGTCATCGTCATGTGAGTTTTCTGCTGCAAAACAAAATAGTGTTATTTGATGGCAAACGGCGTTATTTGATGGCAAATGGCATATTATATGCCACTTGTTGATGACAAATGAGTGTGCATGAAGTTCTGATAAACAGCTGAGTAATTTGTAGAACAGCACTTGATCCCCTTCACAGTTCCTAGAGGTGCATGCAGGTCATCATCACAGGAGTTTTCTCCTGGAACCAAAGTGAAATATTGTTATTTGATGGCAAGTGGCATATACATGTAATATGCTACTTGTTGATGGCAGATGAGTGTATGTGCATCAAGTTCAGGGCCCAGTTGTTCAAAATTATTGATGTTGTTAGTTAACGATTTGTTAAAATTTCAAATGGCAATATTACAAATACACTGTTATTTTTTGTTGAAAAAATGTGAGAATCCTTTGCATTGCAAAGGATTCTCACATTTTATCAACAAAAAATTACAGTGTATTTGCTTATGTAGTCTGCATTTGCTTAACATTAAGTTCTTAAGATGACGTTAAGCTAACGAAGTTTTGAACAACTGGTCCCAGGTTAACAACTGAATACATGCAATTTGTAGGGCAGTGGTTGATACCTTTGTTCAGTGCATGCAGGTCATCATGACATGAGTTTTCTGCTGGAATCAAAGCAAAGAATTGTTATTTAATGACAAGTGCACCTAGTTCTGATAAACAGCTAAGTAATTTGTAGAGGTGCATGCAGGTCATTGTGTGAGTTTTCTGCTGGATTCAAAGTGAAATACTGAAATATTGTTTAAGAAATAATTTTACTTTACGGTGAATTATCGTGATTAATGCGGGATGTTGGAGGGCAGATTGCAATGTATTAATTCACGATGGCGCAGCCGGAGTGAATTAAATATCGCATCTGCTCGACAACATCATGCCTTAATCAAAGATAATTCACAGAAAAGTAAAATTATTTCGATTCTAACATGACGTATAAATAAATGCTTATATATTTTAAAATGTTTTCCAGTGGACTCATTCTCGGCAGACATGAATGTTTATGTGCCTCGTCACAAAAACGTCACCTTACGCGCGTTATTTTGTTAACGGTGAATTATTGTTAATTTGCACACGGTGAAGTTTCCATTAGGTTCATTGGGAAAAATTATAATGTTGTGTTAGAATATTTGATGGCAAATATTTGAATGTATATGCATCATGTTCTGGTTAACAGCTAACAAAGTAATTTGTAGAACAGCACATGAGGAGGGTGGTGGCATTCTGATAGAACATCAGACTTTAAATTGAGAGGTCCTGGGTTTGATCCCCACTGGCATCACCATCCCAGCGGGCACATGACGTCGTCAAAATGACGTCATATCAACGTCGATGCGACGTCATTATCAACGTCGATGCGACGTCATGACGTCACATCGACGTCGATCTGACGTCATTTTGACGTCATGTGCCTGCTGGGGTGTGGTCTCCTTGAGCAAGACACATTAACTCTCCAGAGTACTGATTAATACCCGGGACAGCAACATGACTGAAAAAATTGTTGAATGGGACATTAACTCTCAATGCAAATAAACACAAACTTAAAATCCCCTTGTTCATGGAAGTGCATGCAGGTCATGGTGTTACTATGTTTCAGCAGCTTCAAGAACAAGAGTTCTGAGTTGTCATTTGATGGTGAATGAATGTGCACTCAACTTGTTCACCAACTGAGTAATTTGTCCATGGAGGTGCATACAGGTTATGGTGCAACAGTAATTATGTTTCTTTTTTCTTTTTTGAGTAACTATTGTCATTTGATGGTGAATGAATGTGCATTCTTGCATAGATATCTATGCGCATAGCTGTTTGAAGCAGTTTTCGATTGGTCGAAAGCCGTGTTCAAACAGCAAAACCCATGTTCAAATAATGAAATTCACGTGCCGTTTGAACATGGGTTTTGGCCGACGTCATTGGTCAATGTGACGTGACGTCATGTGTTTCGTTCTAAACAAAATGGCCGACGTTGAAGAAGCTCCGCAGTTTTCGGTGAGTTTTTACGTTGTTAATGTTATTTTCAAGATATTTTAAGTGGATTAGAGAGAAAATGCAAGAATCAAATAGCGATCAACCATGGTTTGTTTCCGTGTTCAAACATTCGCTGGATCACTCGGAAGGCGTTTGAACACGCGGCCTGCGGCCTTGTGTTCAAACGCCTTCCTCGTGATCCATCGAATGTTTGAACACTGTAAACCATGGTTGATCCCTATACTAAGTTTTGGTTAACTGCACAACTTTTTTAACAACAGAGTAATTAGTAGCACAGAACTTAATCCTTTGGTTGTTCCTGGGAGGTACTGTACTTAATCGGTTAATCCTCCGGTTGTTCCTTGGAGGTTCATGTGCCATGTTGTTTACTATGCTTCTGTTGCTTGTCATTGAATTGCAAATGAATGTGCACCAAGTTCTTGTTAACAGCTTAACAGTTCTTGATCCCCTTGTTGTTAGAAGTTTATCTGGTTAGCTGCATACCTCCAAGATCCTTGCTAAATCTTTATAATTATATTAGGGAGAAGCCAGGGTAGGGTTCTTCGTGCATACAGCATTTTTGTTCAAACAGAGCAATTGCAAAGAACTGTTTATGTAATAAGAGTTTTGTTTCTTATATTGGCAGATGTTTATATTTGATAGAACTATAAATTAACTTTGCTTCTGTATATATTTCACTTATAAATAATAAACTCTTAGATAAAAGAGTGCTTTATAATCTGTGTGCCAGAGAAATGTTTCATGCAAAGAAAGCTCAGTCGCCATAAGAATGCAGTCTTAACACTTTTATGAGGAATATTTACACTTTAATGAGAAATATTTCAGATCAGACTAACTGTAAGCAGGATGGTCGGGGTTTTGTGCCAATAGCTCAAATTTCTATGCATGTATTCCATACCATAAAAACCAGTGAAATCTTCATGTCCAAGCAATTAATTATTTCAATCCCAAAATTATAATAATGATATGAGCCGCATCGTGAGAAAACCGGATTTTTGCCTAAGCGAAAACAAAGGTGCAGATCAGCTTCGCAGTAACTGCGAAGCTGATCAGCGCCTTTGTTTTCACTACACGGATAGTACAATCCCTCTTCTTCCTACATCCGAAATTTCAAGCTTTTAGCATTTTTCTGAGACTGTACAGACCGATTTGTGTCGGACGTGTACGGAAACCACGAAGACCGGTTTTCTTGCGTTGCGGCTCATATGATATTCCACCTGTTTCATTGGTCTATGACCAATTGTACATCAGTGGGCAGAATATCACTCCCTCCATCTGGTTTGATTCAGGAGGGATTTGTCCCCTGTATGATAAATGCTATTGGGGATTAGTTCCTTGCAGTAGGTAAGAACGTGAGGCAAGGAATTTTGTCCACCTTGTAAAATAAAGGAAACATGCGAGGTTGGAATTTATTCAGAAGAGTGAGGCTCTTGTAGTGACCTTTGGCTGATAATAATTAAAATATAAAAACTTGATCCTTTGGAAGCAGTGAGAACTTTCAAAGAGAGGTACTATGGGCCAAGTATAATTGCGCATTTTGGGTACTGAACCCTCATCAGTGACCCTTTATAAACTGGCGACCATAGCCAGATAAATATACTGCAATTTCAAAAATTTACACAAAGTAAGTCTAAATCAAAGATACATGCCTAAACAGGGTAAAATAACTAAAACAATGTTTAGAAGATGGCTCAAAACATACAATTTTAGAACTCTGATTATTCTAACTGATCTCAAGGACCGGAAGAAATAATATAATCTGCACTATGGATGATGTACAGGGAGACTTTTTAGGGCCGCCACATGGCACAAGGCTAGCTGCAGTAAATTTACATTTTAATTATATAGTTTATGCACCAGTAATTTCTATCCCTGGCTCCCCTAGGGCCAGGGAATAGCGGGGCTTTTAACTTTTCAATTTTTAAAGCCTGGCTAAAAGCCATTTATGATGTACATCAGAGTTTCTGTGAGTTCAGTGGTTCAATGCTAGACTCTGCAGTTTTTGTTTGAATGGAACTTATAACTTTCAACCCATCTTCAATGTCTGTATATTCCAGTACCTGCAGAATAACAACTTGATATTTTTACTTGAGCTGCGACACGGTTTTTGGGGTTTCGACAAGCTTGACTGTGCATAAACTGGCCTGTACAGTCACAGACGCAGGCTAAAGCCTTCAAAATTTTGGATATAAGTTGGAGAGGAATCGTACTGTCCGTTTAGCGAAAACAAAGGCGCTGATCAGCTTCGCAGTTACTGCGAAGCTGATCTGCGTCTTTGTTTTCGCATAAGCAAAAATCTCATTACACAGTTCACTTAATTATGACTTAATTAACATCCAGCTGTGTAGGTTAATATGAAGCCTTTATTGCCTATAAACTCTGTGGAACAAGAAGCTATGATACCTGCAATTGTTTATGTTTTATTGCAGTTTTTAGACTGGTATGAGATATTTCTTATTTTTTAGCTTTTGAGTATGACAAGAAGCTATGGTACCTGCAATTGTTTATGTTTTATTGCAGTTTATAGACTGGTATGAGATATTTGTTATTTTTTAGCTGTTGAGTGTGAGCTGTGTTGCAAGAATACCATTCTTCAGGGTTTCAAACCTATGTTCTTGCATTACAAGGCCTAAAAATGTCAAACATATGCCAAAATCTCTCGACACAAACTTTTGTCACTAATTGACAACATGTAGTTATGCACTAGTCATTTGTAATCACGCCCCCCCCACCCCCCACCCCCCGGGGGAGTGCGGGGTACCAGTGGAAATGAGCGGGGCTTTGACCAAAGTTTTGCCATGGCAGTGGGGGGGAAATACCTGGGGTTTGCTTTATATAGGCAAAAAGGGCCGTGAAATGAAAAGATAACAGGCTGCAGGGGATTTTACCAACGAGCAGTCCCCGCAGGGTGGGGCTTTTAACGGGAACGGGGATTTGCTGGACCAAAAGTCAAAGTCCCCGCTATTCTCCGGAGGAGGGGGGCCGTTGTTACAAATGACTAGTGCATTACTAGTGAAATAATATGCTTGCCGGTTGCAGAAATGGACCTGCAACCAGGCACCCTGTAAGCGGTGCTGCATACTTTTTAATTTGTCTTGATGGAATAGAAGTTAGACTAAGGATGGCTAAATGCCTGAATAGGTATTATGATTTTGAGTGTCAATCATGTTTAGCGGCCTAACAGTTCATAACATTTTACTAGCAACTATGGTGTGGTAAAACTTACATAAAATCATAATAAACGCTTAGATGAAATCTTCAGTTGTTCGCTTTGGGCAAGCCATATCTAACTTTATAGCCGAAGTCATGGTCTAAAAATCAGACACAATTTATAATGTTATGATTTAGGTGGTTAGAAAATACTAGAAAAAAATATGCACAAATTAATTGCTTTCGCTTTTGTGCGATCGAGGCTGTGAGCTCGTTTGTGCATTCATATAAAGAAACACAAAAATATATTGTTTCCATGTATTATCGAATTAGTTTATAAAATATACACCTTTAAGATTCCTTATTTTCTTTCAAGTTCAGTTCTAAAATAACTTGGAACGCATGTTGCCAGAAAAAGTGGTTAAAACAGTTGCATTTTAAGTGGCACATTAGGTTTCCAGACTCATGCAAAGTAAATAAAACGGAAATTGATTTATTAGTTCCCAAACACTTACATCTCAATAGTTTTTAGCCTATTTCTTGCCATTTTCTATTCAAGTTTTAGTTTTGATTTGGGATTTAGGGTTTTTAAATGGCGCTTTTAATTAGGATTTGAATTATCTCATAGTGGCCATAATTAATGTTCAGTCATTTTGTATTAGTTTTGAGTGACCTCCCTTGCAGATGTCTAAATCAGCCTTAATTTATTTCAAAAATGAATTTTAACTAGCTGCATCTAGTTTTAATGAAATTCAGATATTTTGAGGTGATAAAACCCATGGGGTATTAAGAGCAGCTTCCTGTTATAGTTTAATGGGGCTGTAATGTTCAGAGTCAATCTCTGAGAGCCCTTAAAGGGACCTGAAGTTAAAAGGGTGTGTGATTAATTTGTCATAAATCAGGGTTAAGTGCTCTTGGGTGGGACACAATATTCTGAAGGGTGTTGTTAGCATAACAGTCAGGGATATGATTATATGATACCTCCAATTGGCCTGACTTAGGACTGTGTCATTCATGAAATGGGCTCAGATTTATTAAATGCACCAGTCATTTGTAACCACGGCCCCCCTACCTACGGGGAAGGATGTGGGCTAGCCGGGCCAAAGTGTGGGGCAATTTATTTTTTTAATGTCTCGGCAGTGCAGAAGAAAAGACAGGGTTTTGATATTAAGATCCTTACCCTAGGGAGATTTTCTGTTGGGAAGGGCAGGGCAAAGAGCATAGTTTTGACATCTGGTTTGTCCCCTAAACTCAAGACTTGTAATAGTGAAATGAGGTTTACAGGGGTAAACAAATTTCTGTTCCAAAACATAGATTGTGGGTACTTGTTAGTGTTTGTGGGTACATGTACCCACAATCTATGTTTTGAACAAAAATATGTAAAATATCAAAACTTTTCCATTAAAATTTCAATTTTTATAGCTGCAAAAAATCTTGTGTTTTGTTTTTCATATTGAAACTGCAATTATTCTAAAAACTGTGATCACTTAGACAGTAGGATGAATTGAAACTTTAGATCACACCAGGGAAACGGTCAATTTGTACACCGCCGGTGCTCCATGGAAAGAGAAATTGACGGTTTCCGGTGTAGGAGTTGTTGGGTCAAATTAAATGTTTGTGTTGTACCCGAGTGTGTTCGAGGTAAGTTTTTTGTTTCTTTCCCCCCTGTACCTAAAAATCCGAGAATGTCAGATGATGGGCTAATGAATAAACACCATGCATACAAAAAAGCATGCACAAAAACTTACCAATTATCCACATATCGTTTTTCGGGTTTAGGAAACCCTGGTCAAAACCTGTGTTGTGGGATAAAGAGTGATTCAGTTTTCCGATATAGCTAACTCAAGTTTGATCTGATAGCCTAGAATTACAACAGAAGTCAATAGCATGTAATTTACATGGAATATTAAAAAGAAAAATTTAAAATTTGTGAACCATGGGTCATTTTTAGCTCGCCTGTACGAAAGTACAGGAAGAGCTATTGCAGTCACCCCGGCGTCGGCGTCGGCGTCGGCGTTAGCGTTAGCATTAGCGTCGGCGTCGGCGTTGCTCAAAATGTTAAAGTTTTTGGTTAAAGTTTTTATGAGTCTATATCTCTTGAAGTTGTGGATGGATCAAGTTGATACTTTGCATGTTGGTAGATATTGGTCTGAAATTTTATGCTGTACCATCATGACCCACCTGGGTGACCTTGAGGTCAGGTCACGGACTTAGAAATTTTTTGTTAAAGTTTTTGGTTAAAGTTTTTATAAGTCTATATCTCTTGAAGTTGTTGATGGATCAGGTTGATACTTTGCATGTTGGTAGATATTGGTCTGACGTTTTATTCTGTACCATCATGACCTGCCTGAGTGACCTTGAGGTCAAGGTTACGGACTTAGAAATTTTCTGTTAGAGTTTTTGGTTAAAGTTTTTATAAGTGTATATCTCTTGGATATGTAGATGGATCAAGTTGATACTTTGCATGTTGGTAGATATTGGTCTGAAGTTTTATGCTGTACCATCATGACCCACCAGGGTGACCTTGAGTTCAAGGTCACAGACTTGAAAAATTTTATGTTAAAGCTTTTGCTTAAAGTGTTTTGAACTGTATATTGCTGGAACAGATGGATGGATCTAGTTGATACTTTGCTGTTAGATATTATTCTTTTATTATGCTGTAGCATCTTGACTCACCTGTGGTCAAGGTCACAGACTTAGATTTTAGGTTATAAGTCTATATCAAATATGTAGATGGATCAAGTTGAACTTAGCATGTTGGTAGATATTGGTCTGAAGTTTTATGCTGTACCATCACAACCCACCTGAGTGACATTGAGGTCAGTGTCTTTGGTCATAGATTTAATAGATTTAGTGGCAAAGCACAAGTCAGGCGAGCTACGCTGTCCTGCGACAGCTCTTATTTCAAAAGTGTACCAATTGACGGTCGGTGTGAAATTTGACTAATGGGAAATTGTTTTTGTCATGATGGTCGTTCGTCTCTCACTAATGAGAAAGGCCATCATTATTTCTTGAATAGGTTCATATGTGTTGGTCAGTTTTTTGATGACTGACTAGGCCAATTCTAGCTCTGAACTGTCGGTTGCAAGTAGAGCAAGTCAATATCATGGAATCAGCTGGTGGCCCATTGGTATTGGCATTGCGTTCTCTGCGTTTTCTTTCAGCTTCACAGATTCTCTTTTTTTCATAGAGAGCTGCTCTTTTGTCGATGAGACCTCGCCACTTTGATTGCTCCTGTGCAGTCGGTTCCCAAGGCCCCATTGGTATGTCGAAATCCTTCAAAGAGTTTTTGAGAGTGTCTTTGAAGCGTTTCCTCTGGCCACCTTGAGGGCGCTTTCCCTCCTTTAATTCTCCATAGAAGACTTTCTTTGGAAGTTGCTTATCAGGCATTCTTATAACATGGCCAGTCCACATAACCTGTGCTAGCTTTAAGACAGTATGCATATTTTGCATCCCTGCTTTCTTCAGGACCTCCGTGCCTGGAATCTTGTCTTGCCACTTGATTTTTTAAAGCTTTCTAAAAACCCGCTTAAGTGGAAATGGTAAAGTCTCTTTGCATGACGCTGGTATACGTCCAGGTCTCACATACAAGAGGGTTGCCAGTACCAGAGCCTTGTAGACTTTCAGCCTGGTGTCAAGCTTGATTCCGTTTTGCTCCCAGACTGTCCTGAAAAGTATCCATGAGCATGGCAGAAAACATCATGCTGAACAGTGTTGGTGCCATAACACAGACCTGTTTGACCCTATTTGTTACCTCAAAGGGTTCAGAGAGCTCTCCATCATTTTGTACACGTGCCTGCATGCCATCATGAAATTGCCGCACCATTGCTATGAATCTGGGTGGACAGCCAAACTTGGCAATGATTTTCCAGATTTCTGATCCATACTTCCTCCTTTTGAACGTTTTCATTGTTTCCAAAGGATCAAACTTTTATATTTTATTCATCACGACTAACTGTGTCAAAAGCTTTGGTGAGGTCGACAAACGTCGTGTATAGAACTACATTCTGTTTTTGGCTTTTCTCCTGAAGCTTTCTTGTTGGGTAGATCATGTCTATTGTCCCTCTGTATTTTCTGAATCCACATTGACTTTCTGGGATAGGTCCCTTCTGATCAAAATGAACATTCAGGCGAAACGACAGAATTTTTGCCAGTATCTTCCCAGCAATGGATAGGAGGGAGATGCCTCTCTGGTTTTCAAAGACTTGAGGATTTCCTTTCCGCTTGTATAGGTGGATTATGGGTGCATCCTTATATTCTTGCGGGATAGCCTCCTTCCTCCACATACAGTGAATCAACTCCGTAATTTACTCTGACATGGGTAACACCCCCCCCCCCCCCCCCACACACACACACCAAACGCATAAACCTCTGCATTAATTGCATCTGCACCTGGAGCTTTGCCAGATGACAGTTGTTGAACTGCTTTTCTTGTTTCCATGACGGTTGGAAATTCATCTAACAGAACATTGCACTCTATCTGTGGAAGCCTCATTGGTGCTTGATTGTTGGTTCAGCCCACTAAATGATATATGTATCAACAATGGAACATACATATATTTTAAAATAAATCTCAGGCCGACAAAAGTTTTTCCATCAAGTTATTATACAAATTATATCACTACAAATTAAAGCACGAGAACGATTTGTTCGTTTGTTGCTAAATACGTCCCAGTCAACACATTCGGTTAGGTCGGGACGTCACGGTGTCAGCGGTCTCCATTTTATGTTGACTTCTATCCAACATTTGGGATGTCATGACATGCGAAATAAGGTTTGAAATTTGGCACCCAAGTAACAAACAAAAGTTTATATGTATGGATGGTTTGACTCAACCACTTTTCATGGATAGGCTCAGGCTTTTTAAGTGGTTAACGAGTAATCATATGGTCGGTCAGTCAGAATAATTTTTGCCTAGAGGCACAAACAGTCAATAGAATCTTTCTTTGGTGGTTTTCCCTTAAAGCCCATCTGGAGACATAAACAAATTATAGTCAGCAAAACGAGTGTTACACATTTGTGTGTATACGTGAATTTCTGAATGACCAGGAATACATGTAGTTACATTTAACGCTATATGCATGTATCACAAAAAGATGTGGGCTGAAAGAATAGAGCATTTGAATAATCGATAATCTTCTATTCGGGCTGCCAAATACTAGAATACATTATTAGATTTCAGTCAACAAAGGCGTCACATGTTTCAATCAATTTGTCCCTGCCAACAAAACTTGTGCTGCAAGGATCTTTTGTAAGACTGATATGGGGAAACCCCTTGAATCGGTGTTCAGATAGACAATCATTAGAATGGTTACACGCAATCTCGAAATCCAAATGAGTTATCAAAAGCAGGATGGATAAATCAGTTCTGTTACCGGTAGTTTTTCCTTTAGCATATGGACTTAATTGTATCACGAGATGTAAACTTGCAAGATTAAATATCAACAATATAATTCTTTAACTAAACCTTCAATCTTGAATAGTTTAAGCTGTTTCTGGTACCTATAATTTCGTGTTCACATTAGCCATAAATATAGGAACAAACACTAAAGGGACTAGATGTCTATACTGAAGTTAAGCAGCAAGTTGCTACACTGGGTTAGTATTGGTCAAATTGCACGCCCTAACGTCAATTAGCACACCCACAGAAATTAAGCGTTAAGATTGTAATCATTTAAGTTTTATATAAGTGAAATACTTATAAGACAGCTTAAGATATGTGGTGTAACTTGTAATGGCAAGATGAAGGTCAGACTATTTGATTAACGGTTCATATGGCGATGACTTTCGGCAATTTCTATATCTTTGCGACAGTGTAGCATGAGCAGGCATGAAAATGGGACAAAAAGACAAGCAACATTATTTCCGAAAGGGATTTTGTCGTCAAGGAAAACAACATGCATCAAAGTAGTGATATCACGGTTCTTATTTTAATTTATCACGATAGCATTGCAAATGCATTAGTACGCTTGTAAAATTTTGATTCCAATTTCTTGTAACCAAAGGTTATCTTTTATACACAATACCTTCAACCAGTAATGTGTACTCTAAACTTGGTATTTTATTTTCAACACCGCATATGGAATGTGTACATGACGTAATTCAGGCATTTTCAGACATGTACATTCACCAAATAACCCAGTATTTCAAACGCGAAAACTGATTACTACATACTTTTATAAACTTTTCATGTAATATGAGTTCCTGTAAAATCCCCAATCATAGGCGCATCATCTGACATTCTCCTATTTTTGAATGGATTTAGAATAAGGAAAATATTTTACCTTGAACTGGTTGACCCAGTAAAATTCTCTCTATTTACGTCGGTCAACTCCGGCACCGGAAACCGTCAACTTCACTTACAATGGAGCACCGGCGGTGTACAAATTGACCGTTTCCCAGGCGTGTAGATGGCAAGTGCTCTGTGCTGAGCAATTTGAATGAGTAAACACCCTTTCAAAATGTGCAGGAGTTAATGCCCTTTCAAAATGTGCACATTCACCTTTAAATTTCAGTTTTTCTTTCACAGTGATTTTTTTTTTCAGTCAGCGAGTCATATTTGCATGAAGATTTCCAAACCTGATTTTCAGGATTGTCCTTGCTGAAATCAGAACTGCCTTGCTGTATGTATAAAGGTCTATGTGGACACTCAAGCTCACCTGAGCTTTGCCTTTCAGTTCTTCTCACCATGGATAACCTCATGAGCTAGCACAGATGATTACACTCATTATGGTATCTTCCATATAAATCTGCGACTTCTGACACTTTTGGGAAATTGTGAATAAAATGTTACACACCTTAATTACATAGTAAGGTGAAATATAGACCCATAAACCTGGGGAATTAAATGAAATTGAATTACCATGGTAATAGCTATTATTGGTGGATTTGAGCTCATGATAAAATCAGATCTGTATGAAGATGCTTTATTGCATATAGTGTAGCCACTCACCCACTCCAACGGGGCATGAGGAATACTAGGAACTATGTTTTACAGGCCCCACTTCAAATTGCGTCTAGTTCCTATGTTGAAGAACCTGTTTATTGTCTAGGCTGATAGCTCAGTTGTTATAGGCCAGTGCGTCTCACTTCTGTTCATGTGTAGGTGGGCTCAGCACATCATTTGTGAGATTAATTTCTAAGAACATTTTCTCTCTACCCCTGATCCGGGAAGGGGAGTTGTCAGCTGCTGGCAAAACTGATGTGCACTAAGAGCTGGTAACCTGCTTAAGGGACCCAGGAGTTGTGTGGATACTGAGGTTAACAGACGGCAACCCCTGTTTTTCCGGGTGCCCGGCTACCTTAAAAACCATTATTTCGTGTTTGGTCTTTCTAAAAACCAAAAGAAATAAAAGTTTATTGTTGATATTGTGTGGTATATGCATTTGTTTAATATTACGCTTTTGACCTTATTTTGTTATATATTATACCACACAATTACTTTTGATAACCATGCATAAACCTGTTGTCCTTGTGTTGTCTGAATTGGAATGACCCGAGTCCTCAACCCTGGCTACGTAGCTTCTGCCATATCTTGTAGTCATGTACTTTTTAATCACTAAATAAAGACATACAAAGATGTCCTCATTATGCAGGCTGATCAGTTTGCATAGTTTCTGAATTAATTGTAGCTCAATTTTATATATTTTTCGTCATGAGAAAAGCGTAATTTTGCCTTTGTGAAAACAAAGATGCAGATCAGCTTCGCAGTAACTGCGTGCGAAGCTGATCAGCGCCTTTGTTTTAGCTAAACAGATAGTACAATTCCTCTTCTTCCTAAATCCGAAATTTCAAGCTTCTAGCCATCTTCTGTGACTGCACACACCGGTTTGTGTAGGACCTGGTCGGAAATCCCGAAAACCGGTTTTCTGGCGTCGCGGCTCATATATTAAGCTGCATCAAGAAAATGTGGAGGACAAAAATTAAATCTGCAAATTTTAAGAACAAAGAAATTCAGAAGAAATAATATATATTGAAAATTACTTCAACCTAGGAAAGCGTTTAACTTTGTAGATTTAAATGAAACAGCTAGTTTAGTAATATTCAGCCATCTAATTTGGATCTACAGTGTTTACTAATATAATTCAGCTTTTGTCTTGTTTTGGGCTTTATAAGGCTTTTAATGTTGATGACAATTTATGTAATGTCAGTTTAAGTATGTCATCGTCTTGTCTAGCTGTCATTTGAATGAGCCGTCGCATGAGAAAACCAACAATCTGCATATGCAAAAACAAAGGCGTAGATCTGAGCTTGGCTGTAACTGCCAAGCTCAGATCAGCGCCTTTATTTTCGCTACACGGATAGTACAATTCATCTGCTTTCCAATCTTCTAACCACCTTCTGTGACTGTGCCGGTTTCTGTCGGACCTGGTCGGAATCTCAAATTGTTGGTTTTCACACGCACAGGCTCAAATTATAATTGCAGCCCAAGAACATGTCATTATGAAAACATGCCCATGCAAAATACTGCGATTTTTAAAATTGTAAAAAAAAAACTGAAAATTTTTTATTTTTTTCTTATTTTTGCTCAAAACATAGATTGTGGGTACACGTTAGAACCGCCTCGACGAGGCGGTTCTAACAAGTACCCACAATCTATGTTTTGGAGCAAAAATAAGAAAAATAGGTATACCCCCTGCATACCCCAGTTTTTCTATATAAAAGTGGGGTTTAAGGGGGTAGACGCTTCACGGACATGTTTTCCTGATGTGGTTTAAAAAGTTGCGCCATCACACACTGCCACAATGTGTGAGATCATTAACATGCATCACAGTGTGCAGACAGAGACAAAATACATTGGGACCGTGACACGTGAAAACCGTTCTTTTGAAGTTCCTACCAGGGCAGATACAAACTGGCCTGTACAATCACAGAAGAAACTGAGAAGCTCGAAATTTTGAGTTTAACAAGAAGAGAGATTGAACTGTCTGTGTAGCAAAAACAAAGGTGCTGATCAGCTGTACAGTTCATGCACAGCTGATCTGCTTCTGTTTTTTCACACATTTCAAAAATACAGTTTTCTCTGGCTCATTATTTTAGGCCATTATGCTATACAAAATGACATGTTTTAAAAACAAAGTTGGGGAAGCAATGTGGCTCAGTCGTAAACTGTTTAACTTCTGAGTGAGATAAAAGGTTGGAAACATACTGCCAACTTGACTTGTATCCTTGAGAGAGACACGTTAGCCTCCGTGTATTAGTGCTGGTTACCCCATCCCCACATGAATCAAACATTGTTGACAGGGAGAATCAAATTAAACAGAGTCAAAAGCAGCCCTTTTTGCAAAATGTAAAACATTGACTGGACATGCATCTGACCTGACCTGATGCGACATCACTATGTTATGACCTTGTAGAGGGTAATGGTCTATGCTGTAATTTGTGGTCCTCATGATGTATTTGTAATCAAAGTATGTTTATTGCATTCTTCAACTGAGAGTATTTTCACATGATGGAATGACAAAAACAACTCTGGCACTTGCATATTTTAGCATTCAAACAGTCTATTCTGGCATTGTTTAGTAGCTGAAGAGTAACACAGTTGCTGCTCACTTGAGAACAAGAGGGTATTTTTAAATGATGAAAATTTGTCTTTTGGGTTTCCAAACAGGGTCGACATACATCATACTGTGCAGTCATTGACGATGCTTAGAGAGTTAAGAATTAAGAGAGATATTTAGCATTTAATCCTGTTGAAATTAAGGCACCTATATATCTACTGCACAGTAACTGCTTTGCTTGTTCAATTGACATTATGTGTGTGCATGTGCAAAAATGGGGTTTTCTGATAAAGTGGCTCAAATCTTTTACTTTTTCTTCTGACAGTGATTCATGGCTACAAAAAGCATGGTCTGTTACAACACTTGTGGCAAAACTTTGAAAAACCTGCCCAATTTAGTCCATCTGGGAGGTACATGTATTTTGTTTCAGGGTTCTATCACTTCAGGTAACTGTACTATTAAAATTTTGAACTTTTAATTTTCAGGTTTTTAGCACTAGCATCTGTCATGCTTTAAGCACATATACATGCAAAGCGGACATAGGTTTTCACCAACATAGCCGAAACAAAGAAATAACCATAATGTTTCATCCTAGAACACTAAAACACTGGTAATTATTAAAGGTGGGTTCATGTAACTGATGATTGTTTTTCCAGTTGCTTGACTTTTTCTGCCCTCTTTTGTTACATTGCTTATCAGCAAACAATGAGTCGCCTCGGCTCAAATCATGCTCCTTGTGCCATGCATGCATAAACCTCATTCGATTATTTGGATACCTCACTTGAAATTTGGATTTCAAACCAAGCTCTGTGCAGCCTCAAAAGATGGTGGACTGGACATTCTGGTTTAAAAGTAGCAAAATTATGTTAATAATGAGTCAAAATCCATGTCTAATCAGTGCTTTTAAAGAGCGCCATTTCTTACGACGCAGTTTAAATCAGTCACTGAAAGTCATCCAACCCTTCGTGGGCTGATGATTTGTAAATGGTTAAAACACACAAGAACAGTGTTGTTTTGATGAGCTTATTAACATCGAACATGCAAAAAACAAATTTCAAACTGTGGTGCATTGGTGTCGAATTTTCAAAGGTTTTCGAGGGTCACATGCAATGTGACAGGGTATCTAATGATGATTTAAGGTATATGTCAACCAACAATGGCGGTCCAGGTTTTCAAGTGTTATCTGTATTTAGATCAGATACTAATTTCATTTAAATATCATCCGTCTTTGTAATTAGTTGAACTAGTTTATTTCAAATCTTTTGTTTAAATGGTATTATAATGTGGTATTGCACACGTTATGTCACGGGAAGTCTTTATGTTGTATGACATGAACCGGACTGGAGAAAACTGTATTCCAGGTTTCCCATCAGGTCTGACACGAACCAGCCTGTGCAGTCACAGAAGAAGGCTAGATGCTTGAAATTTTGTATTTAAGGAGAAAAGGGATTGTGCTATCTGTGTAGCAAAAACAGAGGTGCTGATCAGCTGCCCAGTTTAACTGCACAGCTGATCTGCTCCTTTGTTTTTGCATAGGCAAAAACCCGGGTTTCTGACATTAGATGAACAAGCTTTTAACAAATCGGTTTTGGTTGTGTGTCCTGTCCCTCTGAAGTTTATATAATCCATCATTTCACCTTGATAAGGCCATAATGCATTTATTTAATGGTTCTCGGGCAAGTGTGTGTATTGCTACTTGAACATTTAAGGCCAAACATTTACCTTGAGATTCAAGGGAAATAGAAATTAAAATGGCATCTATTTTTTTAATTTTTTTTATTTATTTATTATTATTATTTTTATTTTTTTTTTTTTTTTTTTTTGTCAATAGGAAATTAATTAAAAAAAAAAATGACTTTATCAAGAACCAGAAGATAAAATCAGCTTGGCCTGAATCACATACAGAATGATGGTTACATTAAAATTTTTGGTTGATGAAGTCAGGCATCCTGGCCTTTTGTAGAAGAAAACGCTTATGAAACGAAGCGTAAATATAGACTGATGTTTTTATGTTAACTGCTGACACACATAATTTTTATGGTCATAGGGACGCTAAGAAAGGAAGATTTATACAGAAATATACACCTTCATGTGCTGTCAGGCGAGACATTAAAGTTACTTTAATAGTTATTCGGCAGGCGAGACTTTATTCACATTAAAAATGCTTCATTACTTCAATTATGCATTAATATAAGATATGCTATCATAGAATATCGCTTAGAACTTTAACTGAATTAAAAAGGCTAAGGTCTGGGGATGGGGGCGAATGACCAGCTGTAATATGCACGGATATTGTTGGCTTGAAAATGTAAAGGCCATTTTTGTGGAAAATGCTCGGCTAGAATCATTATCGCCTATCTCCTTACATTATAAAACAGGCCATTATTTCAAAATCAAGGGGCCATTTTGAAAATTAAAGGCCAATTTTGCCTATGGCCCCTTCCAAAATTATCCCTGAATATGAATATAAAATCTTATAGCAGAGGGGAAAAAATTGTTGAAAGAATTGACTACAATTCATAAATTATTGAACAAATCAAACAAACACATTTGCACAGTGGTTGAAGTGCTTGTCCTGCTATCGTGGGGTTGAAAATCCCTGCCACCCACCCCTCTCATATGTTCTTTTTGATGAAACTAAAATTTAAAGCCAGGGACCAAATAAAGAAAGTGATATATAATGTATGAGACATTTAAAGGGAGACAATTGAGTTTGTTTATTAATTTCATCTTGCTTCTGAAAGCAACACACTAGTTCAATGTCTCTTTTTTTGCTGTGTTTCAACTAACAGTAACAGTTTATTTACTATATTTGCAGGCGAGGTTCACAGTAAGCACCGTCGCACCGTTTCCAGTCACCACCCAATCAGCCGCGCCCCAAGCACCCAGATCAGTCGTGTTGATGAGGAACCCAGCTCCAGTAGGACCCGGGATGCCCAGGTTGAGACCGTAGACCGTGGGGTCGGCCCCACCCCCCTGCCTCAGCTCCCCCCTCATGTGGACCCGAGATTAAACCTCTACAACTATCCTCTACCTCCTGCTTACTTGGACCCGAGAAATGGGCTAGACCAACCAAGTCCATACGGTAAGGGTAGAAAAATAGATCTGCCAGTTGATAAAAATTAATAGAAACTGATTTCCCTAATTATATGCCTTAAAGAAATTTAATTTTTAGCTCGCCTGTACGAAAGTACAGGAAGAGCTAGTGCAGTCACCCCAGCGTCGGCGTTGGTGTTAGCGTCGGCATCAGCGTCGGCGTTGCTCAAATGTTAAAGTTTTTGGTTAAAGTTTTTATGAGTCTATATCTCTTGAACTTGTTGATGGATCAAGTTGATGTTGATGGATACTTTGCATGTTGGTAGATATTGGTCTGAAGTTTTATGCTGTACCATCATGACCCACCTGGGTGACCTTGAGGTCAAGGTTATGGACTTACAAATTTTGTGTTAAAGTTTTTGGTTAAAGTTTTTATAAGTCTATATCTCTTAAACATACTAGATGGATGAAGTTGATACTTTGCATGTTGCTAGATATTGGTCTTAAGTTTTATGCTGTATCATCACGACCCACCTGGGTGACACTGAGGTCAAGGTCGCAGACTTAGAAATTTTGTATTAAAGTTTTTGCTTATTTTTTTTTTTTATATGTCTATATCTCTTGAATATATAGATGGATCAAGTTGATACTTTGCATGTTGGCAGATTATGCTCTACCATCATGACCCACCTGAGTGACCTTGAGGTCAAGGTCAAAGACTTAGAAATTTTATGTCAAACTTTGAAGCTTTTGCTTAAAGTGTTTTGGGGATGGATAGATGGATCTAATTGATACTTTGCTGTTAGATATTATTCTTAAGTTTTATGCTGTGCCATCTTGAATCACCCGAGGTCAAGGTCACAGACTTAGAAAGTCTTTATCGAATATAGATGGATCAAGTTGATACTTTGCATGTTGGTAGATATTGGTCTGTACCATTACGACCCACCTGAGTGACCTTGAGGTCAATGTCATGGCTCATAGATTTTAATATATTTAGTGGCAAAGCACAAGTCAGGCGAGCTATGCTGTCCTGCGACAGCTCTTATTTTGTAGCTGCTTACACAAAAAAAAAAGAAAGAAAAAAGCATTGACCAGGAACTGGTGCAATAAGAGCCAAAACCAATTTATTGGCTTGCATATTATAGTGCAACATTTTGCTATTGTTCGATATAGTCTCAGATTCAGTATGTTTTTGATGTACAAATAAATGGCTTTATTGCTTTGTTAATCGGAGTTAACAAGCTTTAACTCGTTTAGGCTTGGCATCCTTTTTTTGGGACATAGGCAAACAGAATAGCCCCAGATGTGACGCCGCAAAACATGGCGTCCCATCTGGGGCTATTCTGTTTGCATAGAGAAAATTCATCAAAAAAGTGAATAAAAACTTTCAGCGTGATATTCAGATGATAGTATTGCTTCCTGCTAAACTTTAATGGTTTTGTATATTTCAGGTCTCTCTGCTCTGCCCTACTACCATGTGCCATATCCGTTCAACACGCCTCTGCCCCTAAGCTCTCATACCCTGGAAGGTCGGTATAACTGGCCGCCAACATCACCAGCCTACCACCATCCCATGCCAGGGTACGTTATGTTTGTTAGTTTTGTTCTTAAACTCATAAATGTTTTAATTATTACTAGTAAAAAAATAATATAGAGGGCATTTCCATCCTTGTCATTTGGATAAATCCATGTGTATTTTGAGTTTCCGCAAGCCCTGGAATCCATTATTAAATGTGCCCATGCAGTATATATAGAATTTTCTGAAGCTGAATAAATAGATAAAAAAAAAAGATATTTAGTCTAAAAATTTTGATATTTGTAATATTTTTGCTCAAAATATTGTTTGTGGATACATGATAGAACTGCCTCGCCCAGGACATGACTGTTATCCTTTATGTTTTTCAAGAAAAATAATAAAAATATCAAAAACTTTGGTAAAAATATTTTCAATTTTTACATGCATGTAATATTGAATGGGTGTATTTTCCTAAGGAATATTACAAAAAAAAACCCTGGTCTTTATGTTTAGGTTGCCTCCGAGCCCATCCCACTCTGATGTCTCGACATTGTATGGGTTCCGGAGCCCAATGGCCCCAGGGGAGTCTGTGACGGCCCTGGCGTCTAGAATACACTGGGAACAACTACAGCTACGACAGAACTACTTTCAGAGTCCTACAGGTCGGAGATACAGTCCCGGAGCTGTACCAGGTATATATACCTTATTCTTTATAATTAGCACACAAGCTCCAATAAGCGCACACCCTGGTTGTTTCCAAAAAACATGGTGTTTTACACAATTTTTACTCAGAAATACCGTTTTAACTGCATTAAAACTTAAATGGTCAAACACTTTTAAAACGATTGGGACACTTAGCATCATCATTGACTATTTTGACATGTTTATTAGCTCACCTGAGCCGTCAGGCTCACAAGGTGAGCTTATAGTATACCCATGCTCCGTCGTCCGTCCGTCGTCCGTCCGTCGTCCACCATTTTCAAAGATCTTCTTCTCTGAAACAGCTTGGCCAATCAAAGCCAAATTTTACAGGAAGCATCTATGGGAAGGGGGAACCAATGTGTATATAAATAATCCAGGTCACATGACCAAGATGGCCGCCATGCCCATATATGGTAAAAACCCTTCAAAAATCTTCTTCTCCGGAACCACTGGACCGATTTCAACCAAACTTGGCATGAAGCATCGATGACTCAAGTACTACAATGTGTATATAAATCATGACCTTGCGGTGACCTTGACCTATTTTACGGCAAGGTCAACATAGGTCGCCTTTGCATTTGAATGGGAAAAAATGTTAAATTGTCATTTAAAGGAAAAATCTTGCAGAAAATGAGCAGTAGGACTGAATATTAATGATTCTGAAAAAAATTGGGCACCAGGGGCTCATCCGCCCCCACCCTGGGGCAATATGCATGTATATCTTCACTATATTCAAATGTCTTCTCCTCTGAAACCGCTTGGCCAATCAAAGCCAAATTTTATGTAAAGCATCAATAGGAAGGGATAACCAATGTATATATAAATAATCCAGGTCACATGACCAAGATGGCTGCCATGCCCATATATGGTAAAAACCCTTCAAAAATCTTTTTCTCTGGAACCAGTGGACCAATTTCAATGAAACTTGGCATGAAACATTGATGGCTAAAGCACTACAATGTATATATAAATCATGACCCTGTGATGACCTTGACCTATTTTACGGCAAGGTCAACATACGTCGCCAATGCATTTGAATGGGGAAAACTTTTAAAATGACATTTAAAGTGAAAGTCTTGCAGGAAATGGGCAGTAGGACTGAATATTAATGATTCTGACAAAAAAAATGGACCCAAGAGGCTCATGTGCCCCCACCCCGGGGCAATATATATGTATATCTTCACTATATTCAAACGTTTGCTCCTCTGAAACCGCTTGACCAATCAAAGCCAAATTTTATGTAAAGCATCAATAGGAAGGGATAACCAATGTGTATATGAATAATCCAGGTCACATGACCAAGATGGCCGCCATGCCCATATATGGTAAAAACCCTTCAAAAATCTTTTTCTCTGGAGCCGTTGGACCAATTTCAATGAAACTTGGCATGAAACATCGATGGCTAAAACACTACAATGTGTATATAAATCATGACCCTGTGATGACCTTGACCTATTTTATGGCAAGGTCAACATAGGTCGCCAATGCATTTGAATGGGGAAAACTTTTAAAATGTCATTTAAAGTGAAAGTCTTGCAGGAAATGGGCAATAGGACTGACTATTAATGATTCTGACAAAAAATGGACCACAGGGGCTCATATGCCCCCACACCGGGGCAATATACATGTATATCTCCATAATATTCAAACATCTGCTCCTCTGAAACCACTTGGCCAATCAAAGCCAAATTTTATGTGAAGCATCTAAAGGATGGGGTTATCAATGTATATATAAATAATCCAGGTCACATGACCAAGATGGCCCCCAGGCCCATATATGGTAAAAATCTCTCAAAAATCTTCTTCTCCGGAACCAGTGGACAGATTTCAAGGAGACTTGGCTTGAAGCATCGATGGCTCAAGTACTACAATGTATATATAAATCATGACACTGTGATGACCTTGACCCAGTTTATGGCAAGGTCAACATGGGTTGCCAATGCATTTGAATGGGAATATCTGTTAAAATGTCATTTGAAGGAAAAAGCCAGCAGGAAATTGGCAAATGGACAAAATATTTATTATTCTGAAAAAGAAAATGGCCCAAGGGCTTCATCTGCCCCTGCACTGGGATTAAATACCATAATATTCAAACATGTTTATTGGTATATGCAGCAGATCTCAGGTGAGCGTTTACAGGACCATTGGTCCTCTGGTTTTATTAGCTCACCTGAGCCGAAGGCTCACAGGTGAGCTTATAGGATAGGCAGGCATCCGTTGTCCGTCGTCGTCCGTCCGTCATCCGTCCGTCGTCCGTCCACAATTTCAAAGAAGAATATTTCTGAAGCTAGTAGGCCGATCTTGATCAAATTTAATGTGAACCATAATTGGGTTGGGGGATTGATGGCATTAGGTTTTGGAACAGATTGTATCAAAATTGTGGTTTCCATGGCAACAGATAGGTCCCATAGACTTACAATGGGAAAAACAAAAAAAAATCTTCTTCTCTGAAACCACTAGGCCCACAGCTTTGATATTTGGTATGTAGCAATGGCTAATGGTCCTCTACATAAATTGTGCCATCCATGCCCCTGGGGTCAAATTTGGCCACGCGCCGGGGGTCGATAGTCTCCATAGACTTACTATGGGAAAAAAATTCAAAAATCTTCTTCTCTGAAACCACAGGGCCCACAGCTTTGATATTTTGTATGTGGCAATGGCTAATGGTCCTCTACATAAATTGTGCCATTCATGCCCCTTGGGTCAAATTTGGCCACGCCCCGGGGGTTGATAGTCTCCATAGACTTACTATGGGGAAAAAATTCAAAAATCTTCTTCTCTGAAACCACAGGGCCCACAGCTTTGATATTTTGTATGTGGCAATGGCTAATGGTCCTCTACATAAATTGTGCCAATCATGCCCCTGGGGTCAAATTTGGCTACGCCCCGGGGGTCGATAGTCTCCATAGACCTACAATAGGAAAAAAAACTAAAAAAATCTTCTTCTCTGAAACCACTAGGCCAACAGCTTTGATATTTGGTATGTAGCAATGGCTAATGGTCCTCTACATAAATTGTGCCATTCATGCCCCTGGGGTCAAATTTGGCCACACCCCGAGGGTTGATAGTCTCCATAGACTTACTATGGGAAAAAAAAAAAAATCTTCGACTCTGAAACCACAGGGCCCACAGCTTTGATATTTTGTATGTGGCAATGGCTAATGGTCCTCTACATAAATTGTGCCAATCATGTACCCGGGGTCAAATTTGGCCATGCCCCGGGGGTCGATAGTCTCCATAGACCTACAATAGGAAAAACTAAAAAAATCTTCTTCTCTGAAACCACTAGGCCCACAGCTTTGATATTTGGTATGTAGCAATGGCTAATGGTCCTCTACATAAATTGTGCCATTCATGCCCCTGGGGTCAAATTTGGCCAGGCCCCGGAGGTTGATAGTCTCAATAGACTTGCTATGGGAAAAAAATTCAAAAATCTTCTTCTCTGAAACCACAGGGCACACAGCTTTGATATTTTGTATGTGGCAATGGCTAATGGTCCTCTACATAAATTGTGCCAGCCATGCCCCTGGGGTCAAATTTGGCCACGCCCCGGGGGTAGATAGTCTCCATAGACTTACAATGCGAAAAACTAAAAAAATCTTCTTCTCTGAAACCAAAAGGCCCAGAGCTTCTATATTTTGTATGTAGCAATGTTTGGTAGTCCCCATTTTAAATTGTGCCAGTCATGCCCCTGGGTCAAATTTGGCCATGCCCCAGGGGTCAATAGTGTCCATGCATAGACTTTCATTGGTCGATTCTCAATTAATTTAAATCTCATGAGCTTACAATGTGATAATCTCTCAGGTGAGCTACAGGACCAATGGTCCTCTAGTTAGTTAATGTGCTGTTTTGGTTCCAAGTGTGCACTTATTAGAACAATGTTTGTTACCTTAACTTTAAATTATTTTGAAAAGTTAAGTGCATGGTGCGCTAATTAGAATGAATACATTAATATATAAGCCTTTGCATGAGAAAACGAACAATTTGGATTCCAACCAGGTCAGACACAAACCGGGCTGTGCAGTCACAAAAGACAGCTAGAAGCTTGAAATTTCTGATACAAGAAGAAGATGGATTGTTCTATTCATGTTATGAAAACAACTGCACAGCTAATCTGCGCCTTTGGTTTCGCATATGCAGTTTGTTGGTTTTCTGATCCGACAGCTCATATATAGTAATGATCTGATGCTTTAGGTTTGGAAATGATAAGAAATATTAGAGATTTCATAATGCATTGTGATGTCCTCTCAAAATCTGGCACATGATAAGATGTATAATATACAGCAATGCTCAAGAAAAATGTACAAATAGAAATACCATCATTTGCTTCTCCAGTCTTATATGTGAATCTTAGCTGCTGGTTGGTTGATTTGGGTTTTAACGTCGCACCAACAGCTAACGACATATGGAGACGGGACCTCAGTTCATAGTCGCATCGGACAGACTGGAGAAGCCAAGGATCGAACCTGCGATCCCTGGTCTACATGGCGAGTGATGTAACCACTGTGCCACAGAGGCTTCTTTGGTTGGATGTAAAAGCCAAAACAACGTAACATCTGTTTGATTTCATATTCATTTGTGTTAAATGATGATGTTAGCCTTTTGATCAAGATGGCTACTCATATGAGTATAACTCTCCCTTGGTCTGTCAAAATTCTTTTTTCCATTGTAGGATTATCACCAGGTGCCCAGGGAGCGCTATACCCCCGAGATTACCCTGGGAGTCTGAGCGGACCATATGGGGGTCGTAGTATGTTTGGTGATGTTCCCCCTACACCTGGTAGTGGCAGTGTAACTCTACCGGGATCTGTGGAAAGTAAGTCCTTTCATGTATCACATTGTATTCATGTGATGCAACCAAATTTCTTACAGTGCAGATTGATGCAACATAACACAGCATGTGACGAAACAGTATCACATTGTATACACGTAATGCAACCAAATTTCGTACAGTGCAGATTGATGCAACATAACACAGCATGTGACGAAACAGTATCACAATGTATACACGTGATGCAACCAAATTTCTTACAGTGCAGATTTATGCAACATAACACAGTATGTGACGAAACAGTATCACATTGTATACACGTAATGCAACCAAATTTCTTACAGTGCAGATTGATGCAACATAACACAGCATGTGACAAAACAGTATCACATTGTATACATGTAATGCAGCCAAATTTCTTACAGTGCAGATTGATGCAACATAACACAGCATGTGACGAAACAGTATCACATTGTATACACGTAATGCAACCAAATTTCATAACACAGCATGTGGCTAAATAGAGTGCTGTGTTTTGAAGATGGATTGATTTGGAAACCACCTACATCAAGGCAATGAACTTTTCACTGTAGTTTGTTGCCATATTGATCAAGTTTCATATCAAAGTATTCCAATTTGTCAAGTGGGGTGTGATATTGCATCAATCTGCGCTGTAAGAATCAAGGGTGTGTAGGCAAATAATGTCATCCTCAGTATTGTTAGTCAAGTAACAGAAAATGGAAGCAACATCCCAACATGACAATATCTGTTGACTGGGATGTTGAGCAACAAATCACACAAACAAACCAATGATAAATGCTGGTAATTTTAACGATGTGCACTCATGAAAAGAACTTATTTTCATGAAAGTCATGCATGTACCCTATTATGATGAAAGTCATGTATGCAGCCTGTCACAATTTCATTGACTCTCAAACTGTGGTTGATAGTACTAATAAATGAAGACCACCAACCTCGTGCATGCATGCATAACGCTTTCTATTCACTAGCCTATACAGACATGCATTTGCACACATATATATTGTTTGTCATTGAAATGCAAGTTAAAATGAGCCACTATAAGAAAAAAAAACAGTCTTTGGGATTCCGGACCAGGTCCAACACAAACCTGCCTGTATGATGACATAGGAACGCTAAAAGCTTGTTATTTCTGATTTAAGAAGAAGATGAATCGTACTATCTGTGTAGCAATATCAAAGGCGCTGATCAACTGTACAGTAACTGATCTGAAGCTTTCTTTTTGCATAGGCAAAAAGCCGCTTTTCTCATGAAGCTGTTCAAATCATTCAGGTGACAGTCAGTCCAAAAAGTTGACAAAAATTGTTGTCTGGGATGTTCAACCACAAAACATACAAACAAAATCCAAAAGTACAAATACCATACATTGAGCCTTGCACTATATAAAAAATTTCAGGATAAACATAAAATGAGCAGCAGCATGAGAAAACAGGCTTTTTTCATATGCCAAAACAAAGAGGCAGATCAGCGAGGCAGTGTCTCAAAATGACCTTAGCTACTGACTGGGACATAAAGCAAGTTAAGCAACTAACCAAACAAACAAAACAAAATTTTGTTAATTTTTAGGTTCACGAATAACCAGTCCTCGGCCCAGCATCGTCAGCAAAAGTCGTAAACGTGCCCTGTCTCGTTCCCCGATCTCCGACTACCTAGATATCCAGAGCCTAACGAGAAGTTCTGAGGGATCGTTGCAGTTAACTCCCCTGTTGGCTGGTCACACGGCGTCGAGAAGTTCTAGCGCTGCTAGCGGGTCATACGGTCATCTTTCTGCTGGTAAGCATCCTGATCTTGGTCATGTTATAGCAGCTTTGCACTTTATGACGTGTTATGAGAAATTTGTTCTTGGTGGTCTTCAACCAGGTCCGACACAAACCAGTCTATTCAGCTACAGAAGCTCTTTAGAGGGATGAAAGGGTTGCTAATCATCTGCACTGTTACAATTTTAAATGACTTAATGAACTTTCTAGGCACAGGCAGAACACCCTGTTTTATTTTCCTTCAGCGGCTAAAATGCATGTTGCAGTGACTTTGATCAATTTATACATCAGGAAAACGTGAAATGTATTACCCATTAAACCCCACTTTATATAGAAAAACTGGGGTTTGCAGGGGTATACCTTATTTTCTTATTTTTGATCGAAAACATACAGTGTGGGTGCTCGTTAGAACCGCCTTGGCGAGGCGATGCGGTTCTAATGTGTACCCACTATGACTGTGTGTTTTGAGCAAAAATATTAAAAATATTTTATTTTTTCTAATGATAATTTTCAATTTTTACAACTTAAGAACAATTTGTATATCACATGGGCATGTTTTCGTAATGACAGAATTGAAATGTGGCCAACTCTGATTTCCATGTCAAAGACATATTTTGTGGCTTAGATACATGTTGCGATGACTTGTCAATCAACTTTTAACAGAATTAAAATGAACAGCATCATCTGTTGATTTATCTTACATGAACTGTCTTTGAGTGCTGACATATGAGCCGCGACACAGGTCTTCGGGATTTTTGACACGGTCCAACATAAACTGGCCTGTACAGTCTCAGTAAAAAGCTAGAAGCTTGAAATTTTGGATTTAACAAGAGGAGATATTATACTGTCTGTGTAGCGAAAACAAAGGTGCTGATCAGCTGTGCAGTTACTGCACAGCTGATCTGCGCCTTTGTTTTCGCTTAGGTAAAAAACTGGTTTTCTCATGACGCAGTCCATCAAGATGAGGCCACCCCGCACACGATGAGCATTTAGCTCCCTGTCACAAACAGATGCTGTCTTGATATTACTGAATGATTCTTGCAAAAGGCGTCTATAAAGCTCAAACCACACACGTACACAAACATATTATTGTATTTAATTAGTGGCAAACAATGGAACTCCTGATTCTGATTCCTAAATTTTGAGCAAAGTGACCACTTATTGGCTGATTTGGCTAAATACTTTTATGGATTTCTTTTATTATTTACAAGGCTCCCATAGGATATATATAGATAATATAAGTGTCAGATTACCATAGTCGTTCTAATTAGCGCACAGTGCGCTTAATATTTCAAAATAACATTAGGTTAAGGTAACAAAATATCGTTCTAATTAGCGCACACTACGAACAACAACATCACATACACTGCTGAAATAACCATATCGAAAATATCAAATGAGCCGCGACGCGAGAAAACCGGTCTTCGGGGTTTCCGACCAGGTCCGACACAAACCGGCCTGTACAGTCACAAAGCAAAGCTAGAAGCTTGAAATTTTGGATTTAAATAGAGGAGGGATTGTACTATCCATGTAGCGAAAACAAAGGCGCTGATCAGCTTCGCGGTTACCGCGAAGCTGGTCTGCACCTTTGTTTTCGCCTATGCAGATTGTTGGTTTTCCCATGCGGTGGCTCAAATAGTGTTTGATCATTTAAAGTTAAGTTTTAATGTGGTTTACATTTTGTTAATGTGTAAAATTGGTATAAATACCAAAAAGCAAGTCGAACAGTTTGCGCTTATGCTAATATTTTTTGAAAACGGTCAGGATGTGCACTTATTGGAGCATGTGCGCTAATTAGAAGAATATTGTATTTTATTTTTTAACATTTCCAGCATAAGTCTCTCATTTTTCTTATAAATCTTGACAAAAAGTGTTTTGTGGAATTGATGCACCTTCTTAAAACATCATCATAAAGCTATGATACCATAGAGACTCACACCAAGAGTTTGCAAAAGTGGGCGGGATTTTCTCTATACTTCATGTTGTAATTTTACTAGATGCTTGTAATTGATAAGCCATAAGTCCTATAGGTAATGTGAGGATTTTGTCTTTTCTGCAGTAAATGTGAATACTTTTTTGTTATTTTGGATTCAATTTTGGTACCAAGATACATGTACATGTTTTTCTTTGTGTGTGTGTTTTTTTTTTTGTTTTTTGTTTGTACATTTTGACTTATTCTTACTGATTTTGAGGAAAGCTTACACTTGACAATTTTGAAGTCTAAAATATCTGCATCGAGAGACTTATCTAGTGAAGTCATTTAGGTAATATCAATCCCCTTTGATATATATTTACATTTCTAATGCAAAGTAGAAATGAAATGTGATTCATAGTTGCATGAACAACATCGTGTCACACGACGTCACATGATCAAACTTGACGTCATAAAAAACCATGTCTCTCACCAGTGTGATTGGACGTTGTCAATGTCATGATGCCATCAATGCCGTTCCACTGTTTGAACACACACTGTGTGTAAATTCTGTATTTGCTCATAAATTTGATCACTTGATAATATTTCAACAAGCAATGGAGACTAATGAATGTAAATATAAGTAATGAGTTTAATTTTTCTGATGATTATGGAGCTATGTGCCACAGAGGGTCGCATGCAAATTCACTTTGCACGCAACCCACTGTGGTTCATTATTAGCTGCATGAACGTCAGAAAAACGAAATTCATTCTAAATTCCGTTACCAGTGAGACTTCACTAGTGAAGCTCAAAACTGGCTTCTGCGAAATTGTAAGCTCAGGATTATGACTACAAAATTTCCAATTTTTTCAAAACATTTCAGGGTACTGTAGTGTACTGTAAAACAATTATTTTTTGCCAGTGATTTATTTTTGTGATTTATTTTCATGAGAAAGATTTATTCCCAAAATAATTTGCAGCGAAAATGCTTGACATTTGTCTTGTATAGTCAAATACCACTCATGACTATCTGCAAAAACAAATTGCCTAGAAATATGCATGGATATAAAATTTGGAAAATTAATATCAGCAAAAAAATACGTTCAAATAGGTTACAGTATCTAATCACCATTGGATGTTCCTGATTCCACATCAGGAAAACATGTTTATGAAATAAATACCCCTTATACCCCACTTTTATATAGTAAATCTGGGGTATGCAGGGGAATACCTATTTTTCTTATTTTTGCTCCAAAACATAGATTGTGGGTACTCGTTAGAACCGCCTCGGCCTAACCTGTACCCACAATCTATGTTTTGAGCAAAAATAAGAAAAATATCAAAGCGATTCTAGCGAAAATTTTCAATTTTTACAACTTAGGAAAATTCAGTATATTACATGGGCGTGTTCCCGATTCCATATTAGCGTTTTGATTTGCAGCTGGGTTCTGGAATAATTCTAATGTCAGCAGATTTTAAAGTTGAAAAAATGCAATATAACATGGAAAGTATAGTGTTACATGCCCGTTGAGCTGTATAATGGGGAAAACTGTCTTGAGACATCAGGAAAACATGTTCGTGAAATGTATACCCCCTTAATCCCCACTTTTATATGGTAAAATTAGGGTGTAAAGGGATATATCTATTTTTGATCCAGAACATAGATTGTGGGTACTGGTTAGAACCCAGGGTTTTCTAATGGTACCCACAATCAATGTTTTGGCAAAAAATTAAAAATATTGATTTTTTTCCAACGAAATTTAAATTTTTACAGCTGAATAAATATATGTATGGGCGTGTTTTCGTAATGAGTTTCTAATGAGTCTTTTTTGTTTCCTGACAAAGTTTGAAATTTCCCTTGTGAAAAGAAGAGGGATTGATACTGCCCACTTATATGATTATAATAGCGTTATTTCCACATGCATGCAATACATTTTTTGACTCTCCTCAGCTGATCTGAAGACTCACAATGTGAGCTTATAGAATGGTACGTCCATCCATCTATCAGTGCTTTCACATTTTCCAAGATCTTCTTCTCCGAAATGGCTTGGCCAATCATAGCCAAGTTTTAAATAAAGGGGAACCAATGTTTGTAAATAATCCAGGTCACTTGACTAAATTTCTACCATGCCCATATGGTAAAAAAAAAAAAAAAAAAAAAAAAAAAATTCCTGTGTCCAGTCACTGTACTTATTGACTACCAATTGAGCGATCCTTAATGCCCTTGGGCTTCTTGTTTTTTTTCTTTTGATGAAAGTTTTTGCATGTTAAGATGTTCTTACATCCAATGATTTCCTAGATGCTGGTTAAATGAAATTGCAAGATTGTATTGGACCCCCAACTAAGTTGGAACCCCCACTGAGAATGTGGGGACCCCCCTGTGACATCTTCCCAAATTTTCACATTTCTTATGTTATCATGAAAAACTTTTTTTTTTCTTTAAAATAGTATTTGCAATTAGGTAAATACACAGCCTGATCCAAGCCCACACAGATTACCCAGAGTGTAATGTCAAACAATCATGATCACTTAACATTACGAAAACTTGCCCATGGAATAAACATGGATTTTTTTCATCCATAAAAGTTGAAAATTTCACTGGAAAAAATTTGATATTTTTAACATTTTTGCTCACAGCATAGATTGTGGGTACACGTTAGAACTGCCTCGCCGAGGCGGTTCTAACGAGTACCCACAATCTATGTTTTGAATCAAAAATAAAAAAAATAGGTACACCCCCTGCAAACCCCCATTTTTACTATATAAAAGTGGTGTTTAAGGGGGTTTATATTGCACGGACATGTTATCCTGATGACTATATCAGCCATGCAACTGACTTAAAATCATTATAATGTGAATTCGCAATTAAGAAAGCGATACATCAGAAAACTGTCAACGATCCTATCAGGTGATGTATCGATTAAATTCAACGTCGGCACATGGAAATCTTCCGTCATCAAAAAGCACATCTGCATTTCAGAGGCAGTTTATTATTCAGCATTCCTTGATCTTCTCTTTCATAATTGAGCCGCCTCGTGGGAAAACCAACAATGTGGTTTCCGACCAGGTCCGACACAAACCGACCTGTAAAAGCAAAGAAAAGAGCTAGAAGCTTGAAATTTCGGATTTAAGTAGGAGAGGAATTGTACTATCCGAGTAGCGAAAACAAAGGTGCAGATCAGCTTTGCAGATTGTTGGTTTTCCCATGAGGCGGCTCAAATTATTGTCATTTTAGCTCAAGTCGCAAGTCTCCGTGGAACAAAATGTTAATATATCATTTTGATTTCTGTTTGTTTATTTCTGTTTAGGTGGGGTATAGCAACAAAAATTGTGTTCCGTTACGATGTTTGCAGGGTCGGCAATATTGATTTGCTTTGAGTTTGAGACATACTTTACAGTTATTTGTCAATTTCTTGTGACTGGATGAGCACAAAGTATTGAAAAACTGTCCAGGTTCGATGATTGGCCATTCCATCATGAGCTTAGCTATATACTGTTGATAGATATTAAGAAGCTTGAAAAATCAAACAAGCAAAAATGGCTTTAACAGAAGTAGAAGTGTTTCTTTTTTTTTTTTTTTTTTTTTTTTTTTTTTTTTTTAAGGAAGATTTCAATGAAGGAAAAGAATTGAAGTCCTGTAAGGTGCCAAACCCACTGGCTTGCATTCCAATATAGTGGTCTACATTTATATTGACCTTCCATATATCAAATCTCCAATATATGAGCTATGTTTTAGAGAAAACTCGATTAGTTGCTTTAAACCGTTCTGTGAGCAAGTAGGTCAGCGTAGACTTTTAAATATGCAAGTTTTGGATGGAACTTTTATTAGCACATCTTCGCAAGCCAAAGGTATGTCCATTTTGCTCCATACGCACCCTAGAAGGAACGAAGTGGACTTCGTACCCTTGGCTTGTGAAGATGTTATTAGCAGTGTAAACCAATGTGTAGATAAGCTACATGATTAGCTTATAGTTGTTGCCCCCCCCCTCCTCTCCCTCCCCCCTCTCTCTTTACCGTCTCGCCCTCCCTTGTGCTATAGTATGCTTAAAAGCATGTTTTTCCAATGTTTCCTTGACCGAGATCATCTGTTCAAAATTTCAAGCAAATAATTGCAATTAAAAGCTATACGAGACCTGTATAACCCATCACGCAAACATGTCCGTGCAATATGTACCCCCTTAAACCCCACCTATATTTAGTAAAACTGGGGTTTACAGAGTTATACCTAGTTTTCTTAGTTTTGATCCAAAACATAGATTGTGGGTATTCATTTGAACCGCTTCAGCAAGGCAGTTCTAGGGTATACCCACAATCAATGTTTTGACCAAAAGTATTAAAAATATCAAAATATTTTAATGAATTTTCGACTTTTTTCAGCTGAAAAAAAAAAATTTATATTGCATGGGCAAGTTTTCGTAATGTACCCTCCCAGAAGACAGACAAACATGCCATTCAAACAATTTTTCAAAAGTAAACACATTTTTTTTTTTTTTTCATAATTTCAAAACCACCAATTTTGTAATATTACAAGGTGCTTTTTTGTGTTTAAGAATTTTAAAAAGCACTCCTTGAAATCAGGTGGTTTTTCAAAGAACCTCTTTATGAATAGATAGTTTTTATGCATATTTTCTTAATATTGATATAAAATTTGATCAATTCGCAAATCAAATAATTTTAGCAAGTCATCAAAGAAACTGCTTTTTGCATTCTGGATAATGAAAGCACAAATCGGCAATTGTGCAAGTGAAAGATTATTTGTATGGTTGTGTTTTTTTTTTTTTTTTTTGGGGGGGAAGGGGGGGGGGGGGGGGGGGGACGGTGGGGGGGGGGAGTTGTTGACATTTTCTGATCTGTGGTTGTACAGCCCTGTTTTCGTGGGACGGAGCGAGAAACCAAGAAAACTATTTTTCAGTAGTGTGGCTCAAATTTACTTCAATGCTTTCATTATGTGGTTGTATGACAGCTATTGAGCCGCATCGCAAGGAAACCGGATTTTCGCCTATGCGAAAACAAAGGCGCAGATCAGCTGTGCAGTAACTGCACAGCTGATTAGCACCTTTGTTTTCCTATTCGGATAGTACAATCCCTCTTCTACTTAAATCCAAAATTTCAAACGTCTAGCTTTTTTCTGTGACTCTACTTGCTGGTTTGTGTCTGACCTGGTTGGAACTCCCGAAGACCGGTTTTGTAACGTCGTGGCTCAATTTTGCTATCGATTTCTATCTTCACCAAGGTGGTATACCTGCTGCCGAAATCTCATGATCATTGCATGATCGGAGACTCGGAATCATGGGAAAAAAACGCATCAGGAAACATGTCCGTAAAATGTATACCCCTGTAAACCCCACTTTTATATAGAAGAACTGGGGTATACAGGGTATATACTAGCTTTCTAATTTCTGTTCCAAAACATTGACTGTGGGTACTCGTTAGAACCACCTCGGCGAGGCGGTTCTAACAAGTACCACAACCAGTGTTTTGAGCAAAAATATAAAAAAAATTTCCAGTGAAATTCTGAAAAATATCTCTGTATATTGCATAGGCAAGTTTTCGTAATGTCATTTGTAAAGTTGATTATGATTCGACATGGCTCTGTATTGGCATTTAGATGAAAGACTTTGCAATTATCTTTTAGAGTCATTATTCATTTAATATTCAAATATTTGTCGAAACTTGTCAAGTTAAGAATAATTTACTTTTAAGTAACGATCATTACAGCATGAAATTTATTTAAAAAAAATTAAATGAAATTCACTTTCAAGGGGTACAACATTGGAAGGCTTTAGTGGTCAGACTTTTCAGTGTCAGAATGGCGAGATTTCCTTTTTCCAGATAATTATCAGCCAATCTTCCTCTTCTCCTGATTCAAGGCGAGCGTTTTAATGTCAGTTAGTTTTGAAAGAAATGTGCACTATGCACTGGTAACCTGCCTCTGTGAAGCTTGTCCAGGAGCAGTGCATATCCAGGATAACTGGCCATCCCACCATGACCTTGGCTGTTGACTATGGTCATATGAGCCGCGACGCAAAAAGACCAGAGTTCGGGGTTTCCGACCGGGTCTCACATAAATGGGCCTGTGCAGCTACAGAAGAAAGAATCTTGAAATTTTGGGTAGAGGTAGAGGAGGACACATTATAGCACCAAAAAACAAACAAATTTTAAAGTTTGGAGTGCAGTGGCATTGTGGTTTGGCATCATACTCCGAATCGAGAGGTCCTGGCCTCGAGGTTATAAAACTTTTTTCATGCTCAACTCAGCTGAGACTTAAATTTATCCTGCTCATAAATAATTGTTGGCATTTTAACATTTATAAGCAGGATAAATAACAGGCTTTGGAGTTTTAAACCTTCAATTTCAATATATTTGGACTATTTCAGTATTTATGAGGAATTGAAATTTCAAGCTCAGCTGAGTTGAGCATGAAAAAAGTTTTATAACCTCGGGCCCAGGGACTCGATCCTTACAAGGGTACCATGTTGTGTCCTTGAGCAAGGCACATTTACTTCCAAAAGTACTTGCTGAACGCAGGAAGCGGTGGTTCTATCCCGGCATGACTGAATAATTGTCGATTGGGACTTTCAACCTCAATACAAAACAAGCAATTATGAAGTTGACACCTTATCTCTGAATAAAGTTGACAATGTTGATTTAAAATTTGCAGACGTCATGGTAGCAGTACCCAAGAGATTTTATGTAATTTAAAATTGTATATATTTCCTTTATGCTTGCAATTAAGTATTTGAGCCGCCTCATGGGAAAACCAACAATCTGCATATGCGAAAACAAAGACGCAGAACCGCGAAGCTGATCAGCGCCTTTGTTTTCGCTACACGGATAGTACAATCCCTCCTCTACTTAGCTGCAAAATTTCAAGCTTCTAGCTGTCTTCTGTGACTGTACAGCCTGGTTTGTGTCGGACTTGGTCGGAAACCACATTGTTGGTTTTCCCACGAGGTGGCTCATTTGATGATTGATAAACAATATGCAGGTAAATAGAGAGAAGAAAACTGTTCATGACGACAAACCAAAATGCACTTGGGTATAAATGGCATTTGAGCCGTGACGCAAGAAAACGGGTCGTTGGGGTTTTCAACCAGGTCCAACACAAACCTTTCTGTACAGTCACAGATGAAGGCTAGAAGCTTGAAATGAAGAGGGATTGTACTATCCTTGTAGCAAAATATAAGCTGCTGATCCGCTGTACAGTTACTGCACAGCTGATCTGCGGCTTTGTTTTCTCATAGGCAAAAAAATCTAGTTTTCTCATGACGTGGCTCATTTAGAATTATTAAGACACATTTACTTTCCATAGTGCCGCTCATTTACCCAGGAAGCTTTGCTCGGTCCCTGCATGACTTAAAATATTGTTGACTGGGACATTAAAAATCAAATAAAACAATAGCAAAACCTGCCAATTTGCTTAATTAGTATCAGGAACTGCAATTAGGTAACAGGCGTTATGTGAGCCGCTATGCGAGAAAACCGGCCTTTGGCCGATGTCTGACCAGGTCCGACCTGAACAGGTTTGTGCATTCACAGAGGAGGGCTAGAAGCTTGAAAATTCAGATTCGAGAAGAAGACTGATTGTACTATCATTTAGTTTGGGCCCAACCGTTGGAAATCTTAGCAGATAAACTGCATTCCAACGTTTGGGAGACTATAGAAATGGCCTGTGGCGTTTTTTGTTTGTGTGAAAACAATGAATACTGTGAAATACCTCGACATATCTACATCAGAAACATGTAGATGAACAAGTAATTGAATTCTTACGACGACTTACCATGGTGGAAAAACAAACAGAACCACATAAATAGTCGATCTCTACAAAGACGTTCACATTGCAATGACAGCCATGACAGGTTGCTTGTTGTTTACGTTAGAATGACGTCATGGAGATTTCCGAACTTAGCGTATCTGATAATAAGGATTTTTAAACGAACGAAATCGTATAAAGAGTTCCGGGTCACGTCGGTCTATACCGATCTCAGTCAGGAAGCCTCGCTGGAAACGTATTTTACACCCAACCCTTACACCTTCACTGTCCACAAGTAATCGTTTTAGCGTTGAAAACAACGAAATTCAGGAACTTACTTCATGTTAATAAAATAATATTGGTTATTAAAAAAGATTTGCAAAGTGTTTGGGTCCTCTCACCTTTTACCGGCTACCACGTATCTATTGAAAACGCACGGTGCGGATAGTAAAATTGAAAGCCAAATAAAAATCATCAATATTCAAAAGTGTCCAGCTTTTTAAATGTAAGCCTCCGTGATGCAGTGTTAATAAGCATTTTTCCTTGATTACCGGCAATCGTAGGTTCGTCAAGGTTATGCTGTGATTAGGCTGGAAATTTTGCTTTATCGAATGTTAAATCCAAGTGTTTTCGCATTCAAACCCGAGATATGTGAATTCATCACATTCACATTTTTGTGTCGCCGTGAGAAAATTGCTACGATGTGCGTATTAAACGAACTGTTACTACATTCGAGGTAGATTCAGTATACAAATGAGACACACGGCAGTTTGTGATGCGTTAGCTAATCTGTCCCCACCTTGGAGGTCCCGAATGGGTTTTAAAAATCGGCGTCGCTTTAGTTTCTTCTTTTTTTTTTCTTCTAAGTTTCAGACGAGAAACTCTTTGCGAGCTATGGGTATTTTCCATGCGACAGTCAAGGTTTATCATGCCTTTTTTGTGGTTGGCTGGGTGATATTTGCCCCATCTGAACTCTTCAGAAATTCTGTTTAGAATAATGAATGCGTATTTCCACATTGTACATATAACAGTCGCTCATAAACTTTTCTTCTCGTGCATCACGAGAAACTAGAATCGCCCACTCGTTCACGGTGTACGATAAGAAATTATCTCATCTAAAATCTATCTTGTAGCTGCTTCAACATACAGATCAAAGCATTGAAAGGAAAGCCTGAATGGTTTTGAAATTATGTCTGAAAGTCAAATTTAGTTTGGTGCAACTGAATTCAATGACAGTTGGTTGCTAAACGCACAATCATCGCATTTAGTCTGTTTGACCGGATTCTACTTTCGTTTTCATGTTTCGCCAACGATCAAACAGGGCACAACCGATTGCAGAGAAACGGTTGTTTTTTTTTTAACTATCACCTCGGGTAAACGTTCAACGGCCAAAAAAAAAAAAAACTGATAGCCTGACATTCTTAGATTTTTATAATAAGATTTAGATAAAAAAAAATATCTTACCTATTTCATTAACAATAAATCTCGCGTAAACTAATAACAGGAAACGCGGATATAATTCACCATGTTTTACATTGACCATTGACGGTGGTCAATTTGCTGTATACCGGATGTGATTAAGCACGTCACACAGCATGCATAAAGCGTGTTGCACATGCTAGTTTACAAAGCGGTAAAATACGTACATGTAAACCACCGTCAGTGTCGGATTGATTAGAACGTGAAATGTTTAAAAAAAAAATGCATCCCCGATAAAAGTATGGTCATGTCGAACGGTCAAATCTGCTAGCATTCCCGCCTCGGAATGAAACACCGTCAAAGAACGCATCGTATGCAAGGACGACCAAACACGGGCGCTTCCTGGTAAGTTCTTCTGACCGTCTGAAGTAGCCAATCTATCCAGAAGTGGGCAAGAAAAATGGTATACAAGAGATCTTTCATCACGATAAACTTGATAAAGGACAATTCAACAAACGTCAGAATCAAGTCGGAGACAGTTGGAAACTCGTTCATAACACGCGTGATGTGTTCGTTTTGGCATACGTTTCTCAAAGTCTCTAAATATACGTCGCTGCGCGTTCCCGGTGCGTTTGGGTTACAAAAAATTAAGCATGCTTAACATTTTAGTTTAGCCTATACCGGGCGTATGTCTTATACGTTTATAATTAGTTCAACATGCGTTACACTCACGGTTACAGGCGCTTTGATTACGTTTTAAACGTATTCGTTGCAAGCGTTCGGCACACCAATGTACGCTACATATGCGTTCCAATTTTCCTAGAATTCGGTTTGGGCGCTTCACTAACATGTCACAAGCGTTAAGCTCACGTTTAACGTGTGTTTCGCGCATATAGTGTGCGCTGAACGAGTCTGGGACGTTCTCCAAAATTTTTAAGATTGTTGATATTTTTATACGACCGTCGCACGCCTGGTTCTTACACTAATGCGTGACTCCTTTTATAAGTTTAAAAACAAAATTAATTTATGCGTCCAAATGTTTAGCGTGTTCGGAGATTTTCATACGTCCGGCACACGTTTTACTCACACGCCAGTGTGTGTTTGTTATTTAAGAATATAGTAAAATTAAGTGTAGCGTTTTCACGTTGTTTCGGTATAGTAGGGTATTAAGATGTAAAGGAAGAGTTGGTAGATTGTGGTCGACCTGGTGTGAAATAACGAGTCTAAATGCACTTCCCTATTGCCTAACTTGATTTGTACCATTTGCGATTAAGAAAATAAATAAATGTGTAACTACCGCAGAGCGTCACCCTTTCCGGTACTCGTCCATAGATACCAGCGTTTAAATTATTTCGTTAAAAAAATCCTAGTTTTGTAACAACCAAAGTCTCGTGCTGACGTCACTCAAACGCGAAAACGAAAGTGCACAACCTGGAGACGTTTAAAACGATGGGCACTTTTTAATGCCACAAAATAATGATTTTGACAATCATTTAAAAGGTAAGAACATTGCAGTATGGTGCAAAAATGATTAATTTATTCAATGCAATAGCAGTTTATCGACGGTTTTCAAAGTTAACCCATAATTTGAGCACCCAAAGTTCCCGGTATCATCTACCGGGAAATAACGCCACAGGCCAGAATCTTAGTTTCCCGGACTTGGAAATATGAGGCTTGACCTCTAAAATTATTTTCAAGTCCCCGGACTAACTATCATTCTGTGTGTAGCAAAATCAAAGACACTGATCTGCATCTTTGTTCTTGCATAGGCAAAAAACAGGTTTTCTCCTGATGTGGCCTATGTCATGATCAATTAGATCAAAGATGTGAGCCGCGTCATGAGAAAACCAACATTTTGCATATGCGAAAACAAAGGCGCAGATCAGCTTCGCAGTAACTGCGAAGCTGATTCGCGACACAGATAGTACAATTCCTCTACTTTGTAAATCCAAAATTCCAGCCTTTAGCCATCTTCTGTGCTTGTACAGCTCGGTTTGTATCAAACCTGTTTGGAAACCACAGTGTTGGTTTTCTCATGACACGGCGCATGTATGTTGGATTTCTAAATAAAGTTCTAATTAATCTTTCATGCCCTGTCTGATTATGATTTATCGGCATGTGCCTAACATGTACCATTGTGCATCTATAATTCAGTACCTTTACCAGAAAAAAGTTAGTTCAATTTACTTAAAAGGCTTGAATGGTGCCTGTCGGACTAAGGTTGAAAGTTAGAAGTTTACGTACATTAGGTTGTCAGGTGGTTCTTACCTTACAGAAATGACTGTAGAGAGCTTGACATAATGTCATTAACTCATTTAAGCCTGGCGTCCTTTTTGTGGGACATAGGCAAACAGAATAGCCCCAGATGTGACGCCGCAGAACGCGGCGTCCCATCTGGGCCTTTTCTGTTTGCTTTTAATAGAGAAATTTCATCGAAAAATGAGATAAAAAATAAAAATCACTCCTAACACCCCTAAATATGAAAGTGGACTCACTCAATTGATAATGATGGGAGAATCCATTCGTCAAATATGGGTTAAACCATAATGCACACACATAATATCCATATACGAGGGTTGGGATTTAAGTTCGTAGACTTTTGCCACTGATTTTCTATTACATCATTTATCCAATATTTGATACATTATAATAAAGAAACAATGTCTCATTGTCTCGTTTTCACACTATTTTTCAAGAAATATCGCGCAGTGCACATAAAACTGGTCTCCATAGCAACGTAGGTTTCGCAAACCGGGGCACGACGAATTTTAAATACTTCTGAAGTTCTGTGGCGTTGAAGAACAAACCTTAAGTTAACATATTGTATACCAAAACTTGAGCTAAATCAGTTTGAGGCACTTTAGTATCATGTTGTTAATTCCATATAATTTTTTAAGCATTATTTCCACGACTTATTTTGTTATTGGAGAAAATATAATGCCAGTCGCACTTCTTGGGAAAGAAAAATGGCGTTAACAGGCAATGTCGAAACTAGAGCAATGATCAAATCTTATGTTTTAGAAGCATAAATGCCCACAGAAACATTCAAAATGATAAGGATTTGTAGTACAGTGGTAGAACAGATCTAACAGAGATATTTAATGGTTTGAAAAATTTCAGATGGACCCATTTGAATTTTAATTGATGAGAAAAGCACATACCTTCAACTAATGTACAAATGCTGTGGTCTTAATTCTTAATCAAATCAAAATTATGCATGATACACATACGATTTGTTTTATTTGGTGAATGTAGTATTTCAACAATAATAACTAACTAACCCCTGAAGGAAATATTGCAAATTAGTAAAGGTGTGGTGTTTTGTATGGTTCTAAACAAGGCATTTTATTGCTAATATTAATTGTTTGACGTAGTTTTGACGTCAAAATTTCCATGACGTGCCCCGGGTGATGGCATGTCACTGTGTTTAATTCATTGCTGTGTTGAAACTATTATGAGTAGATCTATGCTTAATAGCTTATATGATAGGTAAAAGAATATGTTTTCAGAGGATATCATTTTTATTTCTGTGTGACAAACATCTGAACTTTTATAAAGAAAGTCTACGAACTTAAATCCCAACCCACGTACCTATGCCAAAACCTCAGTGGTTAGAGCATCTGCCTTTGAAGTGACAGGTCCTAATTGGTCAACCCCAGCCGTAGCATAAAATGGTACCAGTGGCTGTCTTGCATGGTGCTTAGAATTATAAGGCTACTACATGTATGATGCAAAGGCATAATGCACCAGTCATTTGTATCCAGTTTAACTTTTCAGTTTTTAAAGTCCGGCTAAAAGCCCGGCACTGCGGTGTCATAGCTGTGGAAAAATCCCTGCTAAAAGCCGGCCCACCCGGAGGCTGACAATTTTATGGAACAACAGCTGGTAGTTGTTCCAATGAAAATATATGAGATGGGTTTAAATTTCTGAATGTAAATGTACAGGCACATATATCAGTTAAATAAGGACCATAGAAGTAAACCATTAAATGTTAAAATACAACTATTATTTAATTTGAATTAATGTGATCGTGTATTGGCGGGAAATGAAATCCCTGGCACATCCCCTGCACTGTTAAATCACGGCACTTTAGCCCTACTGTGTCTCCGCTATTCCCGGCCCTAGGGGAGCCGGGGATACAAATGGCTGGTGCATAAAGTCAGACAAGAAGAATGTTTTTCTCCTAAAATTTTTTTTCTTGTCTCATACTTCTTTCTTTTAAAATTAATTTTAAAGCCATGTAATAGAAATTTAAACATATATATTAAATGCCAAAGGAAAAGAAATAATACACCCCGTAGAAACAATATTCTTTTTCATGGAGGTTTTGTTTAATCAACATGGAAAAAAAAAGACATATTTTTACATAATAGCGTAAGATTACAGTTAATTTAGCAAGCTTTACTGCAAAACTTGGGTGTGGTCTTTTCTTCAAGAAATGAGCCACCTCATCAGAAAATAAACAATCAGCATTTGTGAAAAACAAAGGTGCAGATCAGCTTCGCAGTAACTGCGAAGCTGATCAGCGCCTTTGTTTTCCCTACACAAATAGTACAATTCCTCTTCTTTCTAAATCCAAAATTTCCAGCCTCGAGCCATCTTCTGTGCTTGTACAGCTTGGTGTGTGTCAGACCTGTTTGGAAAACGCATTGTTGGTTGTCTCATGATGCAGCTCAAATATTGGGCTGCATCATGAGGATATAAATTTTAAACAGCCATTATATTAGTACGATAACACGCCAACATATACGACATATGCAGCAACATTTCAGCTGTAAAAAATGAATTTCCAGTTGAAAAGTTTCGATAGTTTTCAAATTTTTGCTTCAAACATTGATGGTGGGTACAAGTAAGAACTACGTTTAGTACCCACAGACCCATATATGAGCCACGACACGAGAAAACCAGTCTTGGGGTTTCCAGTTAGCTGAACAAGCACAGAAGATTGCTAGAGGCTGGAAATTTTTTATTTAGGAAGAAGACTATCCGAGTAGCGAAAACAAAGGCGCTTATCTGCGCCTTTGTTTTCGCATAGGCAAAGTCTGGTTTTCTCATGATGCAGCTCATATTTTGAAGCAAATAAAAAAAGGCTCGCCAGTTTTCTATAGAAAAAAGGGAGTTTCAGGGGTTATACATTACATGGACTTGCTATCCTAATGTTTAAATCCTGATTGTGAGGGCAGTAGCTCAGTTGGTGGCATGTCCAATTTCAAGATGATCTGGAATAAGGGTCAAATAAGACTGACATGTGATGTTGACAAACTGATTGCAAATTTGTACTGTTTACCAACATAATTTGATTTTTGCATATGTAATAAAAAAAAGTGCATACATCTGATCAGCGCCTGTGTTTTCAGTTCATTGATAGCACAATTCCTCTTCTTCTTTAAAAAATTAGAAATTTCAAGCTTCTAGCTAATTTCTGTGACTGTACATGCTGGTTTGTGTCAGACCTGGTTGGAAATCCTGAAAACCGGTTTTCCCGCGTCACAGCTCATATGATGATTCTATTCTGTTTCTTTTCAGCTTCTCTGGGAACATTAAGTCCAGCCACGCATCCTCAACTGCCGCCCAACCCCTACCTCCGTCCCGGGGGTCCTCCGAACCCTTTCTTCCACCCTGTAATGCCCCCGATGATGGGGCGGGTGCCACCGGGAGGACCACCCCTGATGCTACCTACCTCACAGGCCCACTCACTGATACAGCCACAACCCCCACCCCCGAAAGCAGACCCACAGGTAAGCATAATACATCACTTGAATACTGTAGATCTGCAAGAACTTAATTTTTGTTAATATTCGTGAGTTCGCTGCCTCGCAAAAATAAAGTTCTTGCTAATAAAGTATTACAATAAGCTTTATAGACTGCACGAGTACTCATTCGCGAATTCAAAAACTCACTAATAATTTGGAAATCGAAAATTCGCTAAATAAAAGTCAGGCGAAAATTTCCAAACTTACAGTATACATGCCTAAGGACATGCACACATTAGCGAAAATCCCTTGATGTAGACTTGCACAGACTAATGGCTTGCGTTTTCTTGCAAAAAGGAATTTTTGTTTGATTTGTTGTTTTACGACCCTTTCAACAGCTACCGTCCCAACATGACCATAGCTGTTGACTGGGACATAAAGCAACAAATCAAACAAGCAAAAACTGATTTTCGCAATAAAACGCAAGTGTACGTCGAGAAATTAGGCTTGTGAGTAATTGAACTCGGCTAAAATGACTAAATGTCGAAATTCAAGATAGCATCCAAGACGGCTGTGAATAATTGAAAACATCATATAAAGCTGCTGGAACAGTAGCCAGCAGAATAGACTCACTCACTCAGCGAAGCTTTCACGAAGCTTTAAAAACTGCGCAGAAGCTGTAGAAAAGCCGGCTTTTTTTCGCAAGGGTGCCACTGTTACAGCAGCTTTATGTTTTCAATTATTCACAGCCGTCTTGGATGCCATCTTGAATTTCGGCATTAATTCGTTTTAGCTGAATACTAAATTGGGAATGTTCAATGATATTCTAAGATCACCTTTAATAATAGGATCTTTGTTAATATTTGAGCCACCTCATGGGAAAACCAACAATCTGCATATGCGAAAACAAAGACGCAGATCAGCTTTGCGGTTACCGCGAAGCTGATCAGCGCCTTTGTTTTCGCTACTCGGATAGTACAATGCCTCTTCTACTTATATCCAAAATTTCAAGCTTCTAGCTCTTTTTCTGTGACTGTACAGGCCGGTTTGTGTCGAACCTGTTCGGAAACCACATTGTTGGTTTTCCCACGAGGCGGCTCATTTTTAGCTCACCTGAGCCGAAGGCTCACAGGTGAGCTTATAGGATAGGCAGGCATCCGTCGTCCGTCGTCGTCCGTCCGTCGTCCGTCCATCCGTCCGTCCGTCCGTCCACAATTTCAAAGAAGAATATTTCTGAAGCTAGTAGGCCGATCTTGATCAAATTTAATGTGAACCATAATTGGGTTGGGGGATTGATGGCATTAGGTTTTGGAGCAGATTGTGTCAAAATTGTGGTTTCCATGGCAACAGATAGGTCCCATAGACTTACAATGGGAAAAACTAAAAAAAATCTTCTTCTCTGAAACCACTAGGCCCACAGCTTTTATATTTGGTATGTAGCAATGGCTAATGGTCCTCTACATAAATTGTGCCATTCATGCCCCTGGGGTCAAATTTGGCCACACCCCGTGGGGTCGATAGTCTCCATAGACTTACTATGGGAAAAAAATTAAAAATCTTCTTCTCTGAAACCACAGGGCCCACAGCTTTGATATTTGGTATGTGGCAATGGCTAATGGTCCTCTACATAAATTGTGCCAGGCATGCCCCTGGGGTCAAATTTGGCCACGCCCCGGGGGTCGATAGTCTCCATAGACCTACAATAGGAAAAAAAACTAAAAAAATCTTCTTCTCTGAAACCACTAGGCCAACAGCTTTGATATTTGGTATGTAGCAATGGCTAATGGTCCTCTACATAAATTGTGCCATTCATGCCCCTGGGGTCAAATTTGGCCACGCCCCGGGGGTTGATAGTCTCCATAGACTTACTATGGGAAAAAAATTAAAAAATCTTCTTCTCTGAAACCACAGGGCCCACAGCTTTGATATTTGGTATGTGGCAATGGCTAATGGTCCTCTACATAAATTGTGCCAGGCATGCCCCTGGGGTCAAATTTGGCCACGCCCCGGGGGTCGATAGTCTCCATAGACCTACAATAGGAAAAAAAACTAAAAAAATCTTCTTCTCTGAAACCACTAGGCCAACAGCTTTGATATTTGGTATGTAGCAATGGCTAATGGTCCTCTACATAAATTGTGCCATTCATGCCCCTGGGGTCAAATTTGGCCACGCCCCGGGGGTTTATAGTCTCCATAGACTTACTATGGGAAAAAAATTCAAAAATCTTCTTCTCTGAAACCACAGGGCCCACAGCTTTGATATTTTGTATGTAGCAATGGCTAATGGTCCTCTACATAAATTGTGCCAATCATGTCCCCGGGGTCAAATTTGGCCATGCCCTGGGGGTCGATAGTCTCCATAGACCTACAATAGGAAAAACTAAAAAAATCTTCTTCTCTGAAACCACTAGGCCCACAGCTTTGATATTTGGTATGTAGCAATGGCTAATGGTCCTCTACATAAATTGTGCCATTCATGCCCCTGGGGTCAAATTTGGCCAGGTCCCGGAGGTTGATAGTCTCAATAGACTTGCTATGGGAAAAAAATTCAAAAATCTTCTTCTCTGAAACCACAGGGCACACAGCTTTGATATTTTGTATGTGGCAATGGCTAATGGTCCTCTACATAAATTGTGCCAGCCATGCCCCTGGGGTCAAATTTGGCCACGCCCCGGGGGTAGATAGTCTCCGTAGACTTACAATGGGAAAAACTAAAAAAAACTTCTTATCTGAAACCAAAAGGCCCAGAGCTTCTATATTTTGTATGTAGCAATGTTTGGTAGTCCCCATTATGAATTGTGCCAGTCATGCCCCTGGGTCAAATTTGGCCATGCCCCGGGGGTCAATAGTGTCCATGCATAGACTTTCATTGGTCGATTCTCAATTAATTTAAATCTCATGAGCTTACAATGTGATAATCTCTCAGGTGAGCTACAGGACCAATGGTCCTCTAGTTTGTTTAGTATCTGCAACATAATGACTTTGATCCCATATGCTGCTTATGTTTGATTTATGATTGCAAATACAGTAATTACCCAAAACAGTCACAGCATAAATTCAAAATGTCCTGGTTTTGAATATAAACAAGTTTTGGGTCACTACTTGTGGTTGGTTGAAAGGATTTATCGAGATATGTCTAAACATTGATATTATGTCCCCCCTCCGAAGGAGTTGGGGGACATATTGTTTTTGGTGTGGATCCCGTCGGCGTCGTCGGCGGCGTAGCTTTTTGTCTGCACGATATCTCCTGAACCACTGGATGGATTTAGACCAAACTGGCACAGAAACTTCATTGGGACAGCCGAATGGAGTGATTAGATTTCGGTGACCTTGACCTAATTTTCAAGGTCACAAAGGTCAATTAACTGTTTGAAAATCCAGGTGTCTCCATTCGTTTCCGCTCTCTAACTTGAGTAGTTTTTCACCGATTTTCTTCAAACTTTGCATATTAGTTAATACCGGCAAGGAGTGGTTTGGGATTGTAGATGGGTAAATTTTGTCAAACGACCTTAGAGTTAAGGCCCTTGATTGAGGTTAAAAATTGCATTTTGTTCGTTTCCGCTCTCTAACTTGAGTAGTTTTTGACCGATTTTCTTCAAACTTTGCATACGAGTTTATACTGGCAAGGAGTGGTTTGGGATTGTAGATGGGTAAATTTCGTCAAATGACCTTAGAGTTATTGCCCTTGATTGAGGTTAAAAATTGCATTTTGTTCGTTTCTGCTCTCTAACTTGAGTAGTTTTTTACCGATTTTCTTCAAACTTTGCATACGAGTTGATACCGACAAGGCGTGGTTTGGGATTGTAGATGGGAAAATTTCGTCGAACGACCTTAGAGTTATGGCCCTTGATTGATGTTAAAAATTGCATTTTGTTCGTTTCTGCTCTCTAACTTTAGTAGTTTTTGACCGATTTTCTTCAAACTTTGCATATGAATTGATACCGGCAAGGAGTGGTTTGGGATTGTAGATGGGTAAATTTTGTCAAATGACCTTAGAGTTATGGCCCTTGATTGAGGTTAAAAATTGCATTTTTTTTTCGTTTCCACTCTCTAACTTGAGTAGTTTTTTACAGATTTTCTTCAAACTTTGCATATTAGTTGATACCGGCAAGGATTGGTTTGGGATTGTGGATGGGTAAATTTCGTGAAACTTCAAACTTTATAAATATGGAAAGCTGAAACATGTGAGATTTTAAAATGTCTTTTGGTATATATTGGTTTTAATTTAAAATGTTTGTTGGTATATATTTTTCAGGGTGATATGTAAAAATTTACAAAATTAAAAGTGGGTTTGGGGCAGAAAGGGGGGACATATGTTTTCCTCTGAAAACTCCTTCTAGTTGTCCACATAGTTAAAAAGCCCGATCAGAAGTTCTTGCACGTTAATGTTTAGGCATTTACTACAGTTAAAAATTTAAAAAAATATCCCTTGCTTCTGTTGTATTCCGTCATAGAACAGAATGGTAGATTCGGCCTCAAAGCCATTTCCATTGCCTCGACTCATCTATAATGTATGGAAGTCGAGATCTTCAGCTGTCACTGCTGTTTTTACTTTTTGAATAATGCTGCATTCTTGATAATCATGAAACAATTTTAGCGGCTTCACGAAAAAAATATCTGATTTTTGTTTTTACGAAAAACGAAAGTGTTCAATAAAAAGCATAACTGATCAGTGCCATTTTTTTTTTGCCACACACTTTGTACATGTAAGCCCCATCTAAATTTTCAAATCTGTGTTTGTGCAACCCCAGGTTAACGGTAAAAATGATCGGAAACCAGGAAGACATGTTTTTCCGCAATTTTGCTCATTTGATGGATGGGTGAGCTGACTGAGTGAAAATCAGTTTTATAACTTTATAAACACTGTATGATTTTAATTGAACACAAAGGCCTCTGTGTGTTGAATGCTTCGCTGATTTTAGCACACTTTTGTCTCTTTTATGATCATAATTTTTTTAAAGTTGATTATAAAATCAATCTAAAGAATCAAAAAGGAGGAGCGTGGTAGCTCAATGGTAGAGTTTTGGACGCAGGAGGATGCCGTGAGCAAGACATAATAAGCTTCGCAAGGTACTGGTTAAGTACACACAGTACACAAGAACGTAAAGGGTCCACATGGAAATGAGCCATCTCGTGGAAAAACCAACAATGTGGTTTCCGAACAGGTCCGACACAAACTGATCTGTACCATCACAGAAGCTGGTTAGAAGCTTGAAATTTTGGATTTAGAAAGAAGAGGAATTGTACTATCCGTATAGCGAAAACAAAGGCGCTGATCAGCTTCGCGGTTACCGCGAAGCTGATCTGCATCTTTGTTTTCGCATATGCAGATTGTTGGTTTTCCCAAGAGGCGGCTCAAATGATTGAAAAAATTTTGATTTGGAATGTGCCCCCTCAGACATTTACAGCCCTTATATGGGGGCAAATGTCTTCACATATCATTTTCAAACAGGGGACATTATGATGATGGCCCCCTTTGGCTAATGTGCTCTGAGGTTCCATTACTGGTCTGGCACAAACAGAGCTGAATACAAACATGACTCAAAGTTTATTCTAATCTAACTATGACAGAATATCCACACTTTCTTTAACCGTAATGAGCTAGGGACTTTAAATTCTCCCATTTACAATCCTGTTGAGTAACTGTCATTTTGGCATTTCATCAGTAAACTGTTCTGATACGACTGATTTAAGCGCAATGCAAAATATTTACGATTATGCATGTTTCCGCTTTTATGAAATCATTTTGAGAATAGTTAGATGCATTTCCTCCAAGATTTTCATCATTATTTGGGCCGCCGCATGGGAAAACCAACAATTTGCTTAAGCGAAAACAAAGGCGCAGATCAGCTTCGCAGTAACTGCGAAGCTGATCAGCGCCTTTGTTTTCGCTACTAGGATAGTACAATTCCTCCTCTACTTAACATTAAAATTTCAAGCTTCTAGCCTGCTTCTGTAGCTGTACAGGCCGGTTTGTGTCAGACCTGTTTGGAAACCACATTGTTGGTTTTGCCACGAGGCGGCTCATTTCCTGCTAACTGCTTCTGAAACCCATTAATGAGAGATTTATTGTCATATTTCTCAGGTTTTCCCATCAGGATAACAAGTCTGTGTATTGAATACCCCCTTGAACCCAACTTTTATGTAGCGAAAATGGGGTATACAGGGGCATACAATTTTTCTTTTGCTCCAAAACAAAGATTGTGGGCAAAACAAAGATTGTGGGTACTTGTTAGAGCCGCCTCGGCAAGGCGGTTCTAACTTGTACCCACAACAATTTTTTCTCATTTTTGCTTCAAAACAATTAGATTGTGGGTACTTGTTCGAACGGCCTCGGCAAGGCGGTTCTAACTTATACCCACAATCTGTGTTTTGAGCAAAAATATTAAAAATGCCAACATTTTTCCAATGAAAATTTTCAATTTTTACAGCTTTAAAAATCTCTGTATATTTCATGGACATGTTTTCGTAATTTCTCTGGTTTTTCCATAGTTACACATCTTGCGTAAGAGTGAGCTCAATGATACAAAATCAGAGGCATATCACATAACTGCAGTGGACTGCTCGGGAAAATATCTAGTCATATCACAAAGTTTTCTACAAATGGCAAAATTTCATATGACTCAAATTTATGATAAAATGCATCTCACTTTGAAATTTCCTTCAGCTTTTTGCAGCTAAATAAATGGGAACTCTCCTCATTAGCTCACCTGAGCTGAAGGCTCACAAGGTGAGCTTATAGTATACAATTGGAAGGGTGAATTAAATTGATATAAATGGTCCAGGTCATATGACCAATATGGCCGCCATGCCCATATATGGTAAAAATCTTTAAAAATATTCTTCTCCAGAACCCAGTCTTATGATCTTGAAACTTGGCATGTAGCACTCTACAAAAGAATATAATAAATCACGATCTTGGGATGACCTTGACCTATTTATGCACCAGTCATTCCCCGGGGCCGGGGAATAGCGGGGCTTTTAACTTTTCAATTTTTAAAGCCCGGGTAAAAGCCCGGCACTGCCGGGCAAGAGTTTTGGTAAAACCCCTGCTAAAAGCCCCGGCTCCCCAGGGGCTGACAATAACGTGGAACAACAGCTGGGAGTTGTTCTGATGAAACTGAAACATGGGAGAAGGGCCTCATTTTATGCATGTAAATGTTTGGGTGCATTTGGAAATTAAATAAGTACCATAAAGATAATTAAATGTTAAAAATATCATTAAAATCTAATTTGAATTAATGTGACAGTGTATTGGCGGGAAATCATAACCCCGGCAAATCCCCGGCACTGCCGGGACACATCAGAGGTTAAAGCCAGGCACTTTAGCCCCGCTATGTCCCCGCTATCCCTGGCCCCGGGGGAGCCGGGGATACAAATGACTGGTGCATTAACGACAAGGTCAACTTAGGTCTCTAATGCATTTGAATGGGGACAATTTGGAAAATGCCATTAACTGGGGGGAAAAACATGTTAGGAATAGGAAAATGGACATATTATTTTTGTTTATGAAAATAATTTTGCCCCAGGGGGGTGTCTGCCCCTGCCCAGGGCTAAAAACATGTACATTGCCATATGTTTCAAACACAGGCTTTTTTGTAGCAAGGCGCATGCATTAGCTCATATGGTTGAATCTGTTTAATGAGGCCCTAAACTTAAAGAGATTTTGATGTAACTGATGTATAATTTTCAGATTCAGTTAAGCTGATTTAAAATTCAGGCATTCTTTTGTCCATATTTAAATTGAAATCTAAACTAGCTATTGAGGGTTAACCTCTGAAGTGAAGGGTTAGATTGTTTATTTTGATTTCGGTTTCATCACCTCTCAATTTCAACTTCATTTGCAAAACCCTTGAAAGAAAGTATGCAAGAAGCCATTTTGGAGTGTTTCCTTAAATTAGTTGTAACTACATGTATTGGCAGTATTCAATTTGGTTGACCACCATCAATCACTCTGCGCCCCCCCCCCCCCCCCCCCCCCAATACATACACACAGATCCTTCAGTTTTAGTGGTTGGGGTAAAAAAATGCTTCAATGAAGTTTGCTTTTACTACTTCAGACATGTTAAAGTCCTTTTCATCAGGAAAACATGTCTGTGAAATGCATACCCCCTCAAACCCCACTTTTATATAGCAAAACTGGGGTATGCAGGGGTATACCTATTTTTCTTATTTTTGCTCCAAAACATAGATTGTGGGTACTCGTTAGAACCGCCTCGGCGAGGCGGTTTTAACGTGTACCCACAATCTATGTTTTGAGCAAAAATAAGAAAAATATCAAAAATTTTCAGCTAAAAATTTTCAATTTTTAAACCTAAAAAATCTCTGTATATTGCATGGGCAGTAGTGCTTGATTACTTGAACCTCACCATTATTAGACACAACCCAGCGGGCTAATGACGTCATAATGACGTCATATCAACGTCGATGTGACGTCATGACGTCGCATCGACGTCGATCTGACGTCATTATGACGTCATGTGCCTGCTGGGAAAACAATGGTTAGGTCAATGGTATGTGTCCGAACCCACATTGTTGGTTTTCTCACAATGCTTGCTATCATTTCAGTCCCAGATCAGTACGACAACGAAGGAAGCAGGGAGCAGCGTAGTCAGTAGTACCGTAGATGCTGGACATCTCGACCACAAACGATCCAAGATAAAGACAGAGAAAGACTTCGCCTATCATCATCATCACCATCATAGTAAGTGAGCAGCGATGCGACATTACGAAAACTTGCCCATGCAATATACAGAGATTTTTTTCACCTGTAAAAAATTGAAAATTTCATCCGAAAATTTTTGATATTTTTCTAATTTTTGCACAAAACATAGATTACTAGTACATGTAGCTTGAAATTTTGGATTTCTGAAGAAGAGGAATTGTACTATCAGTGAAACGAAAACAGACTAGTAGCTTGAGATTTTGGATTTCTGAAGAAGAGGAATTGTACTATCAATGAAGCGAAAAAAAGGAGCTGATCAGCTGTATAGTTACTACACAGAACCACAAAACAAACTGGTTATTTAGTATTCAGTTTCATGTCCCTTTCAATATTATTTCAGCTCAGACTGGCCAATTAGTAGGTTGGGCGAAAACGGGTGAACCCCGAGAAAAACCACCTGACACACCCACAAGTAGAACTTGGCTTGTCTCACATGTGGCCAGTGCGGGGCTCGAACCCACACCAGACACAGGGGTGAGATGATCAAGTGGCTAAGAAACAGCGCTCTTAACCGCTTGGCCATTTGAGCCACTGTCTTCGATTGTCGATTGATCAATATGAAGGATGCTCAGTAATTTTTTTACCATCATCATAAATGTTAATTTAGCTTGCCCTAGTTATCTTGGGCTTCATCTTGTATCAAGGCGACTGTTTGACTAAGATGTTGACAGATACCGTATTTGACCTAAATTTATGTATATTCAAAATATTGTGATTACTGCCCTAAATTGCTTTTGTCGTAAAGAACAAAAATTTCACAAGGTGTAAATGCAATGTTCATGGTGCAGACTTTAATAAGACTTGATCTGTGAGGGGCAGTTTCATTTACATCTTCACCATTTGGAGGACTATATGTCAAAACTTAGAAGAAAAATTGTTTCTTTACTTGTCAGATTGCCCCGGATCACGTCTGCCTCAATTTGACATGTTTTAAGTCCTATCGCTTTACCTATCATTTGTAATGAAAATAGGCTAGAATTTTAATACCAAATCTGCCACATAGGTTAAATTGCGCACTGTGGTGCGGATTTTATTCCGGTTTAATGCATGCATTACAATAAAACATCTGACGGTGTGGTTCACTGATTGTACTAAATTTGAAATTATGTAGTTAGATTAGGGTTTAGCAATAGCATGAAAAATGCAGATCTGCCATTTCTTTTTACGAAAACTTGCCCATGCAATATACAGCAAATGTTTTCAGAAGCAAAAATTGAAAATTTCATTGGAAAATTTTTAATATTTTTGCCGAAAAACATTGATTGTGGGTGCGCGTTAGAACTGCCTCGTTCTAACATGTACCCACAATCTATGTTTTGGATCAAAAATAAGTAAAATAGGTATACCCCTGCGAACCGCAATTTTTCTATATAAAAAGTGGGAGTGCGGTTTAAGGGGTTATACTTTCCATGAACATGTTTTCCTGGCAATGGCAGAAAACCTGTTTAAACCAACAATTCTGAAGAAAAAGGTACTTAAATTTGGTCTACTTAAGGCTATAGGCAAGTGTTTTTCAAGCTTTTCTAGGCCACAAAAATTTATCAGAAAACTGCCCAGAACTATGATTATGCTGTTAGCCATGGGCATTGTCAACCTAGAGGTATTTTCGCCCAAGCGATGGGGTTTCAAATAAAATAGGGCTCCAAAAGGCATCCTTTGGGTGGGGAAGGGAATTGGCGTACATAGGCTAAGCCACTCACCTTTGAAACAAAAGGTTGTGGTTCCAAGCCGACGTCAGCAGTGTTTTGGATGAGACTTTAACCAAAGATCCCAGGGGCAGATCAAGGGAAAGGGGGTTTCAAATCCATCAAGAGGGGGTTCGTTTTCCACATTTTACGTGACTGTTCACAAATTTCCCCATGAAATTGAAATAATTTGGTCCCAGATGGAGGTTCAGGCCAAACACCCAAACCCTGTCTAAATCCATCACTGGATCCCGTCTCCATATGATCTCTGCTGTTGAGTGGGGTGCAAACACAAAATCATCTAAGAAAGTACCAATAACTCAATGAAGAAAACATGGTAGACTCTCAAGACTTTCCTCCCTTTATAAAAATCATCACTTTTATGACCTGTATGTTTATTGTCCTTTTAACTCATGGTTGAGGACACTTCACAGGATGATATACTACATTTTTATGTCCCCCATTTGAGCCGTGACGCGAGAAAAACGTTCTTCGGGGTTTCCGACCAGGTCTGACACAAACCAACCTGTACAGTCGCAGAAGCAGGCTAGAAGCTTTGAATTTCGGATTTAAGAAAAGCAGAAATTGTACTATCCGTTTAGCGAAAACAAAGGCACTGATCAGCTTCGCAGTTACTGCGAAGCTGATCTGCGCCTTTGTTTTCGCATAGGCAAAAATCCGGTTTTCTCACGATGTGGCTTATTTTCTCTACAGGAAATAAAATATCATTATATCCATTCATAAAATCATCTAAATCAGTATATACTTGTATAAATGTGCTATTTTTGCTTGAGCAGCGACAAAGTTAACAGGTCGTGTTAATATCCCTAGGCATACGGTAATAATCCTATTTTTTTTCTGTTTGGGTCAGAGTTAACAGTTTATGCTCACCCAAATTTGGCCTTTGACACTAAAAGAACGAAAAAACAAAATCAAAACTATACTCTAGCGCACTGTCTGCATCTTTCTTGGGACATTTTGTCTAAATTTTTATGGTTCTTCATGTGTTTTTCTTAACATACAAATTTTTTGTATTTTTTTGGTATGTATTCAAATTGACACCCGAATATTTTGGCTAGCTTTTCTACTTGGTTTATCAAAACAGCCATCTTTTAATAGCGGATACGGCCAGAAAAATAGTACCTTATCACGTGGCACTTTCCCGTCCTTTTGCCACCCGTATAGTTAAAATGATATGATACACTGTATGAATATAATGAAACCAGTTTCTGTTCTCCGCCAAATGACTAGGTCACATGATAGTGAAAACTCAGACTCACCACAATTCTTGCTGGCAGTAGTATATTTATCTTGATCTGGGCAAATTAAGTTTAAGAAAGAATGAAATATTGAAGGTCCTCTTTGGAGCTACTTTTAAATTCAGTTTATGATCTCTTATTTGATTGAAGTATTTTCATAGAATACCATTATCAAGCACATTATCACAGGTGGCAAACCAAAGAGGCTAAGACAAAAATGACACCTACATTGTTGGCTAAAACTCTGAAGTTATAAGTCTCATAAATAATTTTTGGTTGCGGGTTTGATCCCAGGCTTCTCCGGTCTGTAGGACGAGACTATGAACCGAGGTCCCGTCTCCATATGACCTTAGCTGTTGGTGTAACGTTAAACCCCAGTGAGGGAGCACGGGGGCGTAGTGGTAGAGCATCAGACTCCAAATGTAGAGGTCCTGGGTTTGATCCCTACAGCACCTTGCTGTGTCCTTGAGCAAGACACATTAACTCCCTACAGTACTGATTAAACCCAGGAAGTGGCGGTAGCTCCATCCGTACATCCGACATGACTGAAAAATTGTTGACTGGGACATTTAGCCTAAAAAATAAAAAACAGTCAACCAACCATCAATGAAGTGTTCTTACATAGCTTGCCTAAAGATTAAAAAAATGTCTGTCTGAAAATCTAATAGATCTACATGCAGATTCTTATCAAAGCCAGTGCGAATAAACCTCAGCATAATATTATTTAATACTCTCACCTCCTCTACATGTAAATTATATATCACAGCCAGTGCAAATACATTCAGCTTAAGTTATAAAGCACTCCTAGTGGCCAAAGGGTTGCTAACTATGTCCTTGAACAGTTTGAACAAGTCCAGCAGAGCCACACATTATCTGCCCACTTTGCTACTGATTCTGATGTGTGGTTAGTCATTTTACAAACAAATGCTTCTGTGTGACTTTGGAGCCTAAGTTCCACTGGTTGATTTGCAGGTCATTACCATGGAAACGAAAAAAGGAGAGGATGATGGTTAGTTACATTGTCGGGTGACCAGCACTTTACATATACCACAAGATGGTCAACTAGACTTTGTGATGACAAAATGACCAAAGTTTTTGATTGGTCAGTTTCAATAGTTCAATCATTTGATTGGTTGTTTTGTAGGTCATTACCATGGTGATGAAGAAGGAGAGGATGATGGGAAATTGTCCGGTGACCAGCACCTGCCAGGACATATACCACAAGAAGGTGAACCAGACTTTGTGGAGACGAACTGCCACTGGGAAGATTGTAGTAAAGAATATGAAACTCAGGATGAATTGGTTAAGGTAGGGCAGTCTAGTAGAAGGAGTTATCACAATCTTATAACTATAATTAAGAAAAAAAGTATAAACGATATGAAGCAGAAATAAAGAACATAAGAATCTTAATGAGTGTCAGGGATTGATAGACAAATCTGTCCTGAGGGTCACTTTGGCATCACTCGGCAAGCCTTGTGATGCCAAACTGTGACCCGAGGAACAGATTTGTCTATCAGTACCTTACACACATGATAGATTCTTTTTCTGGCAAGCCTTAATGCTGCAAATCTTGATTTTCATAACTTTCACCTTGAAAAATGCTGCAATCGCATCTGCCATTTTGAAATGGAACATTTCTGATGTTGTCGTGAAGCGTGCAGTTAATGACGAAGTTACGTGAAGTCTTATACATCCTATGTTAAAAAGGAACACATGCAAGCAGGGTCAGACAACCAGGAGTAGCTAAGAATTTCTACCCCCGATCCAAAACCTTGGTGAGTGTACAAGAATATCCCATCACTTTCTGATATAGATGACAAAAATTTTAGAGGTGTATGGTGGCTCGATGGTAGAGGGTCAGAGTCTAGAGCAAGAGGTCATGCATATTAAAACTATATATCCTTAATGTGTCATTGAACAAGATACATTTACACCACAACTGAATTCTTGCATGTTGGAAACCAAAAAGCAATTTTAATAGAGGCTTTATGATTTAACAGGAATACTAGCATTTCTAGCTATAATTACGCCAGCAGTTATCATGACATCAAGAATCACATTTGATTTCTTTTCAGCATATCAACCAAGACCATATCCAGGCTAACAAGAAGGCATTTGTGTGTCGGTGGAGCGAGTGTAGTCGGGAAGAAAAGCCGTTCAAGGCCCAGTATATGTTGGTCGTACATATGAGACGACATACAGGAGAGAAACCACATAAATGCACGGTAAATTAGCATCTTAACACAAACACAATTTAATATACAAATTTTTCCCGAATTGTAAAAATCAAACATTTTCAGTGGAAAAATTTGTATATTTCTTATTTTTTGCTCAAAAGTTAGTTAGAATCACGTTGCTGTAATTTGTCAGTGAACTCGTATAAGTCTTGCATCCTGTTTGTGGAACATAGGCAAACAATATAGCCCCAGATGTGATGCCGCAAAATGCAACATAATTTACATCCAATCTAGGACAACTCTGTCTACAGGAATTGAATCAAAAAATAAAAAAATGAAATTTTAGATTTCATGTATTCCTGATATTCACTTTGTTTCAGTTTGAGGGTTGTCACAAGGCTTACTCAAGACTTGAAAATCTAAAAACACATCTTCGCTCACATACTGGAGAAAAACCCTACATGTGTGAATTCCCAGGCTGTACGAAGGCCTTTAGTAATGCCTCGGACAGGGCCAAACATCAGAACAGGACACATTCAAATGCTGTAAGTTTCCTGTCTTATATAAAATTTATTGATGTCTGATAGGGTCATACAATGGCTTTAAGTAATGCCCAGAACTCGAACAGGACACATTCAAACGCTGTAAGTTTCTTTAGACCTTGAGCTATGCATGTGCAAGGCTGTACATAGGCCTTTAGAAATGCCATTGACAGGGCCCAACATAGCTTTTATTATTGCCACAGACAAGCCCAATATAGCATTCAGTAATGCCACTAACAAGGCCAAACATCAAAACTGGACATTTAAATGCTGTATTCACCTGTAAGCCTGTGACGGGCCAAACATAGCCTTTAGAAATGCCTCTCACAGGACCAAACAATTCAGAACAGGACACATTCAAATGCTGTAAGTAATCTTCTATAAACCTTTAGTAATGCCGGTAACAGGGACAATAATCAGAATGGACCACACACAATTACATGTAGTCTTCATATCTTGTACAATAAGTCTTTTGTGATGCCTCTTAAGAGGACCAAATGGGGCATACTCTAAAGCTGTATCTTATGGTCTATTTCCTTCAGAAATGGCTATGACATGTCTTAGCCTACCTTTTAGCCTTGAGTATTGCCTCTGCTAGGGCCATAACAAAGAACCATGACCCAGGATCATTTACAGACCTGGCATCCGACCCTACATGTTAAAGTACCTGTCTAGGATCATAATTAGCATCACCCCAAATTTGCCATCAGAAGATTTTTTTTGCATGGAATTGATGTCTGAGGAAACATATTTTTGGATTAATGCTCAAAAATGTTATTGTAATTTATCTTGAATACTTAATTTTGACCAGTTTGCAGACCTTTTTAAGCATACACAATCAATTAGCATTCTAAAACAATAATTATTCTTTTTTAGAAACCATACATCTGCAAGGCCCCAGGTTGCACTAAGCGCTACACTGATCCCAGCTCCCTGAGAAAACACGTCAAGACAGTCCATGGTCCCGAGTTCTACGCCAACAAGAAACACAAGGGAAACGAACACTACTCGTGCAAGCAGGAGAAAACTGAGGAACCTAGAGGGGTAAGTGATCACGTAAAAAAAAATTATGTATACATTGCTATGAAATATTATTAAAAAATGACAGATTTTAAATGAAAAGAAAAAATGGAAGTGTTTAGATGAAAAGCTTATACTGTATTATGGAAGGTTGATTTGAATAGTGGCAACCTAGAAGTGTTCTGGCAGTATGCCTGAATCTCCTATCAGTCCAAATTATTACAAATTTTCATTGGAAAATTCTATTTTAAAAAATAATGGGAACTATGAATACTAACCCCTGTGCTAAATTTAAATCAATTTCTTTCAAAAATTGCAGCAGGATGATGAAAGTAAAGAGGAAGGTGGGGTAAAGAAAGTAGAAGAATGCTTGTCTGTGATGCCCCAGACTCTGTCTACCGGGGACAGGCGACACTCACAGGTAGGGGACCCATAGTCGCCATAGTCACTGTAGGGAAAAACAAAATTTTATAAAAACTTACCAAAAGTTATTTATACCTTGGTATCTGTTTTAGATGAACATAATAGGTATGCAAAAGGCAATCCATGTGATCCCATTGACTGAGAGAATAATATGCAGATCTGACAAACTTGCGATTCCACTTTATAAATGAAAAAAAAAAAACAGTCATGAAAGTAACCAATGCTTTATTCAAACATTAAAAAACTTACTAAAAATTTCCTCACCTTGAAAAATTGTCTCATTACTTACTACAGGACAATGTTGGTGGGGTTATAGAACAACACCCATCCCCTCAGAGCAGTCCCGAGGTGAACGTCACCAACAATCTGAAGTCGGAGGTTGAGGATCACATGACCAGCGGGTCACAGGTCATCTCAGTGAACCAGAGTTCAGGGGTGGAGGAAGAGGTCGAGGTTCCTGAGCCTGACGAGGCTGAGGTGAGTTTTGCCGTCTGCTTTTGTCTAGTGAGGCATAGAAAATAGCTGTGTATCAACTTACCAAAAATAGCTGTGTATCAACTGACCTGACCAGCCCTGATTTTTTTTTGCAGCGACCCCTGCAGGTTTTATTGCCATTTAGGAAAAATGGAAAAAAAAATTTTTTGACTAAGTCTTAAAAACAGTTATGTCCTGTATGATTCTACAGTCTATAAATTTGAAAATATTGTGATTAAACTAGAAATATCTCCTTCATGATATTATCAGCAGGTTTGTCATATACTATGAACAATAGCAATATCATTTGACAAATATCTGTTATCATGGTGATCTAGTGGAGATTATATGAGTCCAGAGTAAGTGATCCTGGGTTCAGAGCTACCCACAGGGTGTCCACGGTCAGGGAAAAAGTCATGGGAAAATGAAATTTTCAGGGAATTGTCAGGAAATTTTGCATCGCTCAAATTGTGGACATCCTGATTAGGTATGCTGTGTAGTGTCCATAAGCAAGACACTTAATGCCAACATCCGTGCCTTCAAGAAGGCATTTATAAGGTCCTTGAGCTTTCTATGTAATTGAAGTGAAAAAGATAATATTGAAACCTAATACTCCCCATAGTACTGGTTGACATTTATGAATGCTCCATGATTCTTACATGACTGAAAAATTGTTGAATGGGACTTTAAGCCTTAACTAAACCAAAAATTCCATTTCCAGATGCCTGGTTCCAATGTTATGGTTTCACGTCAGAACCGTGTGAACAGTGGCAGGACGCTACAGAGACGGCTCAACACCAAGAACCTAGCTGTCCTACCCCCAGTGGGCTCTAATAGTATGTATCTGCTGTATACTTTTATTCATTGGATCATATTCAAGTGTGGTGGACAGCTAAATCTTGAATTTAGTCAGATTGAGCAAACTGGAAAACAATTTATTTTATTGACAATGGAATATTTCCTTGAATTCTTAATTATATGCCGACAACCACATGTATAAGGAACGATAAATTGTTTCTGAATGTCTAGGTACTGTAAGTTTTCAATGAATACACAAAATGTATTGCATGGATATAATGTTAAGACTACCAGAACATGGAAGTAAAAAAAAATACATGTAAAAATGGATCTACATGCCATTACAAAAGTTTTAAACCTACTACTCAAAGTATAACAAGGCATATTCTGATGATTTCAGGAATACCCAAAGATGGTTCTGGTCCAGTGCAGACCTCGCTAACTGATCTCAAACCACCAGCTGCTCCACATAATCCTAAACGACATGGGGAGATACATAGTAAGCGGCCATATTGGAACCTTCAGGGGCCAAACCCTGTGTCCTTAAGCAAGATATATCAACTCATAGTTCATTGTACTTGTTAAAACCCAGGCAGACAGCCCCATAGTGTTGAGGTCATGGGGTTTTAAGTTTAATCGCATATCACATCTTAAGTTTAATCCCATCTTAAGTTTAATTGCATATCACATCTTAAGTTTAATCCCATCTTAAGTTTAATTGCATATCACGTCTTGACAAAAAAAGTTCAGATAGTAGATTTTTTCTTACAAAAATACTTGAATGAATGTTCTTTCTACCGCCTTAAAACAGTTTGTTAGCCATCAGCATGAGACATTATTACATGGTTTTATAGATAAGTATGTTTGGATATGAGAATATCAGTGTTATACGGTACGATAAAAGTTTGATCTTTTTTGCAGATCGTGGTGACTATCATAATGGACCATTTTCCCTTCATCGTCGAGACAGCAACTGTAGTACGATGAGTTCAAACTACAGTAGTCTTCGTTCTGATGCCAGCCCCAATCCATTCGGTAGTTCGTTTTCCAGTCGGCGATCAAGCGGCATGTCAAACAGGCTTAGTATCACGGACTCGCCATACGAGTATGATATAACGGGAAATCGGCCCATGAATCATTCTTCACGGAGGTCGTGTAACAGTGAATCTAGTGCTAATATCAGTAACATGGCAACACAGTTGCAAAAGGCTCACCTTGGTAGTCAGCCGAATCTTGTTGTGCAACCACAGTCGGCAAATATGAGAAGTCCCTCGAGTAAATACCAGCAGGAGAGGATTGCCAGGTTTTTGGCAGCGCGTCAGGAGTGTAATAGTGCAAGAACTAGTAGTACGCCTAGTCGGACACCGTTACCGCATGAAATCCCGAACAGGGATGCGAGAAGGGCCAGCGACCCTGTGAGGGCTATGGACCCTAATTATGACGCGTTGAAACGTTTACAAAGGTTCAATAGTTTGAATATGATGAAACCTTTACCGGTGCCTCAGTCTATGAGGAGTTTAACAAACAGTAAAACTGGGTCAAATAATACTTTCAATTCTTCGAGGAGTAGTATAGCGACGGATTATAGTGTTGCAGAGGAGAATGAATATGATAGTATGAATATTGACACGGACAATGAAGCTGGGTTAGACGAAAAAATGCTGGAAGACAATGACGATATGTTGATTCCAGACGATATGAGGAGGTTTTTGAATGAGAGGTATGGCGAGGGTCACCCAATGTTCTCATATGATCCCTCTATGTTGACGGAATCTGAACTGCTCAGTTTTCAGCAAGGAAATAATCAAAATTTCTACAGTCAAAATTCAAATGATACACAAAATATGGCCAGTCAGTTTCAAAACCAACAGACTAATGATAACATGAATGCTAATATTCCTAATCCACAAATGAATAATTTCTTTGAAAATCAAACCCAGAATGTGAACAATCAGGGAATGAACTACAATCAAGGAAATCAGCAAATGAATGACAATTCACAAATGAATTCGGGTCAAGGCCAAATGGCTCAGGGTGAAGGTCAGATGGGGTCAAATCAAGGTCAGATGGGGTCAAATCAGGGTCAAATGGGGTCAAACCAAGGTCAAATGATGTCCAGCATGATGTCGGATACCAGTACACAGATATCCAGAGAGCAGGGTAACGTGTTACCGCTGTCTAGGGAAAACATCTCGCTTTGGAACCAGGGACAGCTGAGTATGCAACCTCAGAACCTACCTCACCCGCAGTCCCCCTACCCACCCCCGGGGCCAAACATGACCCCTGGTATGATGCCTGGACCGCAGAGTGACACTAGCAGCATGCCACCCCCAAGGCCCCGAGATAACAGGATGATGCACCCTAGCGGCTTAATGGATCCAAATATGAATTGGAACATGGGTAATATGCCACAGAACAGAGGTATGCCAAATATGTTGCAGACGGGCAACAATGCGAATGTGCCGATGATGCACTCGCCCCATCCACCTTCAGTGCCAAAGAATCATCAAATGCCCATGGATCAAGGTCAAGGTCAGAATCAGATGTCTCAAGGTCACATGATGCCTCAAGGTCACAGGCCCCACCCTCCGTCATCAAGTCACCAGGAAAGGGAGAGCCCACAAGTTCAAGTCCCACATATTAGCCAATCACAAATCCCACCCAAAGCGAAGGCAGCCAATCGAAATCAAATGCTGATGCAGCAGCAACCACAAATGATGAATAATCAAAACCAGATGATGAATATGCATGGGAATTATGCAAATAAGATGTATAATGCTCCAAATAACATGCAGCAACAGCAGTATATGTACCAGCAGCAAATCATGCAACAACAGCAGCAGTTTGGAGGTCCTATGAATTACCCAGGATACCAGCAGAATTGTCCACAGGAGCAACGGTCACCCTATAACAAAACTGCAATGTCGCCTGGTTGCAACCAGGTAACCAGCTCAACCGATCGAGCCGAACCCGAAGCACAACGAGAACCGCAAGCCCCACCTATCGAGGATTTCATGGACAATTTGAACTCGATATCGGCGGAAAATTTTATGGAAAATATCAATTCTATCTCTCAGGAAAACATAAGCCAAGTGTGTAGCCCAACGGCAATGAGTAACAGATCAGCCTCGCAAGTGTCGCGATATAGTGCTGCGTTGATGAATGCATCCAATATGGCCGTCAACGATATGAGTTCAGTATTGACACAGCTCGCAGAAGAAAACAAATACTTGAATATGCGTCACTGATTGAAGTGAATATTTTTTGTGTGTGTAAATCGTAAGAAACGTGATCACCCTGTAAACCTGTGATCCTTATAGCACAGATTGATGCAACATCACACGACAAAACAGAATACTGTGATGGGAAGCTCGATTGATTTGGCAACAAGCTAAAGTAAAGAGTACATTGCCTTGTCATATGTTGTTGCCAAATTAAGATGGCTTGCAATCCCAAAACTCCCATTTTGTCATGTATGGTATGCTGTAACATCGGTCTGCGCTGTAACAAATTTTGGTTGCATCACAGATAGACAGGGTGATGATAGCTGTTAAAAGCAAATGTTCAGACTAGACCAAGTGTGTGGATATACAGGATAGTCTCTGTGTTGCTTAGCTTTTCATATAGCAAAGAAAATGACGGAATTACGATGTTCTATGCTATTTAAAGTGAAAAAAGTGTGGATATTTAAACTATTGTGTTGAATAAAGTTAAAAAGATTAATCAGTTCTTATGTGAATCAGAAAGTGCTGTTATAATTAAACAAAACATCTGCATAATATCATTGCTAAAGTGCAGAGAAGGAGTAAGTTGAAGTGCTACTATAGTTATAGCTGTGCCAGTGTTTTTTGATGTGTTCATTAGACTAACGAAGGCCATAAAAAGTTGACTTTGTTAAATGTGTATTTTACGAAAAATGAATCTCAATCGGGCAAACTTATCAAATGCCATTTTGTGTCTACAGTTCATAAATGTGCCTTAAATTTGGAATTATTTTCATTTTTCAGTGTGAATTCAATTAATGTCATATTTTTCTGTGTGAATATTAAAGCATAAAAGTGTGCAATCAAAAATTTTATTCATGTAGCATGATATTTGAATGGTTCATATTATGAGCCGCAACACGAGAAAAACGGTTTTCGGGATTTCCGACCACTTCTGACACAAACCATCCTGGGCAGCTACAGAAGATCATAAGAAGCTTGAAATTTTGAATGTAAGAAGAAGAGGAATTGCACTATCCATAAAACAAAGGCGCTGATCAGCTTCATAGTTACTGTGAAGCTAATCTGCGCCCTTGTTTTCACATAGGCAAAAGTCCAGTTTTCCCATGATGTAGCACATTTATTTGTTTGATTTTTATCTGTTAATTTTCTGAAGTTTTCATACAGATGAGTCAAAGCAAACAGTATATTTCTGATCTCTTCTGTTTAAGTTGGCCCTAAGGTTATAAAACTTTTTTCATGCTCAGCTCAGGTGAGACTAAAATTTATCCTGCTGATAAATGTTAAAGTGCCAATAATATTGTTGGCGTTTTAGCATTTATCAGCAGGATAAGTTACAGGCTTTGCTCTAAACCTAAAATTTTAATCTATTTGAGCAGTTTATATTTCGTGCTCAGCTGAGTTGAGCATCAAAATATTTTTATAACTTCGTGACCTGGTATTCAATGCATCATTTTGGGAATTTCAGAATGGTAAGGTCAATTACATTACAACCTGTTTTTGCACTAGCCAATTTCTTTTTCACTCTGAAAAACAAGACTACATGTAATTGTATATATACACATCAGGAAAACATGTCCGTGCAATGTATCCCCCCTTAAACCCCAGTTTTGTGAAGTGAAATTGGGGTTTTTAGATATATACATTGTTCCTTATTTTTGATCCAAAACATAGATTATGGGTACTAGTTAGAACTGCCTCAGTGAGGCGGTTCTAATGTGTACACATAATTAAGGGTTTCAGCAAAAATGATACAAATAGCAATATATTTCAAATGAAATTTTCAATTTTTACAGCAGAAAAAAATCTGTATATTGCTTGGGCATGTTTTTGTAATGTATCTGTGTCAGAAGTGATCCTCAATTTTCGAACAGAAAGGCCTTGGCAAACAGTTTAGAGAACAGAGAGCAGTCTTATCAGTCTGCACTGTTTGCTATGCCATCTTTATATTTCGGAGGAGTTGCTTCCTGAAATTTCAATAAGCCATGATAAATCTAGTTGTAATGAAAGTTTTCATATGAAAATATAGGCTATCTATGTTTATGCTCAAACATGCAATGTGGGCATTGTGAATTAATTCTTCATGATTGAAGGGGTTCATAAGTACCCACAGTTCTTGTTTTAAAGCAACATAAATATTCTAACACCATTGTTCTTCCTCTTCAAAAGCGTACATTACGACAACTTGCCCATGCAAAGTACATTTTTTGAGGCGTTTCTAACAAGTGCCCACACTATGTTTTGGAGCAAAAATAAGAAAACTTTTAAACCCCTCCACACCCCAGTTTTACTATATGAGCCGCGACGCGAGAAAACCGGTCTTCGGGGTTTCCGACCAGGTCCGACACAAACCGGCCTGTACAAGCTCAGAAAAGAGCTAGAAGCTTGAAGTTTCGGATATAAGTAGAAGAGGAAATGTACTATCCGTGTAGCGAAAACAAAGGCGCTGATCAGCTTCGCGGTTACCGCGAAGCTGATCTGCGCCTTTGTTTTCGCATAGGCAAAAATCTGGTTTTCTCACGATGCGGCTCATATAAAAGTGGGGTATAAAGAGGTGAACATTGCATGGACATGTTATCGTGATGAGTTAGATGGTATCTAGTTTACATGAGCTTATAACCATGACTGATCAGAAAATTTTCCCGGTGATTTTTGACCCTCAGGGAAGATATTAGGAGTCATGTTTATAATCCCATGTACTTTCGATAGTTTAAAACAATGCCTTTTATGTATGACAAAACTACTTTATATATGAGAATTGAATTTGTCGAAACATAGATATAAAGTGCAGGAATTGATACAATTTAATTTTAAATACCAACCCAGACAAACTCTAAATAAGGCATTTCTGGCTTATACATGTAGGCATATTTCGAAGTCCAACTTTGTCAAGCTAAAGCCAAGAATCAAATCTGACTTTTGTCTAAGCCAGCCATGAAAGTTTGCAGTAGATTTGAATAGGAGTGAAGAGTGGTTGATTTTTGTTTTTGCTCTTTTGCTCTTTTCTCCCTTCGACTCAAGTCGTAAGACAAAAAGTAGTTAAATGCCTACTGGTAATTATGAAGTTTCAAATAGTGGGAAACTTTCTGTTTTGCGATGAAATGGGCATTTTGCAAAGATGAAATGATTCTATTGAATGTTTTATATTTGCCACACTAAATATGCATTTAGTAGAGAAAATACACCATTTTGAGCTATTTTTCATAAATTTTCTGAATCGGAATATAATTCCTGATATTTTTATAAGTGCCTTTTTTCATAGATTACAAACTGAATATGGGGTAATAATACTTTATGCGTTGTGCATTTTATTCTTTCTACAGCCAGTAGAATTTTCTAAACTTTGGTCTGAAAGGTATAAAATGTACAAGGCAAAAACTGCATGCAGATTTTTATAGTCAAAAGACTTTAAAACTGTTGTGTTGTGAATGGAGAGTTACTAAAACATATTTTCATGAATGATGTAGAAATTATACATTGTCGAATGAAATAGATAATTTTCACCAAACTTCAGAAAATGAATGCTGTCAGTGTTGACCCAGATCAGAGACAAGATGAGCTGTGCCATGAGAAAACCAGTTTTTTGCATGTGCAAAGACTAAGATGCTGATCAGCTGTGCAGAGTGCAAAGCTGATCAGCTTCTTTGTTTCCACTAAACAAGTACAATTCCCCTTCTTTATAGATAGTCGGACTAGGTTGGAACTCCTGAAGAAGGGTTTTTCTCATGATGGGGCTCAGATAACATGAGCATTTGAATAAGTTTGATTATAATGGAAAGATAATTTTGTTAGTTCTTCATATTAAAAGCCTAGGTGATGTGTGCTCATAAGAATCGCCTTGGGGAAATTACTTTAATGAACACATAGACTGTTACGAAAAATGTAAGAAAATTACTGTAAATTCGGAAATTTTCATGTGACTTTTATTTCGCGAACTTTCTATTTCCGAATTATTAGTGAGTTCTTGAATTCGTGAGTGAGTGTCCATGTATTCTATAAAGTTTATAGTGACTCTTTATTAGAGAGAACTTTGAATATTAGCGAAAATTAAGATCTCACAAATATTTCCAGATCTACAGTATTCCTTGATAGTCATTTAGTCTTCTGCAGCGTAATACAGAATACAAAATACAAATTTTATTTATAGTAATCTGGGTTTGTCATTCGTCATTTCATCTTTGTCTTGTACATATACATGAACTCTTCTTTTGAATGTTAAAGGTTGTCTCCAAAAATTCTGAAATTAGTTTGCTGTTAGCTGATATTGTTAGTGGTATTTGTTAGACTATTTTAAAATGCATTTATCTTGCAAAATACGTTTGATGAATCTCAAGGAGGTGCAATATCTGCCTTATGTAAGAGTTATGTCAGTTGTTCCAAAGATTGTTTGAGCCATATAATAAGAAATTCTGCTTTGACAACTCACCTGAGCTAAAGGCTTACAAAGTGAGCTTAAAACTTTGGCTACTAGGTGAGCAATACTTGCCCTTTGGACTAATTGTTAGCATTTTAACATTTATGAGCAGGATAAAGTTTAGTCTCGGCTGAGTTGAGCATTAAAAAAGTTTAATAACTTCAGGCCCTGGTCTTATGCAGATTTTCTTATGTCTAGGCTCATGCTTTGAGGTTGTTAAGATGGGGAATTGTTAAGAGTATGCAAAATACATAATCACATTGCATTGTTCAACTGGCTTTCATGTAGGGCATTACGAAAACTTGCCCATGCAATATACAGAGATTTTTTTCGCTTCAAAAATTGAACATTTTCAGCTGAAAATTTTTTATATTCTTTCTTATTTTTGCTCAAAACATAGATTGTGGGTACACGTTAGAACCGCCTTGCCGAGGCGATTCTAACGAGCACCCACAATCTATGTTTTGGAGCAAAATTAAGAAAAATAGGTTTACCCCTGCATACTCAAGTTTTGCTATATAAAAGTGGGGTATAAGGGGGTATACATTACATGGACATGTTTTCCTGATGATGTAGGGGTAACACCAGTCGAAAAAGTCCCATAGCTCACAATGTAAATTGCTAGTACTTGGGGAATGATGAAGACTTGGAGGGATAGTCTAATTGACTGGTGTTACACCAAATGATCAAATCTAGTACTTGGGGAGTCATCAGGAAAACATGTCCGTGCAATAAATACCCCCTTAAACCCCACTTTTATATAGTAAAACTGGGGTATGCAGGGGTATTCCTATTTTTCTTATTTTTGCTCCAAAACATAGATTGTGGGTACTCGTTAGAACCGCCTCGGCGAGGAGGTTCTAACGTGTACCCACAATCTTATGTTTTGAGCAAAAATGAGAAAAATATCAAAAATTTTCCTATGAAAATTATCGATTTTTGACCTGAAAAAATACTGTATATCTTCATTTGGGCATGTTTTCGTAATGGTTGAAGACTTTGGAGGGATAGACATTGACTGATGTTACACCTAACTAATGATGTGCCAGTCAACAATGTATGTTTTTGCCTTACAGTGAACATATCTCTAAACTTTTTTATCAGTGCTTTTGAGATTTATATTTTATTGAGATTCTGTAGTGATTTTAGAATTTGCTTTTAGCATTAAATGCATTTTATTTCAAAGAATTGATGCATTTACTTTCAATGGTTTTATTATGATATGATTTTTTTATTAACTATTCAGACTTTACTAATGCAAATGGGATGCTTTTTGAACGCATTTATATCCAGTTGGATGCCATTCTGCACAATTAAATGTCTTTTAGCCCAAGTGGATTACTTTCTTTACAAAATATATGCATATTTGTGCAATTGCATTCAAATTCAATTTATGATTTTATTTAAAAAAAAAAAAAAAAATGTGATTATCAATGTATTACAGCAGTCATTGGGTTTGCAAATGGACAATTTGTAAATTCTTAAAAGTCGAGTGGTCATAAAAATATTTTATAATATTTTTGTTTCTGTCTGTATGTTTTATCAATTTTCTTGTTATTTTGTATATTTTAAATGAGCTACAGCATAAGAAAACCAACACCATGCTTACGCAAAAACAAAGACACAGATCAGCTGTGCAGTAACTGCACAGCTGATCAGCGCCTTTGTTTTCGCTACTCAGATAGTACAATCCCCCGTCATCTTAAATCCAAAATTTCAAGCTTCTAGCCTGCTTCTGTGACTGTACAGGTCAGTTTGTGTAGGACCTGGTTGGAAACTGCCGTTGTTTGTTTTCTCATGCAAAGGCTCAACTATAATGATATTTGAGCCTGTGCATGAGAAAACCAACAATTTGGGTTTCCGACAAGGTCTGACACAAACCAGGCTGTACAGTCACAGAATAAAGCTACACTGTTGAAACTTTGGATATAAGTAGAAAAGAAATTGTACTATCCGTGTGGCGAAAACAAAGGCGCTGATCAGCTGTGCAGTTACTGCACAGCTGATCTGCGTCTTTGTTTTCGCATATGCAAATTGTTGGTTTTCTCATGCACAGGCTCATTTTAGTGCTGCAGAAGGTGTGCTAGATATTGGACTGTGAAAATAGTATCGGTATCACTTGAAAAGTGCTGATTTTTATATTTCATAAATTCACATCATTTTTTTTAATTTAGTTCATACCCAAAACATTTCTATTCTATGAGTTTTATGGTGTATGATTTTATTTTTTTATCTGGTGTATGCTTGTACAACAAAGATAAAAAAGAATGTTTTGTCTTTTTATTAAAAAGGTTTTTAATTATTTGCTTTATTAAGATCAAATACGAGAACAAGTAATACTCATTATGTCTTAGCAAAATATGTTTTCAGTATCTTCAATGCATTTATTTTGTCACTGGTACAGTAAACATGCATAGTTACCTTATAATAATGTTAAAAGCCGAAGTTGTAACTGCTGATTAGTTAGACTTTGCTTTGGAATCATGGTGGGTCAGTGGCAGAGTATCATAGTTGGGAAAAGGAATTTGAGGACTCGAAAACATATCGCTGCCTTCCCAGCCTTTGTTCTTGCACGACTGAAAAAAAATGTTGACTGTGAAATTAAATTACAGCTCAAACAAACAAAAAAGCAGTTACGTTAGGCACCTTATAATAATTTTAATTCAGAACTCACAAAAGTATCACTAGATTTTCATCAAAAACATACATACATTCTTCTATTCCCAGCGGGCACATGACGTCATAATGACGTCATACCAACGTCGATGCGACGTCATGACGTCGCATCGACGTCGATCTGACGTCATTATGATCTGACGTCATTATGACGTCATGTGCCTGCTGGGTTGTTGATCCTGGGCATGAAAAAACCTGTCTTCTGAGTTTCCAATCAGCTCCAACACATAAAACTGGGCTGTATAGCCACTTAGTAAAGTAACTGGTAACAAAACATATTATTTGATATAAAATAGTGCCCTTCCTTTGTCTTTCCTTTTACAAAAAAACACAACAGGTTCTTCCATGCCCAGGCAATTTTTTGCTGATAATAGTGCTGTTTTCTATTGATTGTGTTTTTTTCACCACATTACGAAAACACGCCCATGCAATATACAGAAAATTTTTTGGTTGTAAAAATGTAAATTTTCTGTAGAAAATTTTTCATATTTTTCTTATTTTTGCTCAAAACATAGATTGTGGGTACACGTTAGAACCGCCTCGCTGAGGCGGTTCTAACGAGTACCCACAATCTATGTTTTGGAGCAAAAATAACAAAAATAGATATACCCCTGCATACCCCAGTTTTGCTATATAAAAGTGGGGTTCAAAGGGGTATAGATTACACGGACATGTTTTCCTGATGATTTTTTTTGGGAACTTTAAATGTTTATCTGTCGTTTACATTGCCTCTCCTTATCATTAAAAGTACTAATAGAATGAGCAGAGTCAAATTTCAGCCCAGGTCTGACACAAACAGAATATACAGCCGCTGACTAATGTGGAGAGGTCTGAAATTTTGGTAAAGTTGACAGATTTGGAAATAGGCGGATATTACCTATAAAATGAAAACGGCGCTTATCAGCTGTTGGTTACTTCTCCGTAGCAGTCATATGATCTTCACCTTTGTTTTCAAATAAGTAAAAAAGTTCTCTCACCTTGTATTCCTTTCTGTAGGCTAGATAGAGGCAAGACAGAATGTTAAGGCTTATTTTTTTTCTTTTTCATTGTTTTGTACCATAGAACATTTGAATTAACAAAAAAATCATCATACTCATTAAACATAGCATATGAAATACATTAATCAAAAGTTGCATAATTGGTTTGACTCTTTATTCCCTTCCCAATTAGAAACACTTGGTACAGCATGGATGACGCACAGTGCAATTCTGGCCGAAATTGAGGCAAGAAATTCAAGTTTTCTCCTATAGTGTTTTCTGACTAATAAATAGCATACCTGGGGCCCAGGCGCGTTTTTTGATTGATTTGTGACATTTTTTTTTTTTCTTTTGTGACATTTTTTTTTTTTTTTTTTTTCTTTTGTGACATATTAAGTGAAAACAGGTATACATTGAAAAATATTGTCAATGTTTTTACAATGTTTACCTGTTTTCGCTTAATGTGTCAATAAATCAATCAAAAAACGCGCCAGGCCCCTATGATAAATAGGTGCACTCGATGCAGAAATTGAAAGTAACACAAGGAATCCAGGTTATTTCGTTTTCGCAAACACTTAGAAAAATGGAAACACAATAACCAGGATTTCTTATGATACATTCTTTCAATAAATGTTGAATTTCTGCATTGACTGCACATATGTATCAGTCAGTAAACGCTACAGGAGAAAACTCAAAAATCTAACCTCAACTTTGGTCTGAATTGCAGTGTGTGTCACTGATCATTGTTTGGTATGTATGTATACAATACCTTGTTATTCTCAGTAGTGATTATGGTCCAAACAATGAAACCAGTATGGATTGCAAACTTCTTCAAAGAAGCATCCATGGTGCAGTGGTTATGTCACTCGCCTTGTAAACCAGGGGTCGCAGGTTCGATCCCGGGCTTCTCCAGTCCGTCGGATGGGACTATAAACCGAGGTCCCGTGACCTTAGCTGTTGGTGGAATGTTAAACCCAAATCAACCAACCAAACTTCTTCAAAGTTTGTTAGATGTATTGGCGTTTACAACCCACTCAACATAGAGCTATGCTAACAACATAAGGAGATGGGACCCCAAGAATGGGGATCAAACCACAACCCCTGGTTACGAGGCAGTCACCTTTTTTGCTTCCATTAAATCTTAAAAGGTTCTAAAACAGAGATATGATACTTGTTGCATGGAATAAGTCCCAACCCACACCTGCGAGCCAGAGTCTACAATGCGACTAAGAACATCAATAACAGAAACAGAAAGATAAGAATTACCTCGACTACTGTTGTGCCGCAGCCTGTCACCCGGGTTTTGGATTTCTTTTACCATCATATTTAGCTCACCTGAGATATTCTTCTCTGAAACTGCTTGTCAATCAAAGTCAAATTTTATATGAAGCATCTATGGGAAGCGGTAACCAATGTGTTTATAAATAATCCAGGTCACATGACCAAGATGGCTGCCACGCCCATATATGGTAAATGCCCTTCAAAAATGTTCTCAAGAACCGGTGGACCGATTTCAAGGAAACTTGGCATGTAGCATCAGGGACTGGAGTACTACAATTTGTTAAATCATGACCTTTGGATGACCTTGACCTATTTTATGGCAAGGTCAACATAGGTCACCCATGCATTTAAATGGAGAATATTGTAATCTCGGGTCTTAGGTGAGCGTTTACAGGACCATTGGTCCTCTGGTTAACTGTTTTTACTCAAAACATAGATAGTGGGTACACATCACCAAAGCAGTTCTAATGAGTACCCAGAATCTGTATTTTGGAACAAAACTAAGAATAATGTATACCACTGTAAACTCCAGGTCAGCTATGAAAAAATGGGGTTTAAGGGAGTATACTTTAAATGGATATGTCCTAATGAATGTGAACAATATCTGGTTAAACTGTATCATTTTATGATGTGGCTCATTTCTCATTTAAAAAAGGAAGAATGCACTTATTTTTTTCAAAGTGGGCAGGAAGTATGAGCCATTTCATAAGAAAACCTGAGGTTTCAGACCAGACTTAACACAGACCGGCCTGAACAGTTTAGTTAACAAGGTGCTTGCAATTTTGGATTAAAGAAGAGGGGTGATTGTACTATCCACAGAGGGAAAACATTTAAGCTGTGCAGTCACTGCATATGTAACTTCATGTAAGAACAGCTTTTTCACATGATATGGCTCATATCGATCAAATTGTGAGAAAATCTATGTTTTGATTCCATTACCAGGGATAAGCCAAACCCAGCCTGCACATTTAGACACTGACCAACCTGCATGGTCAGACAGACTAGTAAAATCGGTGAAATACACCACTTTCCAAAAAGCTGATATTTGATAAGATTCATGCATATAGGACAAATAGATATTTTTTGTCTGTTTTATCACTTCAGATAAGGTTTAATCATGAATATGAGCCAATGCATAACAAAATTAACACAGTACTCCAGTAAAGATATAGATCAGCGTAGGAATCTACTTAATTTGAGAAGTTGTTACTGTTTTAATTGCTCTTGCACCCACCTAGAGCTCAAATTAGAAACTGATTACAGATTTTAGGAATGGGCATAGTTTATTTTGTTGGTTTTTTGAAATGCAAAAGCTACTATACAACTTTTGTTTTATATGTGACACATATCCTTAATAAAGACCTAAAAACTCGAACATGGATCAGGGAAAGGAAAAAGCAATCTACAAGGTATTTTTTTTAGCACACATCATAGAAAATGTTTCTTTATTTGAGCCATGTCATGAGAAAACCAACATTCTATAGATGCGAAAACAAAGGTGCAGATCAGCTTCGCCGTAACTGTGAAGCTGATCAGCGCCTTTGTTTTCTCTTAAGGATAGTACAGTTCCTCTACTTTCTTAATCCAAAATTTCAAGTTTCTAGCCATCAGGATCTGTGCTTGTACAGCTTGGTTTGTGTTGAACCTGTTCTGAAACCACATTGTCGGTTGTTTCATGATGCGCCTCATTTGTCCTTGGATTCAATGACCCAGTAACGTCATATGGAGAGATGGGGCCTCAGTTTAAAGTCCAATTAGAAAGACTGGAGAAGCCCCACAATCAAACCCACACCTCTTGGTTTACAAGGCAAGTGGCTTAACAACTACACCAAGGCAGATTCTACCATGGAAAATGTCACTGAATATAATTCAATAAGGTAGGTGTTAGTCTTTTACTGTTCATTAAGTACAGAAATCTAAAGAGAAGCAGGGTGCCCAGGTGGTAGAGCATCAGACTCGGAATCGAGAGGTCCTGGGTTTGACCCACACTAGCGGCACCGTGTTGTGTCCTTGAGCAAGGCAGATGCTGGTTAAAACACAGGAAGCAGTGGCTCTGTCCAGACATGACTGAAAAATTGTTGACTGGGACAGTAAACCTAAATACAAACAAACAGGCAGTGAATATTGAACAGATATGTAAATGTTAGGAGTAATACCTCTAATTTCAGAAGTTAAAATCTTTAAACCAAGTTTTGGAGTTTAGTTTTTATTTCATCTCGAAGAAACAGTTTCATTGGTGCAACTTCTCCGTTACACTTGTTCATATATTGTCAATTTCAGATATAGCTACACTACTTTTGACAATTTGATTTCAGGTAGTGGTCATTTGTACCATATTGACAATCGCTGGTGTTTATGGTGTCTTGACAGATGACAATCAGAATAATGCTGTAAATAATGTGATAGTGGGCCCCGATGGCCTGGAGATTGTCCCGCCCAGCCCCGCCCCCACACTGTCGCCATGGATACGCAACTGTCAAGGGCAGTGCGGAGACCATTACTTTACATGTGCTGTGATGAAATGTGAAAACTTGAATTTAAATGAAACTGACTTTAAAGACAATTTGACTGAAAGCTTTGAGGGTAGAAAAAAAGAAATGGAACAAAATTCATCAGAAATAAATGAAAGTAGAACAATGGAAAAAGACAATTTACAGTGCTGGGTGCATTGTCGTGAGTCGTTTCAGCAGTGCATGGATAAATGTAAGCATATTTGTGATGATGACAATGAATGTACAACTAAGATGAATGAGCTAACACCAACGCTTCCATCAGTTCGGGATAATTTACAATATGAAAATACTGAAACAAATTCTAGTCCTACTACTTCTGTAACTATTATTAAAGGAAGTCAATGAAACATAAACATACTTGGTGTCTTTTATATTTGAGCGGCTGAATGGGAAAACCAACAATCTGCATGCGCAGATCAGCTTCGCAGTGACTGCCAAGCTGATCAGCACCTTTGTTTTCGCTACACAGACAGTACAATCCCTCTACTTTCTAAATCCAAAATTTCCAGCCTCTAACCATCTTCTATGACTTTACAGCTCGGTTTGTGTCAGACCTGGTCGGAACCCCAAATTGTTGGTTTTCTCATGCAAACGCTCATTTTATTTGTTTGTTTATATCTGTGCTTCAAGTCCATGAACCAGGATCAACAGTTTAGGTCATATCACAACAGTTATCCTAGCCACACCATCCCTGTGCAAGCCTCCAAGGGACATGTTACCAGTACTTGATGCACATTTCTTTCACTACTAACTGACAAATGCTCTAAATAAATCATGAAAACCGAAAGAATACTGTTAATTCGGAAATTTTCGTGTGACTTTTAAATCATGAATTGTCTATTTCTGAATTATTCACAAGGTTTTGAATTGGCAAATGTGTTTGTATGGTCTTTAAAGCGTATAGAAATTCTTTATTATCGAGAATCTTGAATTCACAAAGCAGTGAACATTTCCAAACTTACAGTATGAAGCATTTTCATAACCAATCTTAATGAAAGAAATATGATAATAACTTCCACTTCGTAACTAGTAAAATACACTACCATTCAAGCTATTGCGCCCGATCTCGTGTCTTTCATGTTCATATGGATACTTTCCTAGATTGTAATGGTACACAATCAGATGAAGACATGTGACTTTTGGCTTCAAGTCTAATCTCAGAGAAATCATGTGGTTAAGAGAAGCCCCAAATTCAATCCACAGTACCTAGATTTCAGGGCGAGTAGCTTAACCAGAAAAACTCTATTTCTCATATTTATCTTGAAAACTAACATTACCAAAACTTGCCAATACTATAAACAGAGAATTTTTTCAGCAGCAAAAAATTGAAAATTACAAAGGAAAAAATTTGATATGTTTAATATTTTTGCTCAAAACATTGATTGTGGGTACACGTTAGAATCTCCTTGCCGAGGCAGTTCCAATGAGTACTCACAATCTATGTTTTGGATCAAAAATAAGAAAAACAGGTATACCACTGCAAACAGCCATTTTTCAATATAAAAGTGGGGTTTAATTGCAGCAATCGTGAATGTCTGGCTTTCGCTGCCAGTTTTATAAAGGGTCACTGATGAAGGTTCATTACCCGAAATTGTACAATATGGCCCACCTTCTCTCTTTGAATGTTTTTACTGCTTCCAAAGGATCTAACAATTATATTTTATTTAAGGGGGTATACTTTTCACAGGCATGTTTGTTTTCATGATGGCATTGTAATTTGCAGTGTATACCACCATTATGCCAGTTTTATGTAGTAAATCTTGGGGTTGCAAAGGTATACCTGTTTTTCTTATTTTTGATACAAAACAGATTGTGGGCACTCTTTAGGACCGCCTCGTTCCAAAGTGTACCCACAATCAATGTTTTGTGCAAAAACAACAATGTTTTTTGTTTTTAAACTTTAAAAATCTTTGTTTGAGCCACACCAAATAAATGGATTCTCATCCAAATATTTGAAAATTCTGGGGTGGGTGGGTGGATTTTATTTTCTATTTTGGGGCATCCACTTTGTCTTCAGGGCCCAGTGCCTTAAGATTTTATTTGATTTTTGCATTAAAACAAACAGGCAATTCAATAAATGAAATTTATACATCATCTTGACTTTTTAGTGAAAAATATATTTTTTGTTCTTTTCCAACCAAAATAAAAAAAAAAATGATTTTGGAGGGTTTTGAACACGGGCGGGGGAATGAGAATCTACTAATTTATTTGGTGTGGTCTTATTGCATAGGTGTGTTTTTGTAATGAGAAAGCTGGTAAATCATAACAAGCACATTATCCTCAAGGAAAGAAATAAAGTATGTCTGTTTGATTTATTGCTTAATATCCAAGTCAACAGCTATGGTCATGCCAGGAAGTCGCCTCCATCTTATGTAACTTCCCGGGTGCCTCCATCTTATGTAACATTTACCAAGCATTGGGATGTCATGACATGCAATATGTCGTTCAAACCATAACAACGCAAGTACATGTATTTAACTAAGGTAGAAGGTTTGATTTGATCCAGTTTTCATTCTTAGCAGTTAACCAGTAATCAGATTTAAAGTTCGTTGAAATGGCACAAGTAGCCTTTCTTCCAGATACCAGTTTGGGATTGGAATAGGCATGTGCTCTGTTTACTAAATACAAACACAATACCAAAATATGACATATTTATTTGTTTAATATAATAAGTATTTACAATTACATATTGCACTAAACTTAACAATCAAACTATGGCCCAAAGATGTCATTTGCATTATAATTACATTGTTTCAATAATTTGAGCCAAGACAGTCCTTCGGCCAATTACAAAAGTTTACACCTTGAGATGATACCCTTGACTGCCAGGTATCATATGAGCCGCGGGGTTTCCTACCAGGTCTGACACAAACCCACCTTGACAGTCACAGAGGAAGGCTAGAAGTTTGAAATTTTGGATTTAAGTAGAAGAGGGATAGTACTATCCGTGTAGCGAAAACAAAGGCACTGATAAGCTGGGCAGTTACTGTGTCTTTGTTTTCGCATAAGCAAAACTCTGGTTTTCTCATGATGTGGCTCATAATCATGAACTTGGGCATGGAGGAGGGCTAGCACTAATGACTACAAGAGCTCCACCGCGAGAAAACCTGTAATCTGGTTGGGTGATTTCATGCTTTACATTCCACTCAACAGCTACGCTCATATGGAAAAGGGACCACAGTTTATAAAGTCTTTTCATAAAGCATCCCAAGATATCAATTGCATATGTGTGTTTCTGTGGTGTGCATCAAACTGTCACATATGGTCCCCCATGATGAAAATTGTTTGGCACTAAGTTTTGTTTTGGAATGTTTTAACTAAACATTTTTTTCATGCTCAACTCAGCTCAGCATGAAATCTTAACTGGTTGTAAATATTGCAATAGAAAGAACCAATGATTTCTGGTTTAAATCACTAGAACCTGTCACTTTTCTTATTCAAAAATGTTGATGTCAACAAAATTTGCTAACATTTTTACATCTGAGCGGCCTAATGAGAAAACAAACAATTTGAATAGGCAAAAACAAAGACGCAGATCAGCTTCCAAGTAACTGCAAAGCTGATCAGTGCCTTTGTTTTCGCCAAACTGACAGTACAATTCCTCTACTTTCTAAATCCAAAATTTCTAGCCTCTAACCATCTTCTGAGCTTGTACAGCTTGGTTTGTGTCATACCTGTTCGGAAACCACATTGTTGGTTTTCTCATGAGGTGGCTCATCTATAAGTAGAATGCTCAACTGAACTAGTTGGTGGTTGATAGATAAATTCTATGTCACTAGGAAATCATAATTTGTATGTTTTATTGAAGTTAAACGTCCCAGTCAACAATTTTTCAGTCATTTCAGGATGAAGCCACCGCTTCCTGGAGTATTTACCCTTACTCTGGGGAGTTAATGTGTCTTGCTCAAGAACCCAACAAATTTGAAATTTCAAGCCTCTAGTCTCGTTTTGTGTCTGTACAGACTGTTTTTTGTCAGACCTGGTTGGAAACCCAGAAGATTGGATTTCTCCCATCGCGGATCAATTATGAGGAGGATAATTTTCGTGCTCAGCTGAGTTGAACATTGGGCTTGGAATATTGGCACTAAAACCTGGTGAGCTTAATAGGAAAGTTCTCTGTCACTAAGTAGTCATCATGGAATATTACGACTACATTCACTTCAAACTCTGAAACATACAAAACATTTGAGCCACAACTACATTCACTTCAAACTCTGAAACATACAAAACATTTGAGCCACAACTACATTCACTTCAAACTCTGAAACATACAAAACATTTGAGCCACAACTACATTCACTTCAAACTCTGAAACATACAAAACATTTGAGCCACAACTACATTCACTTCAAACTCTGAAACATACAAAACATTTGAGCCACAACTACATTCACTTCCAACTCTGAAACAAACAAAACATTTGAGCCACAACTACATTCACTTCAAACTCTGAAACATACAAAACATTTGAGCCACAACTACATTCACTTCAAACTCTGAAACATACAAAACATTTGAGCCACAACTACATTCTGACACTTCAAACTCTGAAACAAACAAAACATTTGAGCCACAACTACATTCTGACACTTCCAACTCTCTGAAACAAACAAAACATTTGAGCCACAACTACATTCACTTCAAACTCTGAAACATACAAAACATTTGAGCACAACTACATTCACTTCAAACTCTCAAACATACAAAACATTTCAATATGGAAACATGCCCATGCAATATACATGTGCCTTTGTTTTCACTACTCGGACAGTACAGTTCCTCTACTTTCTAAATCCAAAATTTCTAGCCTCTAGCCATCTGCTATGCTTGTACAGCTCAGTTTGTGTCGGAATAATTGAGAGATAGAAAACTCACTAAAATTAAAATCATGATACAAATATTTCCAAGTTTACAGTATTTCTAGGCTTGCTATTTTTTAACTTTGCAAAAAAAGATATTCAACATTAAAATATATTACAAGAGCCGCGTCATGAGAAAACCATATTTTTGCCTATGCGCAAACACAGGCACAGATCAGATGTACAGTAAGTGCACAGCTGATAAGCGCCTTTGTTTTCACTACACAGATAGTACTGTTCCTCTTCTTCTTAAATCCTTAATTTCAAGCTTCTAGCCATCTTCTGTGGCAGCGCATGCCGGGTTGTGTAAGACCTGGTCAGAAAGCCTGAAGACTGTTTTTTGTGTGTCACTGCTCATATTATACACGATACTTACCGACTTTAAAATTATTTGTTGTTAAAGTTGGACATGTGAATAATCTGGGAAAGATCATAAATATTGGAATGGACAGACCCCGACAAACATCACCGTCAGCTATCTGTATATTCTGGATCTCAGTGGCTGAAAAATATATGAGCAAAACAAATTACAAAAACAGATTCATGTAATACATATGAGCTTGTGAAAACTGATAATTTTCTGTGAAAAAAATTGAGAGAGAATGTGCGATAGCAGTGAACATAAATTTTTATTGCATACATAATAAAATTTACAACACATAACCTTTTTCACCTTAAATGTACAAATGTTCAAGTTCAAAGTTAAAGTTACACATGAAAAAGCTTTAGAAAAACATCAGGATAACATGCCCGTGAAATGAATACCCCTTGAACCCCACTTTTATATAGTAAAACTGGGGTATAAGGGGGTTTACCTAATTTTCTTATTTTTGCTCCAAAACATAAATTATGGGTACTCATTAGAACTGCCTCACCAAGGCGGTTCTAATATGTACCCACAATCTATGTTTTGGGCAAAAATCTTTCAACATAAATATTTCAATTTTTACAACTTCAGAAAATTATATGTACATGTATATTGCATGGTCATGTTTTTGTAATGAAAAAATATCTCACCATCCTTGGCATAGCCCTCGGCACAGCCACAGGTTTCAACTCGGACAAGCTGTATCTCTATAGACTTGATAGCAGTATCACAGTGCTCAACCACTAACTGAAAATTAATTTAACAAGTTAAAGATTTAAAAAAAAAAACATTTCATTTCTTATGACGAAATTCTAATGTCAATCAAAGGGTTGTAACTCTGTTTCAAATTGCAGAAGAAAATGTTTCAAATTTGCAGAAAAAAAGATGCATTATAAGCTAGATCTTGACAAAGATGCATTACAATCACAAGCTAGATCTTGTCAATGTTAATGTGCAAACACTATTTGGTCAAATTCTGTCATTTCTGTCCTACATAACCATAGCTGTTGACCAAGGGCAGGTCTTAGGGCTGGCATAAATTGGGACGCAACACGAGAAAACCTGTCTTTGGGGTTTCCGACCAGGTGCAACACAAACCCGCCTATGCAGTCACTGAAAATAGTTAGAAACATGAAATTTTGGATTTCAGTAGGAGAGGAGTTACTGCACAGCTGATCTGCGCCTTTTTTTTTTTTGCATAGGCTAAATTCCGGTTGATGCGGCTCTATCTTTAAAGACTGAAACAAATGAATAGCAATAATTCTGATACAGTGAAAAGTCACACTGGAAAACAAATGTGATTTGCTTTATTAGATAAGCAGTTGCATAGTGCAGAAAACTATCCATACGTTCATTTTCAAATGAACTTTAGACAATAAATTCACATTTTTATAGGACAAACAATTACATTAAATACAGACAGCAAATAATCTTAGTATTACAAAATTTAATGAAATACTGCATAAGTCTATAAATCTAGCAAGTCTTTAAATTTAAAGACTTACAAGGTCAGCACTTAGACAGTAGACCTGATGTATGTAAAGCATCAATTCATACAAACAAACACTGACTAAGTGTGATCCCAAGGTTATAAAACTTTTTTCATGCTCAACTCAGCAGAGCATAAAAATTTAAACTGCTCATAAATGGCGAAATAGCTCAAATAAATTTAAATTTAAGGTTTAGACCACTAAAGCCTGTTGGCATTTTAACATTTATGAGCAGGATAAATTTTAGTCTCAGCTGAGTTGAGCATGAAAAAAGTTTTATAACCTCAGGGCCTTACTTACCTCCCCAGTCAAGGGTTTGGTTATAGACAACACAGAGGAATCCAGCTTCCCTATTACCTTGAACTTTGGAATAGTCACTTTCTGAAATTATATCACATGATCACTTATATTTAAGCCGCTGCATCAGAAAAGCACCAATATGCATGTAACCGGTCGATCAAGTGGCTTGGTAGCTCAGTGGTAGAGTGCTCGCACGGTAAGGGAGAGACGCTGGGTTCGAGTCCTGGTCAGGCCACGTTCTTTTTTCGCCCCGTGACATTTGGTGGCTTAGTGTGGGTCCGTGCTCGGGCTACGAGCAGCAACCTGAAAGAGACTGTCTCGTTGGTTTCGGCATGGTTCCGAGCAGATTCGGGGATGAATCTAATTAAGCAGGGGGCAAAATGTGACTGGTCGATCGAGTTGCTCGGTAGCTCAGTGGTAGAGTGCTTGCACGGTAAGCGAGAGACCCTGGGTGTATGTTTCTGTCGGGCCACGTTCTTTTTCCGCCCCTGTGACATGCATGTGCAAAAACAAAGCCGCAGATCAGCGCCTTTGTTTTCACTCCACACATAGTACAATCCATCTTGTTCTTAAATCTACAATTTCCAGCCTCTAGCCTGTTTTCTCAGGCGAAGGCTCATATTCATTCTCAATTTGTGTCAATCAACATCTTTTTTAATTATTTATATATATTGATTTATTCGCATACTTACTACTCATCATGTGTACACATGCCATACTACTGAAATCAACAAGACATCAACCCACCTAAAAATGCACTAATCAATATTTTAGTCACAAACGTTACCTCTTTGATATTGGTGAGTGTCTCTGGTGAGATTGTGAATGCTATTGGTTTTGGTTTGGCTTTTTCTTCTTGTTCCTGAAAAATATAGTATGAACCACTGAATAAGAATACCAACAACACCTATAGACGAAAACAAAGGTGCAGATCAGCTGTGCAATAACTGCACAGCTGATCAGCGCCTTTGTTTTTGCTACATGGATAGTACAATCCCTCTTCTTCTAAAATCCAAAACTTCAAGGTTCTAGCCTGCTTCTGTCACTGTACAGGCTGGTTTGTGTCAGAGCTGGTTGGACACCCAAAACTGTTAGCTTTCTCATGTGAAGGCTCCTATAACTTCTAACACCATGTAAAAAGAAAATTTTGCATGTTCACTCGATTCAGAGTGTCAGAAAATAAGCCTGTGTTTGCTATCATTTGTGTATATGTCAAACAATTGAGAGAGTATGATCTAAGAGCATAAACTTTTGAATTTGTTATTTTCAAATGATAGACAAAAATTATTCATAGCCTATTATATGCAGCAGGGTACCTTATTAAAAGATTTATTTAACAACATCTGCTTTCATAAAAACATCAGATTCTGTAAAAAGAAGGAACACTAAGGTGCTTAATTAAGGAAGTGTTGAAAACCATCAGTGGAGTGTCTAATATAAACTTTTTAGAGGGACCCTGGAAATGGTAAAATCATTTCTTATTCCTATTTTGCATAATTGATAAAAATAAATAAATATGTATCCCCCCCCCCCCCAAAAAAAAATAATTAAAATCGAAAAATCATGGCTTTGTTATTATTTGTACATATACTAATATTACTGTAAGCCAACATTATACCTTATATTCCACAATAAATTCCACATGTTTGTTGAGGTCTTTGCTCAGTAGAGATCTTTTCATATCAACCTTGATTTGATACTGAAACATAAAATAGCGACATTCAGCACCCTATTTACCTACAGTGCAAACAATTTGCATAGGCGAAAACGAAGACGCAGATCAGCTTCGCGGTTACCGCGAAGCTGATCAGTGCCTTTGTTTTTGCTACTCGGAAAGTAAAATCCCACTTCTTTTTAAATCTGCAATTTCAAGCTTCTAGCTGTCTTCTGTGGCTGTATAGCCCGGCTTATGTCAAACCTGTTCAAAAACCATATTTTTGGTTTTCTCATGAGGCTGCTCATTTATTACCACACAGACTGATGAAGTACATGAATCTCTCTTTTGATTCTTTCTTTCTTATTCAAATTCAAAATTTACTCCTTTTTCTCCTATTTATGAATTTTCACATTTAACCATTCAATTTTTAATGAAAGGATGAGAAGCAGTCTACTGGATCTATAAATATCAATGATATGATATGTTTTGGGTCACAAATCAGCCGCCTCAAACAGGTCCGACACAAACAGAGCTGAACAAGCACAGCAGATAGCTAGAGGCTGGAAATTTTGGATTTAAAAAGTAGAGGAATTGTACTATCCATGTAGCGAAAGCAAAGATGCTGATCAGCTTTGCAGTTACTGCAAAGCTGATCTGCGCCTTTGGTTTTGCATATGCAGATTGTTGGTTTTCTCATGAGGCAGCTAAAATATCAATTGTATGATTTTTTTTTTGTCACAAATGTCTTTCAAAGAACAAAAAGTAACTGTATGATGAAGCTATGCAAGGTGAGTGATTGAAGTCATTTGCACACATAATAGGAGTTAAGCTAGTTCTCTACACAAAAATCTAGCTGGGCAGGGGGAACTCATTAGTCTTGGCTGACAGTCCTCCTAGGAGTTTACAGGTCTCTAAACAAAACCTAAGAAAGGGTAGATGGAGCTCTTCAGCTGTGGCCAGCAATTCATCTAGAAGGAAACTCCAAAATCAAACCTGTGTGTCTGGATATGCCTAGTCCAGATATGCAAAGACTGTTTCGGTAGATGGAGCGGAAGAAATCACCTGATTCAACGGTTCAGAAAGCGATACAGCAACATGTTGTGGAACATGCAGAGCGTGACAAGGCACTAAAGATGTTACGGTCATCCACTGCATCCAAACCCAACTCCAGACGTCTTGACCTGTGTCTTGCCTCTGGGCGCAGCTGGGCGAGGACTAGAGAGTGAGGTTGACGTTGCGCACCTCTTCCTCACTATAATCCAATTTCATAGCGCATGTCATCTTATTTCTCAACACACAAGCACTTGCATACACAATTTCATCACACTTACACCCACATACCTACAAAGTCCTGTGGCGATGGGCGAGTGGCGAAGCAGCAGGTGTAGGACACACTGGGAGCTGTAGTTGCAGACCTGCACACAGGCGGCTCAGTTCTAATGGTCGTTTTCTGTGAGGAGAAGCAGTAAGCAGAATTCGGCAGTCGGCTGAGCGACTGAGCAGACCTATTTAGGACCGCACTGCTCACCCCCGTAGCATGGGGAAGGGGCTAGAAAAGGTGCCCTAAACAATTGCCTGCTTCAAACCCCCTGGCTGGTTAACCGCGATCAGTGGGGATCCCCTAAAGCGGTCGAAATACAAAGAAAAAAGCTAGAGTAATCCCCTTACGGATTGGCGCATGGAATGTGCGTACTTTAATGGACAATGCTGGGTCAGATAGACCACAGCGTAGAACGGCCCTTGTGGGCAGAGAACTTGGGAGGTATGATATACAGATAGCTGCATTGAGTGAGACTCAGTTCGCAGATGTTGGGGAGATCAAAGAAGTTGGTGCTGGATACACCTTCTTCTGGAGTGGACGCAAAAGTGAAGAGAGGCGTGAAGCAGGAGTTGGCTTTGCCATCAAAACAGAACTTGTTGGTAAGCTGTCAGGATTGCCAAAAGGCATTAATGACCGTCTAATGACATTGAGACTTCCTCTGTCAGGCAATAAACATGCAACTATTGTCAGTGCTTATGCACCCACAATGACCAATCCAGATGAGGTCAAGGACAAGTTCTATGATGACCTAGACAATGTTATTTCTGCAACACCCCGCACAGACAAGCTTATCCTTCTTGGCGACTTTAATGCCAGAGTGGGTACAGACCACCAGACCTGGGAAGGAGTTATAGGTCCAGAAGGGGTTGGAAAGTGCAACAGCAATGGTCTCTTGCTTCTCAGGAAGTGTGCTGAACATGACCTTCTAATCACCAACACAGTCTTCCGTCTACCTAATAGGAACAAAACATCCTGGATGCATCCCCGTTCCAAACACTGGCATCTCATAGACTATGTCATAGTGCAGAGAACAGACAGGCAGGATGTTAAAGTGAAAAAGACTATGTGTGGTGCAGACTGCTGGACAGATCATAGACTGGTTGTCAGCAAACTCAACCTAAGAATACAGCCTGCGAGGCGACCTCAAGGCAAGAAAGCTCCTAAGAGACTGGATGTCTCAAAGCTGAATAAAGACAGCATGAGACAAGATTTCTTAACAGACATTTGCAACCAACTGGATGCAATGAATCTCAGTTCAGAGGACCCCGAAGAAAACTGGACAGTTTTCCATAAAACAGTTCTATCTTCAGCTGCAAGCACTCTAGGCCATCCATCTCGCAAACATCAAGACTGGTTTGATGAGAATGATGACGAAATTCAGAGGCTTCTTGAAGAAAAGCACCGATTGCACAAGGCACATCAAGATGATACTAGCTCAGTATCAAAGAAAGCAGCCTACAGCAACATTTGTAAGACAGTCCAGACCAAGCTTAGGGACATGCAAGATTCCTGGCTGAGGAAGAAAACAGAAGAAATTCAGTCTTTTGCGGATAGAAAGGACATGAAGAAATTTCATGATGCACTGAAAACCATTTATGGTCCAAAGAGTTCTGGAGCCACCACATTGCTCAGTGCAGATGGTAACACTCTTCTCACAGATAAAGAAGCTATCTTGGAAAGGTGGGCAGAACACTTCAATAGTGTGCTTAATTGACCATCAAGCATCAATGAGGATGCAATCAACAGACTTCCACAGATAGAGTGCAATGTTCTGTTAGATGAATTTCCTACCGTTACGGAAACAAGAAAAGCAGTTCAACAACTATCATCTGGCAAAGCCCCAGGTGCAGATGCAATTCCTGCAGAAGTTTACAAGGCTGGGGGGCTACCCATGGCAGAGAAACTGACAGAGTTGTTTCACTGTATGTGGAGAAAGGAGGCTATCCCACAAGAATTTAAGGATGCATCCATAATCCACCTATACAAGCGGAAAGGAAATCCTCAAGTCTGTGACAATCACAGAGGCATCTCCCTCCTATCAATTGCTGGGAAGATACTTGCAAAAATTCTGTTGAATCGTCTGAATGTTCATCTTGATCAGACGGGACTTATCCCAGAAAGTCAATGTGGATTCAGAAAAGACAGAGGGACAATAGACATGATCTTCACAGCAAGACAGCTTCAGGAGAAATGCCAAGAACAGAATGTAGATCTATACATGACGTTTGTTGACCTCACCAAAGCTTTTGACACTGTTAGTCGTGATGGACTCTGGAAAATCATGGCCAAGTTTGGCTGTCCACCCAGATTCATAGCAATGGTGCGGCAGTTTCATGATGGCATGCAGGCACGTGTGCAAAATGATGGAGAGTTCTCTGAACCATTTGAAGTAACAAATGGGGTCAAACAAGGCTGTGTTCTGGCACCAACACTGTTCAGCATGATGTTTTCTGCCATGCTTATGGATGCTTTTCAGGACAGTGACACTGGTTTTCCAATCAGGTACCGTTTTGATGGCAACATATTCAACCTCAGAAGGTTGCAAGCCAAAACTAAGGTCCAGACTGATGTGCTAGGTGAGCTCCTCTATGCAGATGATATGGATAAGAATGCCAGCACAGAGGCAAAAATGCAAAGAGCCATGGATCAAGTCTCACAGTCATGTGATAACTATGATCTCACAATCAGCACAAAAAAAGACAGAGGTTGTACACCAACCAGCGCCCGGAAAGCCATATAATGAACCAACCATCACTGTGAATGGGCAAAAACTGAAAGTTGTTGACAAGTTCACCTACCTGGGAAGCACTCTCTCCAGAGCAGTGCATATTGATGATGAGATCACTGCCAGAATTGCAAAGGCTAGTGTGGCATTCGGACGACTCCGTGCAAATGTCTGGGAGCGAAATGGAATCAAGCTTGACACCAAGCTGAAAGTCTACAAGGCTGTGGTACTGCCAACCCTCTTGTATGCATGTGAGACCTGGACAGTATACCAACGCCATGCAAAGAGACTTAACCATTTCCACTTAAGCTGTTTGAGAAAGTTGTTAAAAATCAAGTGGCAGGACAAGATTCCAGACACAGAGGTCCTGACGAAAGCAGGGATGCAAAGCATGCATACAGTCTTAAAGCTAGCACAGCTAAGATGGACTGGCCATGTTATAAGAATGCCTGATGCGTGACTTCCAAAGAAAGTTTTCTATGGAGAACTACAGGAGGGAAAGCGCTCTCAAGGTGGCCAGAAGAAACGCTACAAAGACACCCTCAAAGCCTCTCTGAAGGATTTCGAAATACCAATGGGGTCCTGGGAACAGACTGCACAGGAGCGATCAAAGTGGCGAGGTCTCATCAACAAAGGAGCAGCTCTTTATGAAAAGAAGAGAATCTGTGAAGCTGAAAGAAAGCGAAGAGAGCGCAAAGCCAAAACAAATGTGCCACCATTAGACTCTATGACATTGACTTACTCTACTTGCAACCGACAGTTTAGAGCCAGAATTGGCCTAGTCAGCCATCAAAGAACTCACCAACACACATCAGCACTATTCAAGAAATAATGATGGTCTTTCTCATTAGTGAGAGACGAACTATCCCACATTGTTTTGCTTCATTTAACCAATGACATGACACAGTTTTTATCAAGTAGTATGTAATTTATTCCCTTGAGTTGACTAAATAAAGTTAAAGTTTACATTAACAATTTATGATGCTTTTATAATGTTTTGTCATTGTACATGTATTATCCATTAAAATACAAAATCTGGTACATACCTGAATATTCACAAACACCCCATGGTATGTTTCGTACAAAGTTTTATTTGCCTTTGGTTTCAGGGGAACCTCAAACGGGATCTCTGTTTTACCATTCGGAAACTTGCCGGGTTTAGCCATTTCCAATGTATAATTCAACAACTGTATTGGCTGCAAAAAAGTCAAGTAAACAATAATTTACATGTGAGCCATATCAAGAGGGAAACAAATTTTTGCCTGTGCGAAAACAAAAAGGCGCAAATCAGCTGTAGCTTGTCAGATCTGGTACAACACAATGTCATGTGGTTGAAGTAGTTTGTAATCATGCACTTTGACCTATACGGCTATAGAATTAAGTTTAAATCTTAGTGTGACTACATTTATGATATAAAAAAACATATAAAATCCATTATACCTTCAATGAATTGTAGAAAGCTTCAAAGACACCAACACTTTTGGCACTGAGCTGTAGGTTAACTGACCCCTCCATAGTGAGCGTGAGGCCCTGATGGGGCAGTTCTCCCTTGCTTTGTATGACTACCACACCAGAAACCAACTCCTGTAAAAAACACATCAAAAAACAATATATAGACACCAATACAATGAACAGAAAAGAAAGACTCTTCCTTCATATCAAATTTTGGTACTCAACTGCAGGTTAACTGACCCCTGCATAGTGAGTGTAAGCTCCTGAATGGGTAGTTGCCTGTTGCTCTGCATGACCACCACACCAGAAAGAAAGAGAAAGAGCAAAAAAAAAACAACAAAAAACATAACAATAATATCAAACCCATTGTAGTAACAACATTGTTTCTATTCGTATAGGTGTGACAGCATATTGAAATTCAATTTCAATACACTGTCACACCTATAGGAATAGAAACAATGTTGTTACTTCAATGGGTTTTATAAATGTTGTTCCCATTGTTGTAATGCCTAATGGTTACCTTTATTGGAGTCGATAATGCAAACTTTAAGTGATGTTAATCTCTCCTATGCAATGTAAAATCTGGCAACGATAAAAACTAGCACTCACCCAGTCGCCCAATGGGAGTGAAAATTGGTCTGAACAAATGAAAAATCTCTCATGATCACCCAGTCTTGGAAATAAGTGGGACAAAAAGTTTGTTTCTCATAGCCATGAAAACTAACAACATCTGTATTTTTTGGTTATTTTTTACCAATACTGAAGTCACTTTTCACATTGCACAGACTAAAAGAGAAATCACTTTTCTGTTGCAGTATTACATAGATATGAATGCATTACTACCTAGTTGGTAGGCTTGGTAGTAACATTATTTCTACTATAGGAAAATCAAGGAATTTTCTACTATTTAGCATTCAACTGTAGATTGACCCAAACCCTCCTAACTAAGTTAGCATGAAACTATGATCAGAATCAGAATAGTTTACTGGTGAAACGTCAAACTGACAATACCACACCAGGGGGATGGGGCTTGACCGGAGGGGATTAGTCCTGAGCTCTCACAAGAGAAGTATTTTTAGACACAAAATCATCTGACAATTCAGCAGAGGAGATCAGAGAATCAGGGAGTTCATTCCAATCTCTCATGGTCTGGGGGAAGAAACTGTGTAAATAGGCATTTGTATGATGGGGTAGGTCTCCCTTGCTCTGTATCATCAACACACCAAACATATGCTCCCGTGGTAAACCGTCAGTACACTGCAATAACCTCACTGATTCTCTTATTACCATGGCTGAAATGTCAGATGATTGCTTGTCAAAGTGCCCCCTCTGCTTGTACATGCTAGGTGTCATATTTCCATTCAAATTAAGCCCCTGTTTAAGTACATGTACTGTTATTTGGAGTGACACCAGAAAACAATTCACAGTGAAATAAATTTTCCTTGTTAAAAGGAACGCTTGGCTAGTCTGTATAAAACATTATTTCGTCTATACTGCAAAACTGGTCCCGGATCTAAATTCTTGGATGGGTTCCCATATGGGGTCCCATATTTTGATCAAAATTTCATATATTCGAATTCTTTGGATAAACGATGATTTACTTCATTGAAATGACCTTATAAACTACACACGCATATGATAGTGCCTTTTTGATGACCGTAAAAAATGGTCTTGGATTTTGGTCCCGGGTTTTACTCCTTCCCCAGCAGAAGACTTCCTAGACCATTCCATATCACAAACTAATGTTGAACTTTGCTTAACCTGCCAGCTCTGGGTTTTTACTGGCTCATTCTTGTGGTAAATACAACGTCATATCTGCAAGTTTCCTGTTCTGTTTATAGAGCTGCTGAAAACTCACTCTGATAATAAAATTCAAATACTTCAAGTCCCAAGTATTAAATGCACAGAGAAGCCCACAAAATACCATTAATCCCATGTGCAAGCGTGGATCAAAATATGACTAATGAGAACATTTGCTTTTGCTATGCTTCATGCAGACAACTTAGGCACTGTTTAAATGTGGCTGTTAAATTATAAACAATGTAAACATTTATTTCTGTTGGTACTGCAGTGCGTTGGCTCAATAGATTTATTACTAAGTGCAGCTATTAACATTATGCTATAAAGTTCAGAAGCTACTTTAGGTAACAACAATATGTTAATTTTAGATCCACTAGCTTAATTCTCCGCGGAAAATACAGTGGAGCAGCTAAAAGACTTCCTCGGTGAATACAATCGTACTTGGTCGGACCTTGGACTAGTTCCGGGTTGTAGCATTATCCGTCCAGAATCACGTATTCATTTCATTAGAACCAGTCTAATTTCACATGGTATATGTTTACCTCCGCACCGGTATATGTTTAGAGCCAAGCACGTCATTCTTCCCACAAGTCCTAGCGAGCACGTCTGGTTGCCGTTTTCAATTGCTTTATAATGCGACAAGAGTAGCAAAACATTACGACTGGAACCAGGCCCCTGGCTGTCAAAGGGAAACCCCACAGATTGAAGGAAAAGACCCCGCAGATTGAAGAGAAATCCCCATTCCGTCTCAACTGCTTGGCGCTTGACAGCGCCAAGCAAAAATGACCCGCGAAAACACATGACAATTAGATATTTTGAGTAAGCTACACGAAACTACGTCGGGATTTTTTCTTATCAAACAAAAATATATAAAGTGAAAGTCCTGTATCGTCAAATGTATTTTCCAATCATTCTTACCCCTTCTTTATAAATCTTGTTTACTTTTTTCAGGCGGATATCTAAGTTCGCCATTTTGTCCAATTAAGATCATGTGACCTTTCTACGTCTATTTACATAGTTATCGTGTCTAATATTTTCTACAATTACCGTATTCGTTCTAATTAGCGCACATGCTCCAATAAGCGCACACACTGGTCGTTTCTGAAAAATATGCGCGTAAGCGTACACTGCTCGACTAGCTTATTGGTATTTCATACCAGTTTTAGACATTAATGACATTAATAGGCTACCACACGCATTCTTAAATGATCAGTAATATTTCGCGATGATTGAAACACTTATATGGCATCACCACTAATATTTTTGACAAGGGTATTTCAGATTTTTGACAAGGGTATTTCAGCAGTCTATAATTATGTTCTTTATATTCGTAGTGTGCGCTAATTCGAACGATTTTTTGTTACCTTAACTTTAAGATATTTTTAAAAGTTTAGCGCACTGTGCGCTAATCAGAACGAATACGGTAAATCAGGCACAATGTTGAACGAAATTCTACGAAATCATTTTAACTATGAGACTTCCATTGAAACGTTCACCGAAGTTTGACCGACTGGATTTTCACAAATTTATCTTGAACACAGACACTCTGAAACTAAGAAACAAGACAATTCAGTCACTTAGTAGGCCCATAGGCTTATACACTTCACTCCACGCAGTGACGCAGTCCCCCAAAGTAGCAAGCTCTTTTCACGCTATTGCACTGCTCATCTAGTCGATTCAATCCTTGCATCTGATAGAGTCGACCTGAAAACATCAGATCAGATCACAACTGATATTCTGTATTCTTCACCGCACAAGTCAGTTTAAATGACACATCGTTATCGTGTTTTACAATATTTAGTCTATATAATATAACAGTTGTTCCAGGAAAGTTAACATTTTGAGATTTAAAACTGAGTACAGCATAAAATGTTTCTTGATTACATCTATCTCAGTCAACAGCTATGGTCAGCTATGGTCATATTGAGGCGTTATTTCCATATTATGAGACTTATACCCATTATATGAATATAACAATTTTATTTTTTTCGAAAATTTTGCTCTTTCTCTGCACTTTTATCTGCCAGTAGCTAGGCCAAGGTATGAAATTTATGTGATGAAAAATGTTAGTATCGCCAGATAAAAGGATTTTTCCCAAACATTTTTTAAGAACTAAACGTGTTCCCTAACCTTTTCCCATGTGTGTATAAGGCAAATAAAGAAAAAAAAAACAAAAAAAAAAAAAAAAAAAAAAAAAAAAACAAACAAATAAATTAAAACCTTCAAGGGTGGGAATCGAACCATGTGCCAATCTAAACAGTATGTTTTGTGGTTTGGTGACGAAAATTCGACAATGTGGCATTCCAGGAACTCCGGACCCCCAATCCCAACCCTATTCCTCGAGTCGCCCCCCCCCCCCCCCCCCCGTGCCACAGGAACGTTTGTTTACTGACTTATAACAGTGAAGTTCTTGCAAGGGAGAATACTTTTCCGTTTTTGGATGGTGACGTTCCTCGTCGTGCTTCTTATGGTGTATACATTTCACAACTTATTAGGTTTGCTAGAGTCTGCAATCATGTTACAGACTTCAACGCTCGAAATAAATCTTTAACGGCCAAACTTCTCCAACAGGGCTATCGGTATCATAAACTTCGAAAAACCTTTTCTAAATTTTATCGTAGACACTATGAATTGATTTCCAAATATAATGTTGGGTTAAAGACGCTTTTAAGTGAGGGTCTTTCGGAGCCAGAATTTTATGGTGACTTGGTTTACAAATTTAAGAAACTTATAGGAAGTAATGATTTTTCTTTTCAGTTTAGAAAAATCATAACACGTTACAGACGTATAGGTTATAACTTGAATGTTATGCGACAGTCTGCATGCTTAGTTTTTAACCCAATCACGGTTGATAACTATGCTGCCTTCTGTAATTGCACGCCGGTGGGTCGGGCGTCAGACTCTATGATGGCCCCGACTTAAAGCTATTCATTTTAGTTGGTTGGGGCCGGAGCTTCTTGTCTGTTGCTTGGCCCACCGGGGTCCAACTGATGTTTTTCTTTAGCTCCGGAGTTAGTAAGTTATTTGGCGCCCAGGGATCTCCATCGTCGGGCAGCTTACTGAATCTGTGAGTCCTGGTTTTTGATTCATCAGGATGTTTATCATGATTTATTTGTTTGTTCTTGATGATTCATTTACTAGTTAGAGATTCACCACGAGGACCGAAGAACTAACTAAATGTTATGAACCACTGCAGAAGCTGAGGGTGAGGTTACGGCCGTGTAAAATCGATTTAAACCCGCCAGTAACTTTGTGTTACTGATCGTTCCAAGTCGACACTTCTGTGGTGGTTCTTTTTGTTTTATGTCTTGGTGTTTAAAATATTTTTTGTGCTGTTGGCGCCTTATGTATGTTTGCATATTTTTAGTTAAGTTAAGGTAACCGAGTGGCCACCTATTGGGAAAATAGCTGCTCATTCGGCTTACGAAATGTTTTCATGGTATAAGTACCTGATTGTTAGTTTGGTTTTTTCCCACCTTGGTTTTTGGAGTGGGAGTCTTTTTCTGATTGCGCCTTTTCCTGATCTTTGCCTACTTGTACTTTTTTTCAATACAATGTCATTTTTTAAACTTTTTTTTTACTTTTAAATGAATAACTGGGTCGAATTATGAGTTTTATAAATATAATATTAAATTATAATAAGAAGATAAGTTCGAGCCAGTATCATAGTCTTCGATACAGTAGCAGCTTATTTCCATTGTTTCATTAAGTAGACAATCACCACTTTTCCCATTTGAAATTCGCTTTATATCTAAATCATTGCAAGCGGATGCTAAAGCCAACAAGTCCGTTCAGCCCGGCATGACGAAAAACTGCCAATTTCTACTACTACTACTACTATGCTAAAGCCAAGGCTGATTAATACGATGATATATTTCACATTTATTAGACGGTGCAAAAGAAAAATGTTTTAAATTTACATTTTGTTATATCGATAAATCAAACCGCGTCAATAAAAGTCCTGCATTTGAGAAAAAAAATGAAATACACATTTCAGCTGCACATTCAGCTGCACATTAATAATTGCATGAGTTTAATTCGTTAACGTGGATACATGTATATAGTACAATTGATAAATCCAAGACCCCTTTAAACCAAGTGTATGAAACTCCACTGAGTTTCACGTAGCACTGCTCAAATAACCAATTAAACGGGTAGATATAGGGAGGAAAATTGAACAGCCGTTGCTAGCACCTTAACGAGTGCTAACTACTACCGGTTAAGCCTTAGATACAAGTATTGTGCAAACTTTCGCACACTTTGATTATTTGGAAAAGTTGATTATCGTCTAAAATTACTTCGGTTATTGTTAAAACTGTGTCAGGCATGATTCCGTGAAGAGAACCACCTATGGTGGTTTTAGCTTTCACCCATTTAAATTAATAAAATTAGGACAATGTATATTGGATAGTTTGAGGAATAGAGATAAGAAATTTGACAAATTAATTGCAGGAATACCCGGTTGGGGAATAGTTCTGGGTGCGGGATGGGTTCGCCAAGCAGAGAAGCCGCCATCTTGACGGAGAAGTTTCCCGACAATGTGTCAATCAGTGATTTGTGTGACTGTGGGTGAGTAAACACGAAAGGCCACCAGTCCTCTCAACCCCATCCCCCGATGCATGTCTGTTTCAGACCAGCCGGTAACGGACTAGCGGGTAAGGCTAAAACCGACTCGAGCATGGTAATCACGCCCGAATGCATTCCAACCCAGTCGAATCTGTTATTTGTCTATTCAAAAGCATATTGAGGTTAGGGGTTAATAGCCCCTCCTCTCCTTCCCCATTTTCTCTGAAATCCATGTATGAATGGTCGGTTCTTACAGAACCCACACTTGGGCTGTTCTCATTTAAATTGTTTTCATGTAATTACATCCGATGAGCTTAATCGTGAAACCTGGGGACCAGATGACCATTATTTGAACCGGTGACAATACTTTTAAAAGCTATCTAATTGACTGAAATATGTGAACATCGATTTGTATTCCATTATCTTTCATATACCATTATACCAATGCTTACAAATGATTTGAGAATAAATGAGCATTTATCCTATAAGTATATGTCGATCCCCTATCAAAGGTTGCCATAGTTGGAGATTGTGGAATGCGAATTCGATCTTTCAACAATTGTTGGTAAAAGCATTAATAAACTGTGCGCTATCTTAAATATACTGCTTGAAAAAAGAAACGCACATTGGGTGAAACCATAAAAGTCCATTATCACTAACATGTGCTGTATGCGAAGCACATCATAGAATCGAGACATTAACGCCTTATACACCGGTCATATGTTACCACGGCCCCCACCTACTGAGAAGGGTGGGGGTTAGCCGGGCTAAAGTGCGGGGCAATTACTTTTTGATTGTCCCCACAGGCCACTGAAATCTGAAAAAGTCATAATCTTCGCCCTTCCCCGTAGGTGTGGGTGGGGGGTGGGGGTGGGGTGAGGGGGGGGGGGTAGGGCAGTGGTTACAAACGACTGGTGCCGCATTACCCTCACATTTATTTAGAACATCCAAAACAAGGATGATGATACAAACTATTTGGTTGCTTAACTTGGGTTTTTACAGCCCTTTAACAGGTAATTAAGCATGATGAGGCAACAGAGACAAATGCAAAGATGTGAGAGTATTTATTTGGTTATAGTGCTTTCATTGTAAAGATTGGTATGGCTATGAGTGCATCACTTATGTCAAAATACGTGCTTATTACCAAAACCAAAGCTTGTTATGTTAAAACCAAAATAATTCAACATTATCAATTGAAAAGGGATTAATCAAAAATCCGTTTAAAACCAAATATTTGTACCCAAAACGCACAAGTACACTGGAACAGCCCGTTCAAATCGAAGACCAATCGATTGATAATTAAACATTTCAAACTTAAATAACATCTACCATTCTTCCGTAAGCTTTTGAATTAAGCTTAAATTTATATTGACATAGTCAATCGATAGGTCGTGGTTTTTGAAAGAATATACATAAAGATACATCAAAGTTGGCATTTTAAGGCTCATTCAACTAACATATCATTAAAATTGATCACATAGGTAAACAAAACAGCCAAATCCATTGAAGCTACTGTTGAAATATGAGCAATATTCTAATGAATTAGAATACCATCGAATGATTTTAGAATAATCACTTTGCACTTCAAATAAAGTTTTCAATATAGATATTGAAGTGGTTCCATCTGGTCAAAATTAATCGAGGCTTTAAAATATATCTGTGTTATGGAAACAAAATCACTAGGAAATGTAAAAACGTGCTTAAAATCATTACGAAAACACACCCATTTTTCAGCTTTGACATTCGCTGAGGCGGTGACCGCGAAGCTGATCAGCGCCTTTGTTTTCGCTACTCGGATAGTACAATTCCTCCTCTACTTAACTCCAAAATTTCAAGCTTCTAGCCGCCTGCTAGAACTGTGACTGTACAGCCTAATTTGTATCGGACCGGTTCGGAAACCACATTGTTGGTTTTCCCACGGGGCGGCTCATATAAAATTACATAACAAGGACATGCCAAGTTAACCTGATGCACACACTTGGAAATGCGTAAATGCAAATGCTGTAGCTAGACAAAAAACCTTGCAAATACTGCCATACCATTCTTGGATGTATACCTGAAATTTCATAATTCAAAGTTCCCTGGAAAACATGCTGATGCATTTAACGCTCTGTTACAGGTTGCTTGTGAATTTTAATGAAAACTATTGTAAAGCAAATTCGATTTCATAAACGTAGACGTAAATCAATTCAATTCACAATAGGGGTGTCTATAGCTATCAAAACATTTTATGGTCAACATGCAATAAAGGCATCGGTACAGTGGAATCATAAAACATCAGGAAAGCATGTCCGTGAAATGTATACCCCCGTAAACCCCACTTTCATACAGAAAAAAGGGAGGGGGGTTGCAGGGGTATACCTCATTTTCTTATTTTGATCCAAAACATATATTATGGGTACTCGTAAGAACCGCCTCGCCGACAAAACGTCCCACGAATCGTCACGAATTTATTTGATTTTTTTCTTTGAAATCGTAGCTGAAACGTAATCGGTTCGTGAAGTTCTTAACTAATTCGTACAGTTCGGAGTAAGTTCCTGCAGTTCGTGGGCCAGTCAGAAATACGTGGCCAAAATTTTGAACTGGTCAAAATTTTGGTCACGAATATTTCCGACAAAAAAATTGTTGATTCATAACAAAGTCGTAGTGCAATCCGTGACATCGTAACTGGCTCTTATTTGATTCGGATACATTTCGGGAATTATAGCTATATACACTGATATATTTAGTGTTACAGAAGATCGCATCTTTGATGGAAATGCATGTGAATACACAAATAGCGACCGTGGACGTATCCTTTAGGGACCTCTTTATTTTTCCCCATCAGGGAAAATCATCTTATTATGGCAGTCCTTTGATTTCTGGATCATATTGCAGGGGTTATAAACCTTATCAACAGTGGTACCCCTTTAGCTCCTTCAGAAGCTGTCCCTTTAACATAAAAATGCTATTCTCCTAGTTTCTGTTTTCAGTCGGCACAAGAGACGTAAAGAAATGATGCCTAAGCCTAGACGTCAACGATCTTATCCAGATACGTCGGATTACAAAGCAACGTTTGTGCAGAAAAATATACGTCCACGTTCTAGCAAAAGACCGCCCCCTTCCCCACGTGACAGAAATCCCCCGCCCATGGCATTCGCAACCAATCAAAGAGATGATTTCAAAGGTCACGAGACAACAGGACGGCCTCCTGATTTTGCTCCCGTAAGTCATAGCCCTGGACAACATATCACTACATTTAGTTTATAAAACTTCATAATTATGTTATGAAATTGTTTATTTCGACCTTAAAACCGTAGATATAGCCTCCTTGCAATCAAAATTCCTATTTCCATTTTTTTCTTTGCACTGATTTGCAGACAGGCTCTGAAGTGCTAGCTATGGGAGGCAACGTAAATTGAAAGCGACATGGTCAACGAATCAAATTTCGAATGAACCATGTGTTTGCCACATCCCCTTCAAGGACGGTGCCTTTAATAACAAGACTGTTCAAACTTGCAATTAGCATACTTTAAGTTAGTAGAAATAATATGAAAACCTTCGAGGTCCGACGTCAGTTTGTCCATTCGTATCAAAATGCAAATCATACATTTATGTTGCTTTTATCATGATTTTTTGTTCTACGCCCTGTAAATTTGATTCCAGAAAGAAACATACGAGCCACCAAATGTTCCTTTGGAAAAGGATACATATTATACCCAAGAATTTATTAATAAACAACCGTTACCGGAAATCCGTCGCTTTGAACCACCACGAGAGAACTTCCGAAAATCAAGTGCTAAGTTTGATGGTCGAACCACCTACAAAGATAACCACAAACACTGGGTGGGACAGAAACAGGTCCCCTTCGGCGAACTACCCAGCTTTGCAGGTAACAGTGAAACAACCATACTTTAATTTCAGGGTTGTATTGGCTCGGATCCAATTTAGGCCCGTGATCCTATTGCTGATTGATTAAGATGTAAGTTTTACAGAAACCTATCATCATGGGCAGAGCGATGTCCAATAAAAATAAGGAAAATGCTGCAACTTTTGGCCCGAAAATATGCAGAATTCATGTCATGGATGTCGGACTAGAGGCATCATCTGAATCTACTTAACAACTTCGCTTTATTTCTAATCTTGTTTTTCTATATTTAAATGTATTACGTGGGCTGTCAGGAAAGTTTTGAGCCCGTTTCTGAAAATTTTCCGGACAATCCTCGTATTTGTGATTTATTAAATAAAATAAACAAATTAATCTGTTTACAGGTTCCATATTGTTTCCCACGAAGGAGCATGTAAGCAACAGTGTGACTAAAACATCATTCCAAGGAGAGTTTGCTAAAAGACCAGATATGATAAGACTAGCCGATGCTAATATCAAATTAGAGGGTATGCGCGACATAGCTTCAATATTCAACTTTAGTAGTACACAAATCCTACAAAATTACATGTTGACTAAATAATGTAGACAAGAGAATTTTTCCACTCAAAAGTTTTAGAATTGTCGTTTCTACGCATTTCACTCCGTGAGTTCGGGCTATTATTTGATAATGATTTTTGTAATCTTTCTGCCAAAGAAACCCTAGAATGCATGTGAATAGAGTGAATAGAAAAAAGACATCGACAAACTTTCCTTCCTTCCTTCCTTCCTTCCTTCCTTCCTTCCTTCCTTCCTTCCTTCCTTCCTTTCTTTTATTTTTTTTCCTTTTTAAATCATTTTAGTCTGGAAGACAGGGTTTGGATTCTGACTTTGTATTCCAATTCCGTAACATTGCTTGCTACTACATTTGTAATTTTCACAAGTATAGATTAAGACAATCTTTTATGCCTCTTGCAGGAGATATTATGTTGCAAACAACCCACCGAGACACCTACAAAGAAATCAAAGGCGTTCACCGCCCGACCCCCATTGTCAACGAGTCGGACCTAGCCCGACATAAACCCCGGGGTAAATTCTCCGGGGAGACGCAGTTCAAGCACGACTTCGGTTGGAACACGGGGAAACAGCCCATGCCCCCTCCTGCTGCTAGGCCGGCACCCGATACACTAGACTTAAAGTTTGACAACATGTAAGTCTTTCAGAGATTTTTTCCAAGGATTAGTATATATTGCATTATCTGATTATGTTGGAATGCTGCTCTTGTGATAAATTTTTGGATTCTATGCTTATTTTTCGTAAAACAAGTCAGTTCTCGGGGCTGGGTAGTTCTGTCTCTCTGGATCCACTTTTTGAAGCAATGAGAAAATTAATGTACACCAAATTTTCAACTTGCGGCTAAGTTACACTAGAGTGTGTTGACAGGGTGTTGTCTGTAGATCTATGCAATTTGGTGCATTATGGTGGGGACGGGGGGTCCTTTGTACATTACAGAACTAAACTCATCGGAAAAATAGGTGGTGCTTTCACTCCCAATACCAGGCATATGCTACATACTCTTACTCATAGCTGAAAACTAAAGACAAGTACGGATGCACAGGCGGGCATGGGTTAGTTGGGTTTGTTTGCCAGTGCGATTGTGATTATAAGTTATTATTTTATACTTTACAGTGAAAACCAATGTATATCAAAACTTGATAAAATTGGTATTTTCATTGATATGAAATTTCACTGATATCAAATCTCACTGATATCAAAAGTCACTAGTGACTGATATCAGCCTATAGCTCCACTGTAGCCTGAAGAGGAACTACTTTTTCATTTTAAAGTATAAAATGAAAAGAAAATTTGCTTTTTTTTTCGGTGAATACCCAATATATTTCATCGAGTGAGTTGAAGATATCAGAATTTTCACGAGTGCGCAGCTTTGATATCTATATTTTTGGTTCCAGGAGAAGTTTTGAAACGGAACAGCGTAAGATATACCGTGGACATGACGTTATAAAGAACCCTGTCCCCAAGTTGTGTAAGCTAGAAGATGAGATGTATCGCCCACCACATGAACCCATGGAGGCCGAGACTTGTAATAAGGTAAGCTTCACGTACTGACAGTCCCAATGTACTTTTGTTCTGGTGGCTTTTTGGGTTTCTGTTTTTGCGACAGCGTGTTTAAAAACTATTTCTGTGGCTTCAAAGTTCAAATACATGTAGCTGAATAATCACCATTTGGAAAGAATCAGTCTCTCAGTTGGCTGCATATCTTATTTGTCAAACATGATAATTATGTAATGAGTCTTTGACATCCATTTTAAATAAAAACTTTGTCATCATATTAAAACTGCTTTCATTTAGCACCATCTGTTCCAACAACATGTACTTGTAGGCTACGATTTATTTCGACCAGAAATACTCTTCTTTGAATTGGATCACTTTAAGTATAATTATTTTATCTTTGTAGAGAGATTACAGACCGATAGATCTATCCAGAGCTCACATCTCCCAGGCTATGATTCCAACACAGAAAGTACAGCGGTCGGATGCCAAGTTCGAAACCCATACAAGCAACAAAGATTTCTTCAAGAACTGGGGCGCCCCGCCTCGTGTTCGATATGGTGACTTCCACGAGAACCGACCGTATCTTCCGCCGAGGAATAAATTCGAGGGCGAAAGCGTTGCTCAAGCGTCGTTTACTCCAAAGAAGTACGAACCGGTCAAAGACTTTGCACCCGAACATAAGCCGGTTGCTAAAGAAGGCACTTTCGATTTTAATACCGTTACCCATACGACGTATCAAAAACCGGAAGTGAAACCCTGTAAAGCTGCGATCTATATCATGCAGCAGGAGTTAAAGCGTCAAAAGGCTGCAGAGCAATATGGCGGGCAACCGACCAGTCTCACTATAGCTGCAAAATCATAGAACTTTAATTTATCAAATTATTTTTTGTGTTTTGATAGATGCATCCCAGCAGGCACATGACGTCAGAATGACGTCAGATCAACGTCGATGCGACGTATGACGTCGATGCGACGTTGATATGACGTCATTATGACGTCATGTGCCCTCTAAGATAAGCACAAAGTTTGTAATGATAACTGAAGGCCACTTTCTTTCCACCTTCCTTAAAAACTGGTTGTATGGGTACACAGCCCACATGGCGACGAAATTGCTTCTGATATGAAGTAAAATGCTCTTGTCATGTGTTTTTATAAGTCCATTCCCAGGGAAAGATTCTGGAATATTAATTCTGCAGTGCCTCGTTAAGTCTGAATAACTTTTATAGAGAAAGTTAGGATCGGGTTCCTTGGCGCAAAAAGAGGCATTTTTACGATTTTTCCTTGTTCTGGGGTGTCTTAAAAGGGTGTTTTAACATATTATCAAAACTGATGTGTTTTCTTATGTTGTACAGATGGTCTTAGACCATAAATTTTATTTTCAAGACGGCTCACTTGCAAATGCTTTCACAGGCGGAAAATTTGGGGTTGTACTTTTTTTTTTCTTAAACGTTTTGTTGCAGTTTCTGGGCCTGCATGTATATGCACACTTGTATCAGGATTCATTCTGATTATCAGTATTACACAATTGTAGTGCACTATTTTACAGTATACCTGACATGAGACGGGAATGGCTTGCCATTTTCCCGGAATTTGACTCTTTATTTGGAATACCACCAATAATCCTGAACAAGTGGTTTGAAAGAAAGTTTGTAGGTAAGATGGTTCTTTTAGGGTATTGTCGTATTTTTGCGCTTTGCATGTTGCTTTTTATGTTCGTATGTGATATATATACAATGTTATTTCATGTAAACAAAATGCATTTGAAAACTGTGATGGACATATCGTTATGGCAGTTAACCTTTGTTTTGAATCTTAATAAATTTTAACACCATATTTATTTGTTATTCTTTTTCAATACCTTGACATTCAATAGACTTGAGCAAAATGATCCCTTAAAGTAATTATCAACAAAATCTCCCTTTACACATTACGAAATCTTGCCCATTCAATAAACACAGGGATTTTCTGTAGCTGTCAAAAATTTGAAAATTTCATCAGAAAAATAAAATGATTGTTTAATATTTTTGATCAAAACATTGATTGTGGGTACTCGTTAGAACCGCATAACGTGAACCCACAATCAATGCTTTGAGCATGAATATTAAAAGTATTGATTTTTTTTTCAATAAAATTTTCAGTTTTTATAGCTGAAAAAAATCTATGAATGCTGCATGGGCATTTTTTCGTAATGTGTGAGGGGGATTCTGTTGATTATTAATTATTAGGGATAATTCATCTCGTCTTCACAAACACGTACATTGTTCGTGCTCACTTATACTGAAAAAAAGTTATAAGAGGCCACTTTTCAAACTAAATTCTTGTGTCAAAGCCATGTTCAAAATTGTACGATTGTTTGGCCTAAAGATGTGTTTTTCAAGTAAGTAAAGTTCCAAAGTGTTCAGAAATAAGTTTCTTTCACTAAACGCGTTTTTGGATTAAAAATGCAAAAAAAAAACAACAATGTTTTTGAATAAAAAATTGGATATTGCATAACATTTATTGAAATTGGGTACGGGTATCATCAAAGGGGTCCTTCCGGCTTAGACCGGTAGACTTTTTACGCATTTTTAACAATCGCTATTTTTGAGATTTTTTGGAAAATTCATCAATGTGCATCTTAAACATGTTAATCCCTGTTAAATTCGCTTGATGAGGCATGGAAATGAGAGATATAACCCGAATGAGCTATTTTAGACAATTTTCGAGGACAAACAGGTCACGGCTGCCGCATACTTCCGGTTTAAATGCCAATTTTTAACGAACAAAATAACAAAATTGGTGGATGATTTTTTAAATTTTCAAAGTTTATCTGTGTATAGTACTAGACCTTAACAATCGCTGAAAATTTCAATTCCGATGCAACCAGAGATGAACAAAAGTTTGTATACAAATTGCCTGCAAAAAGCTGAATTCCTGTTATTGATGTTATTGTCTTCTTGCATGTACAAAACAGAAACGAAGATTCTTATTGCAGCAACACATCTGACTTAATTTTATCTTGCATCATGGCAGTCAGTAGCACTTGCAAATAAATTAAAATGTAAAACACAACGTCATAGTATGACATTTAATTTGATGTTAATCAAGTGTGACTTTTTGAAAAGAGGGTACCTTTACTCATGCTTCGTCTGTGTGAAAAATATCACGCATTTTAGAATGCAGAAACTCACAGAGACACTGTTAGGCATTGGTTTATTCATTTGATCATGAATTTTAATTGATTGCATTTTACTTTCTGAACTAGACGAAAAAATATCAGGTGGCCTCTTATTACTTTTTTTTTCAACTATATAACACAGGCTAGGTTTAATGAAGAACATTTTTTTTTTTCAATTAGCATCAAGTACACATTTGAAATGGGCACATAAAAGGTTCTTCTTTATGTACGAGATATAATCCAGGCTGTCATATTGACCACAAAAAATGGACATTTTAGAAGACTATGTTGGGCCCACTTTGTTTTTCTTCTTTCCGAGTGCTCGAATAACCCATATCACAAGAAACCACAAAACCAACTGCGAAAAGAAAACAAAACAAAAATATATACGTGTATATAACACGAACGTCAAGTTAGTTGTCGGTTGTCGGTTGACGGTTGACTATTCAAAAAACTAAGTTATTTTTGGTCAACTTTGCACTTAGCTTTTTTCTGCCACTATTCGATCTTAGTTTTTTTTGTGTCAAAATCAAAGTTTTTTCTATGTTGGAAAAAAAATCGAACTTAGTTTTTCGAATAGTCAACCGACAACTAGTTGTCAGTTGACTATTCGGACTTAGTTTTTTTGGGTCAAAATCAAAGTTTTTTCTATGTTGGAAAAAAATCGAACTTAGTTTTTCGAATAGTCAACCGACAACTAGTTGTCAGTTGACTATTCGGACTTAGTTTTTTTGGGTCAAAATCAAAGTTTTTTCTATGTTGAAAAAAAAATCGAAATTAGTTTTTCGAATAGTCAACCGACAACTAGTTGTCGGTTGACTATTCGGACTTAGTTTTTTTGGGTCAAAATCAAAGTTTTTTCTATGTTGGAAAAAAATCGAACTTAGTTTTTCGAATAGTCAACCGACAACTAGTTGTCAGTTGACTATTCGGACTTAGTTTTTTTGGGTCAAAATCAAAGTTTTTTCTATGTTGGAAAAAAATCGAACTTAGTTTTTCGAATACTCAACCGACAACTAGTTATCGGTTGACTATTCGGACTTAGTTTTTTTGGGTCAAAATCAAAGTTTTTTCTATGTTGGAAAAAAATCGAACTTAGTTTTTCGAATAGTCAACCGACAACTAGTTGTCAGTTGACTATTCGGACTTAGTTTTTTTGGGTCAAAATCAAAGTTTTTTCTATGTTGGAAAAAAATCGAACTTAGTTTTTCGAATAGTCAACCGACAACTAGTTGTCAGTTGACTATTCGGACTTAGCTTTTTTGGGTCAAAATCAAAGTTTTTTCTATGTTGGAAACAAATCGAACTTAGTTTTTCGAATAGTCAACCGACAACTAGTTGTCAGTTGACTATTCGGACTTAGTTTGTTTGGGTCAAAATCAAAGTTTTTTCTATGTTGGAAAAAAATCGAACTTAGTTTTTCGAATAGTCAACCGACAACTAGTTGTCAGTTGACTATTCGGACTTAGTTTTTTTTGGGTTAAAATCAAAGTTTTTTCTATGTTGGAAAAAAATCGAACTTAGTTTTTCGAATAGTCAACCGACAACTAGTTGTCGGTTGACTATTCGGACTTAGTTTTTTTGGGTCAAAATCAAAGTTTTTTCTATGTTGGAAAAAAATCGAACTTAGTTTTTCGAATAGTCAACCGACAACTAGTTGTCAGTTGACTATTCGGACTTAGTTTTTTTTGGGTCAAAGTCAAAGTTTTTTCTATGTTGGAAAAAAATCGAACTTAGTTTTTCGAATAGTCAACCGACAACTAGTTGTCAGTTGACTATTCGGACTTAGTTTTTTTGGGTCAAAATCAAAGTTTTTTCTATGTTGGAAAAAAATCGAACTTAGTTTTTCGAATAATCAACCGACAACTAGTTGTCGGTTGACTATTCGGACTTAGTTTTTTTGGGTCAAAATCAAAGTTTTTTCTATGTTGGAAAAAATCGAACTTAGTTTTTCGAATAGTCAACCGACAACTAGTTGTCAGTTGACTATTCGGACTTAGTTTTTTTGGGTCAAAATCAAAGTTTTTTCTATGTTGAAAAAAAAATCGAAATTAGTTTTTCGAATAGTCAACCGACAACTAGTTGTCGGTTGACTATTCGGACTTAGTTTTTTTGGGTCAAAATCAAAGTTTTTTCTATGTTGGAAAAAAATCGAACTTAGTTTTTCGAATAGTCAACCGACAACTAGTTGTCAGTTGACTATTCGGACTTAGTTTTTTTGGGTCAAAATCAAAGTTTTTTCTATGTTGGAAAAAAATCGAACTTAGTTTTTCGAATACTCAACCGACAACTAGTTATCGGTTGACTATTCGGACTTAGTTTTTTTGGGTCAAAATCAAAGTTTTTTTGTATGTTGGAAAAAAATCGAACTTAGTTTTTCGAATAGTCAACCGACAACTAGTTGTCAGTTGACTATTCGGACTTAGTTTTTTTGGGTCAAAATCAAAGTTTTTTCTATGTTGGAAAAAAATCGAACTTAGTTTTTCGAATAGTCAACCGACAACTAGTTGTCAGTTGACTATTCGGACTTAGTTTTTTTTGGTCAAAATCAAAGTTTTTTCTATGTTGGAAACAAATCGAACTTAGTTTTTCGAATAGTCAACCGACAACTAGTTGTCAGTTGACTATTCGGACTTAGTTTGTTTGGGTCAAAATCAAAGTTTTTTCTATGTTGGAAAAAAATCGAACTTAGTTTTTCGAATAGTCAACCGACAACTAGTTGTCAGTTGACTATTCGGACTTAGTTTTTTTTTGGGTTAAAATCAAAGTTTTTTCTATGTTGGAAAAAAATCGAACTTAGTTTTTCGAATAGTCAACCGACAACTAGTTGTCGGTTGACTATTCGGACTTAGTTTTTTTGGGTCAAAATCAAAGTTTTTTCTATGTTGGAAAAAAATCGAACTTAGTTTTTCGAATAGTCAACCGACAACTAGTTGTCAGTTGACTATTCGGACTTAGTTTTTTTTGGGTCAAAGTCAAAGTTTTTTCTATGTTGGAAAAAAATCGAACTTAGTTTTTCGAATAGTCAACCGACAACTAGTTGTCAGTTGACTATTCGGACTTAGTTTTTTTTGGTCAAAATCAAAGTTTTTTCTATGTTGGAAAAAAATCGAACTTAGTTTTTCGAATAATCAACCGACAACTAGTTGTCGGTTGACTATTCGGACTTAGTTTTTTTGGGTCAAAATCAAAGTTTTTTTCTATGTTGGAAAAAAATCGAACTTAGTTTTTCGAATAGTCAACCGACAACTAGTTGTCAGTTGACTATTCGGACTTAGTTTTTTTGGGTCAAAATCAAAGTTTTTTCTATGTTGAAAAAAAAATCGAAATTAGTTTTTCGAATAGTCAACCGACAACTAGTTGTCGGTTGACTATTCGGACTTAGTTTTTTTGGGTCAAAATCAAAGTTTTTTCTATGTTGGAAAAAAATCGAACTTAGTTTTTCGAATAGTCAACCGACAACTAGTTGTCAGTTGACTATTCGGACTTAGTTTTTTTGGGTCAAAATCAAAGTTTTTTCTATGTTGAAAAAAAAATCGAAATTAGTTTTTCGAATAGTCAACCGACAACTAGTTGTCGGTTGACTATTCGGACTTAGTTTTTTTGGGTCAAAATCAAAGTTTTTTCTATGTTGGAAAAAAATCGAACTTAGTTTTTCGAATAGTCAACCGACAACTAGTTGTCAGTTGACTATTCGGACTTAGTTTTTTTGGGTCAAAATCAAAGTTTTTTCTATGTTGGAAAAAAATCGAACTTAGTTTTTCGAATAGTCAACCGACAACTAGTTGTCAGTTGACTATTCGGACTTAGTTTTTTTGGGTCAAAATCAAAGTTTTTTCTATGTTGGAAAAAAATCGAACTTAGTTTTTCGAATAGTCAACCGACAACTAGTTGTCAGTTGACTATTCGGACTTAGTTTTTTTGGGTCAACATCAAAGTTTTTTCTATGTTGGAAAAAAATCGAACTTAGTTTTTCGAATAGTCAACCGACAACTAGTTGTCAGTTGACTATTCGGACTTAGTTTTTTTGGGTCAAAATCAAAGTTTTTTCTATGTTGGAAAAAAATCGAACTTAGTTTTTCGAATAGTCAACCGACAACTAGTTGTCAGTTGACTATTCGGACTTAGTTTTTTTGGGTCAAAATCAAAGTTTTTTCTATGTTGGAAAAAATCGAACTTAGTTTTTCGAATAGTCAACCGACAACTAGTTGTCGGTTGACTATTCGGACTTAGTTTTTTTGGGTCAAAATCAAAGTTTTTTCTATGTTGGAAAAAATCGAACTTTTTTTTTCGAATAGTCAACCGACAACTAGTTGTCAGTTGACTATTCGGACTTAGTTTTTTTGGGTCAAAATCAAAGTTTTTTTCTTTGTTGGAAAAAAATCGAACTTAGTTTTTCGAATAGTCAACCGACAACTAGTTGTCAGTTGACTATTCGGACTTAGTTTTTTTGGGTCAAAATCAAAGTTTTTTCTATGTTGGAAAAAAATCGAACTTAGTTTTCGAATAGTCAACCGACAACTAGTTGTCAGTTGACTATTCGGACTTAGTTTTTTTGGGTCAAAATCAAAGTTTTTTCTATGTTGGAAAAAAATCGAACTTAGTTTTTCGAATAGTCAACCGACAACTAGTTGTCAGTTGACTATTCGGACTTAGTTTTTTTGGGTCAAAATCAAAGTTTTTTCTATGTTGGAAAAAAATCGAACTTAGTTTTTCGAATAGTCAACCGACAACTAGTTGTCAGTTGACTATTCGGACTTAGTTTTTTTTGGGTTAAAATCAAAGTTTTTTCTATGTTGGAAAAAAATCGAACTTAGTTTTTCGAATAGTCAACCGACAACTAGTTGTCGGTTGACTATTCGGACTTAGTTTTTTTGGGTCAAAATCAAAGTTTTTTCTATGTTGGAAAAAAATCGAACTTAGTTTTTCGAATAGTCAACCGACAACTAGTTGTCAGTTGACTATTCGGACTTAGTTTTTTTGGGTCAAAATCAAAGTTTTTTCTATGTTGGAAAAAAATCGAACTTAGTTTTTCGAATAGTCAACCGACAACTAGTTGTCAGTTGACTATTCGGACTTAGTTTTTTTGGGTCAAAATCAAAGTTTTTTCTATGTTGGAAAAAAATCGAACTTAGTTTTTCGAATAGTCAACCGACAACTAGTTGTCGGTTGACTATTCGGACTTAGTTTTTTTTGGGTCAAAATCAAAGTTTTTTCTATGTTGGAAAAAAATCGAACTTAGTTTTTCGAATAGTCAACCGACAACTAGTTGTCAGTTGACTATTCGGACTTAGTTTTTTAGGGTCAAAATCAAAGTTTTTTCTATGTTGGAAAAAAATCGAACTTAGTTTTTCGAATAGTCAACCGACAACTAGTTGTCAGTTGACTATTCGGACTTAGTTTTTTTGGGTCAAAATCAAAGTTTTTTCTATGTTGGAAACAAATCGAACTTAGTTTTTCGAATAGTCAACCGACAACTAGTTGTCAGTTGACTATTCGGACTTAGTTTGTTTGGGTCAAAATCAAAGTTTTTTCTATGTTGGAAAAAAATCGAACTTAGTTTTTCGAATAGTCAACCGACAACTAGTTGTCATTTGACTATTCGGACTTAGTTTTTTTGGGTCAAAATCAAAGTTTTTTCTATGTTGGAAAAAAATCGAACTTAGTTTTTCGAATAGTCAACCGACAACTAGTTGTCAGTTGACTATTCGGACTTAGTTTTTTTGGGTCAAAATCAAAGTTTTTTCTATGTTGGAAAAAATCGAACTTAGTTTTTCGAATAGTCAACCGACAACTAGTTGTCAGTTGAGTATTCGGACTTAGTTTTTTTGGGTCAAAATCAAAGTTTTTTCTATGTTGGAAAAAAATCGAACTTAGTTTTTCGAACAGTCAACCGACAACTAGTTGTCAGTTGACTATTCGGACTTAGTTTTTTTGGGTCAAAATCAAAGTTTTTTCTATGTTGGAAAAAAATCGAACTTAGTTTTTCGAATAGTCAACCGACAACTAGTTGTCAGTTGACTATTCGGACTTAGTTTTTTTGGGTCAACATCAAAGTTTTTTCTATGTTGGAAAAAAATCGAACTTAGTTTTTCGAATAGTCAACCGACAACTAGTTGTCAGTTGACTATTCGGACTTAGTTTTTTTGGGTCAAAATCAAAGTTTTTTCTATGTTGGAAAAAAATCGAACTTAGTTTTTCGAATAGTCAACCGACAACTAGTTGTCAGTTGACTATTCGGACTTAGTTTTTTTGGGTCAAAATCAAAGTTTTTTCTATGTTGGAAAAAATCGAACTTAGTTTTTCGAATAGTCAACCGACAACTAGTTGTCGGTTGACTATTCGGACTTAGTTTTTTTGGGTCAAAATCAAAGTTTTTTCTATGTTGGAAAAAATCGAACTTTTTTTTTCGAATAGTCAACCGACAACTAGTTGTCAGTTGACTATTCGGACTTAGTTTTTTTGGGTCAAAATCAAAGTTTTTTTCTTTGTTGGAAAAAAATCGAACTTAGTTTTTCGAATAGTCAACCGACAACTAGTTGTCAGTTGACTATTCGGACTTAGTTTTTTTGGGTCAAAATCAAAGTTTTTTCTATGTTGGAAAAAAATCGAACTTAGTTTTTCGAATAGTCAACCGACAACTAGTTGTCAGTTGACTATTCGGACTTAGTTTTTTTGGGTCAAAATCAAAGTTTTTTCTATGTTGGAAAAAAATCGAACTTAGTTTTTCGAATAGTCAACCGACAACTAGTTGTCAGTTGACTATTCGGACTTAGTTTTTTTGGGTCAAAATCAAAGTTTTTTCTATGTTGGAAAAAAATCGAACTTAGTTTTTCGAATAGTCAACCGACAACTAGTTGTCAGTTGACTATTCGGACTTAGTTTTTTTTGGGTTAAAATCAAAGTTTTTTCTATGTTGGAAAAAAATCGAACTTAGTTTTTCGAATAGTCAACCGACAACTAGTTGTCGGTTGACTATTCGGACTTAGTTTTTTTGGGTCAAAATCAAAGTTTTTTCTATGTTGGAAAAAAATCGAACTTAGTTTTTCGAATAGTCAACCGACAACTAGTTGTCAGTTGACTATTCGGACTTAGTTTTTTTGGGTCAAAATCAAAGTTTTTTCTATGTTGGAAAAAAATCGAACTTAGTTTTTCGAATAGTCAACCGACAACTAGTTGTCAGTTGACTATTCGGACTTAGTTTTTTTGGGTCAAAATCAAAGTTTTTTCTATGTTGGAAAAAAATCGAACTTAGTTTTTCGAATAGTCAACCGACAACTAGTTGTCGGTTGACTATTCGGACTTAGTTTTTTTGGGTCAAAATCAAAGTTTTTTCTATGTTGGAAAAAAATCGAACTTAGTTTTTCGAATAGTCAACCGACAACTAGTTGTCAGTTGACTATTCGGACTTAGTTTTTTAGGGTCAAAATCAAAGTTTTTTCTATGTTGGAAAAAAATCGAACTTAGTTTTTCGAATAGTCAACCGACAACTAGTTGTCAGTTGACTATTCGGACTTAGTTTTTTTGGGTCAAAATCAAAGTTTTTTCTATGTTGGAAACAAATCGAACTTAGTTTTTCGAATAGTCAACCGACAACTAGTTGTCAGTTGACTATTCGGACTTAGTTTGTTTGGGTCAAAATCAAAGTTTTTTCTATGTTGGAAAAAAATCGAACTTAGTTTTTCGAATAGTCAACCGACAACTAGTTGTCATTTGACTATTCGGACTTAGTTTTTTTGGGTCAAAATCAAAGTTTTTTCTATGTTGGAAAAAAATCGAACTTAGTTTTTCGAATAGTCAACCGACAACTAGTTGTCAGTTGACTATTCGGACTTAGTTTTTTTGGGTCAAAATCAAAGTTTTTTCTATGTTGGAAAAAATCGAACTTAGTTTTTCGAATAGTCAACCGACAACTAGTTGTCAGTTGAGTATTCGGACTTAGTTTTTTTGGGTCAAAATCAAAGTTTTTTCTATGTTGGAAAAAAATCGAACTTAGTTTTTCGAATAGTCAACCGACAACTAGTTGTCAGTTGACTATTCGGACTTAGTTTTTTTGGGTCAAAATCAAAGTTTTTTCTATGTTGGAAAAAAATCGAACTTAGTTTTTCGAATAGTCAACCGACAATTAGTTAGTTGTCAGTTGACTATTCGGACTTAGTTTTTTTGGGTCAAAATCAAAGTTTTTTCTATGTTGGAAAAAAATCGAACTTAGTTTTTCGAATAGTCAACCGACAACTAGTTGTCAGTTGACTATTCGGACTTAGTTTTTTTGGGTCAAAATCAAAGTTTTTTCTATGTTGGAAAAAAATCGAACTTAGTTTTTCGAATAGTCAACCGACAACTAGTTGTCAGTTGACTATTCGGACTTAGATTTTTTGGGTCAAAATCAAAGTTTTTTTCTATGTTGGAAAAAAATCGAACTTAGTTTTTCGAATAGTCAACCGACAACTAGTTGTCAGTTGACTATTCGGACTTAGTTTTTTTGGGTCAAAATCAAAGTTTTTTCTATGTTGGAAAAAAATCGAACTTAGTTTTTCGAATAGTCAACCGACAACTAGTTGTCACTTGACTATTCGGACTTAGTTTTTTTGGGTCAAAATCAAAGTTTTTTCTATGTTGGAAAAAAATCGAACTTAGTTTTTCGAATAGTCAACCGACAACTAGTTGTCAGTTGACTATTCGGACTTAGTTTTTTTGGGTCAAAATCAAAGTTTTTTCTATGTTGGAAAAAAATCGAACTTAGTTTTTCGAATAGTCAACCGACAACTAGTTGTCAGTTGACTATTCGGACTTAGTTTTTTTGGGTCAAAATCAAAGTTTTTTCTATGTTGGAAAAAAATCGAACTTAGTTTTTCGAATAGTCAACCGACAACTAGTTGTCAGTTGACTATTCGGACTTAGTTTTTTTGGGTCAAAATCAAAGTTTTTTCTATGTTGGAAAAAAATCGAACTTAGTTTTTCGAATAGTCAACCGACAACTAGTTGTCAGTTGACTATTCGGACTTAGTTTTTTTTGGGTCAAAATCAAAGTTTTTTCTATGTTGGAAAAAAATCGAACTTTGTTTTTCAAATAGTCAACCGACAACTAGTTGTCAGTTGACTATTCGGACTTAGTTTTTTTGGGTCAGAATCAAAGTTTTTTCTATGTTGGAAAAAAATCGAACTTAGTTTTTCGAATAGTCAACCGACAACTAGTTGTCAGTTGACTATTCGGACTTAGTTTTTTTGGGTCAAAATCAAAGTTTTTTCTATGTTGGAAAAAAATCGAACTTAGTTTTTCGAATAGTCAACCGACAACTAGTTGTCAGTTGACTATTCGGACTTAGTTTTTTTGGGTCAAAATCAAAGTTTTTTCTATGTTGGAAAAAAATCGAACTTAGTTTTTCGAATAGTCAACCGACAACTAGTTGTCAGTTGACTATTCGGACTTAGTTTTTTTGGGTCAAAATCAAAGTTTTTTCTATGTTGGAAAAAAATCAAACTTAGTTTTTCGAATAGTCAACCGACAACTAGTTGTCAGTTGACTATTCGGACTTAGTTTTTTTGGGTCAAAATCAAAGTTTTTTCTATGTTGGAAAAAAATCAAACTTAGTTTTTCGAATAGTCAACCGACAACTAGTTGTCAGTTGACTATTCGGACTTAGTTTTTTTGGGTCAAAATCAAAGTTTTTTCTATGTTGGAAAAAAATCGAACTTAGTTTTTCGAATAGTCAACCGACAACTAGTTGCCAGTTGACTATTCGGACTTAGTTTTTTTGGGTCAAAATCAAAGTTTTTTCTATGTTGGAAAAAAAATCGAACTTAGTTTTTCGAATAGTCAACCGACAACTAGTTGACAGTTGACTATTCGGACTTAGTTTTTTTGGGTCAAAATCAAAGTTTTTTCTATGTTGGAAAAATCGAACTTAGTTTTTCGAATAGTCAACCGACAACTAGTTGACAGTTGACTATTCGGACTTAGTTTTTTTGGGTCAAAATCAAAGTTTTTTCTATGTTGGAAAAATCGAACTTAGTTTTTCGAATAGTCAACCGACAACTAGTTGACAGTTGACTATTCGGACTTAGTTTTTTTGGGTCAAAATCAAAGTTTTTTCTATGTTGGAAAAATCGAACTTAGTTTTTCGAATAGTCAACCGACAACTAGTTAGACAGTTGACTATTCGGACTTAGTTTTTTTGTGTTAAAATCAAAGTTTTTTCTATGTTGGAAAAAAATCGAACTTAGTTTTTCGAATAGACAACCGTCAACCAGTTGACGGTTGACTATTCGGACTTAGTTTATTTGGTTCAAAATCAAAGTTTTTTCTATGTTGGAAAAATCGAACTTAGTTTTTTGAATAGTCAACTGTCAACTAGTTGACAGTTGAGTTTTCGGACTTAGTTTTTTTGGTTCAAAATCAAAGTTTTTTCTGTTGGAAAAATCGAACTTAGTTTTTCGAATAGTCAACCGTCAACTGACTAGTTCGGACTTAGTTTTTTAGGTCAAAATCAAAGTTTTTTTCTATGTTGGAAAAATCGAACTTAGTTTTTTGAATAGTCAACCGTCAACTAGCTGACTGTTGACTATTCGAACTTAGATTTTTTTCTATGTTGGAAAAATCGAACTTTGTTTTTTAAATAGTCAACCGTCAACCAGTTGACGGTTCACTATTCGGACTTAGTTTTTTTTGTCAAAATCAACGTTTTTTCTATGTTGGAAATATAACTTAGTGTTTTGAATAGTCAACCGTCAACCAGTTGACGGTTGACGGTTGACTATTCGAACTTCGATTTTTTTGGTCAAATTCGCACTAAGCGTTTCTCTGCTACTATTCGAACTTATTTTTTTTTGGTCAAAATTAAATTTTTTTCTATGTTGGAAAAATCGAACTTTGTTGGTAGAATCGAGTTGACGGTTGACTATTCGAACTTAGTTTTTTGGTCAAATTCGCACTTAGCTTTTTTCTGCCACATCGCTCATCAATTTTATGTCGATTCGAACTATTGAGAGATCCACAACGAGGACCGAACAACTAACTAAATGTTTTGAGCCACAGCGGAAGATGAGGGTGAGGTTAGGGCTTTGTAAAATCGATTTAAGCCCCCCCCCCCCCAGTAATTTTGTATTACTGATCGTTCCAAGGCGATACTTCTGCTGTGGTTCTATTTTTTCCTTAATGCTGTCGAGTCAAAATTTTGGCCTTTTTGGCCTTATGTGCGTTTTCATTTATTTTAGTTCAGCTTTGGTAACTGGGTGGCCGCCTAGTGGGAAATAGCCGCTCACTCGGCTTACGAGGTGTTTGCATATTATAAGTACACGTTATAAGAACCTAAGTGTCATTTTTTTCCCAGCTCGGTTTTTTTGGGTGGGTTTTTCAATCTGATTGCGCCCTTTCCTGATCATCGCCTATTTGTACCTTTTTATTAGCCAGTCTCAATTTTAACTTAGTTCATTTTGAAAAGTCCAATAGCCAACCAGTTGACGGTTGACTATTCGAACTAAGGTTGTGTTTTTATCATTTATGTTGGTCAAATTCGAACTTATACATTTATATATTTTTTGGAAAAATCTAAAGTTTTTTGAACAGTAAATATCTAATATTCTGAGTTCCATAGCCAACGCATCTCGTCATTAAACTTGAGATAAGTTTTTGAGGTTTCAGACGATTCATTCGAAAAGCCGAGCATATGTAGTTAAACCATTTTGACAGCCGACCTGTGAAAATCAGGCATCAGACTTATTTCGTTCACCTACAATTGCGTGAAAACTGGCAAAGGGTTCATTTTGAAAAATGAAGGAAATCAGTGATTTTGACGATTTTTTTGCTAAATTAAATCTAATCTAGTCCGCGTTTTGCCCTGAAAAAGCACCCCTTTTCCGCGATTTTTGGAACGAGCATGGTTTCAGAAAAAAAATCAGAGTGCCACCACCGGGCGAAACACATTCAGAAGTGAATTTCCGATAGCTGCAATACACTTTATTCAATAAGGCTAGGTTGCCAATACAAAATAAAGCATATCGTTGACATGTGCAGTAACGTCTACCACATGACCAAGTGACATTGAACGCCTAAAAACAAGCAATTTTAGGGTATTGAAAATCAGTACCAATTTCTGGCATTGAGCTGTAGATATCAACATTGATGTTGCCACCATCTCATTGGACGACCTTCCACGATTTGAACTGAGTGAAATGCTTGAACCCGAACGCACCGGGTACGGAAAAACATTTTTGTACCCTGGGGCGTAGTTCCGCGCATGCACACTAAAATCTCATATTTGATAACACACAAAGATTTTCGAGACGTCTTTATTATGATAGGACATAAACGTTTCCACATAACTGACCAATCTAAAAGATGGGAGGAAAAATATAGTTGCGTTTACTGTGGAACTCAGTATAGTCAAAAGTCAATTATTTATATTTTCTTATTTTGTTCCACATAAAAATTTACATTGAGAAGGGTTTATTCATAACAACGCAGTTGAGTTTTTAAATACATCTTTGATATAATTAGCATCACAATAGAGAACGTCAGGGTCAATGAAAACATTTCTTTCAATGTGTTTAAGTAGTCCGTTTAAACCTTAGTCACAAATTGGCGTGAGAGACAAACTCGTGGAGAGCGTTTTGTTTAGCCCCAGCATGCTAGACATATTGGACGTACATTGTGTTGAACATTTTACGCCTTTTGAAAGTTTTGCAGGCATTTATTTCGCGTTCTAAAGGTGTATCTGAGAGAATACTAGCGCTCTAGAAACTTATCCCGGCGTACGTGGAAAGTATTCCAAACTTAGTCCGAGCGTACACCTGCTGGTTCAAGTGTATTATTGGAGACACCTCACCAGCTCCTAACTCCGACATTAACATGTTAAGAGCTCAACAGATCGACAGCTTGACATGTAGGTAGGTCGCCAGGTTGACAGGTCGACAAGTTGACAGGTCGTCAGATTGACAGGTATACAGGTTGAGAGGTTGACAGGTGGATATGTCTACAGGTCTACAAATTTATAGACAGATCGATGTTCCCCTGCTGCCTTATAACTTTTGCCTCACTTCCATGTTCTCATGTATCTTCCATGTTCTCATGTATCTACTATTCGCCAGTCAGGTCAGATTAACTGTCACTGTAACATGTAATCAGTACTACCTGTTGTCATGCGGTGCAGATGGGGCTCGTTAGCATTTGAAGGCAATTGATCTAGGAGTTTTGTTACTTCTCCACACAAAAATCTAGCTGGGCAGGGGAACTCATTAGTCTTGGTTGACAGTCCTCCTACGAGTTTACAGGTCTCTAAACAAAACATAAGAAAGGGCAGCAGATGGAGCTTTTCAGCTGTGGCCAGCAATTTATCTAGGAATTTGTCAATCCACAATAGAACCTGTGTGTTATGATATGTTAGCTGGGTAGGGGGAACTCAATACTCTTGGATGACAGTCCTCCTAGTAGTTTACAGGTCTCTAAACAAAACATAAAGAAGGGCAGATGGAGCTCTTCGGCTGTGGTCAGCAATTCATCTAGGAAACGGCAATTCCAAAATCAAACCTGTGTGTCTGGATATGCCTGGTCAAGATATTCAAACACTGTTTCGGTAGATGCAGCGGAATAAATCACCTGATTCGATGGTTCAGAAAGCGATACAGCAGCATGTTGTGGAACATGCATAGTGTGAATAGGCACTAACGGTCATCCAGATGAGGTGAAATTACCTAGACGACATTATTTCTGCATCACACCGCACAAACAAGCTTATCCTTCATTGCGACTTTAAGCTAGACTTTATACAGACTACCAGACCTGGGAAGGAGTTATCGGTCCAGACGGAATTGGAAAGTGCAACGGTGCCCAATGGTCTTTTGCTTCTAATGAAGTGTGCTGGATATGATCTTCTAATCACCAACACAGTCTTCCGCCTACATGATAGGAACAAAACATCCTATATGCATCCCCGCTCCAAACACTGACATCTCATAGACTATGTCATGGTGCGGAGAACAGGCAAACAGGGTGTCAAATTGACAGAGTTCTGGACAGATCATAGACTGGTTGGTAGCAAACTCAACCTAAGAATCCAGCCTGCGAGGAGACTATAAGGTAAGAAAGCTCCTAAGAGACTGGATGTCTCAAAGCTGAATAAAGACAGCATGAGACAAGATTTCTTAGAACTTCTTAACAATCATTTGCAACCAACTGAATGCAATTAATGTCACTTCAGATGACCCCGAAGAAAACTGTACAGTCTTCCATAAAACTACTCTAGGGCATCCATCTCGCAGATATCAAGACTGGTTTGATGAGAATGATGACAAAATTCAGATGCTTCTTGAAGAAGGGCACCAGTCACAAGGCACATCAAGATGATACCAACTCAGATGCTTCTTGAAGAAGGGTACCAGTCACAAGGCACATCAAGATGATACTAGCTCAGTTGCTTCTTGAAGAGGGGTACCAGCCACATCAAGATGATACTAGCTCAGTTGCCAAGAAAGCAGCCTACAGCAACATTTGTAAGACAGTCCAGACAAAGCGTAGGAAAATGCAAGATTCAAGGCTGAGGAAGACAACAGAAGTAATTCAGTCTTTGGCAGATAGAAAGAACATTTAAAAATTCATGATGCGCTGAAAACCACTTATGACCAAAAGAGTTCTGAAGCCACCACATTGCTCAGAGCAGATGGAAGTACTCTTCTCACAGATAAAGAGACTATATTGGAAAGTTGAGCAGAACACTTCAACAGTGTGCTTAATCGACCACCAAACACCAATGAGGATGCAATTGACACACGTCCACAGATAGAGTGCAATGTTTTGTTAGATAAATTTCCTACCGTCAGTGAATCAAGACAAGCAGTGCAACAACTATAATCTGGCAAAGCTTCAGGTGCAGATGTGATTCCTGTACAAGTATGAAAGAATAAGGGGCAACCCATGCAGAAGTATGAAAGGTTGAGGGCTACCCATGGCACAGAAACTGACAGAGTTGTTGCACTGTATGTGGGGAAAGGAGGCTATTCCACAAAATTTAAGGATGTATCCATAATCCACATGTACAAGCGGAAAGGAAATCCTCAAGTCTCTGACAACCACAGAGGTATCTCCTTGCTATACATTGATGGGAAAATACTGGCAAAAATTATGTTGAATCGCCTGAGTGTTCATCTTGATCGGACGGGACTTAACCGAGAAAGCCAAAGTGGATTCAGAAAAGACAGAGGTACAATAGACGTGATCTTCACAGCAAGACAGCTTCATGAGAAATGCCAAAAACAGAATGTATATCTATACATGACGTTTGTCGACCTCGTCAAAGCTTTTGACACTGTTAGTCGCGACGAACTCTGGAAAATCATGGCCAAGTTTGACTGTCCAGATTCATAGCAATGAAGCGGCAATTTCATGATGACATGTAAGCACGTGTGCAAAATGACGGATAATTCACTGAACCCTTTGAGTTAAGAAATGGGGTCAAACAGGGCTGTGTTATGGCACCAACACTGTTCACCATGATGTTTTCTGTCATAATCATGGATGCTTTTCAGGACAGTGACACTGGTTTTCAAATCAGGTACTGTTTTGATGGCAACATACTCTACCTTAGAAGGTTGCAAGCCAAAACTAAGGTCCAAACGGATGTGCTAGATGAGCTCCTCTATGCAGACGATATGGATATGAATGCCACCACAGAGGCAAAAATGCAAAGAGCCATGGATCAAGTCTCACAGTCATGTGATAACTATGATCTCACAATCAGCACAAAAAGACAGAGGTTGTACACCAACCAGCACATATTTTGATCTTGATCTTTATAAAATGATATCGGTTACACCTCTAACAGAAGTCAAGCAAAAAAAAATCGAAGTTGCACAGCAAAAGTGTACGAAAAACATATTCATTTCATTGAAAGACACATAATCTTAAATGGTGGCTACTGTCTGTAGCGTCTCCGCAATGCATAGTAATTCTGAATGAGGCTATTTAAAGTGTAACAGAGCTTAAGTGATTGCGCATGCGCATTGTTTGATTTTCCCATTTAAGCATATTTTTCTTCTGCATTTAATAACTCGGGCAATAAAAGAAAAATTATTTTTGCATCTGAATGTATGATATGTATGAAAAAATGGATAAAAAAGAGCTATTGAACAGAGCAGTAACTGGCCAGACTATGAGGGGAAGTGACTGTGTCCTTTCTTTTTCGGCTCAGTATATAAATTTGACCCTAAACTTAATTTTTATACTTGACAGGATTTGCGCCTTAGAGGGGTGAACTAAAGTACCGATAAAATATACTGTATTTTTTTTTCATTCTAATACTCATAATCTGCTGAAGTTTTAACGTACCAATCGGGTCCAGAATTTTCAGAATATGTCTTTCTATCGTCACAGGCGCGTTTTTACCAACGCTAGGCCTGCTGCGCATGATAAACGTAAATTTAGCGTGTAGGTTACACGTCAACCCACGCCCGAACTTCTAATTTTTATACATGCTTAAAATCGTTTTGTGCCCAAATGTATATCGACGTAAAGCGACGTATACCAAGCGTCTCCAATGATCGTGTATCGAGTTATTATCGTTTTACCCAGGCACGTATCTCTAACATTTGCTAATTTTGCAAATTTGTTCATGTAAATTGCAACACGCCCGGCACACGATAGTGTCATACTCCAACATGTGACTGAAACTTCAGTCACTTATTGGCGACCTGTCAGATCTCATGGCGGAAGTTGACATTCAGGCGGAAGATGACCGCGCATGCGCAGTTCATGGCGGAAGTTAACATTCAGGCGGAAGTTGACCGCGCATGCGCAGTTCCGGTTCACTTCCACATCTTACAGCCCTTTCGGGTCTTACCGGACACCGGACGTGTATCGAAAATTGGCAAAGTTCGCAAACGTTAGAAGTACATCAGAAACACGGTTATAACTCGTTACACGCTCGTTGAACACGTTTATAGTACGTCACTGTACGCCGCTTAAATCGGTGCGCGTTTAGGCTCGAAAAATAAGCATGCATAAAAAATTTCAGAAGTTCGGGAGTGTTCCGTATTACCCACACACTACGTATACCTTCAATGTTCGTTACAGGCGCGTTGAATACCTTTTGAACACACTCATCGTAAGTTTTAAGCACGTCGTGTACGCGCCGTGTACGTTCCGATGTTTTGGGCATTTAATAAACGTTTCTGTAACGTGCCTCAAGCCTGCATGAGTCGCTTGTTTAGCGTATACTGCAGTCATGTAGCGCTCGAAAAACTCGTCCGTGGCGTTATAGACAGGTATATTTGATAATTCTAGTACTTGGTGGGTACCATAATAGTTCAACAGATTATAAGTTCCTGAGGAGAATTAAATTGAATGATTATCAGCTTGGAATTTTTGTTCATCCCTTTTAAGACGCAAGTCCTATGAATTATAAAGTTAAGGCGCATAATTATATATAGAAAGCATTACTATATAATTAACTGCAAGGAGAGGGTAAGGAGTGCAACAGGTGAACCAGATATATCCACAAATTCATCAGCATATCCAAGGCAGGTGGATAAAGTTTTGAAAGACTAGATGCAGCCCTTGCAATTCCACCACACCCTAATATTATCTCGGTTATATGCGCTGGTATCATATGGCTGGCACCGCACGCGCTTCAAACGTACAAACACGCTTGTAGGCCCGGAGTTCCTTTGGAACACTTTAAAGACATGTCGGGGATAAACTTCGCACAGCAGTTTGAAATGGTGTACAAAGGTCTATACGTGCAAGCTTTTCAACACGCCCTGCACACATTTGTCTCTCGTGCCAATGTCTGACTGAGGTTTGAGTTTTAAGAATTTTCACCTATACAAGGCACTTAGTACAAAACAATACAAAGATGATTTTTCTCTTTGAAAGAACAAAAGTAGACAAAAATGCAACGATTGCTCATTTAAGAGCCATAATATGCCCAGATGACAATTTCTAAGAATGACAAGGACAGCTCACTTCCAAGTCTTAATCCCATCTGACCTAACTGCTAATCATGCACATTTGTCACCCAAGCTTTTATGCATGACCTTGTTTCTCCTATTATGAAAAACATGGAATGAAGGATTGTGAAAAAATGCGCTAGCAACATTTTCTTCAAATAAAGTAAACTCCTCACTTAAAGTTGAATCCAGCAAATTTTCATAATATATCAGCCCCTGTATTTGATATGGTTTCCTGAAAGTCACCAGAGGACCAATGGTCCTGAGAACGCTCACCTGAGATAACAAACAAACAAACTTTGACCAATGTTTACTAACAGATAATCGAGGGAATGCCAAGTAGTCTCATAGGAGAAGAGGTTTGAATATTATGGTAATATACATTTACAATATGTATATTGCCCAGAGGTGTGGGCAAATGCGCCCCTGCAGAATCATCGATATCCATTCATATTGCCCATTATCTGCAAGATTCCCCCTTTAAATGACATTTAAAAGATTTACCATTCAAGTTCATAGGTTGACCTTGCCCTTTAATAGGTCAGTGTTTTCACAGGGTCATGGTTTATAAGTACATTGTATTTACTCTAGACCCCAGTACTACATTCCAAGTTTCGTTGAAATCGGTCGAGCGGGTCAGAAGAAGAAGAGTTTTAAGGGAGTTTTACCATATATGGGCATGGTAGACATCTTGGTCATGTTACCTGGATTATTGATAAACACATTGATTCCCCTTTCCATAGATGGTTTCTATAAAATTTGTCATTAATTGACCATGTGGTTTCAGAGAAGAAGATCTTCGAATATCATAGTAATATACATGTATATTGCCCGGAATGGGTAAACACAAACCCCTGTGGTTCATGTTTTTCCCAGAATCATGTATCTTCAGTCCATTTGCCCATTTCCTGCAAGTTTTTCCTTTCAAATAACATTTTAATAATTTTCCCCATTCAAATGCATGGGCGACCTAAGTTGACCTTGTCCTCAAATAGTAAAATAAGTCTAGGTTATCCAAATGTCATGATTTATATAAACATTGTAAAACTTAAGTCCTCAATGCTACATACCAAGTTTCATTGAAATCGGTCCCGCGGTTCTGGAGAAGAAGATCTATTAAGTTTTTTTTTACCATATATAGGCATGGCGGGCATCTTGGTAATGTGCTCTGGATTATTCATAATCACATTGATTCCCCATTCCCATTGATAGTTCCTACAAAATTTGGCTTGGATTGGCCAAGCGGTTTCAGAGTAGAAGAACTTTGTACATTTTAGTTATATACATATATATTGCCCTAGGTTTGTGAAAGACCAACTCCTGGGGGGTCCATTTTCTTTTCAGAATCATATATCTTCAGTCCATTTGCCCGTTTCCTGCAATGTTTCCTTCCAAACGACACTTTAACAATTTTCCCCATTCAACTGCAAGGGGGAACTATGTTGACCTTACCGTAAAAAGGTCAAGGTCATCCAAATGTCATGATTTATTAACACATTGTAGTACTTTAGTCCCGAATACTACATGCCACGTTCGTTTGAAATCGGTCCGGTGGTTCCGGAGAAGAAGAGTTTTAAAGTGTTTTTTTTTAAATATATGGCCATGGTGGCAAGTTCCCCCTTGCAGTTGAATGGGGAAAATTGTTAAAGTGTCGTTTGGAAGGAAACATTGCAGGAAACGGGCAAATGGACTGAAGATATATGATTCTGAAAAGAAAATGGACCCCCAGGAGTTGGTCTTTCACAAACCTGGGGCAATATATATGTATATAACTAAAATGTACAAAGTTCTTCTACTCTGAAACCGCTTGGCCAATCCAAGCCAAATTTTGTAGGAACCATCAATGGGAATGGGGAATCAATGTGATTATGAATAATCCAGAGCACATTACCAAGATGCCCGCCATGCCTATATATGGTAAAAAAAACTTAATAGATCTTCTTCTCCAGAACCGCGGGACCGATTTCAATGAAACTTGGTATGTAGCATTGAGGACTTAAGTTTTACAATGTTTATATAAATCATGACATTTGGATAACCTAGACTTATTTTACTATTTGAGGACAAGGTCAACTTAGGTCGCCCATGCATTTGAATGGGGAAAATTATTAAAATGTTATTTGAAAGGAAAAACTTGCAGGAAATGGGCAAATGGACTGAAGATACATGATTCTGGGAAAAACATGAACCACAGGGGTTTGTGTTTACCCATTCCGGGCAATATACATGTATATTACTATGATATTCGAAGATCTTCTTCTCTGAAACCACATGGTCAATTAATGACAAATTTTATAGAAACCATCTATGGAAAGGGGAATCAATGTGTTTATCAATAATCCAGGTAACATGACCAAGATGTCTACCATGCCCATATATGGTAAAACTCCCTTAAAACTCTTCTTCTTCTGACCCGCTCGACCGATTTCAACGAAACTTGGAATGTAGTATTGGGGTCTAGAGTAAATACAATGTACTTATAAACCATGACCCTGTGAAAACACTGACCTATTAAAGGGCAAGGTCAACCTATGAACTTGAATGGTAAATCTTTAAAATGTCATTTAAAGGGGGAATCTTGCAGATAATGGGCAATATGAATGGATATCGATGATTCTGCAGGGGCGCATTTGCCCACACCTCTGGGCAATATACATATTGTAAATGTATATTACCATAATATTCAAACCTCTTCTCCTATGAGACTACTTGGCATTCCCTCGATTATCTGTTAGTAAACATTGGTCAAAGTTTGTTTGTTTGTTATCTCAGGTGAGCGTTCTCATGACCATTGGTCCTCTGGTGACTTTCAGGAAACCATATCAAATACAGGGGCTGATATATTATGAAAATTTGCTGGATTCAACTTTAAGTGAGGAGTTTACTTTATTTGAAGAAAATGTTGCTAGCGTATTTTTTCACAATCCTTCATTCCATGTTTTTCATAATAGGAGAAACGAGGTCATGCATAAAAGCTTGGGTGACAAATGTGCATGATTAGCAGTTAGGTCAGATGGGATTAAGACTTGGAAGTGAGCTGTCCTTGTCATTCTTAGAAATTGTCATCTGGGCATATTATGGCTCTTAAATGAGCAATCGTTGCATTTTTGTCTACTTTTGTTCTTTCAAAGAGAAAAATCATCTTTGTATTGTTTTGTACTAAGTGCCTTGTATAGGTGAAAATTCTTAAAACTCAAACCTCAGTCAGACATTGGCACGAGAGACAAATGTGTGCAGGGCGTGTTGAAAAGCTTGCACGTATAGACCTTTGTACACCATTTCAAACTGCTGTGCGAAGTTTATCCCCGACATGTCTTTAAAGTGTTCCAAAGGAACTCCGGGCCTACAAGCGTGTTTGTACGTTTGAAGCGCGTGCGGTGCCAGCCATATGATACCAGCGCATATAACCGAGATAATATTAGGGTGTGGTGGAATTGCAAGGGCTGCATCTAGTCTTTCAAAACTTTATCCACCTGCCTTGGATATGCTGATGAATTTGTGGATATATCTGGTTCACCTGTTGCACTCCTTACCCTCTCCTTGCATTTAATTATATAGTAATGCTTTCTATATATAATTATGCGCCTTAACTTTATAATTCATAGGACTTGCGTCTTAAAAGGGATGAACAAAAATTCCAAGCTGATAATCATTCAATTTAATTCTCCTCAGGAACTTATAATCTGTTGAACTATTATGGTACCCACCAAGTACTAGAATTATCAAATATACCTGTCTATAACGCCACGGACGAGTTTTTCGAGCGCTACATGACTGCAGTATACGCTAAACAAGCGACTCATGCAGGCTTGAGGCACGTTACAGAAACGTTTATTAAATGCCCAAAACATCGGAACGTACACGGCGCGTACACGACGTGCTTAAAACTTACGATGAGTGTGTTCAAAAGGTATTCAACGCGCCTGTAACGAACATTGAAGGTATACGTAGTGTGTGGGTAATACGGAACACTCCCGAACTTCTGAAATTTTTTATGCATGCTTATTTTTCGAGCCTAAACGCGCACCGATTTAAGCGGCGTACAGTGACGTACTATAAGCGTGTTCAACGAGCGTGTAACGAGTTATAACCGTGTTTCTGATGTACTTCTAACGTTTGCGAACTTTGCCAATTTTCGATACACGTCCGGTGTCCGGTAAGACCCGAAAGGGCTGTAAGATGTGGAAGTGAACCGGAACTGCGCATGCGCGGTCAACTTCCGCCTGAATGTTAACTTCCGCCATGAACTGCGCATGCGCGGTCATCTTCCGCCTGAATGTCAACTTCCGCCATGAGATCTGACAGGTCGCCAATAAGTGACTGAAGTTTCAGTCACATGTTGGAGTATGACACTATCGTGTGCCGGGCGTGTTGCAATTTACATGAACAAATTTGCAAAATTAGCAAATGTTAGAGATACGTGCCTGGGTAAAACGATAATAACTCGATACACGATCATTGGAGACGCTTGGTATACGTCGCTTTACGTCGATATACATTTGGGCACAAAACGATTTTAAGCATGTATAAAAATTAGAAGTTCGGGCGTGGGTTGACGTGTAACCTACACGCTAAATTTACGTTTATCATGCGCAGCAGGCCTAGCGTTGGTAAAAACGCGCCTGTGACGATAGAAAGACATATTCTGAAAATTCTGGACCCGATTGGTACGTTAAAACTTCAGCAGATTATGAGTATTAGAATGAAAAAAAAATACAGTATATTTTATCGGTACTTTTGTTCACCCCTCTAAGGCGCAAATCCTGTCAAGTATAAAAATTAAGTTTAGGGTCAAATTTATATACTGAGCCGAAAAAGAAAGGACACAGTCACTTCCCCTCATAGTCTGGCCAGTTACTGCTCTGTTCAATAGCTCTTTTTTATCCATTTTTTCATACATATCATACATTCAGATGCAAAAATAAATTTTCTTTTATTGCCCGAGTTATTAAATGCAGAAGAAAAATATGCTTAAATGGGAAAATCAAACAATGCGCATGCGCAATCACTTAAGCTCTGTTACACTTTAAATAGCCTCATTCAGAATTACTATGCATTGCGGAGACGCTACAGACAGTAGCCACCATTTAAGATTATGTGTCTTTCAATGAAATGAATATGTTTTTCGTACACTTTTGCTGTGCAACTTCGATTTTTTTTTGCTTGACTTCTGTTAGAGGTGTAACCGATATCATTTTATAAAGATCAAGATCAAAATATGTGCTGGTTGGTGTACAACCTCTGTCTTTTTGTGCTGATTGTGAGATCATAGTTATCACATGACTGTGAGACTTGATCCATGGCTCTTTGCATTTTTGCCTCTGTGGTGGCATTCATATCCATATCGTCTGCATAGAGGAGCTCATCTAGCACATCCGTTTGGACCTTAGTTTTGGCTTGCAACCTTCTAAGGTAGAGTATGTTTCCATCAAAACAGTACCTGATTTGAAAACCAGTGTCACTGTCCTGAAAAGCATCCATGATTATGACAGAAAACATCATGGTGAACAGTGTTGGTGCCATAACACAGCCCTGTTTGACCCCATTTCTTAACTCAAAGGGTTCAGTGAATTATCCGTCATTTTGCACACGTGCTTACATGTCATCATGAAATTGCCGCTTCATTGCTATGAATCTGGACAGTCAAACTTGGCCATGATTTTCCAGAGTTCGTCGCGACTAACAGTGTCAAAAGCTTTGACGGGGTCGACAAACGTCATGTATAGATATACATTCTGTTTTTGGCATTTCTCATGAAGCTGTCTTGCTGTGAAGATCACGTCTATTGTACCTCTGTCTTTTCTGAATCCACTTTGGCTTTCTCGGTTAAGTCCCGTCCGATCAAGATGAACACTCAGGCGATTCAACATAATTTTTGCCAGTATTTTCCCATCAATGTATAGCAAGGAGATACCTCTGTGGTTGTCAGAGACTTGAGGATTTCCTTTCCGCTTGTACATGTGGATTATGGATACATCCTTAAATTTTGTGGAATAGCCTCCTTTCCCCACATACAGTGCAACAACTCTGTCAGTTTCTGTGCCATGGGTAGCCCTCAACCTTTCATACCTCTGCATGGTTTGCCCCTTATTCTTTCATACTTGTACAGGAATCACATCTGCACCTGAAGCTTTGCCAGATTATAGTTGTTGCACTGCTTGTCTTGATTCACTGACGGTAGGAAATTTATCTAACAAAACATTGCACTCTATCTGTGGACGTGTGTCAATTGCATCCTCATTGGTGTTTGGTGGTCGATTAAGCACACTGTTGAAGTGTTCTGCTCAACTTTCCAATATAGTCTCTTTATCTGTGAGAAGAGTACTTCCATCTGCTCTGAGCAATGTGGTGGCTTCAGAACTCTTTTGGTCATAAGTGGTTTTCAGCGCATCATGAATTTTTAAATGTTCTTTCTATCTGCCAAAGACTGAATTACTTCTGTTGTCTTCCTCAGCCTTGAATCTTGCATTTTCCTACGCTTTGTCTGGACTGCCTTACAAATGTTGCTGTAGGCTGCTTTCTTGGCAACTGAGCTAGTATCATCTTGATGTGGCTGGTACCCCTCTTCAAGAAGCAACTGAGCTAGTATCATCTTGATGTGCCTTGTGACTGGTACCCTTCTTCAAGAAGCATCTGAGCTGGTATCATCTTGATGTGCCTTGTGACTGGTGCCCTTCTTCAAGAAGCATCTGAATTTTGTCATCATTCTCATCAAACCAGTCTTGATATCTGCGAGATGGATGCCCTAGAGTAGTTTTATGGAAGACTGTACAGTTTTCTTCGGGGTCATCTGAAGTGACATTAATTGCATTCAGTTGGTTTCAAATGATTGTTAAGAAGTTCTAAGAAATCTTGTCTCATGCTGTCTTTATTCAGCTTTGAGACATCCAGTCTCTTAGGAGCTTTCTTACCTTATAGTCTCCTCGCAGGCTGGATTCTTAGGTTGAGTTTGCTGCCAACCAGTCTATGATCTGTCCAGAACTCTGTCAATTTGACACCCTGTTTGCATGTTCTCCGCACCATGACATAGTCTATGAGATGTCAGTGTTTGGAGCGGGGATGCATATAGGATGTTTTGTTCCTATCATGTAGGCGGAAGACTGTGTTGGTGATTAGAAGATCATATCCAGCAAACTTCATTAGAAGCAAAAGACCATTGGGCACCGTTGCACTTTCCAATCCCGTCTGGACCGATAACTCCTTCCCAGGTCTGGTAGTCTGTATAAAGTCTGGCTTAAAGTCGCAATGAAGGATAAGCTTGTTTGTGCGGTGTGTTGCAGAAATAATGTCGTCTAGGTAATTTCACCTCATCTGGATGACCGTTAGTGCCTATTCACACTATGCATGTTCCACAACATGCTGCTGTATCGCTTTCTGAACCATCGAATCAGGTGATTTATTCCGCTGCATCTACCGAAACAGTGTTTGAATATCTTGACCAGGCATATCTAGACACACAGGTTTGATTTTGGAATTGCCGTTTCCTAGATGAATTGCTGACCACAGCCGAAGAGCTCCATCTGCCCTTCTTTATGTTTTGTTTAGATACCTGTAAACTACTAGGAGGACTGTCATCCAAGAGTATTGAGTTCCCCCTACCCAGCTAACATATCATAACACACAGGTTCTATTGTGGATTGACAAATTCCTAGATAAATTGCTGGCCACAGCTGAAAAGCTCCATCTGCTGCCCTTTCTTATGTTTTGTTTAGAGACCTGTAAACTCGTAGGAGGACTGTCAACCAAGACTAATGAGTTCCCCCTGCCCAGCTAGATTTTTGTGTGGAGAAGTAACAAAACTCCTAGATCAATTGCCTTCAAATGCTAACGAGCCCCATCTGCACCGCATGACAACAGGTAGTACTGATTACATGTTACAGTGACAGTTAATCTGACCTGACTGGCGAATAGTAGATACATGAGAACATGGAAGATACATGAGAACATGGAAGTGAGGCAAAAGTTATAAGGCAGCAGGGGAACATCGATCTGTCTATAAATTTGTAGACCTGTAGACATATCCACCTGTCAACCTCTCAACCTGTATACCTGTCAATCTGACGACCTGTCAACTTGTCGACCTGTCAACCTGGCGACCTACCTACATGTCAAGCTGTCGATCTGTTGAGCTCTTAACATGTTAATGTCGGAGTTAGGAGCTGGTGAGGTGTCTCCAATAATACACTTGAACCAGCAGGTGTACGCTCGGACTAAGTTTGGAATACTTTCCACGTACGCCGGGATAAGTTTCTAGAGCGCTAGTATTCTCTCAGATACACCTTTAGAACGCGAAATAAATGCCTGCAAAACTTTCAAAAGGCGTAAAATGTTCAACACAATGTACGTCCAATATGTCTAGCATGCTGGGGCTAAACAAAACGCTCTCCACGAGTTTGTCTCTCACGCCAATTTGTGACTAAGGTTTAAACGGACTACTTAAACACATTGAAAGAAATGTTTTCATTGACCCTGACGTTCTCTATTGTGATGCTAATTATATCAAAGATGTATTTAAAAACTCAACTGCGTTGTTATGAATAAACCCTTCTCAATGTAAATTTTTATGTGGAACAAAATAAGAAAATATAAATAATTGACTTTTGACTATACTGAGTTCCACAGTAAACGCAACTATATTTTTCCTCCCATCTTTTAGATTGGTCAGTTATGTGGAAACGTTTATGTCCTATCATAATAAAGACGTCTCGAAAATCTTTGTGTGTTATCAAATATGAGATTTTAGTGTGCATGCGCGGAACTACGCCCCAGGGTACAAAAATGTTTTTCCGTACCCGGTGCGTTCGGGTTCAAGCATTTCACTCAGTTCAAATCGTGGAAGGTCGTCCAATGAGATGGTGGCAACATCAATGTTGATATCTACAGCTCAATGCCAGAAATTGGTACTGATTTTCAATACCCTAAAATTGCTTGTTTTTAGGCGTTCAATGTCACTTGGTCATGTGGTAGACGTTACTGCACATGTCAACGATATGCTTTATTTTGTATTGGCAACCTAGCCTTATTGAATAAAGTGTATTGCAGCTATCGGAAATTCACTTCTGAATGTGTTTCGCCCGGTGGTGGCACTCTGATTTTTTTTCTGAAACCATGCTCGTTCCAAAAATCGCGGAAAAGGGGTGCTTTTTCAGGGCAAAACGCGGACTAGATTAGATTTAATTTAGCAAAAAAATCGTCAAAATCACTGATTTCCTTCATTTTTCAAAATGAACCCTTTGCCAGTTTTCACGCAATTGTAGGTGAACGAAATAAGTCTGATGCCTGATTTTCACAGGTCGGCTGTCAAAATGGTTTAACTACATATGCTCGGCTTTTCGAATGAATCGTCTGAAACCTCAAAAACTTATCTCAAGTTTAATGACGAGATGCGTTGGCTATGGAACTCAGAATATTAGATATTTACTGTTCAAAAAACTTTAGATTTTTCCAAAAAATATATAAATGTATAAGTTCGAATTTGACCAACATAAATGATAAAAACACAACCTTAGTTCGAATAGTCAACCGTCAACTGGTTGGCTATTGGACTTTTCAAAATGAACTAAGTTAAAATTGAGACTGGCTAATAAAAAGGTACAAATAGGCGATGATCAGGAAAGGGCGCAATCAGATTGAAAAACCCACCCAAAAAAACCGAGCTGGGAAAAAAATGACACTTAGGTTCTTATAACGTGTACTTATAATATGCAAACACCTCGTAAGCCGAGTGAGCGGCTATTTCCCACCAGGCGGCCACCCAGTTACCAAAGCTGAACTAAAATAAATGAAAACGCACATAAGGCCAAAAAGGCCAAAATTTTGACTCGACAGCATTAAGGAAAAAATAGAACCACAGCAGAAGTATCGCCTTGGAACGATCAGTAATACAAAATTACTGGGGGGGGGGGGGCTTAAATCGATTTTACAAAGCCCTAACCTCACCCTCATCTTCCGCTGTGGCTCAAAACATTTAGTTAGTTGTTCGGTCCTCGTTGTGGATCTCTCAATAGTTCGAATCGACATAAAATTGATGAGCGATGTGGCAGAAAAAAGCTAAGTGCGAATTTGACCAAAAAACTAAGTTCGAATAGTCAACCGTCAACTCGATTCTACCAACAAAGTTCGATTTTTCCAACATAGAAAAAAATTTAATTTTGACCAAAAAAAAATAAGTTCGAATAGTAGCAGAGAAACGCTTAGTGCGAATTTGACCAAAAAAATCGAAGTTCGAATAGTCAACCGTCAACCGTCAACTGGTTGACGGTTGACTATTCAAAACACTAAGTTATATTTCCAACATAGAAAAAACGTTGATTTTGACAAAAAAAACTAAGTCCGAATAGTGAACCGTCAACTGGTTGACGGTTGACTATTTAAAAAACAAAGTTCGATTTTTCCAACATAGAAAAAAATCTAAGTTCGAATAGTCAACAGTCAGCTAGTTGACGGTTGACTATTCAAAAAACTAAGTTCGATTTTTCCAACATAGAAAAAAACTTTGATTTTGACCTAAAAAACTAAGTCCGAACTAGTCAGTTGACGGTTGACTATTCGAAAAACTAAGTTCGATTTTTCCAACAGAAAAAACTTTGATTTTGAACCAAAAAAACTAAGTCCGAAAACTCAACTGTCAACTAGTTGACAGTTGACTATTCAAAAAACTAAGTTCGATTTTTCCAACATAGAAAAAACTTTGATTTTGAACCAAATAAACTAAGTCCGAATAGTCAACCGTCAACTGGTTGACGGTTGTCTATTCGAAAAACTAAGTTCGATTTTTTTCCAACATAGAAAAAACTTTGATTTTAACACAAAAAAACTAAGTCCGAATAGTCAACCGTCAACTAGTTGTCGGTTGACTATTCGAAAAACTAAGTTCGATTTTTCCAACATAGAAAAAACTTTGATTTTGACCCAAAAAAACTAAGTCCGAATAGTCAACTGTCAACTAGTTGTCGGTTGACTATTCGAAAAACTAAGTTCGATTTTTCCAACATAGAAAAAACTTTGATTTTGACCCAAAAAAACTAAGTCCGAATAGTCAACTGTCAACTAGTTGTCGGTTGACTATTCGAAAAACTAAGTTCGATTTTTTTCCAACATAGAAAAAACTTTGATTTTGACCCAAAAAAACTAAGTCCGAATAGTCAACTGGCAACTAGTTGTCGGTTGACTATTCGAAAAACTAAGTTCGATTTTTTTCCAACGTAGAAAAAACTTTGATTTTGACCCAAAAAAACTAAGTCCGAATAGTCAACTGACAACTAGTTGTCGGTTGACTATTCGAAAAACTAAGTTCGATTTTTTTCCAACATAGAAAAAACTTTGATTTTGACCCAAAAAAACTAAGTCCGAATAGTCAACTGACAACTAGTTGTCGGTTGACTATTCGAAAAACTAAGTTCGATTTTTTTCCAACATAGAAAAAACTTTGATTTTGACCCAAAAAAACTAAGTCCGAATAGTCAACTGACAACTAGTTGTCGGTTGACTATTCGAAAAACTAAGTTCGATTTTTTTCCAACATAGAAAAAACTTTGATTTTGACCCAAAAAAACTAAGTCCGAATAGTCAACTGACAACTAGTTGTCGGTTGACTATTCGAAAAACTAAGTTCGATTTTTTTCCAACATAGAAAAAACTTTGATTTTGACCCAAAAAAAACTAAGTCCGAATAGTCAACTGACAACTAGTTGTCGGTTGACTATTCGAAAAACTAAGTTCGATTTTTTTCCAACATAGAAAAAACTTTGATTTTGACCCAAAAAAACTAAGTCCGAATAGTCAACTGACAACTAGTTGTCGGTTGACTATTCGAAAAACTAAGTTCGATTTTTTTTCCAACATAGAAAAAACTTTGATTTTGACACAAAAAAACTAAGTCCGAATAGTCAACTGACAACTAGTTGTCGGTTGACTATTCGAAAAACTAAGTTCGATTTTTTTCCAACATAGAAAAAACTTTGATTTTGACCCAAAAAAACTAAGTCCGAATAGTCAAGTGACAACTAGTTGTCGGTTGACTATTCGAAAAACTAAGTTCGATTTTTTTCCAACATAGAAAAAACTTTGATTTTGACCCAAAAAAACTAAGTCCGAATAGTCAACTGACAACTAGTTGTCGGTTGACTATTCGAAAAACTAAGTTCGATTTTTTTCCAACATAGAAAAAACTTTGATTTTGACCCAAAAAAACTAAGTCCGAATAGTCAACTGACAACTAGTTGTCGGTTGACTATTCGAAAAACTAAGTTCGATTTTTTTCCAACATAGAAAAAACTTTGATTTTGACCCAAAAAAAACTAAGTCCGAATAGTCAACTGACAACTAGTTGTCGGTTGACTATTCGAAAAACTAAGTTCGATTTTTTTCCAACATAGAAAAAACTTTGATTTTGACCCAAAAAAACTAAGTCCGAATAGTCAACTGACAACTAGTTGTCGGTTGACTATTCGAAAAACTAAGTTCGATTTTTTTCCAACATAGAAAAAACTTTGATTTTGACACAAAAATACTAAGTCCGAATAGTCAACTGACAACTAGTTGTCGGTTGACTATTCGAAAAACTAAGTTCGATTTTTTTCCAACATAAAAAAAACTTTGATTTTGACCCAAAAAAACTAAGTCCGAATAGTCAAGTGACAACTAGTTGTCGGTTGACTATTCGAAAAACTAAGTTCGATTTTTTTCCAACATAGAAAAAACTTTGATTTTGACCCAAAAAAACTAAGTCCGAATAGTCAACTGACAACTAGTTGTCGGTTGACTATTCGAAAAACTAAGTTCGATTTTTTTCCAACATAGAAAAAACTTTGATTTTGACCCAAAAAATCTAAGTCCGAATAGTCAACTGACAACTAGTTGTCGGTTGACTATTCGAAAAACTAAGTTCGATTCTTTTCCAACATAGAAAAAACTTTGATTTTGACCCAAAAAAACTAAGTCCGAATAGTCAACTGACAACTAGTTGTCGGTTGACTATTCGAAAAACTAAGTTCGATTTTTTTCCAACATAGAAAAAACTTTGATTTTGACCCAAAAAAACTAAGTCCGAATAGTCAACTGACAACTAGTTGTCGGTTGACTATTCGAAAAACTAAGTTCGATTTTTTTCCAACATAGAAAAAACTTTGATTTTGACCCAAAAAAACTAAGTCCGAATAGTCAACTGACAACTAGTTGTCGGTTGACTATTCGAAAAACTAAGTTCGATTTTTTTCCAACATAGAAAAAACTTTGATTTTGACCCAAAAAAACTAAGTCCGAATAGTCAACTGACAACTAGTTGTCGGTTGACTATTCGAAAAACTAAGTTCGATTTTTTTCCAACATAGAAAAAACTTTGATTTTGACCCAAAAAAACTAAGTCCGAATAGTCAACTGACAACTAGTTGTCGGTTGACTATTCGAAAAACTAAGTTCGATTTTTTTCCAACATAGAAAAAACTTTGATTTTGACCCAAAAAAACTAAGTCCGAATAGTCAACTGACAACTAGTTGTCGGTTGACTATTCGAAAAACTAAGTTCGATTTTTTTCCAACATAGAAAAAACTTTGATTTTGACCCAAAAAAACTAAGTCCGAATAGTCAACTGACAACTAGTTGTCGGTTGACTATTCGAAAAACTAAGTTCGATTTTTTTCCAACAAAGAAAAAAACTTTGATTTTGACCAAAAAAAACTAAGTCCGAATAGTCAACTGACAACTAGTTGTCGGTTGACTATTCGAAAAAAAAAGTTCGATTTTTTCCAACATAGAAAAAACTTTGATTTTGACCCAAAAAAACTAAGTCCGAATAGTCAACCGACAACTAGTTGTCGGTTGACTATTCGAAAAACTAAGTTCGATTTTTTCCAACATAGAAAAAACTTTGATTTTGACCCAAAAAAACTAAGTCCGAATAGTCAACTGACAACTAGTTGTCGGTTGACTATTCGAAAAACTAAGTTCGATTTTTTTCCAACATAGAAAAAACTTTGATTTTGACCCAAAAAATCTAAGTCCGAATAGTCAACTGACAACTAGTTGTCGGTTGACTATTCGAAAAACTAAGTTCGATTTTTTTCCAACATAGAAAAAACTTTGATTTTGACCCAAAAAAACTAAGTCCGAATAGTCAACTGACAACTAGTTGTCGGTTGACTATTCGAAAAACTAAGTTCGATTTTTTTCCAACATAGAAAAAACTTTGATTTTGACCCAAAAAAACTAAGTCCGAATAGTCAACTGACAACTAGTTGTCGGTTGACTATTCGAAAAACTAAGTTCGATTTTTTTCCAACATAGAAAAAACTTTGATTTTGACCCAAAAAAACTAAGTCCGAATAGTCAACTGACAACTAGTTGTCGGTTGACTATTCGAAAAACTAAGTTCGATTTTTTTCCAACATAGAAAAAATTTTGATTTTGACCCAAAAAAACTAAGTCCGAATAGTCAACTGACAACTAGTTGTCGGTTGACTATTCGAAAAACTAAGTTCGATTTTTTTCCAACATAGAAAAAACTTTGATTTTGACCCAAAAAAACTAAGTCCGAATAGTCAACTGACAACTAGTTGTCGGTTGACTATTCGAAAAACTAAGTTCGATTTTTTTCCAACATAGAAAAAAACTTTGATTTTGACCCAAAAAAACTAAGTCCGAATAGTCAACTGACAACTAGTTGTCGGTTGACTATTCGAAAAACTAAGTTCGATTTTTTTCCAACATAGAAAAAACTTTGATTTTGACCCAAAAAAACTAAGTCCGAATAGTCAACTGACAACTAGTTGTCGGTTGACTATTCGAAAAACTAAGTTCGATTTTTTTCCAACATAGAAAAAAACTTTGATTTTGACCCAAAAAAACTAAGTCCGAATAGTCAACTGACAACTAGTTGTCGGTTGACTATTCGAAAAACTAAGTTCGATTTTTTTCCAACATAGAAAAAACTTTGATTTTGACCCAAAAAACTAAGTCCGAATAGTCAACTGACAACTAGTTGTCGGTTGACTATTCGAAAAACTAAGTTCGATTTTTTTCCAACATAGAAAAAAACTTTGATTTTGACCAAAAAAAACTAAGTCCGAATAGTCAACTGACAACTAGTTGTCGGTTGACTATTCGAAAAACTAAGTTCGATTTTTTCCAACATAGAAAAAACTTTGATTTTGACCCAAAAAAACTAAGTCCGAATAGTCAACCGACAACTAGTTGTCGGTTGATTATTCGAAAAACTAAGTTCGATTTTTTTCCAACATAGAAAAAACTTTGATTTTGACCCGAAAAAACTAAGTCCGAATAGTCAACTGACAACTAGTTGTCGGTTGACTATTCGAAAAACTAAGTTCGATTTTTTTCCAACATAGAAAAAACTTTGATTTTGACCCAAGAAAAACTAAGTCCGAATAGTCAACTGACAACTAGTTGTCGGTTGACTATTCGAAAAACTAAGTTCGATTTTTTTCCAACATAGAAAAAACTTTGATTTTGACCCAAAAAAACTAAGTCCGAATAGTCAACCGACAACTAGTTGTCGGTTGACTATTCGAAAAACTAAGTTCGATTTTTTTCCAACATAGAAAAAACTTTGATTTTGACCCAAAAAAAAACTAAGTCCGAATAGTCAACTGACAACTAGTTGTCGGTTGACTATTCGAAAAACTAAGTTCGATTTTTTTCCAACATAGAAAAAACTTTGATTTTGACCCAAAAAAACTAAGTCCGAATAGTCAACTGACAACTAGTTGTCGGTTGACTATTCGAAAAACTAAGTTCGATTTTTTTCCAACATAGAAAAAACTTTGATTTTGACCCAAAAAAAACTAAGTCCGAATAGTCAACTGACAACTAGTTGTCGGTTGACTATTCGAAAAACTAAGTTCGATTTTTTTCCAACATAGAAAAAACTTTGATTTTGACCCAAAAAAACTAAGTCCGAATAGTCAACTGACAACTAGTTGTCGGTTGACTATTCGAAAAACTAAGTTCGATTTTTTTTCCAACATAGAAAAAACTTTGATTTTGACCCAAAAAACTAAGTCCGAATAGTCAACTGACAACTAGTTGTCGGTTGACTATTCGAAAAACTAAGTTCGATTTTTTTCCAACATAGAAAAAAACTTTGATTTTGACCAAAAAAAACTAAGTCCGAATAGTCAACTGACAACTAGTTGTCGTTGACTATTCGAAAAACTAAGTTCGATTTTTTCCAACATAGAAAAAACTTTGATTTTGACCCAAAAAAACTAAGTCCGAATAGTCAACCGACAACTAGTTGTCGGTTGATTATTCGAAAAACTAAGTTCGATTTTTTTCCAACATAGAAAAAACTTTGATTTTGACCCGAAAAAACTAAGTCCGAATAGTCAACTGACAACTAGTTGTCGGTTGACTATTCGAAAAACTAAGTTCGATTTTTTTCCAACATAGAAAAAACTTTGATTTTGACCCAAGAAAAACTAAGTCCGAATAGTCAACTGACAACTAGTTGTCGGTTGACTATTCGAAAAACTAAGTTCGATTTTTTTCCAACATAGAAAAAACTTTGATTTTGACCCAAAAAAACTAAGTCCGAATAGTCAACCGACAACTAGTTGTCGGTTGACTATTCGAAAAACTAAGTTCGATTTTTTTCCAACATAGAAAAAACTTTGATTTTGACCCAAAAAAAAACTAAGTCCGAATAGTCAACTGACAACTAGTTGTCGGTTGACTATTCGAAAAACTAAGTTCGATTTTTTTCCAACATAGAAAAAACTTTGATTTTGACCCAAACAAACTAAGTCCGAATAGTCAACCGACAACTAGTTGTCGGTTGACTATTCGAAAAACTAAGTTCGATTTGTTTCCAACATAGAAAAAACTTTGATTTTGACCCAAAAAAACTAAGTCCGATTAGTCAACTGACAACTAGTTGTCGGTTGACTATTCGAAAAACTAAGTTCGATTTTTTTCCAACATAGAAAAAACTTTGATTTTGACCCAAAAAAACTAAGTCCGAATAGTCAACTGACAACTAGTTGTCGGTTGACTATTCGAAAAACTAAGTTCGATTTTTTTCCAACATAGAAAAAACTTTGATTTTGACCCAAAAAAACAAAGTCCGAATAGTCAACCGACAACTAGTTGTCGGTTGACTATTCGAAAAACTAAGTTCGATTTTTTTCCAACATAGAAAAAACTTTGATTTTGACCCAAAAAAACTAAGTCCGAATAGTCAACTGACAACTAGTTGTCGGTTGACTATTCGAAAAACTAAGTTCGATTTTTTCCAACATAGAAAAAACTTTGATTTTGACCCAAAAAAACTAAGTCCGAATAGTCAACTGACAACTAGTTGTCGGTTGACTATTCGAAAAACTAAGTTCGATTTTTTTCCAACATAGAAAAAACTTTGATTTTGACCCAAAAAAACTAAGTCCGAATAGTCAACCGACAACTAGTTGTCGGTTGACTATTCGAAAAACTAAGTTCGATTTTTTTCCAACATAGAAAAAACTTTGATTTTAACCCAAAAAAAACTAAGTCCGAATAGTCAACTGACAACTAGTTGTCGGTTGACTATTCGAAAAACTAAGTTCGATTTTTTTCCAACATAGAAAAAACTTTGATTTTGACCAAAAAAAACTAAGTCCGAATAGTCAACTGACAACTAGTTGTCGGTTGACTATTCGAAAAACTAAGTTCGATTTTTTTCCAACAGAAAAAACTTTGATTTTGACCCAAAAAAACTAAGTCCGAATAGTCAACTGACAACTAGTTGTCGGTTGACTATTCGAAAAACTAAGTTCGATTTTTTTCCAACATAGAAAAAACTTTGATTTTGACCCAAAAAAAACTAAGTCCGAATAGTCAACTGACAACTAGTTGTCGGTTGACTATTCGAAAAACTAAGTTCGATTTTTTTCCAACATAGAAAAAACTTTGATTTTGACACAAAAAAACTAAGATCGAATAGTGGCAGAAAAAAGCTAAGTGCAAAGTTGACCAAAAATAACTTAGTTTTTTGAATAGTCAACCGTCAACCGACAACCGACAACTAACTTGACGTTCGTGTATATAACTACAGTTGGTTCGTGGATATTTAATTTTCAAAAAAGAATGCCATTTGTAAATTACACGCACATGAAAATGCACATCCAGTTCGCATTAATCTCCAAATTAGAAACACGTCATTAAAAGTAACATTATACACCCTTGAACCTCACTTTTATAAAGTAAAACAAGGGTTTTCAAGGATATATACATATTTTTCTTATACATGAACCAGTAACTGCACACAGATAGTACAATGCATCTCCTTTCAAAATCTGAAATTTCAAGCTTCTAACTATTTTGTGTTCTTCTCTCGCGAAGGCTCAATTTTATTCGTTACCTGGAAAGCCCCGAGCCCTGCAAATATACCAATGACAGTAGACTTGTTATCTCGGACCAAATCCCAAAGAGCTTCGTAGCAACCCTGGAGTGAAATGTTTGAAACTCGATTTTGAGCAAAACAAAACTACAGGCCAAAGCTATCGCTTCATGTAAAAGTTATGGCCAAATAACTATCATATCAACGATTGGATGATATGCAAAATGTAGAGTACTACTTAATAAACATTTCTACAAAAATAAAAGTCAATATGGCAGAAACAGCCAATTTCTACCTTTATCATTATAAGTTTATGGAAACTTCAAAGTTGACATAGAACAAAAACACTATTTATGAAGAAGCTTATGCCAGAAATTTGTATATCAAGTACAGGCTTCATCACCCTTACAGTTTCTGAGAAGACTTTTTACACTTTATTTGCTCCGAAATAAGCGAGAAGGACAACGTACAACGCTACTCAATAAACATTTCTTCAAAAACAAAAATAAAATGTCTCCAGTTAGACAGCAAAAATTGGCACTCAGTTTCACTTTTTTTTTATTTTAAGTCTATGGAAAGCATAAGCTGCCATAGCAACCAGAGTTCATATCTGATCTGAACAAAATCAGCATGACTGTTTCCTCTCCCCACCCCACCCCCGCCTGTTCCTCCCACCTGTAAATGCTATATGACAAATATGAAAAGTTTCTACCTCATGACTTCGCAAACGATGAGTGGGATATGTTAAAAAGGTACAAGCAGGCAATGATCAGGAAAAGGCGCAATCAGAAAGAAATTCACACATAAGATACCGAGGTATTTAAAGAGGTATAAGTAGGCAACGATCAGAAAAAAAGCGCAATCAGAAAGAGAATACCTCTCAAAAAACCGAGGTAGGTAAAAAACCAACTAGCAATCAGGCACTTATAACATGAAAACATATCATGAGCTGAATGGGCAGCTATTTTCCCAATAGGTGGCCACTCAGTTACCTAAACTTAACTAAAAATATGAAAACATACATAAGGCGCAAACAGCACAAAAAAGTTTTAACACCAAGACATGAAACAATAAGAATCACCACAGAAGTATCGCCTTGGAACGATCCGTAAAATAAAATTACTGGCGGGCTTAAATCGATTTTACATAGTTAGTTGTTCGATCCTCATGGTGAATCTCTAACTAGTCAATGAATCATCAAGGACAAACAAATAAATTATGATAACCACCATGATGAATCAAAAACGACTTTTTCATACATCATGCAGTGATTTTTGAGCAATTTTAGTCAAAAAATGACAAATTTATCCATCTGAACTACAGTTGAACAAAGCCAATATCTCGGATACCGAAGCCCCCTTTTTAGATCTACATCTTTCTGTTGCAAATGGATTTGTTTCTTCTAAAATTTATGATAAGCGCGATGACTTTGATTTTGATATAGTAAATTTTCCGTTTTTGGATGGTGACGTTCCTCGTCGTGCTTCTTATGGTGTATACATTTCGCAACTTATTAGGTTTGCTAGAGTCTGCAATCATGTTACAGACTTCAACGCTCGAAATAAATGTTTAACGGCCAAACTTCTCCAACAGGGCTATCGGTATCATAAACTTCGAAAAACCTTTTCTAAATTTTATCGTAGACACTATGAATTGATTTCCAAATACAATGTTGGGTTAAAGACGCTATTAAATGAGGACCTTTCGGAACCAGAATTTTATGGTGACTTGGTTTACAAATTTAAGAAACTTATAGGAAGTAATGATTTTTCTTTTCAGTTTAGAAAAATCATAACATGTTACAGACGTATAGGTTATAACTTGAATGTTATGCGACAGTCTGCATGATTAGCTTTTAACCTAATCGTGGTTCATAACTATGCTGCCTTCTTTAATTGTACGCCGGTGGGTCGGGCGTCAGACTCTAATGGGAAAATAGCTGCTCATTCGGCTTACGATATGTTTCATGGTATAAGTACCTGATTGTTAGTTTGGTTTTTTCCCACCTCGGTTTTTGGAGTGGGAATCTTTTTCTGATTGCGCCTTTTCCTGATCTTTGCCTACTTGTACCTTTTTATATCAGAGTTCTTGTGGTTGTGCCGTGTGGCGGCCCTAAAAAGTCTCCCCGTACATCCATTTAATGCTCTTATTTTTCCAATCCTCAGGGATTGCTTGCAATCAGTTTGTATTTTCCTATCTCTAACTACCACAACTCTTCGATACCGTATTGAAGGTCATTAGTTGACCGTCACTCGTATCTCGTTGTATAAGCGATTCTTACGTTTCTATCCATGGACTTGTATTAGACATGGACCTGAGATGTGGGTTTCGGTTATACCTTTTTTCTTTCATTCGAAAGATTTTGCATTACGATTAAGTGCATTATTTATTCTATAACCGGTATGAGTGTCGCGCTCCTTTTGGCAGTATCAACACAATACTCCCAACTATGACTATCACAAAAAGATTAGGAATTACATTAACTCCCCTTAGGTTGCATGCCGCGTCTACTGTACGGATTCCTCATTCAACTAACAATTTTCAAAATTTATTACCTACTGTTAGGGTGACACCTCTTAATTTATTTTCGGCATCTACTGTTAATCTACACGGAGCTTCTAATTCTAATATGTTTCGTAATAATCTTCAGATTAGGTTATCTCCACTCAAATCACCAATTTTACGTAAATATATTAATCCGTTCAAGAGACCTGGAATGTACCCTAGTATTTCTAAGTGCAATGCCAAGAAGTGCAACTGTTGCAATCATTTATGCTCTAAGACTACTATCACTTCATCTGTGAATGGTAGGACATTTTCAGTGGTTAATGATTCTGATTTAGACTGAAAATCAATGGATCTTGTATATGTTCTTACTTGAAATACAAACAATTGTAGGATGCAATATGTTGGACAAACTTGTCGAACTTTGCAAAAACGATTTGGTGAGCACTATCGTAGAATCAGAAAGCCCAAAAATAATGATACCTTTCTGTACCAGCATTTTAAGCGCACTGGTCATTCTCCCAATGATGTTAAAGTTCAACCAGTGGAGAAAATCTCATATGATGAAAATTCTTCAGTTAGATTCAAAAATATTAAACGATTTGAAACTGAACTTAAATGGATAAAATTACTGCAAACACCCTTTCCACTGGGATTTAACGACAACATTTACCATGAAGGCAATATTTCCAAAATGCCCGATTTTGATGTACTTACACTTTCAGAGTCTCGTAAACGTAAATCTAGATCTCATGGTATACGGAAAAGGGGTAATGACAAACGTAAACGGTGCGCTGCATTGAAATTGAACATTTCCCTTAATGATTTAGCTGTTAAACTAAGGATTCACGGTCGACATCCAATGCTGTCTTATCTTAGTTCTCTACCTATTGCTGCATTACGTTCCCTAGACACAGAGGCTAATAGATTTTACGATAGAAATCATCAAATGTATGACGCTGCACTGTTAACAAGATGTTATACTCAGCATGCTCTTCGTCCATTTATCGATTCCGAATCTAATCACATTAGAAGTTTTATTAAAATTCCTTTCATCAATAAAGGAATTGACTTTATTGATTTACCAAGCATATTCCAGGATAAATCAGTGATACAGTCTATACCTACCTACTTCCAAAATTCAGAACCTCCTATTATTTGTTACAAATATAACAAACCAATCAGAAATACTATTTTTAATTTCAATAAACTTGTTTCTGATCTTGATATCCATGCTAATACTCCTAAGTCTTGAGATTGTAAAGATTCAAAATATGTTTATCAACCAGCTGGACATATAGTTACTGGAAATTTAAAAATAATTTCGGATTCTAGAATTCGCAAAATTGTTTCTAAAGGTCCGAAATATAGATTCCCTTCCTACATTAATTTCGACAAATGTAGAGAGGAGATTGCATCTGCATTAAATGATTTCGGTAATCGATGGTGTAAACGAGAGGGTGTTGAGGATAATGCTCTTAAAGAATGGAAAAGAAGTATCTTCACTATCGTGGATAAACGTATTAAGTTTTATTCACAAAATACTAATCTTTTACCTCCTAAACCCAAATCGTCATTTAGGCATTTGAAGCAGGGTATCCAAGAATTTCATAGAAAGTATGTCTTGGTTCCGGCAGATAAAGCCGCAAACAATGTTGTTGTCGTTTGTAGACTTCACTACGTTAACACCTTAAAACAGGAGCTTGATGGTACCAGGGCTTATCTGGAGACAGATACTGATGAGGTGTCTGTAGTAAATGCCCACTTAAACGATTTACCTGTTAAGTTTTCTGTTTGTGTCAATGAAGGCCAAGACAAACTTCCTACGATGTATTGGTTACCTAAGCTTCACAAAAGACCATACAAAGCTAGATTTATTGCAAATTCTAGCTCTTGTACTACCACTGAACTTTCTAAATTATTAACTTCTTGTCTTACTGCTATCAAATCTCATGTTAGAAGATACTGTGAGACAGTGTATGAAACTTCAAATAAAAATTGGTTTTGGTCAATAAAAAATTCTGGTGAGGTGCTCAGTAAATTGAAGTGTAGAAGGTTCCGTGCGACAAGCTTGTCCACATATGATTTTTCTACTCTGTATACAACATTACCACATAATCTAATTAAAGAAAAACTTCTGGATTTGATAGAGTGGACCTTCAAAAGGGCATTAAAAAACTATGGTTCACTTTATTTGGCATGTAATGACAGTAAGGCTTTTTTCACTTCCTCTGACCAAAGTCGGTATACACTTTGGTCATGTCAGAATGTGTGCGACGCCTTATCCTATCTCCTTGATAATATTTATATTAGATTTGGGACCAAGTTATACAGACAAATTGTTGGAATTCCGATGGGTACAAATTGCGCACCTCTCGTAGCTGATTTATTTTTATACTGCTACGAAAGAGATTTCATGGATTCTCTTAACCATGATAATCAAGCTGATGTTATCGAGGCTTTTAATTCCACATCTAGGTACCTCGATGACCTTTTGAACATTGACAACCCTTATTTTGAAGGTATGGTCAATCAAATTTATCCACCTGAACTTCAGTTGAACAAAGCTAATATCTCAGATACCGAAGCCCCCTTTTTAGATCTACATCTTTCTGTTGCAAATGGATTTGTTTCTTCTAAAATTTATGATAAGCGCGATGACTTTGATTTTGATATAGTAAATTTTCCTTTTTTGGATGGTGACGTTCCTCGTCGTGCTTCTTATGGTGTATACATTTCGCAACTTATTAGGTTTGCTAGAGTCTGCAATCATGTTACAGACTTCAACGCTCGAAATAAATGTTTAACGGCAAAACTTCTCCAACAGGGCTATCGGTATCATAAACTTCGAAAAACCTTTTCTAAATTTTATCGTAGACACTATGAATTGATTTCCAAATATAATGTTGGGTTAAAGACACTTTTAAGTGAGGGCCTTTCGGAACCTGAATTTTATGGTGACTTGGTTTACAAATTAAAGAAACTTAAAGGAATAAATGATTTTTCTCTTCAGTTCGGAAAAATCATAACACGTTACAGACGTATAGGTTATAACTTGAATGTTATGCGACAGTCTGCATGCTTAGTTTTTAACCCAATCATGGTTGATAACTATGCTGCCTTCTTTAATTGCACGCCGGTGGGTCGGGCGTCAGACTCTATGATGGCCCCGACTTAAAGCTATTCATTTTAGTTGGTTGGGGCCGGAGCTTCTTGTCTGTTGCTTGGCCCACCGGGGTCCAACTGGTGTTTTTCTTTTGCTCCGGAGTTAGTAGGTTATTCGGCGCCCAGGGATCTCCATCGTCGGGCAGCTTACTCAATATGTGAGTCCTGGTTTTTGATTCATCAGGATGTTTATCATGATTTATTTGTTTGTTCTTGATGATTCATTGACTAGTTAGAGATTCACCACGAGGACCGAAGAACTAACTAAATGTTGTGAACCACTGCGGAAGCTGAGGGTGAGGTTAGGTACCTGTAAAACTGGTTTAAGCCCGCCAGTAACTTTGTGTTACTGATCGTTCCAAGTCGATACTTCTGTAGTGGTTCTTTTTGTTTTATGTCTTGGTGTTTAAAATTTTTTGTGCTGTTGGCGCCTTATGTATGTTTTCATATTTTTAGTTAAGTTAAGGTAACTGAGTGGCCACCTAATGGGAAAATAGCTGCTCATTCGGCTTACGATATGTTTCATGGTATAAGTACCTGATTGTTAGTTTGGTTTTTTCCCACCTCGGTTTTTGGAGTGGGAATCTTTTTCTGATTGCGCCTTTTCCTGATCTTTGCCTACTTGTACCTTTCTATGATGGCCCCGACTTAAAGCTATTCATTTTAGTTGGTTGGAGCTGGAGCTTCTTGTCTGTTGCTTGGCCCACTGGGGTCCTTTTGCTCCGGAGTTAGTAAGTAATTCGGCGCCCAGGGATCTCCATCGTCGGGCAGCTTACTGAATCTGTGAGTCCTGGTTTTTTATTCATCAGGATGTTTATCAATTCAGATTCACCACGAGGACCGAAGAACTAACTAAATGTTAAGAACCACTGCAGAAGCTGAGTGTGAGGTTATGGCCATGTAAAATCGATTTAAGCCCGCCAGTAACTTTGTGTTGCTGATCGTTCCAAGTCGATACTTCTGTGGAGGTTCTTTTTGTAATTATGTCTTGGTGTTTAAAATTTTTGTGCTGTTGGCGCCTTATGTATGTTTTCATATTTTTAGTTAAGTTAAGGTAACTGAGTGGCCACCTATTGGGAAAATAGATGCTCATTCGGCTTACGAAATGTTTTCATGCTATAAGTGCCTGATTGTTAGTTTGGTTTTTTCTCACCTCGGTTTTTGGAGTGGGAATCCTTTTCTGATTGCTACTTTTCCTGATCTTTGCCTACTTGTACCTTTTGTTTTTAGTTCTCTTTGAAAGAACCTATATAGAAATGTTTGGCTCAAGATTTTCACTACAACAGTCATTGATTTGCGTTGGACTCCATGTCATTTTAAAGATTGCCACATTTAAAATTTTGACATATCGATGTCATGTTGTTACTTGCGAGATAAGCTTTCGAGATTAATTGGGGACAGACAACAAATCTTTATCAAACTCAGCTGAAACAATCAATGTATTGACCAAATTTGAACGTTATCTTCTGAAGTCGTTGGAAACTAGGAATGGAAGGCACAGAGATTAAACGATCAAATTTAAAATTAAGACACCGCGCGGGAAAGAAAGTTCAGTACAAAACATACTTTTTGGATTTTTTGGGTGACAAGAATGTTACAACACGAACGAAGAACAAAATGACTCGCTCTTTCCCAACATGGTAGCCAGAGTACAATAGAGGTAGATAAAGTAACCAAGAAAACATTAAGATAAATCACAGTAGAACCGTCATGGAACGGTCTGTAAAGAAATTATTGGAGGGCTAAGTTGATTTTTGACACAATCCACACTCTTGCTGTAAGTTAGCAAGAATAAACTGTTCGGTTTTAAGGATGTTCGCTGCCAATGAAAAAGTATTCAAACTTTTTTCTAACCACTCTTTTTGATTCCAAAATACAATACAAAACATTTGAAAGCAAAATAAATATAGGGTACTGTGCATTTTTTTTTCAAGCTACAGGCCTCTGAATGAGAGCTCTGAGCACCATGTTTTAAAGTTAGTAACATTAATTTAATTTTCAATTCTTTGAAACTGTGACGTGCAGCGTGTTCCGAGCGGCTTGAACACTTATAAAAATGCGATGAGATGTAGTGAGCTAATTCGAGCCTGCCTAGCTCCTATAGCTCCGTAAGGATATGACAAGTTAAAGTGATAAAAAATGATTATTCCCAATTTAGACAGAGTTTCCTACTCCAAAAATGATTTGCGTGTGTCCCCTTAGATAACTTTCTAAGGTAAGCTCAAATTTGAATATTTTACAAAATGATTGCAGTTGCATTTATAAAAACAAAAATCATCAAGAGTTATAAACATTAATTAGAATGAAAACAATATTGATTCACAGCTCACTTGGGCTCACTTATTTCGGATAGCTCCGTGAACGACTAGTACCCCGGGAGCTAATTTGACCTACCTTGCACCCCCCACAGGACAATTTTTCATGGGTGCCAAATCGTTCATTGGGACCCCAGAAATGCAAAGAATTTTTGTCCTCAAAGATAAACTCAATTGCACTATGAAAAAATGCATGGTTTCCATGGCAACCATTAAAGCGATTCTTGAGCATGGGGGTGTACATAGAAAATTGACCACATCTCCATTGCTACTTATCCTAGACCACTGAAATTGGTCTCATTTTAAAGCTTGGATATAGCCCTTTTATCCTACAGTGAGTAATGCAAATTTTTGAATTTGCATATTCATGAATTTTAATGAAAACTTTAAAAATGACAGAAAAAGCGTTAAAAATCCATAAATAAACTAATTTCAGGCCCAAACTGTCATTCTGACACTTTTTTATTAAACCAGTAATATTATATGACCACTGTATTGATGATCTGGGCCTATATAAAAATTATCTCATTTGCATATTCATGAATATTAATAAAAATGTCAAAAAATGAGGAAAAACAAGGGAAAAACTATATCCATTGCAAGGATTTGGATAGGTTATAAGGTCTATCTTGCATCCATTTAACCAATTCCCATGGCTGCCAGTGTGGTCAGAGGGACCACCTAAATGGCATAAAATATTGTCCTCAATGATGAACACATTTGCATGATGTAAAATGACAGTCTTCACCCACCCCTCGTGCGATTCTAAAGAATAGGAGGTACTTACAAAAACACCCACATCCCACCAACAGCATGCTCGCTCTAGGATACTATAATTGGTCTGATAGTGATGAACCTAACAGTTTAACCTTGCTACCTTATACTTATATCATAGAATTTGCTTATTCATGAAAATTAATAAAAAAAAACAAACAACATTCTAAATTGGAGAAAAATCGTGGAAAAAATAGGGATGTACATGCAAAATCGCTTGTACAAGAGCTGTTGATAAACCCAGAATACTGAAAGAGGTTTCAAATGAAGGCTATTGCAATGTACTATGACCCTGAAGTATGATATAAGAATAATCTGAATTTCAATCTCATTAATTTTAATGAAAACTTAAGAAATTTGAGAGAAAAAGTTAAAAACTTATATGTGTAAACCTACAAAATGACTTGCATCTCAGCAATAAAAAGCCCTATAGTGCTCAAAATGGTATCAAATGGTGGCTAAGGCAATATCATACCATCCTGTACTACAGTATTTAAGTCATTTGATTTTTTGTTTGACGAATATTAACAAAACCTTTTGAATTTCGTGAAAAAATACGGAAAAATAATGGGGGTATACGTAGAAAAACGGACATATCTTGGCTACTGAAAGCCCTAGAGAGCTATATTTGGTATCAAATGATTGCTAGAACAATGTTCTCTAACCATGTAATCAGCAATATAAACATCAACTATTGTTGGTGTATGTATATTAAAGAGATTGTCATAAATAAGAGAAAAATCGATGAAAAATGAAGGGGTACGCCAACAAAATTGCTTATATCTCAACTGCTAATATCCGTAGAGTGCTGAAAATTGTACCAATAGATAGCTAGGAGAATTCACTACAGCCATGTGGTCTGATAGTTTAACAAAATGTTATAAAATTTTCTGAATGTTACATAAAGTTTTGAAAAATTGTGAAAATAACAGAAAATTGAAGGCTGTGCTTAAACAAAATTTATTAAATCTTGTTTGCCAGCGAAGATGATTCAAATATCTGAGTACCTGGCAATAATACATTGTCCTAGCAATACATTGATGCCATTTTGAGTTCTCTATGGCTATTGGTAAATGAGATATTAGCGATTTGGTTGGTGTAACCCGTCATTTTTCATTGATTTTTCTCTTATTTATGACAATCTCATAAATATCCATACAACAACAATAGCTGATGTTATATATTGCTGATTACATGGTCATAGAGCATTGTCCTAGCAATCATTTGATACCAATTATAGCTCTCTAGGTTTTTCAGTAGCCAAGATATGTGCTTTTTTCTACGTATACCCCCATTATTTTTCTGTATTTTTTCACTAAATTCAAAAAGTTGTGTTAATTTTCTTCAAACAAAATATCTAATAACTCAAATATTGTAGTATAGGATGATTTAATATTGCCATAGAAACCATTTGATACCATTTTAGCACTATAGGGCTTTTGACTGCTGAGATGCAAGTCATTTTGTAGGTTAACCCATATAATTTTTTAACTTTTTCCCTTAAATTTCTTAAGTTTTTATGAAAATCCATGAAACTGAAAAACAGATTATTCTTAAATCATACTTCAGGGTCATAGTACATTGCAATAGCATTCATTTGAAACCTATTTCAGCATCTTGGGTTTATTAATAGCTCTGGTACAAGCGATTTTGTATGTATACCCCCTATTTTTCCACGATATTTCTCCATTTTTAATGTCTTTTTTATTAATTTTCATGAATAAGCAAATTCAATGATTAAAATATAAGGTATCAAGGTTAAATTGTTAGGTTCATGCATCACTATCAGACCAATTATAGTATCCTAGAGCACGCTATTGGTGTGATGTATTTTTGTAGGTACACCCTATTCTGTAGAATCACACTAGGGGTTGGTGTGGAGACTAGGTCATTTTACATCATGCAAACATGTTTATCATTGAGGACAGTATTTTATGGCATTAAGGTGGTCTCTCTGACCACACTGGCAGCATTTAGAATTTGTCCCAGGGATGAAAGATAGACCTTATAACCTATCCAATACCTTGCAATGGAGATATTCTTTCCCTCGTTTTTCCTCAATTTCTATCAATTTCATTAATATTCATGAATATGCAAATGAGATAATTTTTATATAGGCCCAGATCATCAATACAGTGGTCATATAATATTACTGGTTTAATAAAAAAGTGTCAGAATGACAGTTTGGGCCTGAAATTAGTTTATTTATGGATTTTTAACGCTTTTTCTGTCATTTTTAAAGTTTTCATTAAAATTCATGAATATGCAAATTCAAAAATTTGCATTACTCACTGTAGGATAAAAGGACTATATCCAAGCTTTAAAATGAGACCAATTTCAGTGGTCTAGGATAAGTAGCAATGGAGATGTGGTCAATTTTCTATGTACACCCCCATGCTCAAGAATCGCTTTAATGGTTGCCATGGAAACCATGCATTTTTTCATAGCGCAATTGAGTTTATCTTTGAGGACAAAAATTCTTTGCATTTCTGGGGTCCCAATGAACGATTTGGCACCCATGAAAAATTGTCCTGGGGGGGGGGGGGGTGCAAGGTAGGTCAAATTAGCTCCCGGGGTATAGCTCAAAGATAAAACAGCTAAATGAGGCTCATTTCTACAGGAAGCATGAGCTGAAGATTGGGCTCCTTTCTGGTTCTTAGTATAAGTAATGTTATACTTTTTCTACAGAGTAGGAAAGCCAATATTTCAGGCACGTCTACGACTCTATAGAAATATTACCTTATTAATGCTGCAAGATCTGGCATAAAAGTCATTTAGCGTGGCCCACTTCCAGCTTTTATACCTCTGGTTAATTGCCTTGCTGTTTTGATTGGATAATAAGACCTGTTCATCGACTGGTCAGTTGAAAACGAAAGTAGACATTTGATTGGTTAATTTCATGATCATTTCATTGGTCAAAGAAGTCGCAATTTCAATCCGATTTGGTGATCAAGCTCTACCACTGAATGTATACACTTTCTGTGTACTGTATTGAGGCTATTTCGTCACAAAACATACCTGTCTTGAACTACACCTAGAATGCTTTCAAAAGTCATAATACTTACGTAACGCAGACTATTTTGGACCAGAACCTACCCCCATACTTGAAAAGTCGGAAAAATCAATATTTTGAAATGTGCCAAACATATTTGTTGATTCAAACTTTTTCTTGTATTTTCACACAATATAGAACTTGGTAATATTGTTCGAATAAAAGAAAGAAATGTATATGGCAGTGAGCATATGAGAGAACCAACAACTTGAAAATCGCCATTTTCAGCCTTTTTTCGGCTGCATAAAATCACCTGAAATTTTAAAACCAGCACACCAAAGACAGAAAGACTGACTTAGAAAACCATGTACACATATACTGCTGCTAAAATAAACATCGAACTAGTGCAATTAATTTGAAGATGTGTAATATTCAAGTTTAATCTACCCTACCCCCTAAATTCAACTGACAACTAAAATTTTCTGAAAAGTTGCAAAAAATGGGGTGAAAAAAATGAAGTTTCTTAGATTGACAATTTTCATGGCTCATTCAATGCATATCGTCAATATGTATCTGCAACCGTTTACGAGATATTCAAGAAAAGAAAAACCGGAAGTTCCGAAATGTCAAAAGCGAACATCATTAATAGAGGCTTCCTAGCTTGTTATAGAAGCATTGTAGAAAACAATATATTTAAGCTTTCAAAACTTAACATGAAACACACACAGAATATATTGGATGGGATAATAGTGCTTCTTTACGCCAGTATTTTGACCAGGACTCTTGAAAATTGTCTTGTATCGTTTCCATGTTGTGTTCAACTTAAATGGTTGGAGTATTCAGTATGAAGCTCTGGGAGGGCTAGCTATGTAATGTTTCAAGATATATTAATATGTTTGGTGAGTGGATTGCCTAGTCCTAACCAACGATGTAAGAAATCGTATTGAAAAGAAAAAAAACAAACAAAAAAAAACAAAAAAAAAAAAAAAACAACAAACAAACAAAAAAACAAAAAAAAAAAAAAAAAAAAAACAATACGTTAAAACCAATACGTTACTTTATGATACTTGTTGGTGGCTGAATTTGTCTTCATAGAGCATTGATCTTTTGGCTCTTCACAACACAGAATGGGGGCCTCTACCAAGATTGAAGTTGAAGCATAACTATAGGTGTGGTTCCACTTGTCCGTTGTTTTAAAGTCGTCTTTACTATCTACACCACAGCACTTGAGCTATAACAAACACATACAGATTAAACTAAACACACACCTATGTAATAAACAACAAATAAGCTTATTACAGAAACAGAAAACGTTTTAGTATATTATTTCAGTGTTGAAGTCTTTTTTATTTATGTTGCATGTTAGAGCACTTTCAAAGTGCAACAAGTATTTGTCATTTGAGCTGGAAATAGAAAAAAAAAATATTGTGTTGACCGGTGGTCTGAATTGTATATTAACTTCTGAAACTTTACATATCAATAAAATGTTAAATATAGACAATTCCATCAGGGTAACATGCCCATGAAAAGTATACCCCATTCAACCACATTATCAATTAACATTGATAATATATAGTAAAACTTCGGTATATGTTTTCTCTTTTTTTAATCTAAAACATAGATTGTGGGTACTCGTTAGAAATCACTTTTTCTACTGAATTGTTTTTATTTATCTAGATGAGAAAAAAATGTTTTATATTCCTCGGCGTGTTTTGCAATGCTGAATACCAGGCCCATTATGGCGTTCCAAGCAAGCGTAGTTCCATCATGCCCCGTATCTCCGGTGTATAACTTCTTCAGAGAGTCTTTCATTGAAGGCTTTACGGCGTCATCAAACTTAATGAAAATATAAATAAGATAAAGTAAAATGAATATCATAAAATAAATTTGCGCACATACATGTACGTGCTGTAGTATCGCTGCCGATACGAACAAGAGTAATCCCGAACCACACCGCGTACATGGCGAAACGGACCAAACATGCATTAAATTACAAATGACACATAATTTTAAAAACAGAAATGACCACAACTCTATTTAATGAAAGCATCTAATATCCTTCCAATATGAAAAAAAAAAAAAAAAAAAAACAAAAAAAAAACGCTTCTCTGCATCTTCTTTTTTTCATCCATCTTCTCCTATGCATGTTTATCTTCCCAGATGGGGAAGTAGTAGCCTACTAACGTACTCACGGAGACTAATCAGATATTTTTCTGATTGAGTAGCTAAAAACTGTAATAATACACTCACCACATGTCTATACTTGGTAAATATGATCACAGCTACAACTTCAGCCACTATTATAGCTGTCAGAATACAAACATACTGAAATTGACAAGTCACTGTTTCAGAGGCCTAATAATATTTTGCAGGTAAAAAGTGAGTTCTGGGGTCTATGAATTTCATATGAATAGTTCTGTCAAAACGTGCGTAAATTTTCTAAATTTCATTCGATGTTATTTACTTTTCTTGACAGGGAGTCACAATATAGTAAACACCACTTTTACGACCGGGAAAAGAAAAATAATATTATAGAAAAAGCTTAAAGACGTAAAGAGAAGAAACCAGAGTAGATTAGACAAGTCAAATAAAGAATCCAAATAGGACTGTTGTTATTATATTCATCAAGACTGACAACGAAAGAAGAAGAAGAAGAAAAAGAAGAAGAAGAAGAAAGAAAGAAAGAAAGAAAGAAAGAAAGAAAGAAAGAAAGAAAGAAAGAAGAAAACAGAAGAAGAAACTAAAGAGAAGAAGTGAACACAAGAAATGTCAGAAATGATAAAGACGATATGCCGAAGTAAAATTATAAGCAAATACATAAGCTGGCTTTGTCTTGACAATTAACTTACAATGATAAGCATCCACCGTGATTTACAGCATACCCCACAGTAGGCGAATATAACAATGCCAACAAGTACAACTCCAACGACGATAAACACAGTAGCAGCACTTCCTGTAGATATGATGGACAGTAAATAATCATAATATTATAATATCAACTGAACTCCATAAGTCATAGGTTTCTGTTATTTATTTGTTTTGCTTAATACTTGCTGGAAATCGAATTCTGGCCGAGAAGCCGAGATGTGTCCTGACTTTCCTCCACCTCAGGCAGCCCTGCGCATAATACTCGGTAATGATGGTGTCGCAGTATAGATAGATATATAAAGCTTGAACCAATGCAGAAAGTATGGTGCTAATGGACTATCTTAACTTGAAGGCAAACCAAATATCCACTACAGTCTAATAGCAAAAAGGAAAAATGAGCGTTTAAAACTATGCCATGCACGTATTTGCTAAATGTACATGTAGATTTTTTAGTTCCCTTTGTCCTGTAAAACTTCCCGCTCTTTGTAAATAAGTTCATAATTTAAAACCTTTCACCATACCTACGAATTCAGCAATATCAAAATCTCCTAGATCAGATCCAACAGATTTTGGTACCACATCCTTAACATGATCCAGTGCGCCCTTGAAAAGCCCATTTAGAGTAGAGGACCCAAACTTTACAAGACACCCGGCCACAAGAAATGCCAGACCGATCAGCTGTAGAGAAATATTAAGAGTAAATATACATCAGAAATAAAGAAACCATTACTGATTCCCATTGCACTCTTGAACTGCGCAAGCCTTCAAAATAACTTTGAGAATTTAGAACTGATTTTGTGCCAATTTGGTAATTTTTGTTCATACAATGGATTTACCTTAAGAAATTGTTAACTGATGATGGAATGAAGAAGAATAATTTAAGTGTAGAAAATAATATGTCACTACTTTCACAGAGCCATTTCACGAACTGAGATCCGATTTTGTGAATTAGGCATGATGTTAATCCAGTTAAAATGTATATCAACGCCAAATAATTTGAAAACAAAGAAGAATATGTTTTTGAAACTATACAAACCGATGACGTTGTACATGTACATGTACACAAAATAAATCATCAAAGGGCACGGTACTTACCCCAAAAAGTGTATTTATCAAGGATATAATGCATGTTCCAAATTTTGCAATAGAATCCATTTTATTTGTGGGTTATATTTCCATATAATATGAGGCTTTAAAACTTAGATATTAATACATGCACTGGTCAGCAATTACAAAAGAAAGAGGTTATTGCGGTCCAAATACAGGCCTAATTAAATATACAACTTGTTACAGTAAATGTTCATTGCATTTTTCTAACTGGTTCAAAATAAGGAAATTTTGAGTGCTGATAATCTCAAGTAGTTGTCATATCTCTTTCAACTTTCAGACTGTTATTTTTCTAACTAAAGATAAAAGCATGTTTCTTCACGTTATTTGGATTTAAAAAGCTCTCAATTTGAAAATTTATCATTCGACACACAAATGATAAGATATTTGCTATGTTACTTCCTCGGTGGATAAACGGATTAAATACTCAATAATATCATTTCAATACTTAAGATATCCTTAAAGGTTATCACATATCGATGAATTTATCGACAGATAAAGTTAAACAATGTTTCTGTAGGCTTTTGAGAGATTTGAAGGACACAGAATATGATCAACCACTTATGTAATGTCTGAAGCAGCCCTTAGCATGACGAAAACATGTCCGTGTAATATACAGAGATTTTTAAAGTTGTAAAAAATGAAAATTTTCAGAAGAAAAAATTTGATATTTTTCTTATTTTTGCTCAAAACATAGATTGTGGGTACACGTTAGAACCGCCTCGCCGAGGCGGTTCTAACGAGTACCCACAATCTATGTTTTGGAGCAAAAATAAGAAAAATAGGTATACCACTGCAAACCCCAGTTTTACTATATAAAAGTGGGGTTTAAGGGGATATATATTGCACGGACTTGTTTTCCTGATGGTATACTGAAACAGTGGCGTCGCCGGTAAAATCATAACTGCTATTGCTCAGAAGCCACTTCTAAGAGATGGAACAATTGTCAACCAGTATCTCTGGAAGACGGCTCTGCAGTGCTATGAACATCAGGAAAACATGTCCATGAAATGTATACCCCCTTGAACCCTACTTTTATATAGTAAACTGTGGTATACAGGGTATATCCATTTTTCTTAATTTTGCTCCAAAACATAGATTGTGGGTACTTGTTAGAACCGCCTCGGCGATGCTTTGAGCAAAAATGATAAAAATATATTTTTTGCAATGATTTTATTATTATTATTATTATTTTTATTTTTACTGTGATTTTTTTTTTTGTATATTGCATGAGCAAGTTTTCGTAATGATGCATGGCAAAATGGCATAAATTAAAATCGTAGAAGGAATTGTAATTGCCTAAATAGCATTTTATAGTCTAAATCATGAGAGGTACCACAATAAATATCACAGTTTTGCATTTTACCAGACAGTTTAATTTGATGCCGCTGTAAATCGCATTCTGTGTGTAATACAGTTGGAAAACATGTGCATCTGCTATATTTTATATTAACATAGATCCATTATATTATCATTAAATCATTCATTTTTGCATAACGAAAACACGCCAATGCAATGCCCAGTGATTTTTTTCAACTGTAAAAAATGAAAAAATTCACTGGAAAACATTGATATTTTTAATAGTTTATAATATTTGTGCTCAAAACATTGATTGTGGGTAGAGGAGTACCTACATGTACGATCTATGTTTTGGATCAAAAACAAGAATAATTGTATACCCCAAATACACCCAATTTTCTCTACATAAAAGTAGGATGTAAGGGGACATGTTTGCATGATAGTGGCCCTTCTTAGACGATATCCCCGTGTGACCGTGGCCCGGTTTTAAGTTTGCGTCTGGGACATCTTTATCTCATAACATTGTGATATAAATCTTGAAAAGTAAATACTGTTTTATCATAACATATTATGATAAATTTCAATTGATTAAGTTATTTAATTTTTATCTTTTAATAAATTGAGACAAGTACATGTAACCGGAAATTATATGAAAAATGACTTAATCTAATAATTTTATTTTCTGGATAGAAGCAAGTGCGCTGGAAATGAAATATGGTAAGGATGCTACTCTCCTGCTGGTCGGGAACCCAGATTGTTGGGTTTCTCATGCGAGTGCTCAATTAAAAGCACACATGATCTGCTTTTGTATTGTAGTCTGGCTAGGTTATTGCAGAACATAGTACTGGCTCTGAAGCTGCCTGTAAGGATAGGGTTGGTATACATTGCAGGTCAAACTCTGAGGCTTGCAAGCATTGTGTTTGGATGTATTGATGATTTTAAAACCGGGTACAATTCCATGAATTCTAAGGCTCGTATGCATTGTGTTTGTATATATTGCCATGTTTACAACCAGTTCCAAGAAGTCTCAGGATTGTAAACCTTGTGTTTGGATGCGTTGTCAAGTTTATAACCGGGTCCAATACATTATATATACATTAAACGTATATTTTGCGTAGCTTTACATTTTGTTTTCAGGCTAAGATAATTCAGGATAGAATACTGGTTCTGAAGCTTGTAAGGCTTATGTTTGGATGTGTTGCCAACTTTATAACCGGGTCCAATTCTAAGCTTGTGTTTGGATGCCTTTCAAAGTTTATAACAGGTCCGGTTTTAAAGCCTGTAATAATACATTGCCAAGTTTATACCTGGGTCTAATTCTATATGTTTGGATACGTTGCACGTTTTACAACCGGGTCCAGCTTCTCAGAGATGAAACGCATAAAACGAATAATATTTGTGTAGCTTTGCATTAACTACAGTCATTTTACCATTTCTTTGTAGGCTAACTTATTTCAGGATAGAATATTGGTTCTGAAGCTTGTAAGCCTTGTGTTTGGATGTATTGCCAAGTTTATAACCGGGTCCTTGTTTACGTTCAATGTGTACCAAGATGATATCAAGTCAACGTTTAATTATACACAGAAGGAGGGTAAGAGACGTAGTTATATCAAGAAGACTCTTCAGTTGGTAAAGACATAGAATAGTCTCGGTACAGAATTACTCCTTTATTGCTTCCTTTAAGTTAAGGGTCTACAGCTGTTGTCTCAATATTTCTTCGTTTAAATTAATATTTTCTAAAACAAAATTCACAGAAGCGCTGTAATTCTGTGCCCAGGGGACACAATTATATTATAGCCAGGGGAAGCACCGCAACGGCGTTCTTAGATGGTGTATAGATCAATGATGACATGGTTTTGAAAAGTGATAAAGCAAAAGGTTATGCACGCTGTAATAAGCCATGTGATTAGCTGTAGCAATAATTGGTTTGCCAATGGAATAGCCATTAGCCTTCAGAGTTTTGCCTATTTTATGTTGTAGAAATAGATGTTATTTTAATTTATCATTTAGTTTCTTATTCTCGGAGCACTGCAACTTACTGTTATCTAGGAAGAGCTTCTAGTTATGTATGGTTTCTATTTTTTAGTTGAAGTGATGTCCTCTATGCTTAACATTGGCTTGGGTGTTGGCTTCTTGCCTGGGATGTTCTATGATAGGTTCGGGCCCCAATGGACATCCCTGGTAGGCCTGGTCGTGTCTGTGGGTGCATACATGCTACTTTGGAGCACTACAAGATCTAATTTGGTCGCATTCTATTCGAAAAATTCTTGGCTAATGGCGATCTACTTTTTCGTAGCAGGTAAACTGGTGAGAACTGTCATCTCTGAAACTGTGAAAAAGGTATTAGTAGGCAATGCTCTAGAAAAGGTGCAATCAGAAAGAAATTCCCACTCCAAAAACCGAGGTGGGAAAAACTAAATGACAATTATGTACTTATACTTAGAAAACATATCGTAAGCCGAGTGAGCAGCTATTTCCAAATAGGCGGTCACTGTTACCCGAACTTATGGCACGCACATAAGGTTCAAAGAGCACAAAAATTCGACTCCAATACATTAAACAAATAGAACCACAACAGAAATATCGCCTTGGAACGATCAGTAATATAAAATTATCGGGGGGGGGGGGGGTTAAGATCGATTTTACAGGCGCATAACCTTACCACCATATAACCATGTAAATATGTTTTACTCTTCAGAGGACCATATGTGAGATTAGTTTTTGTACTAAATATGTCATCCTCTTTAAATAAAGACATTATTATTATTATTATTATTATTATTATTATTATTACCATCATCTGCAGTGGTACACCGTAACATTTAGTTAGTTGGTCGGTCCTCGTGATGAATCTCTTACTAGTCAACGAATCATCAAGAACAAACAAATAAATCATGATAACCACCATGATGAATCAAAAACGAGAACTCGACGTCTTCTTCTTCTTCCAATAGTTTAATAGTATATCTATGCCAGCTCAATCATGTCTGAAACAATGTTAGTGTGATCCCTTTGACGATGGAATGGTTTGTGTGTTTAGTTTACAAGAACCATGGCTATATTCAAACTCACAGTCCAGACCCATATCGAAATTGACACGTGTCAAGTAAAGGGTGGTTTATACGCAGTCTGTTGAGGACTTATTTTGAACGCACTTATGTATATGCATATTCGTTGCTATCAATAATTGTGTTGTTTCGTCTCACTTTAGGTCTTGGTTCCATCTTCACTTACATGGTTGCCCTCAACACCAACATCATCAACTTCGACCAGAAACACACCGGTAAAATTGTCGGCCTGCTGAACGCATTCTTCGCCGGAAGTCCATCCATATTCTCCGCATTGTATTATCACGTGTTCAAAGATGGCGACCACCATGACTATCCTGGTTTCCTGCTTCTGTTTGCAATCAGTTTCGGCATAATAGACCTGTTGTGTATATTCTTTGTGCGAGTGTACAGGGAAACAGAGGGACATATGCCTGCGACGGTTAAGGTGAATGGCGAGCAATCTGAGAATGAATCCCAGAATTTTGAATACAAGAAACTGAAAAATCAAAAACCAGGCATTCAAGAATCGAGCGAAGGTAAGGATAATCAACTCGTACATGTATTTGGCTTTCATATTCTCCTTATTTTTAATGTTTAATGTGTTAGATAAAATCATATTCAAACATTCACATTAGTTGCTTTGTGCTGTGTAGAGACAGTATTTTAAATAACTTAATGAAATAGTAATGACGATAGAGAATATTAATTTGATGATTAAAACAATATGGCTTTCTTAATATTGTTTTCCAGTGGTCAGCGACTGCCTTCTAGAGAATAGCAATGTTAATGTCTTTATATATGTACATGTATCATCTCTATTTGTTCATTTCTTGACTGCTACATGTACCATTGGACGTTTGGTTTCTTAAAAAATAAGAAACAATGGTAATATACTCGAAAATCAGTGCAACTTGCAAGTTTCCATTTTTTCCAGATTTTTCGTCGTTTCCTCGACTTCCACAAGTGGATACCCAAGCAACAACACACATGCCCCTGCTTAAACTGGTGATCAATGTAGACTATCATCTCTTGGTGTGGCTTCTTTCGTTCTCAACCAGCGTGGGTCTCGTCTATGTCAACAATATTACTACCATCAGTAAATCACTGTGTACAACAGAGTATGACACTATAGAAAACGCTTCCGCTGTTTTGGACAATAAGACAGCACACAACAGTACAACCACGTGTCTTAGCGTATACGACGATCGTTTGACACTTATTATTCCAATTACAAACGCATTGGTTAGCCTAGCGACTGGTCTTATTTCTGACCACTTCAAGGCGAAGCTGCCTCGTCTTTGGATATTGATAGTCGGGTGTGTTTGTTTTCTTGCCAGTCAAATAGTAGCGTTGTCCCTCGCTGATAAGATCTTTTTCTTGATGTTAGCGACTGTATTCGCCGGAACTGGAATAGGAATTGTGTGGTCGCTTGCGCCAACTGTGATGAAAGAGGTTTTCTTCGTTGGGAACTTGGGACGAAACTGGGGAATTGCCATACTCATTGCCGCGCTACTCGGCTTCGGAATCCAAGAAATATACGGTGCTCTGTATGACTCCCAGATAACTATTCCGGGGTCAAATGATTGCTTCGGGATGAATTGTATCAGGGGAGGGATAACCGTGTGTTTAGTTTCAGCGTGTGTTTCAATTGCATTTGGTTTGGTCATACAGTTCAAAAGATCGTGCAATAGACATTGTGCAAAACCAGTGTAGATTTGAATTTGAATTGAAGTTTTGCAGCTGGGGCTTCATTTATTTTGCCCGAGTTATAATACTTTTGGTGCTTGCTTGGTGTGTTCCTTAACGTCCAAGTCAACAGCTATATATATAATTATGGTCATGTTGGGACGTTACCTCCATTTTATGGGATTCCTACCCAACATTGGGGATGTGATGACATCCGAAATGTGCTTTGTATATTACCACCCAGGTAAACAACTTGAGTTGTTATATTCAAAGCACATTCTATACTGGTTGCTATCACCTACTACTCATTTCTTCATGGGAACATTGATGAAAATAGAACATCATATATAACTATTTGTCAACTGTGTCATACATGTTTGCTCCAATTTAAACATATTGGTTACCTTGTTTTCAAACAACTCGCAGCACGGGAGATTACTTTCAACTTTAAGGTAGCGTGAAAATTAATGAAAGTGTAAACAATGTGGTATTTGTGTAAAATTTCTACAAAGATAAACGCTGTATGTCAACCGGTGTTGATACGAAATAGCTCGGTAGAGCGGCAGCATCCCCCATATCAACAAACTAGATAACAGATTTAAAGGGGTGGACCGCTTGCCTTGCCAATGTATTTTTCGTAAAAGTTTACGAATGGTGTTTCTTATTTCTCCCCGTAATAGTATCTGACAAATGAATCTATTTGTCCTATTTACAGCTTTTATAGCATATATTTTATTCAATTATCATTAGTTTATTGAAGCCTGTTTCCCACGGACAAATTTTCTTTGACGAAGATTAATTGTCACAGAAACTTTGGCCACACACAGCAAACATTACTTATTATTACTAAGCTCGCTCACCTTTGTCACAGACATTTGACAATGAAACTTCGCCAAGATTAATTGTCACAGAAACTTTGGCCACACACAGCAAACATTACTTATTATTACTAAGCTCGCTCACCTTTGTCACAGACATTTGACAATGAAACTTCGCCACAGAATTGAATTTACACGAGCATATTTTTCTGCGACAAATCTATATACTTTAAATTTGTCAAAGAAAAATTGTCCGTGGAAACGAGGCCTTATTTTTTTTTCTCTACATTTTATTTGGGTGGACAACTGTTTCTTTACATTTCCTTACTCCTTTAATGTGGGAGTTTCATTTTATTTCGATTCCATTTTTTTAATCAAACTTGCCTGTTCTGAATGTGTTCAAGATTAAATGAAAATTCCATAAGGAAAACATGTCCATGTTATGTATACATGTTATGTATACGCCCCTCCCCCTAGACCCCACTTTTATTTAGTAAAACTGGGATTTTTTCTTATTTTTGTTTAAAAACATAGATTGTGCGTACTCGTTAGAACTGCCTCGGCAATGCGGTTCTCACGTATACCCACATTCTACGTTTTGAGCAAAATTTTTCAATTTAAATTTGCACTTATAAAAATCTGTATATTATTACATGAGCATGTTTTCGTAATCCAAGATGGAATGAAAACTCCCCTTTAAGATGCTCAAACGCTACTATCATGACAAAACCGGAACATATGCAGAAGTATACAGTCATAAATATGGGTGTTTCCTAAAATGAAATATTTACTTTCGATTGAGATAGTGACCGAAATAAGAAACACAGGAGTGTTGGTCACTCGATTTTATTGTTTTTTAGAACATTTTCTATACCACCAATTTTTGGTAATGTGAAAACAAACTTGGATGTTGTTTTTTTTATATGAAAATATTATAAAATGTTATGAACTGGATTATGAAAACAAGCAGCAACCTGAAATCTGATGTATACTTCATAGTGAATACGATCAATTATCATTAATTTTAATAAGACAGAAAAAGTGAAACTTACATGTAGGTGTGTGGACCTTGAAAAGGGATAAAACATCGCGAAAATGGGAATCTCTACAGTATATTTGAAAGTTGTTGTTGTCCTTCAAATTCTAGTCATAGTTATGGGTAAGTATTATTATCATTTTAGAATACTATAAGAGGGATATTTGAAAATAACAAAAACAACATAATCCGTATGATACTTACTATATGGATGCGCCATCTGTAAATTACATTATTAATAAACTACTGAATATCTATATGTAATAAATAGATTTCCTAAATACAGGCGCGTTCAGTTATTAATATACCCCCTGCGATATTTAGAAGTAAATTGACAACTCTTCTTGTTTTTGAACAATCGTCACTGGCAAGAAATGGACAACTGGATGAATTTGTTTATACATGTTTAGAATATCTATAAATATTTACACTGTATATAAAACTTCCAGATCTTGTGATGTGATTACATAACATACATGTATGTAGCCAACTTTTTGACAAAAAATTCGATGATATTCGAGTTTCAAACATTCCACATGGAACCATGGTTAATGGTTTGTAATTTTGTTTGTAAATTATGAAATAGTAACCGGCTTAAAATTTGGTGTCTTTATGGGCACTATTTACAAATTTACACCCTGATTTTTATTCATTGTACATTTTAGAATTTCATGGTCAAGCGGTTGTTACAATATAAAACTAAGCATGTCAGTGTTTTTTGCAAGAAAACTAATATTCTACTAGGACGGTTTTACAACCAAAGCTTGCTAGTGGGTTAAAAATGGCTACTTATGAGGGTTCATTACCTGAAATTGCGCAATATAGTCCATACTATCTCCCTTTGAACGTTTTACTGCTTCTAAAGGATCAAACTAAAAAAAAAAATTACTACTAATTATTACTGCAGCTGGCGTTGTGTCGTGTGGCGGCTTTAAAATCACCCCGTACATCATCCATAGTGCAGATTATATTTTTCTGTCGGTCCTTTGGAATCAGTAGAGATATTCCGAGAGTTCAAAACACTTACTTTTATTATAAATTCTTGAAATTGTATCACACTAGTCTGGCTTTCGTTGCCGGTTAAAAAGGGCTACTGATGAGGGTTCATTACCCGAAATTGCGCACTATAGTCCATACTATCTCCCTTTGAACGTTTTACTGCTTCTAAAGGATCAAACTTTTATATTTTATCCTTCATGAGGAAAGCATGTCTTCAAGTCACCCACGACTTTGTATTCTGCCAAAACGTGGGTTGGCATTTTATCATACAATGATTTTTCCTACGCACCGAGGGGCTACGTGGACTAAATTTATTGTTAGGCAATGACTCACACCTCCTCTTCGTGATATTCCAAACCCCTTCTATAGGGTTAAAGTCATGGAAATTTACATGCCAATAAAGGATGTCAAAATATAGTATTTATGTAAGGCAATGTTCTTTGAATTATCCTAAATCCGCAAAACACATTATTGATATTAGAGGAATGTCTGTCTTTGAATGTCCTGGTGATTACCTCGATGAAAGCCTATACAAGTGGATTTGAATATCATGAAAATGAGCAGTGAGCTTCTGAATATCGCAGGGGTATATTAACAACTAACTATAGAATTCCCAGTCCCGTATGGTATTCTGTGTCGAGATAACAAACCATAAATTGTATGATGAAATGCCAACCCACGTTTTGGCAGAATACAAAGCCATAGGGGACTCCACAGTGCTTTAAAGCATGTTTACCTCAAGCAAGCGTTGTTCGTGAAACCGTCCTGGTAGAATATTGGTTTTCTTGCAAAATAACACTGATGTGCTTTGTTTTATATTGTAACAACCGCTTTACCACGAAATTCTAAAATGTACAATGAATGAAAATCAGGGTGAAAATTGGTAAATAGTGCTCATAAAGACACCAAATTTTCAGCCGTAGTACAAACATGGTTATTATTTCATAATTTACAAACAAAATTACAAATCATTAACCATGGTTCCTTTTAGAATCTTTGAAACTCGAATATCAGCAAAATGTCTGTTAAAAATTTGGCTCCATATGTTATGTAATCAATTTAGGTATACAACATCACAGTTTTATATACAGAGCAAATATCTATAGACATACTTCACATATTAAATAAACAAATCCATCCAGTTGTCCATTTCTTGCTAGTGACGATTGTTTAAAAACAAGAAGAGTCGTCAATTTATTTCCTGAATATCGCAGGGATATATACATAACCGAACACACCTGTAGAGTCAACCATTTGTTCACGAAGCCATGCTTTAATTGCACCGATTCCTGGTACTAATTTTCCTAAGGAAAGCTATTTATGTATTTTTTCTTTCGGTTTCATCACCGCGTTTTGGTGTTTTAGGTTATAAATGCTACCAGTGTTCATACGGCCTATGGTCGGAGGGTGACTATCGGGACTGTATTGAGAACCCTGAGGCCCTGGGGTTCAGTCATCACCTAACGTGCAACCGCACCAGCTACTGTGTTCTACAAGAGGTCTTTGATATAGGTAAGCTTGTAGAAGTTTTCGAGATGAAGTATTTTTTAATTCAGTTTTACGCCCCTTTCAAGATTATTTCAGCTTATATGAGACGGGCAAATCAGTAGGTAGGCGAAAACGGGAGAACCCCGAGAAAAAAACACTTAGCACACACATAACTTTGCTTGTCTCACATGTAGCCAGTGCGGGGCTCGAACTCACACCAGACACAGCGGTGAGATGATCGAGCGATTAAGTGTAGTAGTTTAAGATACTAGCTTTGAAGACAAGGGATGAGCTTCTTCAAGATAAACAAATCATTAATGTCTCCAGATAAAGAGAACTAGGAATAAACTCAGCTGATTGGGAGACGGGAAACCCATTTATAGAAGTAGAAAACAACTAACGACAACAGCAACAATAGTCCTTCAAAGGATAAATAATATGAGCCGCTTCATAAAAGTGGTTCGACATATTTACCGAGCTTTACAAGCTGAAATTTTGGATTTAGAAAGAAGTGGAATTGTACTATTGATATGATCTGCGCCTTTTTTTCTCGCATATAATATACGACATGTTGGTTTTCTCTTGACGCGGCTAATTTCTCTTTTTCAATTTCTGTAGGTCGACAGGCAGTGACGTCATATTTCCGATCATGTTCGGGAAACAGTTGGGGTGACCAGTGTGACGAAACTGGGGGAATAGTCACATGCAAATATTCATGCCGAGGTAACTTCTTACAGCAGAACAATAAGTGTAACAAGTAGGCTACGTTTACACAGGGGTTTAGGTCCGTCACAGTGCGAAATGATTCTTTATGATATCTGCTACTGATTCTTTATGATAGCGTTACAGATTCTTTATGATTATCTTAGCTCATCTATTGGTAGGTGATGAGAAACCGGTGTTTCTAAGGTTTTTGATGCCTGAAATGACCTTTTTGGCACACATACATAGTATATATGAGCTGGAAATTGTTCTCCATCATTTTTAGCAATGTTGGTATACAGGTTGAAAGTTAATGGGTGATTAAATCCTTAAAATGGTTAATTAAGCTAGGAAAATCGAAAATGAATATTAAAATACATAACACATCAATACATTTTATCAACAGTTTAGAAATTTAACTAATTATCTATGAACTAACACTTTTCAATGCATGTAAATCTTCAAAGGAATTGTTTTGCAGACTTTTGTGTTTTAAAGCATCAAAAGTATCATAAAGAATCTGTGACAAAATTTTGTCACGGATTCCGTATGATACAAAATGATGGGTAACGGATTCTTTATGATATGTTACAGATTCTTTATGACATCATAGCCTACAACCTACCACTCTTTTATCGAGATAAACTACTAATTATGAGGCCCTCCCAGGGCTCTTGGGGATTCAGGGAGAAGGGCTATCTATTTTCAGAGAATTGGGGAGAAGGGTCATTTATTTTAAGGGCTTTGGGGAGAAAGCATAACTTTTTGGAGTTTTTGGGAGCAGGGGGCTGAGGAAAACATTTTATGAGCTGGGGAGAAAGGTCATTTTTTCTTTCAGGGAGCAGAGAGCAAAGATTCCCACACCCCCCGGGGGGGGGGGGCAATTATTAATGTCTCTGATCTACAAAGCAGGTTTGTACTATGCGGTTCGGTAAACAAGTCATTATTTGATCAGGCAAACTGAGATTTGAGCATTTATTTTCAAATATTATGATATGGTTTGGTTAAGATATATGACTAGACGTCACAGTAAACAAGTTTTGAGTCATGTTGGGGCAAAGGGCCACCACTTCTTGTGTTTTAAACAATACAATAGATTCATGAACACAACTTGCATGGTAGAGTTATGTCTAGAACCAAGGGCCTCCTGCATCGGAGTCCTGTAGTCTACCCCTACGGCACTGCACTTCCTTTTTTAAATGGACAGAAGATTTATGTTTAAGAAAATATTTTGGGCCCAGGGGCTGTCTGCCCCTGCCCCGGGGCTATATACATGTATATGACCATAATATTGAAACATCTTCTTCTCTGAAACCGCTAGGCCAATCAAAGCCAAACTTTTTGTGGAGCATCCTTAGGAAGAGAGAATGAAAGTTTGTATAAATGGTCAAGGTCACATGACCAAGATGGCCGCCATGGTTATGAATAGCAAAAACGTTTAAAAATCTTCTTCTTCAGAACCAGAAGGCCTATGATTTTGAAACTTGGTAAGAAGCATCTAGAAATAGAGCTCTACAAAGTGTATATAAATCATGACCCTGGGATGACCTTGACCTATTTTACGGCAAGGTCAACTTAGGTCGCCCATGCATTTGAATGGGAAAAAATAGAAAAATGTCATGTAATGGCAGAAAACTTGCTAGGAATGAGCAAATGGACAGAAGATTTATGCTTATGAAAATATTTTAGGCCCAGGGGTTGTCTGCCCCTGCCCCGGAGCTATATACATGAGATGTTCATAATATTCAAACAGCTTTTTCTCAGAAACGGCTTAGCCAATCAAAGTCAAACTTTATGTGGAACATCCTTAAGAAGAGGAAATGAAAGTTTATATAAATGGTCAAGGTTACGTGACCAAGATGGCCGCCATGGCTATAAATAGCAAAAAAATAAAAATAAAAATCGTCTTCTTCAGAACCAGAAAGCCTATGATTTTGAAACTTGGCATGAAGCATTAAGGAACAGAGGTCTACAAAATTTGTATAAATCATGACACTGGGATGACATTGACCTATTTCACGGCAATGTCACCTTAGATCGCCCGTGCATTTGAATGGAGAAAATTGTTAAGATGTCATTTGAAGGACAAAACTTGCAGTTAATTGGCAAATGGACTGAATTTTTATGATTTGAAAAAAAAAAAAACGTTGACTCCAGGAGTTATTCTGACCCTGCCCTAGGGTTATATACATGCATTGTACCATTCTGGTCTAACAAGTTTATTGGTACATGTATAAATCACAGGTCTCAGGTGAGCGTTTACAGGACCATTGGTCCTCTGGTTTTAAATTAATTTTACATCAATTTCAGGATTATCTCAGCTCATATGAGACGGGCCAATCAGTAGGTGGGCGAAAATGGGATAACCCCCGAGAAAACACACCTGTCACACCTGCAAGCAGAACTTGCCTTGTCTCACAATTACCCAGTACAGGACTTGAACCCACACCAAACACAGCGCTGAGATGATTGAAACTAATATAATTTAGATATCTTATATACTAAATGAGAGATCTGCTATACCTAAATAAGATTTCTTCTTCACAAGATTAATCAAGATATCTTCCCAACAAGATTAATCAAGATATCTACTTTGGTTTATAAGACATCTTTATTGCTAAACTAGGTATCTTAATTAGCAAATAAGATATCTAAATTGGTAAAACAAATATCTTATATACAGTGGTCAATAAGATATCTTTTATGGTAAATTAGATATTTTAATTAGAAAAACGATATCTTAATTTATAATTCAGATATATGAATTAATACAATATATCTTAATTAAAGCTATAAATTGGATATCTGTATTGACATAGTAGATATCTTATTTCTAAAAGTAAAAGAAAAAGGTTGTGATTAGGCAAAATAAATAAGATATATTATAAACTACAAGTGTCTTATTTGTTTAGCTAATAAAGGATATAAGATAACTGTTTTTTTGTAAATAAGATATCTTATTTGTCTAAAACCATATCTACTTAAGCATATTAGATATCTTATGTAATAAAGATATCTTATATACTCAAGAAGATATCTTATTTGACAAATATAAAAAAGCTTATATGTTAACATAGATATCTATACAACTATTTTAGATATCTCAAATGCTGATTAAGATGCCATATTCTCAAATGCTGATTAAGATGTCATATTAAGAAAAAAATCTAATATCTTATATCATAATTGCTATATCAGATATCTTTATGACAAATTATGAATTAAGATATGTCATATACTTTTTACAAATAAGATATCTAATATGATTTTTAAGATATCTTATTTGTCAATTTAGATATCTATTTTTACAAATAAGATATCTTATTAAGCCTGAATGATATCTAAATATACTATATAAGACATATAAATTAACACTATGAATATCTAATATTTACATTTTGTATATCTAATATAATTAAATGGATATCGTATTTGTATATAAGATATCTTCTTTATAATAAATATCTAAAAAATTAAAGTAAATATCATATTTATTAAACAATATATCTAATATTGCATAACAAATGTCTGCTTTTTTTAATAAACAGTAAATTGGCTTGCCATAGAAATGAGATCCTGAATCAGCCGTGAAAGGAATGTGGATCTGTTTCAAATAATCAATACTCATTTGTGGCCTTGAATATTTGTATTTCCTGAATTCCAGTCTGGCAGTAAATGTTACCTCCCTGAAGTGGCACCGAAAAGGAAAAAAAAGTATGCAATTATGATGATTAGAGGAAGTGGTGCAATCAGAAATTCCCACTCCGAAAACCAATGTGAAAAAAAACTATACTTGGTATACTTAGGGAACATTTTGTAATCTGAGTGAGTAGCTTTTTCCCACTAGGCAGTCACTCAGTTACCCAAACATGAAAACATACATAAGGTGACATAGCAAAGCGGTAATGTGGTAAGAAATGGGATCAATGCCCATCCTTGTGAGACCCAAAACAGAAAAAAATGTAAAATTGTACACACATGAATACTACATGTACTTAATTGATTTTAACAAAAAGTTAATAAATAAATAATAGTGTTTTGTGATATACACAAATATACAACAAGGTTCTACATTAATCACAATTATTAATTGGTTTGTGATAAATCTGATCGAATTTTACACTGCACATCATATTTCTTGCAGTGTGGAGTTGATAAAAATACAGTTCATTGGTGGACCAAGGGTCCAAATCTGCATTTCAAGTTGTAGAACATCATAAACTTGCTTTAAATCATAAAGAATCTGTAACATTTATCATAAAGAATCAGTAACATATATCATAAAGAATCCGTTACCCACATTTTGTTATCATAAAGAATCTGTAACGTATCAACAAGAATCCGTAGCATGCAAAAAAATGAAAAAGGGTTATTACGCAGGGTAATGTAGAATTTGAAGGTCCACATATCACTTTTATTAACTGTTTCATGTTTCCAAACATGTTTGCTTAGGAATTCACACAATTATACCGAATTGCCATGTTTTTCATATTTGCTCAATTTATCTAATTGGTTTTATTTTGAAACCCTAACATGTAGAATATATACATAGATTATCATGAACCATGCTTCTTATATGTCTCCTGACAAAATTTAGATCTACAACTATCTAAAATTACCATTTTTTGCTGTTTGCAATTGGGAGTATCAATCCTTGTCAAGAATCCGTAGCATTTGTCAAGAATCCGTTACCTGATATCATCAAGAATCAGTAGCTGATATCATAAAGAATCATTCACACTGTGACGGACCTAAAACAGTGTGGTTTAAAGCAGCCGTTGAAACATTACGAAAACATGCCCATGCAATATACAGAGATTTTTAAGTTGTAAGGCGAGGCGGTTCTAACGAGTACCCAGAATCTATGTTTTGGAGCAAAAATAAGAAAAATAGGTATACCCCTGCATACCCCAGTTTTACTATATAAAAGTGGGGTTTGAGGGGGTATTCATTTCACGGGCATGTTTTCCTGATGAGCAGCCAATAAAATAACTTTTTCTGTACTCCGAAAACAGCAGACTCTAAAGCAGCCAATAAAATAACTTTTCTGTACTTGGAAAACAGCAGACTCTAAAGCAGCCAATAAAATAACTTTTCTGTACTTGGAAAATAGCAGACTCTTGTACACATATGATCCCAATGCAGAGATTTGTTTTTAAATTTATTAGAAATTTCATGACATATCTATATACATACATACATTCAATACAAATAATCAGATAAGGTGAAAGAAGTATAAGCATATATATATGCCCAATGCAGAGATAAGTCATTAATCTTTTTCTAATTCAGTTTCATTATTGCAATAAACGGCTCAATAGCTGAGTTTACAATCTGTACTTTCAGGTGATTTCTGTAACCAGTTAGACGTAGGTCGACGGCACGAGCCCTACCTGGAAAGACACCCCCACCGTGGCCATGCATGGAACTCCTTCCCCTTGCAGACTGTGTCAAAGATTGTCGTGACTTTCTGCTTATTGCTGACAATTTGTCGAACATTATTGTTGTGAATATAAACTGAGCCTCCACGTGACAGAGAAAACCAACAAGTTGGGTTTCCGACCAGGTCTGTCACAAATCGACATGTTCAGCCACAGAAGCAGATTACAAGCTTGAAATTTTGGATTAAGAAGAATAAAGATTGTACTGTCCGTGTAGCGAAACTTGGCCAAAGACACGCATCAGCTGTGCAGTTATTGCGCGGCTGATCTGCGTCTTTGATTTCGAATTTACGAAAATCCGGTTTTCTCATGCAGAGGCACATTTTTATTTGATGGTTGAAAATTCCTACCCGAATTTCTTCTGGAAAATTAATACAATGTTACATTGTGAAAAATAAATACACTGTTACATCCACGGTGTTATACGATGCAAGTTCTATGTATGTGAGATAATGACAAATAACAAATAATGCTTGACCACCTTCTTCGTTGATTGGATAAAGGGTTTTCAATTTTGTCACGTGTTCAGAAGAAGAACAAATAAAACAAATATGAAAATGACATGTTATGGGAATATACATATGATTGGAAAAGTGTTTAAAGTTTGTTCAAAAGATAAGACAGTTTGAAACAAATTATTTGACTAAAGGAAATGAAAACACCAGTATGTTCCAGTATGTTAGTTAGAAACATGTAAGAAAAACGTCAGAAACATATACAGCTGCGTTCAATTATTACTATACCCCTGCCATATTCAGAAATAAATTGACAATTCTTCTTGTTTTTGAACAATCGTCACTGGAAAGAAATGGATAACTGGAAGAAACTGTTTATACAATTTGTTAAGTATGAGTGTAAATATTTACTCTGTATATACAACTTCCAGATCTTGTGATGTATGCCTAAATTGATTACATAATAAAGGAGCCCAATTTTTTAACATAAAAATCGCTGATATTCGAGTTTCAAAGATTCCACAAGTAACCACGGTTAATGGTTTGTGATTTTATTTGTAATCTATGAAAGAATAACGGCTGAAAATTTTGTGTTTTTATGAGCACTCTTTACAAAGTTACTCCCTGATTTTTTTAGAATTTCATGGTAAAGTGGCTGCCACAATATAAAACTAAGCATGTCAGTGTTATTTTGCAAGAAAACTAGTATTCCACCAGGACGGTTGTAAGAGGAAAGATTCCACGTGGGTTCCTTCATGAGGTAAGCATGTCTTAAAGCACTGTGGAGTCACCTCTGGCTCTGTATTCTGTCATAGAGTGGGTTGGCATTTCACCATACGGTTTCATGTTTTGTTCCTCCGCACAGAATACCATAGTGGGCTAAATTTCTTGTTAGGCAATGACACTGATATTAGGGTTTAAGGCATGGAAATTAACATGCCAATAAAGGATGCGAAAAGAATTAGTATATATACATGTACAAGGCAATGTTCTTTGTATTTATTCTAAAACCGCAAAACATATTCTTGATTTTAGAGGAACGTCTGTGTTTGAATGTCCTGGTGATTCTCTTGATATGACTTAAACCTTATACAACAGGTTTGAAATATCATGAAGATGAGCTGCGTGTGATAGCCTAGCAATGACAAGCTTTGAAACTCGATTATCAGCGATTTTTTTTTTTTTTTTTTTTTTTTTTGTTTAAAAATGGGCTCCATATATCATGGTTTAAATTTAGTCATACATCACAAGATTTGGAAGTTTTATATAGAGAGAGTAAATATTTACACACATACATATAGTTAACAAAACATATAAATAAATTCCTCTAGTTCCATTTCTTGCTAGTCTTGCTCAAGGCTTAGAAATAAAATAATTACACCTTTCGTAATTTTCATTTTCATATTTTTTTTTTTTCAAATTCTGTGGCTAGTCTAGTCTATAGATGGGGCTCGAAAAACTCAGCCGAGTCGATTGGAGAAATATGTATAAAACTTTCTGGAAAATTCTGATAACGGTCAATGATACGGATCTGCTATTTTCTAGACTTGCAATATTGACCATTTTCCTATACATAACAAGCATTCTTTTTCTGTACTATTCTAGTAACAGTTATCATTATAATCTTACTAGAAGCTAGGAGAGTTAGATCTATAAATAAATGTCTCAATTCAAACTGAGGAATTCATTCAGAAATAAGAAGTCAGGAATAATTATTTAGCTTATTTCACCGGCTCTCTGAATATTGGATTACTAAGATAGAATAATTTATTGTGTATTATAAACTGTTTTGGATATACTTTTTGTGCTCATGCGGACTTGAATTCTGGAAACTGGAGAAAGGACGCAGGAGAATTAAAATTTGCAGGGACAATGATTGCATTGACATTTGTACTGAAAATCTAGCATACATGTACGACCTAAAAACGCATGTGTTGCACTCACCTCAAAAGTGATTCCAAACCACAAACTACGGTTTCAGCAGATCGGCTTGAGGTGAAAAAAGCTAGATAAATTACCTACACCATACCATTCTCTGATTTTTGAAATATGTCTTAAAATGGGTGTAATATATACGCATGGAAATAAGTTAGGGAACACCTGTATTAATGTAACTACCAACTTTGGACTGTATATATCCTTCATTGTAAAAATTATGAAGAATGTTTTGACACCTTGTCAGAAGCTGTAGTATCCAAAGTTGCTTCTATGTGAAAATGGTTAGCATCAAACATAATCTGTGGCGGAAAGCGGCCATCTTTGATTCAGATTTTTTTTGCTAAATTTAAGAAACGCACTGCTAGTCTTTGCGATACATGTAACTCCATTATTTGAACTCGCAATGTCGTAATTTTTCGCAAGCACAAAGCTGAGACACTGCTTGTTGAACTTTGATCAAAAATTATTTATTTTCTGACCGACTGTTGGCAGTAGGTCCATAGTTTTCCGGGGGTAGGTTTCATGATCACGTTTTGTTCTTTGGGTATACATTTTGCAGGTTGTTATTGTTGGGCCAGATAATCGATATGACCCATTAGGAATCTAAACATGCACGTTCTGGTTATAGTGTTCTAGCAGAATTTTTCTTTAGCGGCTTTATTTGCAAAATATCAAAGAGTTTTGCTTTCCATAGAAACTAGTGCAAACTGTAGATTTTGTATGATTAGCTGGTTTGGAGATGAAGCATGAAGTTTTAGGTCCGAAGTCGTTTATTCATTCAGAACGATCAGATTCAACATTTTATTCCTGTTTTGCTTTCAAAAATTGAGTTTTGCGGATTGCAGACGCAAAAAGGCAAACTTGTATTCAGTAAAAGTGGAGTTTTTCACATATGGCATATTGAATCCTCCGTAGCACAAAAACAAAATGTTGTGAGTTTCCATTAATTGGTCTGTAGCTAGACCAAGGTGAGAAATATATGCGATAAAAATTTCAGTATCGCCAGAAAAAAGGAAAATGGATTTTTTGAAACTTTCCCCAAGGGCTAAAAGTGTTCCCTAACTTATTTCCATGTGTATATTAAAACAAAAGAAGACAGAGATATTTACACTTTTCGTATCCATTCCCCATCTGGACTGTAGGATACACCGCAGATGAATTTATTATCATTATAGTATTATTTTGCTATGAAAGAGCTGGGCCGTGGAATACTGACAAAGTGTCAAAGAGCAATAATTTTGATACCTTTCTTATCGGAAAAGATTTAGCTTTAACTACATCTAAGTTTGTCTACGAGAAAAGTAGTCCGTAAGGCGTGTATTACAGAACAACCCTCGTATTGAATGATAGGCGTTGGTTATAACTCCAGAGCATTCCTTAATCAATCAGATGCGTTGTATATACAGTCAAGGGACATAATTATTCGCCACTTTCAATATGGCCGCCAAAAACAGAAAAAATTAAGGCAAACTTTCAATAAGCATTTCTTAGTAAATAATGAACACCTTACCTCAATATTTGGTCAAATTGCCCTTCATTCTTATTACTTCCTTTAATCTAGCTGGTATTGTGCTGTAGAGGCCTTGAACATAAGCTGGCTCGATGTTTTCCCAGCTACGGCGCACGGCAGCTAACAGGTGATTTTTGGTGTGAATGTTCACAGCTTGTGGTTCTATGTCTCTTTTGAGTTTCAGCCAGATATTTTCTATTGGATTTAAGTCAGGGGACTGTGCAGGCCATTCTGTGTGATTGATATCATTAGTTTCCCAGTATTCATCTACAACATGGGCTCTATGTACAGGGGCATTGTCATCCATGAAGGTATAGTTTCCATCGGGGAAATGACGGGCAATTACTGGCCACAGGTTATTATCAATAATGTTTATATATTTCAGGGCATTTATATTACCGTCCACATGTGTTAAAGTTCCAACACCTGCATAGCATATGCATCCCCAGACCATTAAACTCACCCTACCCCTAGGAGCTTTACTGATTACATGGGGGTTGTTCACTTCCGAGTCCTTTCTCCAGACATATATTTTGTGATTTGGCTTTCATCACTAAATATCCACTTTCTCCATTGTGCATCAACTGACCAGTTTTTTCTCTCCTTGGCCCAGGCAACCCGCTTTTTCTTGTTCACTTCTCTTAAAACAACCTGCTTCTTTGCCACCCGCCGCTTGTAGCCTAGTTCATTTAATTTTCTCTGAACAGTTTTTGTACAGAAAGTATGGTCCTTGCCCTCATTAATGATGGTAGTTATATCCTGAAGTGGTCTTCTCCTGTTTTGTTTTACAACCCGCGAAAGCTGAGTAGTGTCCCTGTCACTGAATAGTCTCTTCCTACCCTCCCACTCCTGTTTTCTACAGAGCCAAATTCATGAAATTTTTTTATCACTGATCCAACTGTTCTCCTAGGTATCCCAAATATTCTTGACAATTCTGATATATTTTACTGCTTCTGTAGCTTTCTATGATCATTTGCCTAACATCACCCCCTAATTCTTTACTTTTTTTACCCATCTTCTTTTTCTGTCAACAATGTTTACATTTGAAGCAGACTACCAAAAAACTTTGTGTGATGTCAACAAAATATGTTTTGTGTACACAAATATGCTAATTAGGTATTGATTGGCCATTTCTATAAATAGCTAGACTCAGTTAAAGTAACAAGGTAAACTACCCAAGTAGCCATTTTGTATTAGACTGGCGAATAATTATGTCCCTTGACTGTATGTCACAAAAAAGTCCTTGCATGAGAAAGCTAACAATCTGGGTTTCCGACCAGTCCAACACAAACCGGTCTGTACAGTCACAGAAGTGGGCTAGAAGCTTGAAATTTCGGATTTAAAAAGTAGGGAGGTTGGGGGTGGGGGTTTGTACTACATGTATTCTATAAATCTATGGAGCGAAGACAAAGATGCTGATAAGCTGTGTAGTTACTGCACAGCTGATCTGCGTCTTTGTTTTCGCTATATGCATGTTGTTGGCTATCCTAAAATCAGCTGTTCATCCATTAATTGAAGACAAAGCAAAATTTCTTTGAAGGGTTGTAAGTGGCATGACCCCTCTATATTGCTTAATTAGCAAACTGAAGACAAGTACACTTGTGCAACTGAAGTGTGTTATAATAGCCATTTTGGATGTATATTTCAATGATGTTACGAAAATCTGTTTAAAATTTACGCATTCTCTTATATTTAGGCATATAAAATACAGGATATAAAATATTTGCATATTTGCTCGGACCCAAACTATTGGATCCGAGATATTCGTGGGTCGGAGATATTTCAGTGTATGTTTAATTTAAACAAAACCAGGAATACCGTGAAACAAAACCAGGAATACCGGGAAAACGCAGCATCCTTGGACAAACTGCAAGATATTTCTGGCAAAAACACCTATGTAAATAAAAGTTTTAAGTCCTGATTCTGTAAGAATCATGATTTAATACGAAAATCAATTTGCTTTTTGTTCAAAATTAATTGAGGATAAAATTAGATATCCCATAATTAATCACTGGAAATAGCGACCACAATGGCGACCATGACTCTTCGAGTAACTTTGCTTGTAATCATACAGTTGTCTACAACACGAACAGAGATGGCGGAGCTAAAAATCGGTGTTATTCTACCCGAAGACAACAACTATCCGTGGAGTCTGCAGAGGATTTTGCCCGCAATAGAGATCGCGGTGGAAACGGTGGAAAAGCGTGCAATCTTACCCGGTCATTACATAACAATAAACGCCTCTGATTCACAGTGCTCGTCGACGCAAGCACCACTAGCGGCCATTGAGATGTATAAATACGAAGGCGCTCATGTGTTTTTCGGCCCAGCCTGTGATTATGCCCTCGCTCCTATCGCCAGGTTCACGCCCTACTGGAATATACCGCTAATCAGCGCTGGTGGTCAGGTGGCAGACTTTGATAACAAAGGCGAGTTCGAGCTTCTGACACGGATCAATGGAGCGTATTCATATGCCGCTTCGGCATTTATAGCTGTCGCCCGTGTATTTAACTGGGCCCGGTTTGGGCTAATCTACCATGATAACAAATTTTACAGCTCAGCAGGAAAATCGAGCTGTTATTTCAAGATGGAGACATTGTTCAAAGAGATGGCTATTGCCATTTATTCGAAGCCTTGGTATTTTTCGTTTGATGAAAATCGATTAGAGAGCTACAACCTGACGCAGATTCTGACGAATGCCTCAAAACACGCCAGAAGTAAGTTGGTCCCATTTAGATAATACTAGTCTTTGTATCGACTACCCTGTTGAAAGTTGCAAAACTTCAGTAATTCTCTTTGGCTCCATGTTGCCAAATCTAAAGGGTCACTGACAAGACTTTAATAGTCGAAACCGCGGTATGGCCCATCCCCTTTCTCATTAATATGTTCACTGGATCTCAGTTTTAATTTTTATTTGCTATTACTGCAGCTGGTGTTGTGCCGTGTGGCGGCCCTAAAAGTATCCCCGTACATCATCCATAGTGCAGGTTATATTTTCTTTTTGGTCCTTTGAGATTAGCGAGTATATTCTGAGAAATATCAGAAATTTATTATCGGTTAAGATTCATTTTCTAACCAATATTTAACATATTTTGTCCCATTTAGATAATACTAGTTTTTGTATCGACTACCGTGTTGAAAGTTGCAAAATTTGGCTCCATGTTGCCAAATCTAAAGGGTAACTGACGAGACTTTAATAGTCGAAACCGCGGTATGGCCCATCCCCTTTCTCATTAATATGTTCACTGCTCTTAAAGGTTTTATTTTTTATTTCATATCTTTTAGACCCCATATTCTTCCAGTTTCCGTATTCGGCTGTGAACATGTAAGGATGAGAAACACATCTAACAAACCAATTTTGACTTGAATTTACTTTCTTCTTTACGACACCGCTTTAATGAGGGACATCTGAGGACAGATTTTCTTTATTTTCTGGTTTACGGATCCCCCTACCCCAAATTTTGAAAAATGAAATTGAATTACTTTCTCTTTAACAATAATTATGTAATGTAATTTGGAAAATGGAACGTTTTCAGAGACATGTGGTTTAATCTACACGTACTAAAAAACATCTTCATATCTCTTGTTTTCAGTTTTGGTAGTTTGTGCTTCGGATGACTCTGTGAGAGAAATTATGATGGCAGCTCATGACCTTCACCTAGACACCAGTGGACAATATGTTTTCATCAATTTCGATATCTTCGGAAGGTAGACATTTTATTTGCTTGAATATCGCAGCTGAAATAAGTGAGTTTGAATATCTCGGTGTGTATCTATATGAGCACAATGAGAAAGTTATTTGACCCATATTTGACGAATGGATTCTCCAATCATTATCATTTGGGCGAGTCCATTTTCATATTTAGGGACTTCAGATGTGATTTTAAAGTTTTATTCTATTTTTCGATGAAATTCCTCTAAGCAAACAGAATAGCCCCAGATGGGACGCCGCGTTCTGCTGCGTCACATCTGGGGCTATTATGTTTGCCTATGTCCCATAAAAGGGACTCCAGGCTTATATGAGTTAAGCCAAAACTAGACGAGGCATCTTCTATAAATTGGTATCTCGCGTTGTTGTTTGCAGCTTTCTCAGTTTTAATTCTTTTAACGTGTTTATCGAACTAAAAGCCCTGCAGGGCTTATGTTACCTTGTTTGAAATATTCGACATTAATATCTATGTCTATGCAGTATTATAATGTTATTAATCATGTTATTTCGTATTGGACCAGTTACAGGTCCGAGGTTAGCTGTATTGGACCGAGGCCGGAGGCCGAGGTCCAATACAGCTGACCAAGGACCTGTAACTGGTCCAATACGAAATAACTTGATTAATGAGATTTTTATTAATTAACTGTCAAAAGTCCATATCGGTCCACATCATCCTCTATCACATCAAACGTATCTTCGCCATTCTTAGCGCCCATGTCTGACATTCTTTTCAAAGATGTTGACATTATTTTTGTTTGTTTGTTCACAATTTTACTGATCGGCTGAATCGCCGCCATTGTTTTTTTCTCTCAACTCATTCAACGCGGCACGTGACCTTGCACGTGAATTTTGACCAATCAGATGTAGGGATTTCCATATAGATAGCAGGTCAATCCGTATAGATACGAGGTCAACCGTATTAGTGCGAGGTCAGCTGTATTAGGTCGAGGTGAAATCCAGTATAGACTATACGAAAAAAGAAACGCCACCAGTATCACACAGACCAAATTCTCCGTATAAGTACTATATACTAATAAGTTAATTAATAATATGCAGTATTATTGTTGTCTTGTGAGTTCCAAGTCGATACCAATTACGAAAACACGCCCATGCAATAAACAGAAAGTATTTTTGTTTTAAAAATAAAAAAATAAATTCACTGGAAATTTTTTTGATATTTTTCTAATTTTTGCTCAAAACATAGATTGTGGCTACACGTTAGAACCGCCGCGGTGAGGCGGTTCTAACGAGTACCCATAATCTATGTTTTTGGACAAAAATAAGAAAAATAGGCATTCCCCTGCAAATGACAGTTTTATTATATAAAAGTGGGGTATGATGGGGTACACATTTCACGGGCATGTTCTGCTGATGCTCCGTTGTGGTTCTAATAACTATTCGATGTTTTGGTGTCGAATTTTTGTGCTGTTTGCATCTTATGTACGCTTTCATATTTTAGTTAAGTTCGGGTAACTGAGTGGCCGCCTATTGGGAAATAATTGCTCACTCGGCTTACGATATGTTTGCTAAGTATACGTACCTGATAGTCAATTTAGTTTTTTCCCCAACTTGGATTTTGGAGTTGGATTTTCTTTCTGATTGTGCCGTTTCCTGATCATCGACTACGTTTACATTGGTTTTGAAACAATTGTTTTTTGTTGATTCTACACGGTAGAGCTGGACTACGTTCTGATTGCACGCCATTACTTACATTTTACTTATTTTCAAGATATGAGCCGCGTTATGAGAAAACTAACAGTTTGCATATGCGAAAACAAAGGCGCAGATCAGCTTCGCAGTTACTGCGAAGCTGATCAACGCCTTTGTTTTCGCTACACGGATAGTACAATTCCTCTGCTTTATAAATCCAAAATTTCCAGCCTCTAGACATCTTCTGTGCTCGTACAGTCGACTTGTGTCGGACCTGTAAGGAAACCACATTGTTGGTTTTCTTATGATGCGGCTCATATGCAGTTGGGACAAAAGCATCATCACAAATGGATATACCATTCAAAAAGTGCGTGTGTCCGGGGTTCTCCCAGTGGTACCATTGGCTGGTAACATTTGTACCATTGGTATTACCATTTTTACCATTTGCTCCATTTTCTTTACCATTGGTACCACACACTCGCAACCGAACACACGCAATATGTTTAACCTGTTTTCAGTAAAAACTTGAACACAAAACCGTGGTATCGCTACAGCGACACTAACGAACGAAATATGTTTTACCTGTTTTCAGTAAAAACTTGAACACAAAACCGTGGTATCGCCACAGCGACACTAACGAACGAAATATGTTTTACCTGTTTTCAGTAAAAACTTGAACACAAAACCGTGGTATCGCTACAGCGACACTAACGAACGAAATATGTTTTATCTGTTTTCAGTAAAAACTTGAACACAAAACCGTGGTATCGCCACAGCGACACTAACGAACGAAATATGTTTTATCTGTTTTCAGTAAAAACTTGAACACAAAACCGTGGTATCGCCACAGCGACACTAACGAACGAAATATGTTTTATCTGTTTTCAGTAAAAACTTGAACACAAAACCGTGGTATCGCTACAGCGACACTAACGAACGAATTATGTTTTACCTGTTTTCAGTAAAAACTTGAACACAAAACCGTGGTATCGCCACAGCGACACTAACGAACGAAATATGTTTTATCTGTTTTCAGTAAAAACTTGAACACAAAACCGTGGTATCGCCACAGCGACACTAACGAACGAAATATTTTTTATCTGTTTTCAGTAAAATCTTGAACACAAAACCGTGGTATCGCCAAAGCGACACTAACGAACGAAATAACAAAGCAAAAACAGCTTACCAGGCACTACTGACGCTCAGAAACCGGGAACCGGCGAGCCCACAATACAAAAGCTTCAGCAGGGAGGTGAAAACCCGGGCCATACGGAAGTATGCTGGTGCCAATTATGGAGAAGAAGAGGTTAGCTTAAATTTTCTTATCAAAATAAAAAATATACATTGTTTATTCACGCATTTTTGATGTTTTACTGTATACTAATAAAACATTTTGAATTGTTGTCTAAGTCGTTGTTCAAATTGCTATTCCCTGGTGTGTTTTCTAGAAACCGTGCGTAAGTGCATACTCATCTGAAATGTTTTCTTGATGAAGTTCACCGGTATTTTTTGTGTCCGAAATCGTGCTATTTTTCCGATGCTACTTTTACTAAAGAAAGAAACGCCACATGAAACTCCGGTTGGTGTAGACAGCGTAAAAAAGCTCAACCCCATTGGGAACTGCTTTAGAAACCAATGCCAGCAACTTTGAAGACATCGCAGCTTAGACTTCAGCTTATTTTCTGACAGGTTAGCAGTTTCGTTGGAGCCTATCATGACGCCGTTCTGTTGTACGCTCTGTCCCTGAATGAGACCCTCGCGAGTGGCTTCTCCGTAAGAGACGGGAGGGAAGTAAATAAACGCATGTGGAACAGGACTTTTGAAGGTCTGTACAATTCATACAGTTGTAACCGTGTACTAATTTCCAGATATATCAAGAAGCTTAGGACACCTCAAATGATTTTCTTACTTTCAAAAACCCAGAATGTTCTCTTTTTGATTTGTGTCTTAGTGCTCCTGTTAGCAGCTATGGTCATGTTGGGACATTGCCTCTATGGGACTTCTATCCAACATTATTAGGATGTCATTACTTCCAAAGTATGCTTGAGTATATAACCGCCCAACTAAACAACTAAGACTTTGTGTGTGGATGGTTTGACTTAAACCACATTTTTCTGGAGAGGCTCAGAACTTCCAGTAATAAGATGGTCAGTCGTTAGTTTATAAGCTTTGCCTAGCCCATCTGTTGCTCATAGCCGCTATGGGCGGGGCCGACATTATTTTTAGTCTATACTGTATTACACTTTCAGGTATTACGGGCGTAGTCAGCATTGATACTAATGGAGACAGGGTCAGTGATTTTTCCCTTCTAGATATGGACTCAGTGTCAGAAGAATACCAGGTGAATCATCATTGGAAAACCCAGATTTTTTGTTTTCATGCAAACGCTCTTATAAGCAGAATTGCTTTTTTTTCGCCTTAAATCCACATTAATTTGTGTCTTCAATTAATAAATACATGCTATGATTGGGGGCTGTGTGTGTGTGTGGGGGGGGGGGGGGAGGGTATGCACATTACATTGCGTTATATGGCAGCGGTTATCATGTAATTTACTTTAGTTTCCATTCTCTTCCTAATGATTCACTGAGACTTGGCTCCTCCAGAAGTTCAATATTTTCTTTAATTTGGAATAATATAGTACATGTACTTGTTTACCTAAAACCCATGCCCACCTGTGGTCTGAACGTTTCTTGGTCACTAATAGTGGTATATGTAATACTGTACTCTGGTCTTATGGATTACGTCTCTCTCAGTACGGACGTTATCTACAGCTCCACTCAAGGCTGTATCTTTGTCAATACCGCTTCCCTTTTCCCATACAGATCGTTGGCAATTACTTCGGGACCCTAAAGCAATATGAACCAGTTGTTGGTAAAGTCATTCACTGGGCTGGACCATCCGGGAGACCGCCTCTTGACACGCCCAGATGTGGTTTCGACCAACCACTTTGTCCACCAGGTAAGCGTGTCACGTGTTACATGTATGTACGTACTGTCCTAAAGTTGCTTCCTGATAATGCACATTTAATTTTTGATAGATTGACACATTTATGTAGAGCAGTCTATAAAACGCTCATAACCACCAGTCACTATCCGTGAAACCTAAGAAATGGAATTTGGTACAAGGATAAAAAGTAAGCAATGATCAGGAACTGGGGCAATCAGAACCAAAAACACGCCATAAAAATCAAGGTCAGAAAAACACACATTGTCAATCAGATAAAGATAGCAAGCAGAGTGAGCAGCTTTATCTGTACATGTACTATACGAGTTTACAGAAAAACGCACATTAAAGGCGCCAACAGCACAAAACAATCGACACCAAAACTTGAAACAAATAGAATCATACCAGAAGTACCACTTTGGAACAGTCAGTAATATAAGATTACTGGGGTGGGGGGCACTTAACAGGACTCGGGATAACAACCTCGCCTTCTTATCTGTTTCTGCAGTGCGTCTCAATAAAATAGTTTTGTAGTTTTGTATAGGTTACTAGGACATTGGTGAACTAGTTTTTTTTTATTGTCATTGAAATTTAATTCCAGTTCCACCAGAGGCTCCGCATAACCTGAAAATAGTATCATGTAGTAGCCGGTCCATGTCCGCAGAACTACGATGGGAACCAGGCGATAATGGCGGCTCTGAAATCACCGGATACCTCGTAGAAATCAACTCATCTGAAGATCCCGAGACATGGAATATCGCCACAAAAACCTCAGGGGATGTCGAGTATGCCAATGTTGACCTCTATCCCTGGGCCAATATCCATTTCCGAGTTATTGCGATAAATGATGTTGGATCAAGCGAACCTAGTTTGCCGTCTGCAAAACGATGCGCTCTCCCGCCAGATAGACCCTTACAGAATCCAAGCGACGTGGGAGTACTGACTCGCGAGAAGGAGAAATTAATCATCACGTGGAGGGTAAGTTAACCCATATTTGACGAATGGATTTTCCCATCATTATCAATTGGGCGAGTCCACTTTCATTTTTAGGGGTGTTAGGAGTGAATTTCAATTTTTATATAAATTTTTGATGTACATGTAAATCCTCTTAGCAAACAGAATAGTCACAGATGGGGCTATGCTGTTTCCCTATGTTCCATAAAAGGGACGCCAGACTTAAATGAGTTAAGCAAATTTGTAGTGTTCACACATTTAAAGCCAAGGACAAATAATGGATGGCATATAATATATAGTAGCATTCTTATTCAGGGCATGACTAAGTTTCTGATTCCGACATTTCCTGATCATTACATAATTTTATAGTTCGTATTACAGACACCAGGGGTTCATCATGATTTGGATGCCTCTCGGACTAATCTTAAATTCTTAATCATGCTATAGGCTCCTTAAATAGAACCATCATATGAGCTTTCACTTCTTCGTGTTTATAATTGAAATTACAGCGTTATGAAGCCAGAGGATTAAGCTAAAATTTGGAGTTTTTTTTTTTATTTTATCGTTTATACATATTACCCCTGAACATTATTTCAGCCTTTACCCCGTAAACTACAAGGTGGTCCGGATTTTCGTTATGTAATATCATGGCGAAGACATGGTATACCAAATCCTTCAGGTTGGGACAGCCTTATATTATTTGATCCAGCAGCAAGTAGATTCGAGACAAGAGTGCTCGGGGCATACCGTCTTTTCGAGATTCGTGTCGAGGCCGAGAATGCATTCGGAAAAGCGCCCCAGGAAGCTCTTGTGATCCTTGGTCGTTCGGGAGAAGATAGTAAGTTGCATTCAAGCTGGGTAATTTGCATTGCTTTTATTTGAATTGATCTTTTACGTCCCAGTCAACATAGGTCTACTGGGCAATGTATGAGACACTGGTGGATCGTTGACTGTTATTGAGAAGATCATCTTCTTGATGGAATCGTTCTGTATATTATGATGTCAGCGCTAAAAATTCTTTAAGTTTGCCACATGAATAATATCTTTATTTCAATTTTCTCACATGGTATCACCTGATATCTGTTTTCCTGACCAGGACCTTTAGTGACACCACAAGATTTGCGATTGGATCACACGAAGCCAACAGAAGAAGGAAAAACTCATTTTGTTTGGTTACCTGTCGATACATCACCTGATGCCATACAGGGAGAATTCCGAGGATATGAGGTAACATCAGTTTTAACCCATTACATCAGAAAAACACGTCCGTGAAATAAATTCCCACTTACACCCCACTTTTATATAGCAAAACTGGGGTATACAGGGGTTCACCTATTTTTCTTATTTTTGCTCCATAGATTGTGGGTACTCGTTAGAACTGCCTCGCCGAGGCGGTTCTAACGTGTACTTACAATCTATGTTTTGAGCAAATATAAGAAAAATATAAAAAAAAAAATTCTAGTGAAAATTCCCAAATTTTTTCTGTATATTGCATGGGCATGTTTTCATAATGGAGACACATGGACCTATCCATCGAATACATTCTGGCGAGTCCACTCCCCTTCTAGGCTTTTTTTTTTGTTTCGTTTTACGATAAAATGCCTCTTGAAAGCAAACAGAATGGCCCAAGTCCCAGCTGAGGCTATACCGTTTGCCTAGGTCTCATACATGGCTTAAGAGATTTCATTACGAAAACATGTCCATATGATATACAGTAATTTTTTCAGGTCAAAAATCGATAATTTTCAGAGGAAATTTTTTGATATTTTTCTTATTTTTGCTCAAAACATAGATTGTGGGTACACGTTAGAACCGCCTCGGCGAGGCGGTTCTAACGAGTACCCACAATCTATGTTTTGGAGTAAAAATAAGAAAAATAGGTATACCCCTGCATACCCCAGTTTTGCTATATAAAAGTGGGGTCTAAGGGGGTATTCATTGCACGGACATGTTTTCCTGATGAGTACAACAACATCTGCTTTTCATTTTTCACTGTTTGTACGTGACAAGATATCATTCCTGTGTTTTTTTCTGTAATTTATCCAGTTGCACTGTGAAAGCGATGACGGTACAAACCACACTACATTTATACCGAAATTGGATCTGGGCATAAACGCACGACAAGAATATGTTCAAGGGACGATATTAAACCTACCACCCGGCAGTATGATTCGAGCTCAAGTTGCGGTAAAGAATAGCCACTACACGGGTCCATACAGCGAACCATTGATGTTTAGAACACCGGGAGATCCTGTTGCAAGGGATAAGACTTCCACAAAGAACGAAACTATAAAGCTTGACGTTGGTGGTGTCGAAATAATCAACATCACAGCTTCAAACAATGTAAGACCTTAATGTGCAGGTAAGATAGAATATTTCAAAGGTCTAGCAGGTTCGCATGTAAAACATTACAACATCATAAGATGCGATGCTATGTCGTTATCTAACATTTCTCCAAGAAATCTTGTCAGTCATCACTCTAGTAATTGATTTCAACCCGAAAACCTTTCTTACCATTCGTTTTGCTACGGTTCTCAGTTTTAATAAGCAAAACGATTCCTCCTAGCTAAACTCACCCATGCCCATGACAAGATTTAAACAGTTATCTACCCTTTGTTGTGTTCTGAATAATTTTTTGTCTTGTTACAAAGCAGGGAAACTGTGTCTTGTATGAAACTAAATACAAAATAGATTTAAACAAAATTTGCTTTCATATATACATCTTTTATATTTTCAAATTAAAGTCATTGTGAAGGGCGCGTTTTGATATAGAAAATGAACAAATTGCAGAGAATTCAAAGAGGCGCAGGTATTGCTGTCTCGTTTTAGGTTATATACAAATTCAGTCATGACTTGCATAATAAATTGACTATATTATGGCAAAACAATCTTATTCCATTAAAACGGGTGGGTATAAAACGCAGTAGTTTTACGCAGCTGTAATGGTTATATAGGAAAACGCAGCTGCAAAGAAAAAGAAGGTTACGCAGCTTATTGAAGAAAGAGTATTAAACGCAGAAGTTTATTGCAGCTATATTATATCATAAAAGAAATAACCTGCGACTTGAATTTCTGTGAATAATAAGTATGAATTTGATGTAAATATAAAACAGAATGTATTTTAGCCCTGAAATTAATATTTCCTTACATAATTGGTAACAGGTATGGCGGAAAAGTTTATAATTCGTGTCTGTCAGTTACGTTTATAGTGATCCAATTTATTAAAATGTACTACCGGGTATATACAATACATGTTACAGATTTGTGATAGTTTGTACAGACTGGTCATGGGTTTTGTTCTGATTGCAGAAGTGTGTCACTTGCTTACATGTACTTTTATGATGCGAGGTTTTGTGGGCGGTGATTCTTATGAGTAGCATTACAAGGACAGAATGCATTTTACAGTGGCAATGCAACATTTTTGGCGGGCATCCAGTTTGCAGAAATTACGAACAACAAAGACACAGAGCAGCATGCACAATAACCTACACCAAGATTAAATCTTGAGAAGTCGTGAATAAGCATATTCATCTGAGCATATGCGAATAATGTACATGGGTTTGAAATAATAACACTAACCACAGGCGCTTGAAGTTATGGCCATAAATCATAAAATTAATGCTTCAAATAAGTGCCAACATAGCGGTATTGCTATGAAGACAGTTATTGTTTTAGGGCTTATTTTAATGATTTATGGCCATAACTTCAAGCGCCTGTGCACTAACATACATTTTTATTTATTTATTTTTTTGACAATTCTTGCTTCTTTTTCTACAATTTATCTTTTATTTTTTAATTTTAATTTTTATATTTTTTATATTTGTGTTTTTGGTCGCAGTGCAATATACAATAGTTTCAAATGTACCATTCTCTCCACAAAAATACTAGCTCAGTGGCGGGGCATGTGCACATTTCCCGTTACCCATGGAAACAATTGTGTCTTGTAAAACTTATTCTTTGATATTCGCACTTAATCATGCACACGGAATAAGTAATGTATATAAAGACAAGGCCGAATAGATAGGGTAGGCAACAATGACAACTTCAATTTCAGGGGGTTTCCATCTTTTCTGCAAGTCTGCGAAAAGCGCTAGCAGGTAACGCGAAAAAAGATGCAATGTTTGCACAGTGATGGTTCTGCTTCATATCTATAGCAAAAGTTTGGGTATTAGATTAAAAGTATGTCATGTGAACAAGAATAAAATTTTGATGTTTGTCAAACTTTGAGTAGTATATTTAAATGAAACGAAACCGTGACCAGCAAGGTTTTCCGTAGAAGCGTAAATATAACTGAAACTGCATTACGCACTATGAGCGCTATACAACCAGTCTGCTCGTCTATGATGCTTCCTCATATTATATAATACGCCGGAAAATATAACTGACACAGTCATTTATTCTACTCTAAAAGTCAATGACAGCCATTTATTCTACTCTAAAAGTCAATGAAGTCCAAATCTCTGAGAAAGATGTTTTAGCGCAAACTAACTTTGGTTGAACAGTTTGCTCTTGAACGTATCATAGCCGCGCAATCATAAAATTTGCTTAAATTAATGAAATTTAATATTGCGCAAACATGTTAGTTGTAAAAAAAAAAAGAAAAAAAAAAAAAGAAATGCATTCTTGTTTCCTTTTCGAGATTAGTAGTATTGTGCGTTATGCTGCTAAAAGGGCCACCCAAAGAAAAAGGAGGAATGCCCCAAGAATGCCCTAAGGAAGAATGGAGCTAACCATTGGGCCACCTCTTTAAATAAAGAATTTACTTACTTACTTAAAATACTTGATAATCTAATTAATGACACGCGCTAATAGAGATTAATTCAACACTTGAACAGTAGCCAATTAGCAAACAGACATTTAACACCTCGCAAACAGACATTTAACACCTCGCAAACAGACATGTGACTGATAATTCGATTACTGCACGGTAACCTGACACACGTTTTCACACCTTTTATTGCTCAGTCACATGATCTTAATATACAAACAATTCTCAATACACGAAATCGTTGCTTTCTTCTTTCTCTCCATTCAAAGATACACACCTATAAAATTTTTAGAGCAAGAAATAACAACAACCAATTTCCAAACAATAGTAACATATTTTACCACGTGCTTGACACTTTGTAGTTTTGCCAGAGAGCTAGGACAGCCGAACTTGAGAAGAGTAATTTTCGTTTTTAATCATTGTATTCGAAAGAAAAAAGAAAACATTGCCAAAAATAATGCAAAAACGTTTCTGTCCATCAGACCGGCGACTATGCTGCGCCCTCGCAACCCCCCCCCCCCTGTCTCCCCACCCATACATGTAAATAAGTAAATTTGTATCATCTACCCCATATCCTTCTGAAGTCCTCCTCGGAGGTTAAGAAGTATTGGAAGAAAGAAATATTTGATAAATAATATGCTCAAGCTATTTTTCACCCCTTTACGCCACTTTGCACTAGCTTACTACTCATCGCGTCACTTGGCAGATCTAAATACTCAGTATAGTTACTAAATTTGTTAACACGTTCTCTTCATCACGAAAACATGTCCGTGTAATGTATACCCCCTTGTATCCCGCATTTATATAGCAAGGCGTGTACCCACAATCTTCGTTTTGATCAACAATAAGAAAATATCTCTTTTTTTTCAGCTGAAAATTTTCAATTTTTAAAGCTCAAAAAATCTCTGTTTATTGCATGGGCAAGTTTTCGTAATGTGAAATGAAAAACATTAATACAAATATCAACTCCTTTTCGATAAGATGAAAAGGAGTCCTTTGTGCTATTTAGGGTAACCGCACAGGACATCCTTTCTCATTCATTCATTCATTCATTCGTTTGCTTTTCTTCTTTTTTTCTTCTTAATTTTTCTAACGCTCACTAGCATGTGTTGATATACGTTGAACACCAGAAGGATAAAATTAATGTCCAAGTTTTTGATAGGCATGTACATGTACACACAAAAATGTACCTAATAGGTATGCTTCATATCCATGATCAAATATAATAACTATTATATGTTCGGGGGAAACCATGATAATTGTATGAACATTACCAAACTACACCAAAGAGCCGTCTTAAAGTAATCACTCACTGTATTCATGGCTGCATGGCTGCAAGTGTCTTTTCTCACCATTGTTTTATACTAGCTGCAATAATTCACTGCGTTTTATACCTATATCTACAATAGCTGCGTTACACTATATATCCCTATGTCTCGCGTTTTCCTATATATTATATATTGCTGCGTAAAACTACTGCGTTTTATCCATGGCCCATTAAAACAGTGTTCATGCACTGCTGGATTTAAACGATAAACAATTGGCTATTTTATTGAGAGTTTTACTTTTTCCATTATACAAACAGTATATACATGTTTACAATAGCGTTTCTCCTGTCTTCATGAAACTAGCGTAAGGACGTAGAAGAAAGAAGATGTTTAAAATGATACCAAACATGTATTGGTTTGCCGATCAATTACTGAAATAATTGGACCGCGCTACGTATTTTCCAACTCCCCCTCGTACCAATGAATGCCAAATATCAGAAATTTGTACAATTTAATATTTTGCCTCGCTCGAACAGTTAGTTTGGAAGGGTCTCAGTGACCAATACGACCCAGAAGGCAGTTAACCCTTATTGTTTTCTAAACAATGATTTGTCATTTTGTAGACTATCCACTTGGCTTGGAAAATATCGACGGACTTGTCTGGGTTCGCCGTTTACAAATATAGAGTAGACTGTCGCCATTATGCAAATGGAAAGTGGGCAACAGTAGACGGTTGTCGGCACTTGAGTACAAAGAAAAGGTACGTGCCTCATGAATATGCATTTTGTTCTAAATAACAATAGTGTAATTTTGTGACAAAGGGTAGTAAAACTATATATAAATACTAGTTAAATCTGACATTGACTATCCAAGCCAACGCATGTGATAGTTTCTATTTGGAAAGATAGACTATTACACATTATACCAATCTGCAGTTTGAATTGCCAATAACGTATGTTGAGTGCCTGTAAGTAAACGTTAAACTGGTAAGCCTTGCCACAAGCTTACCAGTTTAACGTTACAGGCACACAACATCATTCCCTAGCTTAACTTTATATAGCATGTATAGTATTTTGTTTTCGAAGTATTACAAAGGATGTCAGGTAAACTTTGCATCATTTCAATCATATTTGCAGTCACGTAACCATTGCCAATTTGATGCCTGCTTCAACGTTCAAGGTTAGAGTGAAAGCTAAATTAAAGGGACACAAAAAGAATGTTATAAAGAGCAAATGGCATCAAATCAACTCAACTAGAATAAGGGGTAAATATTCAATTATAAAAAGGTACAAGTAGGCAAAGATCAGGAAAAGGCGCAATCAGAAAAAGATTCCCACTCCAAAAACCGAGGTGGGAAAAAACCAAACTAACAATCAGGTACTTATACCATGAAGTATTCATTATTTTGTTTCCACTATGTTGAACTATTATGACTCATCATCTTGACATGCTTCATAGAGCTTCATAGAGTTGGTATTTTCGGACAGTGTTACTTGATATGAGTGCCAGGTTGAATGTAAAGTCGCGAATGATAATTTAAGTTGGCAGATCTTGCACATATATTATTCACAAGAGACGCTTGAAACCCTGGTAGATTTTCATTTGTTGCATTGGCAATATAGGTGTTCTTTAGGACTTTGATTTATAAACTATCGTGTTTTTGTAATATTTTCAGATACAGGTTCACTAGAAAGCAATCCAATAAGACTACCGGAGACAGTTCGGCCCTTGCACTACAAGTTGACATTTGATCCTAATATATATGAGAGAGAAGAAACCGAATTTAGGAATGAAGGTATTCATTATAAATCTACATAAGGTCTCAGGTTTAACAAAGTAACAAAGTAACTTGTACCCACAATCTACATTGTATGTTTTGAGCAAGAAAAAGAAAAAATATCAAAGTTTTCAACTGAAAGTTTTCAGTTCTTACAAGGGTTTAGAAAATTCTGTATAGATGGGTGTGTTTTAGTAATGGGTTTTGTTCAAAAGATAATTCAAAACAACTGCACTTTTCCAATTAACCTGTTTTTATTTTGATCAGCATTGCATAAAATGGTGGCTACATACTTACGTAAAATGTTGTTATATATATATATATATATATATATATATATATATATATATATATATATATATATATATATATATATATATATATATATATATATATATATATATATATCTTCTTTTTTTTCAATTTTTTTTTACAGTTGAAAAATCTCTCTAGAATGCATGAGCAAGATGTTGTAATGTGATAAATCAACGTTTTGACATCAGGAAAACATGTCCGTGTATAGTTTACCCCCTCAAACCCCACTTTTATATAGTAAAACTGGGGTTTGCAGGGGTATACCTATTTTTCTTATTTTTGCTCCAAAACATAGATTGTGGGTACTCGTTAGAACCGCCTCGGCGAGGCGGTTCTAACGTGTACCCACAATCTATGTTTTGAGCAAAAATAAGAAAAATATTTTTTAAAATCCAATGAAATTTTCATTTTTTACAGGTGAAAAAAATCTCTGTATATTGCATGGGCAAGTTTTCGTAATGATTTACAGGCAAGGCAGAGGTCACTTTACGTTGCATCCAAAGAACTAACAGCTTATTTTTACACTCGAAAGACCTAAATTGGACTAAGGTAGAACTACGGAACCAAAGACAAAAGATGATAACTATTATCGAACTCCACACAATGACAGATGTTGAAATGGTGGAAATAATTATCGGGAAGCCCCTGAAAGTTAACAAAACATACCAGCTATCCATTGAATACTGGGGCAAAATAACGGATATTTTACAAGGATTCTATTACAGTCCATACAAAGAGGACAATTCTACAAAGTTAGTATCATTTATAGTTAATCTAAGCTAGTGGCCTTTTCAGTTTTTCTTTTTTCTTTATTTTTTTTTTCAGTTTAATACTGGCATGATCATACATCTAAACAGAAACCAGTCTTTTTGCAACCAAGATTTCAAAATTATTCTCATTGCCAAATTGAATATCTTGGCAGCTAGCGGGAATTCAGCATTTTGCATTATCTTTTGATCGAAATCCCATTGAGGAAAATAAGTAGTTCAATAAAGGAGACAAATGTTTTCTTTTCTCTGTTCGACTTATCATGTATGATGATAAATCATAAATAAAAATAAAGGATCTTACACGAGTGGTCAATTCATATGAAATTTATGAAACGAGCCTTTGGTGAGTTTAATGAATTTCATATGAAATGACCGCGAGTGTAAGATTTGTTTTATCATATAGCTTTTGAAATAGGGGGTTTGTTTTCGCCTTCAAAGTGGACATATTTTCAGTGAAATTTACATTGTTGTACGGACTTCGTCAATGACGTTACATATTCCCACAAAAGTGTTAATACACGTGTGGTTATAACACTTTTATTACATGACGTTATCCACTGGGAAACAGCGACGTCATATGATAAATGGTATTTAGTTAATTAATCAATGTAAATAAGCATATTTGTTTTCTTTACAAGGTACACATTCACAACATTGATGCAACCAACAGATGCTCGTCGTGTATTCCCCTTCTTTGACGAACCAGATTTTAAGGCAACGTTTCAGGTCAACATTGTAAGGCACAAGTCCTGGAAAACAACTAGCAATGCTGCTCTTGACCGCACTGAGCCACGGTAGGAATAACGAAAACACGCACATGCAATACATTACGAAAACTTGCCCATGCAATATACAGAGACATTTTTGGTTGTAAAAATGAAGATTTTTAGTGTACAAATGTTGATATTTTCTTATTTTTGCTCAAAACATATATTGTGGGTACGGTTCTAACGAGTACCCACAATCTATGTTTTGGAGCAAAAATAAGAAAAATAGGTATACCCCAGCATACCCCATTTTTAGCTCACCTGAGCCGAAGGCTCACAAGGTGATCTTATAGAATGGCCATGCTCCGGCGTCCGTCCGTCGTCATCCGTTCACAATTTCAAAGATCTTCTCCTCTGAAACCACTGGGCCAATCAAAGCCAAACTTCCTGTGGAGCATCCTTAGGAAGGGGGAAGGAAAGTTTATATAAATGATTCAGGTCACATGACCAAGATGGCCGCCATGCCCATATATGGTAAAAACCATAAAAAAATATCTTCTTCTCTGAAACCGGTGGACCGATTTCAACGAAACTTGGTATGTAGCATCGGGGACTTTGGCCCATAATAGTTTATATAAATCATGACCTTGGGTTGACCTTGACCTATTATACGGCAAGGTCAATTTTGGTTACATAGGCTTTTCAATGGAAAAAAGTGAAAACATCAAATGTTTCAGGAAGTTTTGTAGCCTGTGACCTGAAAGTTGGTAGATACAGACAACATGTTGAGCTAATAAAGTGGTGTGAGTATTAAATGTCAAGGTCATTTCTTGACCTTGGCCAAAGGTCATTTACAAATTAAATGTTAAACTTAATTTTCTCAGTAACCGCTCAACCAATCAAAGCCAAATTTTATATGTAGTATCCTTAGGATGAGGGAATGAAAGTTGATATAAATAGTCAAGGTCACATGACCAAGATGGCCGCCATGGCTATAAATAGCAAAAACCTTTAAAAATCTTCTTCTCCAGAACCAAAAGGCCTATGATTTTGAAACCTGGCATGAAGCATCAGGGAGAGGAGCTCTACCAAGTTTATATAAATTATGACCCTGGGATGACCTTGACCTATTTTACAGCAAGGTCAACATAGGTTGCTCATGCATTTGAATGGGGAATATTGTCAAAATGTCATTTGACAGGAAAAACTTTATGGAAATGGGCAAATGGACTGAATATTTATGATTCTGAAAAAAGGACCCTAGAGGCAGGTCTGCCCCCATCTGGGGGCAATATACATGTATATACATGTATTACCATAATATTCAAAGATCTTTTTCTCTGTAACCATTTGGCCAATCAAAGCCAAATGTCTTGTTGAGTATTCTTAGGAAGGGAGAATGAAAGTTTATATAAATGGTCAAGGTCACATGACCAAGATGGCCGCCATGGCTATAAATAGCAAAACACATTTAAAAATCTTCTTCTCCAGAACCAGAAGGCCTAAGATTTTGAAACTTGGCATGAAGCATCAGGGAGAGGAGCTGGCATGAAGCATCAGGGAGAGGAGCTCTACAAAGTATATATAAATCATGACCTTGGGATGACCTTGACCTATTTTATGGCAAGGCCAACATAGGTTGTCCATGCATTTGAATGGGTAAAGTTAGTAAAATGTTATTAAATGGGGGGAAACTTGCTGGGAATATGCAAATGGACAGAAGATTTATGTTGATGGAAAAAATGTTCTCAGGGGGTTGTCTGCTCCCACCACCGGGCTATATACATGTATATGACCATAATATTCAAAGATCTTCTTCTCTGAAACCACTTTGCCAATCAAAGCCAAACTTTATGTGGAGCATCGTTAGGAAAGGCGAGTGAAAGCTAATATAAATGGTCCAGGTCATATATCCAAGATGGCCACCATGCCTATAAATACGTGGGTTGGGATTTAAGTTCGTAGACTTTCTTTATGAAAGTACAGATGTTTGTCACACAGAAATAAAAATGATATCATCTGAAAACTTATTCTTTTACTGTATCTATCGTATAAGGTATTGAGCATAGATCTACTCATAATAGTTTCAGCACAAACCATTATAAATCTTCTTCTTCAGAACCAGAAGGCCTTTGATTTTGAAACTTGGCCTGAAGCATCAATGAATACAGCTCTACAAAATTTGTATAAATCATGACCCTGGGATGGCCTTGACCTATTTTATGGCAAGGTCAGCTTAGGTTGCATATTCCAGTTCTCAGGTGAGCGTTTACAGGGCCATTGGTCCTCTGTTTCTATATAAAAGGGGGGTTTGAGGGGGTATACATTTCACGGACATGTTTTCCTGATGTTTAGATATTTTTAGCTATAAGAAATTGAAAATTTCACTAGAAAATGTTTGAGATGTTAAATGTTTTTGCTTAAAGATATTGGTTGCGTTTAACATGTTACATGTATTACCTCGGCAAATACCCACACTCTCTGTTTGGATAAAAAATAGAGAGAAAAAAAAATAGATATTCACATGTAAACCCCAGTTTTATTATGTAAATATAGAACAACATCCATAATGGGTACATCGCATAACATGGACGTGTTTGCGTGTTGCTATTTTAGGATACAAATACTGCTACAAACCAACGATGTGGTTCACATCTTAACAACAACCGTTGTCATGGAAAAGCGAATATTTTTTAGTATTTCACGAGACCCTGTTCAGTCTTACATGCGACTTGTTGCAGAAAAAAACTGTTAAGTCTCAATGACAGGTTAAACTCCACGTTTTCCAAATGAAAGGTTGCATAAATCGACATTAGCGTCTATAAAAATATAGCTGCCATTAGCTAAAGTAGCTCTTGGGGTACTTTAAGATTGTTTTATGTAGCAAAAAAATTAATGTCATTAAAACTGTTTTATGCAGCAGAATATTAATGTTATCTTAATAGACTTCTTGAACTTAATCACAACTTAAGGTCTAATGACAGCTTAAATTTATGCAACAGGACCCTGATATCTAAATGACATATTTCCTACATAGAAAAGTGTGTATCATTACTTTTTATATCTACCCACATCAGATTTTAGGCTTGTTGGTGAGATGATATGGTGGCAAAGACCATGATATAAAATGTGTGCATCAAGTTTTTGGGTAACATTTTATTTCTAATAAAACATAAATGATAACTTTGCTACTTTTTAATTTCAGAGACGAAAAATATGTGATAGATGTATATGATGCAACTCCAAAAATGTCTACGTACCTTGTTGCATTTGCTATCGGAGATTTTGATTATTTGGAAACAACAGCAGGGACAACATTGGTAAATAAAAGAACTGTCATAAAATTTATGCATGCTTAAGTAACACTACCAAATCACTTTAAAATTTGCTGTCTGTGTTATAATTCTGTAGTCTTGGTTTTAACTAGAGCTATTTGTTTGCATGAATCGTGATAAGAAAAACATTTTGTACATATGGCATGTTTTGTTTTAAGCTTCGAACATGGGCGAGAACCAGTATGGTGCAACAAACGAAATTTGCTCTTGATGTCGGCGCAAGGCTATTCGAATTCTTCGAAAATTATTTCCAAATTAAGTATCCAATGCCAAAACTTGGTAAGTACGTATCAATTTATTTTTATTCTGATACATGTTCTTTCAAGAGATACTGGTTCATTCTGATATGTTAGTTATAATACAGATGTTTGTAATGGAATTCGGCGATGTATATTACCAACAATCTTCCGCCATCAATATATTACCAGCAATTTCAGTATCCAGTTGGGATACTATAACATAATTGCGAATGTAGGAAAAAAAAGTCACAGAAAAAAAGTCATGGGGAAAAAGTCACAGATTTGGGTAAGAAAGAAAAGTCACAACAAAAAAAGTCACAAAAAAGAATTATGCTTTTTCTCAACTTTTGGTTAGGAATAAACATTTTATTTTTATTGTTACCATTATTATCAGTTTGTGTTTCGTTTGGATTGATGATTTAGCATTTTTATGTTCCACTTAACAATATTCGGTCATGCCGGGACTGAGCTGATACTTCCTGGGTACTTGACCAGTTATTTGGTAACTCAAAATAGGCTTGTTCAAGGACACTGCATGACAACAGTTTGTTTCAAACAAAGTTCTACGGCACCATGGTCTGAAACTCTTCCATAATGTCACCATGCTCATCATATTAGATGGATTCTCACCCATTCAATGTTTCCCATTCTAAGGGCATGTTTTGATTCTGATTATGACATTTCCTCATTATTGCTTTCTTTTAACATGAAAATCCTGTCCTACTACATTTATGTACTGATACTGTATATGTTTTTTCTCTTGGTCTTTTATAATTGTGACTTTTTTTCCTGTGGCTTTATTTCCTGTGATTTTTTTTCCTGTGACTTTTTTTCCCGTCCACTCATAATTACATGTATAACAGGCTTATGGAAATGTTTTGTGAACTAAAGCAATTAATAATGACGATCAATTCTATTCTCGCGATCTTGTGTTTTTATGCAAAAGGTAAATAAGTAATGATCCGGAACTGGTGCAATCAGAACTAAAGTCCCATTCAAAAATAATCAAGGCGGGAAACAACGAAGCTGGCAATTACAATGTAGACACCAACACAAAAAGAACAAATGTTAAACCGAGCAAGCAGCTATTTTCCCAAAAGCGATCCCCCTAAGTACACTTTTATCATTTTTATGCTCTAAGACTTGGTAGCAGTTCCAACAATGATCTTCAATGGGATGGAACACTGGGGCATGATCACCTTCCGGGAGTCAGGATTGCTCTATGAAGAGAGAGTGTCTTCCGAGGCTCAAAAGGAGTGGACGGCTGTCTTGATAGCACACGAGCTTTCACATCAGGTATTTTATAAATACCCATAGCACAATAAAGGAAAACAAAATAAAAGAAATGGTAATTACCTTCAATGTGCCAGGATAAGATGAGAACATAAAACATTATGAAAATAATTGTAATTAAAGCGCGTTACATGTATTTTTTTTATGAAGTTGATGATAAGGATACTGTATTTTTCGTGGAGTATATGCAAGGAGTATAGGCCCAGATATGACACCTGTTTGCTTGGTGAAATTCATCCAAATATAAAATTAGATATAAAATTTAATTTCACCCTTGTTAACGTACTCACCCGAATGATAATGATGGGCAAACCCATTCGTCATATAATTGTGTTAAATTATCTCTATGGACAGTGGTTTGGCAACCTGGTTACCCCACAGTGGTGGGACCATCTGTGGCTGAATGAAGGTTTTGCTACTTACATGATGTTTCTTGCTGTGGACGCTGTTCTACCAGAGTGGAAGATAGTGAGTTTAAAAAGTAGTTCTGCCTTTAGCTGCAAACCGCCGTCACCTGAACGTTTTGGGCTTCGATTTCAATATTTATATAACATTTTTATGATATAGTGGTTTTTTTTTTAATTGAGACAATAAATCTAGAGTTTAAAACCTTGCCTCTGATAATGGTTTGTCACAGAAAACTTTTGTGTGGAGGATGATTGGAAAATTATTTTCGTGTCTGAAATTGATCTTAGTCAAAAATTCGAAAATTGGTTAGCAGATAAAGTTTTAATGGTCAAAATGAATTTTGATTAGAGAATTTCCTATTATCATGGAAATGGGTAGTGTTTTTTGTGTCATTTTATAATGATTTTGAGCAATCATAATGAAAAACCAAGAATTTTCCATTCTTTCGGGAGAATATTTACCTTCCTTTCATGAGATTTTTGTACAGAAAATCCATATTCAATTTTTTTTGACCCGAACTTTTTTTTATTTATCAACCGATTTCCAAAATTTTTGCTGCACATTTTGCGACAAACCAAATGCACAATTATGTCAAGAAAATATTTCATCTGCGTACGTACATTTAAACAGTTGCAAAATATCTGCGAAAAAACATTATCAGACACTAGGAAACACACTTTAATTTAAGGTTATTCTAATATATTTTCGATAAGGCAACTTTTTAAATGGACCATTTTAAAAGTATAGGGCAAAACTAAAAGAATGAGCCTTTGTAACCCGATTTTACAAATACAGACAGATATTTTGTATATAGTCGTCTGAAAATTGAGTGAAATGAATATTTCAGATGAATAAGCTTCCAGTGGACTACCGAGGAGTTCAGAATATCATGTCCATCGACGATTCACTGACGTCACATCCGGTTTATGTACATGTCAACCACCCAAACGAAATCAATGAAATATTCGACTTGGTTTCGTATGCTAAGGTGCTAAGGTTTACTTTCAAAAAATTGTTAACAAATGTGAAAATTGCTATTTTCCTTTTTTATTTTATCCTGTTTGCATATTATATATGTCAGTTTATGAAAACATTTTAAAGAGTTTGTTATTTCATTAGGTGCCTCATGATTACACCTACTTGAATGCATATACATGGATATAATTAATTCATGTTCAATGTATTGAATTAACCAATGTGTGATTTAATGTAAAAGAACATGTATATTCTCAGTCATGATTAAGTCGAAGTTTATTTTCCACGCCTCTTTCCACGCATGTATCGCATGTAAATTTTTTTACGTTAGGTGAATACTATGTACACGTTTTTGGCGTTATTGCTCGAAATATGCATAATGTATATGCTAATTTGAATCGTGTATTTTTTAGGGATGTGCAGTTATAAGAATGCTACATTTCTTTCTTGGCAATAAAACATTTGTAAATGGTTTAACGGTAAGTCTGAAATCATTCGTGGTAGAATCGTTTTATAATTTACGAACAAAGTTATAAGAGAGAAAAAAGATTTTTTACAACAAAGGATTCATTCGAACTATTAAGCAACAAGTCCCTATTTTCATTAAGAAAACTTGCCCATGCAATATTATATTTTACAGCTGAAAATTCATTCGAAATTTTTTGATAATTTTAATATTTTTGTCACTAAAAACATTGATTTTGGGTACACGTTAGAATGGTTTGAGCAAAAATATTAAAAATATCAAAATTTCCCAATGGAATATTTAACTTCCCAGCTGACAAAAAACATAAGTTGCATTCTAGTAAATAGTCATGTTTGGTATCTTTAATTTTAGCGTTATCTTACTGAATACAGCTATTCAACAGCAACCCAAGATGATTTGTGGAGGATGCTTGAAATGGTCAGTAAGCCATTTAATTTTTAAAAATACATAAGATATTATAAGTGCAAATTAAGCATATTCTACTAAGAAGTAAGGGCATATAAATTATTATGTTCGACACACTATGTTGACGGTCTTTACTAGCTTTTTAAAGTTATATACTACAAAAATGATAAGCATCAAGATCCTAGCATAACAAAGATTCGGTGCTTGTTAGAACCGTCTGGTCGAAGCGGCTGTAACAAACACATACAATCAATGAACAAAATTGTTAAAAATGTCTTTTTCTAATGAAATTTTCAATTGTTATGTGATACATGTAACTAAAAAAAATCTCTGTATGGGCAAGTTTGCATAGATATCAACTGTTTCGTAGCAAGCAGAGGAGGATGGCATCTCCATGTCAGATGTTAAGTCAGTCATGGATACTTGGTTGCTAGAAATGAACTACCCTGTCGTGACGATCAGTCGTGACAGGTCAACTACCATCACTCTGTCACAGACACCTTTCTTACTAACGGAGTCAGAAAGGCAAAACAGGTCTAAAGTGTAAGTAACATATTCAGTCAATAACTTGCAACGAAAAAAAAATGCTCAAGTCGATTTTGTCCAACGCGTCCCGTAATAATCTGTTAAAAATGATCAACTCCCAAATTCCTTATAGACAGAACATCAAAGTACCATGTTAGTTAAGTCTAACGTATCTAAACAGTTTCCACATGACTCAGACAATCTAGAACAAGAAAATTGTAGCATGTTCTTAGTAACATGCTATACGGAGGGGTTCATAGAAATTTGGAAGTTTAAAATAATATGAGATTGTGATAAGTCTACACCGACAAGAAGAATGATTCCTTCAGTAACTTATAGTGCATTTTGATATCAAATAGAACAAATACTGTGTTAAACCGTGAATGGTTTCATCACCACACGTCTGAAAATTTGTTGACTTGACCTTTAAAACTTAAAAGAAACAAACAAGCATATGTAAAATTCCATCAGCAAAAGGAAATTTTATTCAAAATTTCAAACATATATTCTTGCTATCTGAGTGACCCAAAGCTGTATAGCGTGCTCGTGTCTAACCTGATTAGATTCTCTGATGATTTAAAATACACGATGAAAGTTTGAGTTTGCTAGTGCCAATCAGAATAATACTAAATATCACAGAATCAAGCAATAATGGAAGGGTAGTATGGTTAGAATTTTTCAAACCTGTGCAAACCTATAAATATAATTTAAATCTAAGGTTGTGTGACATAAGCCCAAATCTGCTAGCACGTGACCCAAATGGTATAATCTTAAAAGTGGGGTTAAACTGAAACGCCATAAATCTGCATCCATGAGGCTTGGTTAGGGGTAGTGTGATCCAGACTTTGTATCAGCTGTTTGTTTTGTAAATTACATTGGCAAAATGTCTCGGACATTCACCTAGATATACTCTATTTTCCGTAACAAAAATGTGAAATAATACATGTCTGTAGACATGTTACATTTTAAGTTGACGTTTTCTGTGAATATACTTTCAAAACTTAAAAAAGTCACATAGTTGAAACAGAAAAGACATGAATCAAAAGTTTCCGAATTCCCCAATTTTTCCTAAAATCTGATATCTTTTGTGAACTTTTGCACTACAGCAAGTTAGCTATTTTGTCACCACTTGTTTGGCGTCGTGTGATGCAGTATAAATCAGTACTGCATGAAATCCGGTTGCATGACGGATGTATGTATGCAGGGTGCAATAACTCTGCGGGTACGGTTTTCTTGCGTTCAAAGTAAATCACAATATTGTTTTGTACATAGAATTATTCAAATGCTACTATGTGTTGACCCATGATTAGCTTTGTAGCTTTGATATTATCTATGTCCGTTCCGGGCAGTATCGATTCGTTTCGGACAATTTCGGTCCAATCCGGTAACTCGTGATACCGCATGTCAATCATCTATGGGGGCAGTACACGGTTTCAAGTGGCCGGCCAAAGTTTTTACGACGGCTACTCAATAAATTACCCCTTGCAACAAGACAAAACATTAACAGCCCTTCATATATACTCATAGTCAATTACAAATAGACCAGCAATTAATCTTAAAGTAACAGAAACAGTTTCTGCTTACTGGAAAGGTACAAGTAGGCAAAGATCAGGAAAAGGCGCAATCAGAAAAAGATTCCCACTCCAAAAACCGAGGGGGAAAAAACAAACTAACAATCAGGTACTTATACCATGAAACAATCGTAAGCCGAATGGGCAGCTATTTTCCCAATAGGTGGCCACTCAGTTACCTTAACTTAACTAAAAATATGAAAACATACATAAGGCGCCAACAGCACAAAAAAATTTTAAACACCAAGACATAAAACAAAAAGAACCACCACATAAGTATCGACTTGGAACGATCAGTAACACAAAGTTACTGGCGGGCTTAAACCGGTTTTTGGAACCATCTCTGTGCAAATGTAAACATTACCCCACCTTACTACAAGGGCAATTTTTGCACCAAAAGACACATTTTCCTTGAAGTGCGACATGCCACTGGCACATGCAATGACCATAAACTGCATACCCATGTGTAGATACACCCTAATGCTTTATTTCTATGCACATTTGAATACCTGCCAGCCGTTGACTTATCATAGTAAATTCCACTTAAAAAAAGAGCCATTTTTGAACAGCTGATTTCCGGGGTCGAGGGTAAAATTCAGCAAGTTAGTTCTGCACTAATAAAAAAAATACAGAAGGTCATGTGACCTGACAAAAATCAATTTAAATCATTAATAACAACTGCTTGAGTGAAATAAAAGTCAAATATTGCTTCAAAATATTTTAACACATTTACAGACCAAAATGTAGCCATACCCCTCTATATTGATTTTTTTTTGCCAGGACAAGTGGGTAAACCCCGTTTGCTGCACCCTTTAAGGAAAAAGTCAACAATATCTCATCTACCCAAATGTTATTTCTAGCACATAATTTATGTCATTTTATGGTTCTGTATGAATAAATATGACTTTATTGCAGAGAAAAAAGAAATATGAGTGTAAAACTGATACAAAACAGACATTTGTCAAAAGGTGCCGAGCGACGCGATTTATATGTGCAGTTCAAGAAGGTGATCGCTTCTTCATGTGACACAACTGTATCTACTCCATATGTAATTTGTCAAGAATTTACACAGTCTTGAATCCTTGGACAGTTTTTCTGAACACTTCAAGCTTCTGTTCAGCAGTCTCTCTTGTAGAAAAATGGGGGGGGGGGGTTCGGTCGGTCAAACTGTATCTTTCAACAGCTTTTTTGAAGACGTCGACTGTTATGACCTTCAAAAGAAATGCAATGTGAAGTGCAAATGTTGCATGTTTGAATGCAGTGATATAACTTTCACACAATATTTATAGAGTAAATGTTGATGCTAGTTGATTAAGGATAATTTGATGGGGTGGGGATGCATAAAATTGGTGCATATACTGTGTTTGTACGTGTTTGTTAAAGAGATAATTCAAATTATAGTACTACAGACAATATGATTGCCTGTAAGAAACCATGCTGCTGCTGAATTTTGTAGGTGAATCACACAGGAAGGCACCTTTTGACAAATGTCTGTTTTGTATCAGTTTTACACTCATATTTCATCAGGATGTTTATCATGATTTATTTGTTTGTTCTTGATGATTCATTCACTAGTTAGAGATTCACCACGAGGACCGAAGAACTAACTAAGTGTTATGAACCACTGCGGAAGCTGAGGGTGAGGTTACGGCCGTGTAAAATCGATTTAAACCCGCCAGTAACTTTGCGTTACTGATCGTTCCAAGTCGATACTTCTGTGGTGGTTCTTTTTGTTTTATGTCTTGGTGTTTAAAATATTTTTATGCTGTTGGCGCCTTATGTATGTTTGCATATTTTTAGTTAAGTTAAGGTAACTGAGTGGCCACCTATTGGGAAAATAGCTGCTCATTCGGCTTACGAAATGTTTTCATGGTATAAGTACCTGATTGTTAGTTTGGTTTTTTCCCACCTTGGTTTTTGGAGTGGTAGTCTTTTTCTGATTGCGCCTTTTCCTGATCTTTGCCTACTTGTACTTTTTTTTATCTATTACTGAGTCTGTATCCACAGGGTATCAAAACAACTCTTGACTCTTTCTGTGGCACACAAGAAAGTGCATTTTATCATAAAATGTCTGTCGACCACAATGCATCCGCTTCCGCAGTCTCCGCGCAGAATCAGCCATACGACTGCGATAAAGAATAATATACTTGAAGACGAAAGGTACACGGTTAAAAATGTCAGCATATGTGTAATGTATACTTACAAGGTTTGCAAATTTTCTGCGGATCACACCGGTTACAGTGAAAGCTGTGAATACCCTGGATAGAATAGTAAGGCCACCTTCCTCTGAATTTTCAGTGTCTAGTTCTCAGGGTAATACACACAGTCTGGAACTGCCAAGTAAAGCCTGCAAAAGGAAAAGGGTTGTGAATAATGTGTGATGCTAGAATGTCAGCTTAAGAATGTATATAGATGAACACCTGCCAAATCCTAACTATTCACATGAACATGCATATGGCATTAAACATCTGACAATAAATATGACTTGTTTTTATCTTTTGTAACCATAATGCCCTGTACATTCCCCATTACTCACACATATCCTTTTAATGTAAAAATGAATGATTTCAATAAACAAATATGGGGAATGAAAACCTGTTTAAGTATGACAAAGATGTGTTACATGCTTGCAATTCATAAGCAGGAATCTGTTTTCCAAATAATGGTCAAGTCTGTGTACATAACTTTCAGGCGTTATCCCTAGAACTGAAATCGGACGACACTATTTCATCTTTGTCTTTCATACCGGGCCATAGACGATCATAATTTTCTTGAACTGAATGCCGGTTTAACAAATACTTGCGATTGCACACTTCGGTATCAGTTAAAATTTTACAAAACATTTATTCGACACAGTATTTGGGGTATGTACAGGAATTACAGTAGGTCTGTCTCCAAATACTGCATATTTAGCATGAAATGCAGGTAAAACTGCTTAAAAAGTAGCTAAAATTATGAAAAGCACCATTTAACCACTTTGAACGAGCTGTTTTGATCATTTTTAATCAGTCAGATCAGTGCAAACAGTCTACAAGCTGAACAACATATTTTAAGAATTTGAGTTACCTCCCTTGTGTGACAAACACGACAATTTTCAATCACCGAAAACTTGAAAAAATGTAGTTTCACTGTGTTTCTATGTCAATTTTTGTATCAATAATGGATTAACTTGAAATCTGAATGATATAAAAAAAATGAATTAACAAAATTTGAAATGGCTTCATGTTGTTAATGGGGGCAGTAAACGGTTTCCAGTGGCCGGCCAAAGTTTTTACGACGGCTACTCAATAAATTACCCCTTGCAACAAGACAAAACATTCATTGAATAGCCCTTCATATATACTCATAGTCAATTACAAATAGACCAGCAATTAATCTTAAAGTAACAGAAACAGTTTCTGCTTACTGGAACCATCTCTGTGCAAATGTAAACATTACCCCACCCCCCTTACTACAAGGGCAATTTTTGCACCAAATGAAGTGCGACATGCCTCTGGCACATGCAATGACCATAAACTGCATACCCATGTGTAGATACACCCTAATGCTTTATTTCTATGCACATTTGAATACCTGCCAGCCGTTGACTTATCATAGTAAATTCCACTTAAAAAAGAGCCATTTTTGAACAGCTGATTTCCGGGGTCGAGGGTAAAATCCAGCAAGTTAGTTCTGCACTAATAAAAAAATACAGAAGGTCATGTGACCTGACAAAAATCAATTTAAATCATTAATAACAACTGCTTGAGTGAAATAAAAGTCAAATACTGCTTAAAAATATTCTTACACACATTTACAGACCAAAATGTAGCCATACCCCTCTATATTGACTTTTTTGCCCAGGACAAGTGGGTAAAAACCGTTTGCTGCACCCTATGTACAGCGGAACTGAATGGAAGCAACATAGTTTCATATGGTTCGTTTTCCGACAAAAACCGATAAATATGTCAACGAGAGGGTTCGTCCAAATCTTATAGTTTAAAAACATTTGAAACTAAACAACGTTAGTTAATATCATTTTACATACATCTCCAGTTTAATTTTATCATAAGCATCGTATGTACTGATCTTGTTAGCGTGAAGAAAATAGATTTATTTATCGAAGTGAAAGTGACAAAAAATGGCCGACAAAACAAACACTAGCCTAGTCTAGCCTCGAAGTGCATGGGGCCCAAGAATGGGAATTCAATATCGTGTATAGAAACATAAATGAAAATGCACCTTCATAAACCCCTAAGGAGCCTTATTACGTCAAATGATTGACAGAATACTGAAAACATATGGAGAGGTCAATACTACGGTTAATGGCTGCCCTCCAGAAAAATTACAGCGTCATTTACCTAGAAGATTGTCAAAATATACAGTACCTTGAAAATTAATGCCTTTAAGTGATTTTTCCCTGATCGTTTACAAATATTTATATTGCATTTTTATTTTGGTGTTGCAGTTATTGGCAAATACCATTTGTATATACACACCAGAAAGAACAAAAGTTTAACAAGAACACAGAAGATATAATTTGGTTACACGAAGATGGGCTGAAAGGTAATCACACGCTTGAACCCATATTTGACGAATGGATTCTCCCATCATTATCAATTGGGTGAGCCCACTTTCATTTTAGGGGTGTTAGGAGTGATTTTTTTTATCTCATTTTTTGATGAAATTTCTATGTGCAAACAGAATAGCCCCAGATGGGACGTTCTGCGGCGCCGCGTTCTGCGGCGTCACATCTGGGGCTATTCTGTTTGCCTATGTCCCATAAAAGGGACGCCAGGCGTAAATGAGTTAAAAAAGGAATTCTTACAATTGTCACGCAAACTTTGTTTATAAAAAAGTTACCTTTGCCAAAAACATAGATCATGGGTACTCTTTATATTACCTCAGCAGGTATCTTATTTAAATCTGCCCCGTGGGTCTACCCTGAAAGATGCCAGTGTGTCCTAATATTTCTAAATATCGATACCATTGTTCACTATAGCAGATGTTTCTAGAATATATCTGCATCAAAATTCCGCTAAACAAAGCACGTTCTACTGTTATTTAGGCACCATTTTCAGGATTCAGTGACAGATTCGAAAATGTCTTGTTCGTAAACAATTTCAGCCACACCGTGATAAACCGATTGTTTTGCATATGCAAACTGAAGACGCAGATCACTGCATGGATGATCAGTGCCTTTGTTTTCGCAGTACAAATAAAACAATCGCTCTTCTTCTTGAATTGAATACTTGAAGCTTCTAGCCATCTTCTGTGACATTGCAAACCAGTTTGTGTTCCGAATAAGGTCGTAAACCCCGAAGAAAGATATTCTTTTGACACGAAACATTTATAAATTCCAGTTCGTACTGTGGACAAATCATTACAAGACTCGACGTGGATAATTGGAAATGTCCAACAACTTGGCTTTTATAGGGTCAAATACGATAAAAGGAACTGGCTTTCACTTATAAACCAACTTAAGAACGACCATTTGGCTATTCCTCCAATCAACCGAGCGCAGATCATTGACGATGCTTGGTATCTAGCAAGGTAAGGCCAGAGAAAATTAATTCTTTGGTTCTTATCCACTCAAAACCCTCAAAAACCATTTTGATTTGGGTTGGAAAATAACGAAAACTATTTTTTCAATAAAAAGTCAAGATAATGTATAAATTGCCTATTTGTCTTTTAATACAAAACACATATTTAACTTTACAGAAACTAGGCCTCGACGACAGCCAGACAGGGTGCCATGAAGTAAAAAATAAAATCCATCCATCCACCAACCCCAAATTTTTCTAGAATTTAAAGATAATCTAATTATTGACTTTCTCTGACATTAAGTATATCGCATGCTGATAAATTATAATCTAATTTTGATCTCCTCAGACACTACTTTTTACCATGAGAGTCAACAAATGTTGGCTACTCAGTAGAAATCGTTATAGAAAGGTACAAGTAGGCAAAGATCAGGTCCCACTCCAAAACCCGAGGTGAGAAAAAACTAAATAAACAGTCAGGTACTTATACCATGAAAACATATCGTAAGCCGAATGAACAGCTATTTTCCCAATAGGTGGCCATTCAGTTACCTAAACTTAACTAAAAATATGAAAACATACATAAGGCGCCAACAGCACAAAAATTTGAAACACCAAGAAAAGAACCACCACACAAGTATCGCCTTGGAACGATCAGTGATATAATATTACTGTCGGGCTTAAATCGATTTTACATGACCATAACCTCACCCTCAGCTTCTGCAGTGGATCATAACATTTAGTTAGTTCTTCGGACCTCGTGGTGAATCTCTTACTAGTCAATGAATCATCAAGAACAAACAAATAAATCATGATAAACATCTTGAAAACGGTATTTGTTTATCGCATATCTTTTAAGCACGGTAAAACAATAAAAAAAGTCAGGGAACCCACTTTCAACCCAATGTACTTTGTCTGATTACTATATTCGTGATAGTATCAAGATTATAATGTTTTAAATGAATGTTCTCTGACGCTCTATAAATCACAAGCGTGCTTCCAGGACCCGTGATCTTTCATGCTGTTTCTTCTTTTTTCATCCTTTGTAGAGTGCATACACGTATTACTTTTTTGGTGTACTTCTTTTTTTTTTCAGAGCCGGACTGCTCGACCTGAACACTGCGTTGAGTATATTGGATTACCTTGAACAGGAGCAGGATTATGTTCCATGGAAGGCTGCTTTCAGGGTGTTTGATTATCTTGACCGGTCTCTTCAGTTGTCACAAATATATGGCAGATTTCTGGTAAATTGCTTACTAGGTAAACCTAAAGGAAACATTGTAATTCTATGTCCTACATGTACATTTACACTATGTGGAAAGCTTTATTATACATGTACATCATTATTATGATCATTCATTATTATCATCACGTAAACATGTCCATGTATTGAATACCTCCTTTAACCCCACATTTATATTATTGTAAAACTAGGGTATACATTTTTCTTAGTTTTGACCCAGAACATAGATTGTGGGTTCTCATTAGAACAGCCGCGCCAATGCGGTTCAATGTTTGAGCAAAGGTATACAAAAATCTACATTTTTTTTTCAGCTGAGAATTTTCATTTTTTACAGCATTAAAAATTGCTGTATATCGTGCATGGACATGTTTTCGTATGTGAAAGGACATTTTATTTTTAGATCTACATGAGGAAAAAACTGGAACACGGTTTTGATGAAAGTGTGACGAAATATTCACATTATGATAAGTATGATATTAATCATAATTATTAATATTTATGGCCACTTTCTATGAACATAATTTCAGATTTTTTTTCCAGTATACTCATTGACTTGATTTAATAGATAATAAATCGTTTATTTTTTCTCGCCATTGCCAGGACCTAGAGTAAGACGAAATAATCGACCCTAGCCTCTGGTTGGGCTTATTAAATTTACACTATATACAAGAAAACTGATTTAAAAACAAAGCGAATACTACAAACCAAAGTGTAGTAGAAACATATATTTAGAGGACATTATAATACCGTGTTTTTTGTTTTTTGCTTTTTTGTTTTACTTTTTTAATGTTTTTTTTTTTCCATTCTTCAGGATACACCATTCAGCTGTTATGACACATGCTTGCAAATACGGACAAGAGGCGTGCACAAATACTGCGTTGACAAATTTTGACAGCTGGCTATTAAATTCCTCTTACAGGTATAAAATATTGAATGACCCCATAAGAATAATTGTTCAAATTTAAAAAAAGCTATTGAAGGTCAGACATTAAGGCTTTACGAGACTTTATAGTCGAAACCGCGGTATGGCCCATCCCCTCTCTCATAAATGTGTTCACTGCTCTTTATCTCAGTTTTAATTTTTATACGTGTACAGATGTACATGGACGATGGTTCTAATGTAAGGATTTATCTATTTTGTTTACCACATTGCCACATAATCTGAAAAAGAAAAACTTTCTGAATTTTATAAAGCGGACCTTCAAAAGGGAATTAAAACTATGGTTCACTTTACTTGTTCTGTAATTACAGAAAGATTTTTTTCACTTCCTCTGACCACAGTCGATATACACTTTGATCATGTCAGAATGTATGCGACGCCTTATCCTATCTCCTGGATAATATTTATATTAGATTTGGGGGACCAAGTTAATACAGACAAATTGTTGGAATTCCGATCGGTACAAATTGCGCCCCTCTCGTAGCTGATTTATTTTTATACTGCTACGAAAGAGATTTCATGTATTCTCTTAACCATGAAAATCAAGCTGCTGTATTTGAATTCCAGGTACTTCGATTTTGATATAGAGTAAATTTTCCGTTTTTGTATCGATAAATAAAAAGTAAAACCCCATTTCTGAAAATAGTACCCTGAATAATTTATTAGGTGACAATAAAGATAAATTGTCAGAGGAGAGGTCACAGCGCTTGAAAGGTAAAATTACTTATGCAGAACTATTACAGGCATTAAAACAAATGAAAAATGATAAGAGTCCTGGGTTAGATGGGTACACTGCAGAATTTTATAAATTTTTTGGGGCTGACTTAGGTATTTTCCTTCTTCGATCTATAAATTATGGTTACGAAACAGGGTCTCTTTCGATTACTCAAAAACAGGGCGTCATAACATGTTTGCCAAAATCAGATAGAGATAGAAATTACTTGAAAAACTGGCGACCTATATCACTCCTCAATGTTGTTTATAAACTTGCTTCAACAGTTCTTGCAAATAGAATGAAAACGGTGTTAGATAGTCTTATACATGAGGACCAAAAAGGTTTTATTTCTGGTAGATGTATCTCCGAAAATGTTAAACTTATTTATGACGTATTATTTGAAACAAAAAATCAAGAACTGCCAGGCCTAATTCTCTCTGTTGATTTTGAAAAAGCGACTATCACAAAAAGATTAGGAATTACATTAACTCCCCTTAGGTTGCATGCCGCGTCTACTGTACGGATTCCTCATTCAACTAACAATTTTCAAAATTTATTACCTACTGTAAGGGTGACACCTTTATTTTCGGCATCTACTGTTAATCTACACGGAGCTTCTAATTCTAATATGTTTCGTAATAATCTTCAGATTAGGTTATCTCCACTCAAATCACCAATTTTACGTAAATATATTAATCCGTTCAAGAGACCTGGAATGTACCCTAGTATTTCTAAGTGCAATGCCAAGAAGTGCAACTGTTGCAATCATTTATGCTCTAAGACTACTATCACTTCATCTGTGAATGGTAGGACATTTTCAGTGGTTAATGATTCTGATTTAGACTGAAAATCAATGGATCTTGTATATGTTCTTTTTTGAAATACAAACAATTGTAGGATGCAATATGTTGGACAAACTTGTCGAACTTTGCAAAAACGATTTGGTGAGCACTATCGTAGAATCAGAAAACCCAAAAATAATGATACCTTTCTGTACCAGCATTTTAAGCGCACTGGTCATTCTCCCAATGATGTTAAAGTTCAACCAGTGGAGAAAATCTCATATGATGAAAATTCTTCAGTTAGATTCAAAAACATTAAACGATTTGAAACTGAACTTAAATGGATAAAATTACTGCAAACACCCTTTCCACTAGGATTTAACGACAACATTTACCATGAAGGCAATATTTCCAAAATGCCCGATTTTGATGTACTTACACTTTCGGACTCTCGTAAACGTAAATCTAGATCTCATGGTATACGGAAAAGGGGTAATGACAAACGTAAACGGTGTGCTGCATTGAAATTGAACATTTCTCTTAATGATTTAGCTGTTAAACTAAGGATTCACGGTCGACATCCAATGCTGTCGTATCTTAGTTCTCTACCTATTGCTGCATTACGTTCCTTGGACACAGAGGCTAATAGATTTTACGATAGAAATCATCAAATGTATGACGCTGCACTGTTAACAAGATGTTATACTCAGCATGCTCTTCGTCCATTTATCGATTCCGAATCCAATCACATTAGAAGTTTTATTAAAATTCCTTTCATCAATAAAGGAATTGACTTTATTGATTTACCAAGCATATTCCAGGATAAATCAGTGATACAGTCTATACCTACCTACTTCCAAAATTCAGAACCTCCTATTATTTGTTACAAATATAACAAACCAATCAGAAATACAATTTTTAATTTCAATAAACTTGTTTCTGATCTTGATATCCATGCTAATACTCCTAAGTCTTGAGATTGTAAAGATTCAAAATATATTTATCAACCCGCTGGACATATTGTTACTGGAAATTTAAAAATAATTTCGGATTCTAGAATTCGCAAAATTGTTTCTAAAGGTCCGAAATATAGATTCCCTTCCTACATTAATTTCGACAAATGTAGAGAGGAGATTTCATCTGCATTAAATGATTTCGGTAATCGATGGTGTAAACGAGAGGGTGTTGAGGATAATGCTCTTAAAGAATGGAAAAGAAGTATCTTCACTATCGTGGATAAACGTAGTTTTATTCACAAACTACTAATCTTTTACCTCCTAAACCCAAATCGTCATTTAGGCATTTGAAGCAGGGTATCCAAGAATTTCATAGAAAGTATGTCTTGGTTCCGGCAGATAAAGCCGCAAACAATGTTGTTGTCGTTTGTAGGCTTCACTACGTTAACACCTTAAAACAGGAGCTTGATGGTACCAGGGCTTATCTGGAGACAGATACTGATGAGGTGTCTGTAGTTAATGCCCACTTAAACGATTTACCTGTTAAGTTTTCTGTTTGTGTCAATGAAGGCCAAGACAAACTTCCTACGATGTATTGGTTACCTAAGCTTCACAAAAGACCATACAAAGCTAGATTTATTGCAAATTCTAGCTCTTGTACTACCACTGAACTTTCTAAATTATTAACTTCCTGTCTTACTGCTATCAAATCTCATGTTATAAGATACTGTGAGACAGTGTATGAAACTTCAAATAAAAATTGGTTTTGGTCAATTAAAAATTCTGGTGAGGTGCTCAGTAAATTGAAGTGTAGAGGGTTCCGTGCGACAAGCTTGTCCACATATGATTTTTCTACTCTGTATACAACATTACCACATAATCTAATTAAAGAAAAACTTCTGGATTTGATAGAGTGGACCTTCAAAAGGGCATTAAAAACCTATGGTTCACTTTATTTGGCATGTAATGACAGAAAGGCTTTTTTCACTTCCTCTGACCAAAGTCGGTATACACTTTGGTCATGTCAGAATGTATGCGACGCCTTATCCTATCTCCTTGATAATATTTATATTAGATTTGGGACCAAGTTATACAGACAAATTGTTGGAATTCCGATGGGTACAAATTGCGCACCTCTCGTAGCTGATTTATTTTTATACTGCTACGAAAGAGATTTCATGGATTCTCTTAACCATGATAATCAAGCTGATGTTATCGAGGCTTTTAATTCCACATCTAGGTACCTCGATGACCTATTGAACATTGACAACCTTTATTTTGAAGGTATGGTCAATCAAATTTATCCACCTGAACTTCAGTTGAACAAAGCCAATATCTCAGATACTGAAGCCCCCTTTTTAGATCTACATCTTTCTGTTGCAAATGGATTTGTTTCTTCTAAAATTTATGATAAGCGCGATGACTTTGATTTTGATATAGTAAATTTTCCTTTTTTGGATGGTGACGTTCCTCGTCGTGCTTCTTATGGTGTATACATTTCGCAACTTATTAGGTTTGCTAGAGTCTGCAATCATGTTACAGACTTCAACGCTCGAAATAAATGTTTAACGGCAAAACTTCTCCAACAGGGCTATCGGTATCATAAACTTCGAAAAACATTTTCTAAATTTTATCGTAGACACTATGAATTGATCTCCAAATATAATGTTGGGTTAAAGACGCTTTTAAGTGAGGGCCTTTCGGAACCTGAATTTTATGGTGACTTGGTTTACAAATTTAAGAAACTTAAAGGAATTAATGATTTTTCTTTTCAGTTCAGAAAAATCATAACACGTTACAAACGTATAGGTTATAACTTGAATGTTATGCGACAGTCTGCATGCTTAGTTTTTAACCCAATCATGGTTGATAACTATGCTGCCTTCTTTCATTGCACGCCGGTGGGTCGGGCGTCAGACTCTATGATGGCCCCGACATAAAGCTATTCATTTTAGTTGGTTGGGGCCGGAGCTTCTTGTCTGTTGCTTGGCCCACCGGGGTCCAACTGGTGTTTTTCTTTTGCTCCGGAGTTAGTAGGTTATTCGGCGCCCAGGGATCTCCATCGTCGGGCAGCTTACTCAGTCTGTGAGTCCTGGTTTTTGATTCATCAGGATGTTTATCATGATTTATTTGTTTGTTCTTGATGATTCATTGACTAGTTAGAGATTCACCACGAGGACCGAATAACTAACTAAATGTTATGAACCACTGCAGAAGCTGAGGGTGAGGTTATGGCCATGTAAAACCGGTTTAAGCCCGCCAGTAACTTTGTGTTACTGATCGTTCCAAGTCGATACTTCTGTGGTGGTTCTTTTTGTTTTATGTCTTGGTGTTTAAAATTTTTTTGTGCTGTTGGCGCCTTATGTATGTTTTCATATTTTTAGTTAAGGTAACTGAGTGGCCACCTATTGGGAAAATAGCTGCCCATTCGGCTTACGATTGTTTCATGGTGTGGGTGCCTGATTGTTGGTTTGGTTTTTTCCCACCTCGGTTTTTGGAGTGGGAGTCTTTTTCTGATTGCGCCTTTTCCTGATCTTTGCCTACTTGTGCCTTTCGATACGGTGTCATGGGAATTCATAGAAAAGGTTTTAAAGTATTTCAATTTTGGACCTTCATTTATTTCGTGGATTAAACTTTTTCAGAAAGGATCCGAATCATGTATCATTCAAAATGGCTTCATGTCTGACTTTTTAAAATTAAAACGTGGATGTCGGCAGGGTGATCCAGTCTCCCCGAGGACCGAATAACTAACTAAATGTTATGAACCACTGCAGAAGCTGAGGGTGAGGTTATGGCCATGTAAAACCGGTTTAAGCCCGCCAGTAACTTTGTGTTACTGATCGTTCCAAGTCGATACTTCTGTGGTGGTTCTTTTTGTTTTATGTCTTGGTGTATAAAAATTTTTTGTGCTGTTGGCGCCTTATGTATGTTTTCATATTTTTAGTTAAGTTAAGGTAACTGAGTGGCCAACTATTGGGAAAATAGCTGCTCATTCGGCTTACGATATGTTTCATGGTATGAGTTCCTGATTGTTAGTTTGGTTTTTCCCACCTCGGTTTTTGGAGTGGGAATCTTTTTCTGATTGCGCCTTTTCCTGATCTTTGCCTACTTGTACCTCCCCATACGTTTTTATACTTTGTGCCGAAATTTTAGGAAAAATGTTAAGAAAAAATGAAAATGTAAAGGGAATAATAATAAACACAAAAGAACTTCTTCTTAGTCAATATGCGGATGATACGCAAATATTTCTGGATGGAACAGAAGATTCGTTGCGAGCAGCCTTAGAGGTTTTAGATAGGTTTTATGCTATTTCCGGTCTAAAAATTAATATAGAAAAAACTAAGTCTAATTGGATAGGATCATTAAGCAATTCTGATAACAGGATTTGTAGAAATTATAACCTAGACTGGACAAACGGGCATTTTAAAATTTTAGGGGTAACGTTCACAACGGAGGTTTTTGATATATGGGATGTAAATGCACCACCAATCTTAACTAGAGTTGAAAGTCTATTAAATCAATGGTCTAAAAGAAAATTGACTCTTTTTGGTAGAATCACTATTATCAAATCATTAACACTAAGCAAGTTTATTCATCTGTTCTTAGCCTTACCAAACCCTCCTGGGGATCTTATAAAACGACTTGATACGCTATTTTTCAAGTTTTTATGGAACTCCGGACCAGATCGCATAAAAAGGAACACTATTATAAAAGACATGTCCGCAGGTGGACTTCGAATGGTCAATATTAATGTATTTAATCACATGGTTGAGGAGAATAATTCAAAATGATAGAAATGTATCATGGTACACGTTATCTGGTATCGACTTCCATAAGCTGTTTACGTTAGGAATAGGATATGCCAAAACTTTAAGTCAAAACATGCAAAATCCATTTTGGAAAGACGTTCTACAAAACCGGGCGGAATTTGGTAAGGAGTTCAAAATTGAATCAATTAGACAGGTTCTGGATTCACCTTTTAGTTGGGACGATGACCCCGATTTCTGAGGGATAAAATACACCCATGATTCTAAAGGACAAACTTGGTCTCAAATTAAAGCTTATTACCTCTTCTATCGATTTCCGGTTGTTGTTGGTTCCAAAAAGTGTAGCGTCATATTGTAAAATGGGGAGATAACTCTATAACAAGCGTATTTTGAATGCAGACAGTATACTAACTAAATCAAGCATATCTCAGCCTACGTTCGTCTTAAATTAATAAATTTAGTATCAACGAAAAGGGTAGACATTGTGCTTTAAAATGGTGTTTAAATATGCAAATTACCTGATTTGCATATTAATGAATATGCAAATTTAACTCATCTATCACTTATTTTACGATAGATGACTCCTATGTTTTACCCATTGAATCAGCTAATATGTCAATTTAAAGAACAAAAAATGTCTTAAATAGAAGCTTAGTACACCTTCAATCGATTTACATATGTTCTTGGTTCCATGAAGTGTAGCGTCATATTGCAAAATGGGGAGATAACCCAATAGTACATTTTTATACATACAGGCGGTCTACCAACACAATCAAGCATATCTGAGCCTACGTTCGCCTTAAATTTATAGGGTTAGTATCAAAGTAAAGGGTAGGCGATTGTGCTTCAGAATAATGTTTTAATATGCAAATTATCTTATTTGTATATTAACGAATATGCAAATTTTACTTATCTATCACATATTGTTCGATAGATGACTCAGATGTCTTACCCCATTAAATCAGGTAAACTATCGTTTTAAGGAATAGTAAGTGTCTTAAATTAAATCTTGGTACCTCTTCCATCTTTTTACATTTGCCCTTACTTCTAAGAAGTGTAGCGTCATATTGCGAAATGGGGAGATAATCCAGTAGTACAGTTTATATATACATGCAGTTTACCAACAAAATCAAACCTATCTCAGCTAACGTTCGTCTTAAATTAATAAAATTAGTATCAAAGTAAAGGATAGACACTGTGCTTCAGAATGATGTTTTAATATGCAAATTACCTGATTTGCATATTAATGAATACGCAAATTTTACTCATCTATCACTTATTTTACGATAGATGACTCCTATATTTTACCCACTGAATCAGCTAATATGTCGATTTAAAGAACATTATTGTCTGAAATTTAACCTTAGGACATCTTCTATCGATTTACAATTGTTCTTGCTTCCAAGAAGCGTAGCGTCATATTGCAAAATGGGGAGATAACCCAATAGTACATTTTTATACACACGGGCGGTCTATCAGCGCAATAAAGCATATCTCAGCCTATACCCCGTGAGCTAATTTGACCTACCTTGCACCCCAGGACAATTTTTTCATTTTTGGGTGCCATATCGTTTATTGGCACCCCAGAAATGCAAAGAAATTTTGTCCTCAAAGAACTTATTTGCACTATGAAAAATTTCATGGTTTCCATGGCAACCGTTAGCATGATTTTTTAGCATGGGGGTGTACATACGAAATTGCAGATATCTCCCCTATTACTTATCCTAGACCACTGCACCTGATCTCATTTGAAAGCGTAGACATTGCCCATTCATCATATTCTAGGTAATGCAAGTTACCTAATTTGCATATTCATGAATTTTAATGAAAACATTAAAAATGACAGACAAATCGTTAAAATCCATAAATAAACTGATTTCAGGCCTAAACTATCATTGTGACACTTTGTTATTGAACCAGTTTATATCGTATAACTAATTTATTGATGTCATGGGCCTAAATGGAAATTATCTCATTTGCATATTCATGAATATAAATAAAAATGTCGAAAATAGAGGAAAACCCAAGGAAAAAAATATAGTCATTGCAAGGTTTCGGATGGGTTATAAGATCAATCTTGCATCACTGAAACCAATATTCATGGCTCCCAGTGTGGTCAGAGGTACCACCTTAATGTCATAAAATATTGTCCTCAACAGTGAACACATTTGCATGATTTAAAATAACATAGTTTCCACACCAACCCCTAGTGTGATTCTAAAGAATATGGTGCACTCATAAAAATATTCGTATATCAACAATAGCATGCTCTATGTTACTATAATTTGTTTTATAGTGATATATGGACCTAGCAAGTTAACCTTAATACCTATTATTCAAATCGTTGAATTTGCTTATTCGTGAAAATTGATTATACACACAAGATATCGGAGGAAAATATTGGAAACATAGGGGGTATACGTACAAAATCACTTGTACCAGAGCTGTTAACAAACCCATGATGCTGAAAGAAGTATCAATTGAATGCTATGGCAATATACTATGACGCTAAAGTCTCATATAAGAATAAGCATGTTAGGGCTTGATTGCCGAGATACAAGTCATTTTGTCGTTTAATTTTTCCACTTTTTCATTCCTATTTGAGCCGCTGCATGGGAAAACCAACAACCTGTAATGGCGAAAACAAAGGCGCAGATCAGTAACTGCGAAGCTGATCAGCGCCTTTGTTATCGCTACACGGATAGTACAATTCATCTGCTTTCTAAATCCAAAATTTCCAGCCTCTAACCATCTTCTGTGGCTGTACAGCCCGGTTTGTGTCGGACCTGGTCGGAAATCCAAATTGTTGGTTTTCTCACGCACAGGCTCATTTATGAATTTTTCAATACAATTCATGAAATTGATAATTCTTATATGTGACTTTAGGGTCATAGAAGATTGCCATAGCATTGATTTGATACTTCTTTTAACATCCTTGGTTTGTTAACAACTCTGGTACAAGTGAGTTTATACCTTGAATATTATGCGACAGTCTGCATGCTTAGTTTTTAACCCAATCATGGTTGATAACTATGCTGCCTTCTTTAATTGCACGCCGGTGGGTCGGGCGTCAGACTCTATGATGGCCCCGACATAAAGCTATTCATTTTAGTTGGTTGGGGCCGGAGCTTCTTGTCTGTTGCTTGCCCCACCGGGGTCCAACTGGCGTTTTTCTTTTGCTCCGGAGTTAGTAGGTTATTCGGCGCCCAGGGATCTCCATCGTCGGACAGCTTACTCAGTCTGTGAGTCCTGGTTTTTTATTCATCAGGATGTTTATCATGATTTATTTGTTTGTTCTTGATGATTCATTGACTAGTTAGAGATTCACCACGAGGACCGAATAACTAACTAAATGTTATGAACCACTGCAGAAGCTGAGGGTGAGGTTATGGCCATGTAAAACCGGTTTAAGCCCGCCAGTAACTTTGTGTTGCTGATCGTTCCAAGTCGATACTTCTGTGGTGGTTCTTTTTGTTTTATGTCTTGGTGTATAAAAATTTTTTTGTGCTGTTGGCGCCTTATGTATGTTTTCATATTTTTAGTTAAGTTAAGGTAACTGAGTGGCCACCTATTGGGAAAATAGCTGCTCATTCGGCTTACGATATGTTTCATGGTATAAGTACCTGATTGTTAGTTTTGTTTTTCCCACCTCGGTTTTTGGAGTGGGAATCTTTTTCTGATTGCGCCTTTTCCTGATCTTTGCCTACTTGTACCTTTGTACGTATACCCCTATTTTTCCAAGATTTTTCTCCGATTGCTTGTGGGCTGTATTAATTAGCATGAATAAATAAATAAACAAACTCAACGATTTGCATAATAGGTTAAATCGCTAGGTCCTTGCATCACTATCAGACCAATTATAATATTCCAGAACATGCTGTTGGTATATTAATATTTTTGTGAGTACACCCTATTCATGAATAGGGAATCGCACTGAGGGTGGGTGTGGAAACTATGTAATTTCACATCATGCAACTGTGTTCATTGAGGACAATATTTTATGGCATTAAGGTGGCCCCTCTGACCACACTATTAGTCATGAAAATTGGTGTCAGGGATGCAATATAGATCTTATAACCCATCCAAAACCTTGCAATGACTATATCTTTCTCCCTCGTTTTTCCACATTTTCGATATTTTATCAATATTCACGAATATGCAAATGAGATAATCTTCATTTAGGCCCATGACATCAATTTATTTGTTATATGATATTACTGGTTCAATAACAAAGTGTCACAGTCATAGTTTGGGCCTGAAATCAGTTCATGGGTTTTGAACATTTTTTCTGTCATTTTAATGTTTTCATTAAAATTCATGAATATGCAAATTAGGTAACTTGCATTACTTACAAACGGATGAATGGGTAATATCTAAGCTTTAAAATGAGACCAGGTTCAGTGGTCTAGGATAAGTAATAGTGGAGACATTAGCAATTTTGTATGTACACCCACATGCTCAAGAATCACATCAGCGGTTGCCATGGAAACCATTCGTTTTTTTATAGTGCAACTAAGTTTATCTTTGAGGACAAAAATTCTTTGCATTTCTGGGGTCCCAATGTACGATTTGGCATCCATGAAAAATTGTCCTGGGGGTGCAAGGTAGGTCAAATTAGCTCCCGTGGTAAAATAGGATAATGTAATAAGCTAATTTGTATGCAAATTAGCTGGTAGTTACGTTAGCAAAAGCACACATATTAGTTTCATTATATATTATTTTTGACATACTGGAAGAACTTCTTGTTGTATTTGTTGAATATATCCATTGCATTGGCTTCAAACTATGCTTAATTTGAACATTTTTATCAATATTTTGATAAAATCCTCAGTATTTATGAGTATTCATGAATATTCATAGATTCAGAATTATGAAGGATTTGCATAATTAAATTCAGATGAAGGATTATTGTCTTCACTTTAATTTGGTACCACGTTTGCTGATCTATCTTGAAGATTGGCTGAGATATATCCATTTTACAACTCATTCTAGCACATATGAAGTGTAGTGCAGTACAGAGTTATCTCCCCATTTTCCAATATGACGCTACACTTTTTTGACCCAACAACAACCGGAAAATGAAAGGAGACATAATAACCTTTAATTTGATACCCAATTTAGCCTTTAGAATCATGGGTGTATTTTTCGTCAAAACTAAGCGTCGTTTCATCGTCCCAACTATTTGTGGTACAATCAGAATGCAGTAAATGGTAATATTTTTTTTATTCGGGATTGGTATGAAAAAGGCATCAAATTTGTATCGGACATAATCGACGACGAAGGAAACTTATATAATTTTGAAGCATTAAAAGCGAAATATAATCTGCGCGGAACTATTCTAGATTTTCGAGCATTTATAAGGAGACTGCAAGAATTATGGAAAAATTTAATCAATGATAATAGAATTACATGTATGTTAACTAAGTTTGATGTTAGATGTAATGTATATCTTCAAGTTTTGCTAAGGGATAAAAAAGGATGTAGACGATTATATGATGTCATGGTACCGACAAAGCTCATGCAGTCCAATAAATGGGAGCAATAAATTTGTCAAATTGGTGAGGAAGAGATGAAAATATACAATTCTGTAATACCAACTTTAAACGAAATCAAACTAAGGGACTTTCAATATAAAATAACGAATAAAATACTAGTTACTAAATCATTTTTATATAGAATAAATAAAGTAGATGATAACTTATGCGAATATTGTCGACAAAATCCAGAGACCATACACCATCTTTTCGTACATTGCAACACAGTGAAAATATTTTGGAGGGAATTAGAAGAATGGTTAATCAACAATTTTAATTTGCGAATATCTCTTAATGGACAAAAATATCTTGTTTTCTTACGAACAAAAACATATACTGATAAACTATATACTTCTATTAGCAAAATACTATGTATACTCAAACAAATTTTCCGGAAGACGACTAAACATAGAATCTTTCAAGTCAATTTTACACAGAAAATACAAGAGTGAAAAATATTTAGCGAACTTGAATAACAACTTTGCGACATTCCTACGAAAATGGGCTACCTTATACAATTACTTTGAACACAACTAGTATATAATAAGCCCATTTCCACATGACCTTAGCTGTTAGTGAGGCGGTAAACCCCAAATCAAACAACCAACTAATACAATACAACAAAATATGCAAAATACAATATAACAAAAATATGCATATCAAAACTATAAACTTACCCCATAGAAATAATCCGTAATTCTTTAAAGCGAAATTTTGTCTACATGTAAAATCTCTGCACGAGACAATCGTATGACTTGGATGTATATAAACTTATCGAACCGAAAAATGCGTATGGTATCTATCCAATAATGTATATACTCGTATTAAATGACGGACAGGTACATGTAAATATTATCTGGTCTAGATGACCAATTACCTCGATAACGTTCAAATATAAGCACATAAATAAAGTACGATAAATTCCATGTCATGGACGCAATTAAAAAGACAGTTTTGTGGAAGACGTTTATTAATTACTACAGTAAATGTGGCAATTTTACTTTTTCTCTGATTAGAATAATATTAATACTGCAAGGATTGGCATTTTTCTCTCTCCGAATATGACAGTGTGCAGAATGAAAACCAAACAAAATACTTTGAAATACTCTTTTTGACATGGTTTTTCAAAATTACTTGAATTTCGTTTCCAAAGTTCGTATCAGCCGCTTTTCTTATATTGGTTAGTTAGGCACATATGCTTTATAAAATGAAAATTATGTATAGACATGTATTTCAAATGTTTGTGAATACCGTAGAAATAAAATTAGAAAAAAATTTCCGTTTTTTTTTTTTTTTTTATGGTGATATTCCTCGCCGTGCTTCTAATGGTGTATACGTTTCGCAACTTATTAGGTTTGCTAGAGTCTGCAATGATGTTACGGACTTCAACGCGCGAAATAAATGTTTAACGGCCAAACTTCTCTAGCGGGGCCATCGATATCATAAACTTCGAAAAAAAAAAAATGTTTCCTAATTTTATCGTAGACACTATGAATTGATTTCCAAATTTAATGTTATTAGGCGCTTTTACGTGATGGCCTTTCGGAACTAGAATTTTATTTTGACTTGGTTTACAAATGAACTTAACTTAAATATAAAGACATATAAAGTATGATATCCTATATTCCCCAAACTGTATACTAAAATTGGGCTTCAAGGGGTAAACTTTCATTGACATGTTTTCCTGAAACCTTGCCTTTTTATCTTCAGGGTAGATCCAGATTACAAGATTCCGGTCTTCTCCACGGGTGTACACATGAGGGGTGAATCCGCCTGGAATGCAATCTATCACAGATTTCAAGAAACGAACTCTGCCAGTGACCGAGCAGTTTTCATCAAAGCACTTTCCAATATTAGGGAACCTTGGATAATAAAAAGGTAACGGTGACTGACATGAGCAGATTTAGCCTGGGTCCAGTCGTCAATATGATTATTTTTTCCATATATATATATTATTATTACTATTATTTATTTATTTATTTTATTTTTCATTTTTCTGACGTGAATGAGAACGTTATAAAACTTGCACATCAAAGGTATCGGCAGCCGTAATTGATTTCCGTAGATATTGACCAAGAAACGAAAAAAATAAAAAAAAGAGAGAAAAAATGATCAGACTGGAACCCAGGCTAGAGCAGAGTAGTATCGTGTACATGACTGGGTAAACAAACTAGCTTGCAATTTAAACAATTCCTGCACGTGTAGCGTGTATTATCATGGCAGATATACATGCTATGCTAATGCAATGACATGTCTCTGCTGAATGCAAGTACTAGTAATCGTTGTTGTTTTTTTGTTGTTGTTGTTTTGTTTTTGTGATAAATGACCTTGATCACTCTCATATGACAAATTCCGACCCCTTCGGCCAGTTAACAAGTTTATTTATTATTTTTGAAGCATCATTTCTTTTCTGTTTGACAGATTTTTGAATTTGAGCTTGTCTAGTGATGTTTTCTCGAATACTGAAAGGGTGGATGTTGTCGAATACTTGTCTTATAACTCCGTTGGTCGACTTTTGACATGGGACTTTGTTGTGGAAAACTGGAATGCTTATTTTGAAAGGTAAATATTTGGTTAAAAAAATATAGCTTTTTGGCACATTTATATGGTGAGGTTTTAAAATTGTATGTTTGATCATTGTATGCTGAACCATGTATGCTTAGACTTCCCTTGTATAATTTTTTTGGCATTGCAGTATATTTATCTGGCTATCGTCGCCGGTTTATGAATTGTCACTGATGAGGGTTCTGTACCCAAAATTGCGCAATTTGGCCCATGCTACATCCCTTTAAACGTTTTCACTGCTTCCAAAGGATCTTGCGTTTACATTTTTAACTAAATATCTGGTATATATCGACCATTCAAGACATGTGTCCAATCATTTACGAAGGACTTGTCATATTGTTATCACTTTTGATGCAAAATGTATGAATTCGCTCACATGTCACAGTGTCGTTTTCAATTTAAAACGGAATGACTATTTTAGTCTGAAAATTTGCATTTGAGCACAAGCAAGACTTGTCAATAATAGAATAATTGAGCCACCGTATAGGAAAACCAACAATCTGCGTATACGAAAACAAAGACGCAGACCAGCTTCGCAGCACCTTTGTTTTCGCTACATGGACAGTACAACTCCTCTTCTCAAGCTTCCAGTCTGCTTCTTTGTGCAAGCCGGTTTGTGTCGGACATGGTCGAAAAACCAGATTGTTGGTTTTGTCATGCAGAGGCTCATATCTTCAATTATAGATATGGTTCTGGTACAAACCTGTTTGCCAAGCTTGTGAAAGGATTGACGAGATCGTATAATACTGAAACAGAGCTCAATAAAGTAAGTGATAACTCTTATTCGCATAACAAATTATTAAAGCATTGTGGGAGATACGGTTTATCATGTATACACATTCGAGTACACATTGAAAGGAGGAAACAACCTAGCGAAAGACTATACAAGTTACAAGTTACGAATAATCCATGTAGGTTATCTAATATAGCAGAATTCGAAACAAATGTACATGTACAATAAAACTTTTTGGGCTCCATGTTGCCAAATCTATAGGGTCACAGATGAATCGGCGCTCTTATACTGCGCCCCTTTAAACCGGAGTAAGCTGTACGTAGCTTTTTCTTCATTTAGTACGAATTTTACATTTTTCTCCATTAAAGACTGCGACAAATTTTCACCAAAACACAGAAAATGAGAATTTCTGCCGTAAAATTCATTTATTGTAATTTTTGCGTCAGTCACACATTGAAATGCAACTCGTGTTCGCGCCACGGCGTTACGTTACGTCGCGGAAAATGCCAAAAACGCACTAACATACATATCAAAACCTCAAATAGCACGAAAACGAGCCCGGTTGTCAAGGACTTTTATTCAAGCAACCAAACTGATTCACGCAGATAATATCAGTTTGTTTTTTTTAAATTCATCGTGGAATTTAGGAGAAAAATATGTTTATGTGCGAAATCCGACATCTTTTTCCCTTTCCCCCATGGAGTTCAATGGCAAAAATGGCGTTTTTGGATTGCCTGTAGCTTAAAAATCAATCCGGTAGTCAAAAAATATTTCTGCATATTCCGACGGGGTAGCATTTAATACATCGATAGGCAAAAAATAAGAAAAATTCATCGTGGCGTTTTTACAACACCCTGACCTTAAATAGCCGAAACCACCCCCTTTCTCATTTATATGTTCTCTCCTCTTAAAGGATCTCGCTTCTAATTTTAATTTCTTTAAATATTAACTGCGATTAGGGAAGAAACTTGAACTGTCAACTAATTAAGTTGGGTTATTACTTTTTGACAGGTTGAAGCATTTGTGAATCAGCATGAAGATCTGGGTACAGCAACAAGGGAATTCCAGAAAAGCACAGCCAGAATCAAGTTCAATATCAATTGGATGGAGAAAAATTACAAAATAATAGCGAAATGGTTGTATTTGTAACCCTTTTTCGATGTGGAGTTTACAAAACAAACTTATCCTAGACTTTAATTAGTATTTGTAACACTTTATCGATGTGGAATTTACCAAACGTACTAATCCTAGACTTAGTAGTGTTTGTAACATTTTATCGATGTGGAATTTACCAAATGGCTTCTAGAACAAAATGGTATGAGTAAATAGCATCAATAGTATAAAGCGTCCTCTCTAACAACAAAGGCTTCTTACGACAATAAATTTATTTCAACTTGCTCAAACCTTACCATTTGTGATTACCCTATCAAAAGTAAAAGTAAGCAATGGTCAGGAAATGGCGCGATCAGAAAGAGATTCCAACTCCAAAAACCGAAGTGGGAAAAAACTAGATTATTTTGTTTGAAATGATGCTTAACGTCCCAGTCAACAGCTAGGATCATGTCGGGACGTTGTCTCCATTTTTAGGGACATATTAACCAAAATGAGGATGTCATGACATCCAACAAGTGCTTCAAATATAACCACACAACTAAGTCAACAAGGCTTATATGTGTGGATAGTTTGACTACTTTTCCTAGTCAGCGGTTTACCAGTAGTCAGATGGTCAGTCAGTGGTGGCGTTTGAGCTTTGCCTGGAGGCACAAACAGTCCATCCATTACTTTAGGTCCCAATGGAAGGGGGCCCAACTAAATTGACAATGAGATACTAACACAAAGGGAACATTATTTATTTCTCAATAGGTGTCCATAGGTGGCAACTCAGTTACCAGGACTGAATTAAATATATGAAAACGTACATTTGGTGCAAACAGCACAGAAATTCAACACCAAAACATAAAACAATTAGAACCATAACAGAAGAACCGCCTTGGAACGCCTCATACACACTTGCAGCACTGTCAAAGCACATATTCATTTTCTACAGACTGATAAACAAATATACCGTTCTATTAAGACAATGAATGCGTTGTTTCACTGACTGTGACAGTCCAAGGTGTTTAACTGATAGAACTTGAAAAGCTAAATAGTATAGTCAATGGTTTATTGAAATAAAAAAAAAAACTATCACAGATGATCATATAAATAACGTCAGAGTTCTATTCACAGTTACATTTTCAAATATAAGCGACAAACGAAGATTTGTAACAAACAGGCATACTGATCAATTTACACCTTCATCAGAACCTTCAACATGGCAGTTTTTTTTTTTTTAATTTTCCCATCCTCATCGATTGAAATTATTCTGTTGGGAGTTGTGGCTCCTTCACTTCAGCTTCGTCTTTTTGTTCTTTATCTACCTCTGCTTCACCCTGTCCTTCTTCTTTCTTCTCCACATCTGATTTTTCTCCTGATTGTTCATCTAATTTTTCCGCTTCTCCAGATTTTTCACCCTCCCCTTCTACCTCTGTTTTTGGCTCTTCTTTCGAGGATTCTTGGTCAGAGATAGGATTCTGTGATAATTCTCTCTCTTTGTCTTCAAGTATCGTCTCAAGTCTCTGGGCGCCATCCGACTGCCCGTCATCTAAAATAAAGTGACCGTGATAAGTAGTATGGTTTCATAAACCAGTATGATGTATATTTAAATAATGTGTGAAATATATTCTGTTAAGAAATACAATTATGACTTACCTCCAGATTGGGTCAAAGCAGTCCACAAAGCTCAAGAGAGCATTATCAACTAAGCAAAATGTATATTCTAGAACAGGCTGTGTCGTAGTGTGAAATGATCTGTATTCCAATTTTCTGATTATTTTACTATGACAAGTAATATTAATCTGCCTCATGAGAACAAGAGTGTAGTTTCTTTGATTTGTTGCTAAACGCCCTAGTCAGAAGTTATGGTCATGTTGGGACGCTCTGCCCATTTATGAGACTTCTACCCTGTATTGGGATGTAATTACATCCGAAATGCGTTACAAAATATAACCACAAAATACATCCACCAAAGTAAAGTACTAAGGCTGACACTGTATACGTATGGATGGTTATACAACCATTCATTTTGGCACTGCAAGCTTTGATTTTCTAAGTGATTAACCAGTAAAAAGATGAACATGTCAGTTGGCAGTTAGCTTTGCCTGGGGTTAAAAGTCTCACCTCTACAATGTACTTCTCACAGATCTAAAATGGACGGTGCCCGAGCAAAAGTCTTTTCATGGGACATTTCAAGAAGGGCATCAAAAATGTTACTTCTTATATACTTAAACGCAAAAGTTTCGCAACACATATAAAACGCAAATTTCTTCCTATCGACTACAAAATTTCTGTCGGTGATAAATGGTATGGCAAGTCCTGTTCTTTGTCTTCCATACAACATGAAAATCAGAATGCTGCGGCGTATGGTTGCTGAGATAACGTCAAAACATTACGGTAACCCGTTTTTTAAAAGTCACGGGTATAATACCTTACATTGTATGCGAAAACAAACTTTTAAACCGATGTTTGTTTCCTATAGCAAAGAGGAAAACAAACGCAAATATCTAATTTTTACGCCTTGGTCGACGTTTATTACGTGTGTATGGCGTGTTAAAGTTTTGACGTAATTGGCTGTTAATAGGCAAACGAATAGTAATAATCAAAATCTTTTGATGACATTTTGTAGCCCTCAGGGCATGGTACTAATGGCAAAAAGATCGCGTCCTGGTCAAGCAAAATGAGCATGTAATGGCTGTTTGAAAAAACACGCTGACGTCAACAAAGAAACGCATCAACTAAGAGTGCTGCTAAACAAAAAAATCAAAACGTTTTTGTTGTTTTCTGATTGTACAGACGCCACGCTATCGATTGATGGTGTTTACTTTTTATTCAAAATAAACATCCATATTTTAGACGCAAATTGTTAAAAAACACAAACGTCACATTAACGTCAGAACGAAAACATGCAATCAAATCATGTTTATGGCAAATCATTACTCATTGTGTAGGGACATAAAATATACTTTCAAAAATAATTATACGCAGGCAATGTAGAAGAAAAAGAGAAAGTAAATTGTTGCGAAACTTTTGCGTTTAAGTATATGTGGTTTAGCAGACATAATAATGCGCATATTAAATGATGCAAAAAGCCATCAACTACCTCCATCCTTTTTCTCATCATCTGCAGACTGGTTAGAATCAGAGGACTCGTTAGCAGTCTCTGTCACTGGAGGTTTTGGTCGAGGGAAGATCACGTCAATTTGTAACAAGAGCTCCTGGAAAAAGACATGTTCACATAGTTCCATTGAGAGTTTCGAATTATAAAAAAATCCATGTGATACTTTTTTGCATCAGAAACGTGGTTTTAAGCTACCCGCCTTGAAAACCAGGTGTCACGAGCACCTCTCCATCCTAAGGTTAAACTTATACAAGGTCCTATTCCAACATTTGTTTTAGCTTGTGAACTAGCATTAGGAAAACTTGCCCATGCAATATACAGTAGTTCAGCTGTAAACTAAAAATTGAAAATTTCAATAGAAATTTTGACAGTTTCTAATTTTTGCTCAAAACATAGATTGTGGGTACACAATCTATGTTTTGGAGCAAAAAAAAAAAACAAGACAAATAGGAATACCCGTACAAATGTAAAAGTGAGGTTTAAGGGGGTATACATTTAATGGACATGCTCTCATGATGGACGTTGAGCATGAATGAATACTGCCTGTCTCATGGTTACTGAATCAAGGATAGACGAAACAACTGTATGTTACTACAATAATGAGTCAATAATTATGTGAAAAAGAAATGTAGGAATAGTAATACCATCTTTAATTCGAAAATTTATATTATGGGAAGGAAACCCAGCTCGGACTGTGCATACAGCTAGTGCCGTATTCACGTAATTAACAAAGATGACTCACGTCAGAGGATTCTTTACTGCATTTAAAATAGACGTCAAATTGCTTTATTTTACAGTACGACCTGCCAGAATGTGACTTCTGGACCAATATTAATGCGGTACAAATAAGTGTATTTGGTCGCGGTGTCTACTTTTTTCATATCTTACCTCAATGGTTTTCTGAATAGCAGCTTTATTGCCATCACTGAGTTCCATGTCTTGGATGACATTCCAGTAACCCTTCGGGTGAAATGTGACAGGGAATGAGTACACCAGGTCTTTAGGAACCCCGTACCAACCATCTGAACAAATGCCCAAAGAGAATGTCTGTCCTTGTGGTGACCCATTAAACCAGTGCTTCAACGTTGACGCAATCGCTTCTGCTTGACATATAACAGCGGGGTGCTTCAGCTTTCCTTCACTTAGCGCCATTCTTCCCGCAGCTAGCTCAACAAATTCATTTTCTAGCCATTTTTTATCAAAGACCATCTCGACGGCCGACACGGAATAGCTATCAGGGCCAACAATGGCTCCATCATAACCATGTACACGACAGACGCTGGCATCAGCGAGATGTGAGCCATTTGGATCGCCCCAGATTATCAAGTCAACAACACCAGCACTATTCACTTTGAGTCTCTCAGCTATAACAGCTTTATAGCGGTTTTCAGTCAATCTGGACATCGCGGCAATGTTTTGTCGGGGAATTGAGGGGGCGTTTTTGATCATCATGTAAGCATTAAAGTTCAGCGGACCATAACCAGCTAATAACACTTTCACAGTCTTTTTCGCAACCTCGTCAATTATTTTTGCATATTTTGTGAACAATTCGGCATTTTCTTTGATCCAATCATCTTTCGTTTTCTCTTGTTGCATAATTTGATCTAACAATAAAATTCCGTCACAATCTTCAAATGCCTTTTTCGGATCCGTTACTAATTCAATTCCTCTAACCAAACCATGTGCCAGATCCTCAAATTCCATTTTCACGCCTTCAAGTTTTTCAGTATCATCAGTATCATCATATAACCGAATAATTAGTTCATTCTCAGCTCCGAAGACATCCCCTTTCCCTATGGAGTTTAACAAAGAGTAGCAAACATCTGAGCTTGCATTTGTAATACAAACACGGATTGGTTTACTTTTTGCTTTGAAGTCCGCCTCCTCTTCATCAATATCAACTTTGTATTGGAAATTTTCATTAGCAATTTTCTTCATATCATTACTGACAAGATCGGACTCAATCCCATAGTATCCTTGGGCGTACTCTTGAAACTCATTAGCCCCGCCTATCAACACGCCTTTCCCGCCCCTGTCTATCAGCTCTCGCCATACTAGTGGTGATTTGCTGTGAGACCAACCCTTCGTTTCGCATGTTGAAGATAGCCAGCTCTGAAACAAGCAATTGTGTTTATAAATGATAACAAATATTTCCGGATTTACAGTAACCAAATTCAAGGAATTGGTTAATTTAAGTCTAAGCAAATTCGATAATGAGATGTAAGATGGTAGTATTAGTCTGCAGGTTACCCCACAGCCGGTCCCGAGGTTATCCTCAGCTCATCTGAGACTAAAATTCAACCTGCTCATAAATGTTGGCATTTTAACATTTATTAGCAGGATAAATTACAGGCTTTGGTGATCTAAACCTGGAATTTCAATTTATTTTGGCTATTTAAGCATTTATGAGCAGTTTAAATTTCACGCTCAGCTGGGTTGAGCATGAAAAAAGTTTTATAACCAAGGAATTGGTTAATTTAAGTCTAAGCAAATTCGATAATGAGATGTAAGATGGTAGTATTAGTCTGCAGGTTACCCCACAGCCGGTCCCGAGGTTATCCTCAGCTCATCTGAGACTAAAATTCAACCTGCTCATAAATGTTGGCATTTTAACATTTATTAGCAGGATAAATTACAGGCTTTGGTGATCTAAACCTGGAATTTCAATTTATTTTGGCTATTTAAGCATTTATGAGCAGTTTAAATTTCACGCTCAGATGGGTTGAGCATGAAAAAAGTTTTAGAACCTTGGGCCCTGATCTACACTTTTTGTTATTTTCAAAGCTCATTATTTTCATGTCCAACTTTTATACCTGCCATTCCTCGGGTCTCTTTATTATCTTGTGAAGATTGAAGTCTGGCAAATTAATTTTCAGTTTGTCACCAAGAAGCTCAGCCCTGGCAAAGTATGGGCAGTCAGCTTTCCCTGGAATAGAAGAAAAAATCTTAGTTTTCGTAATGTACCCAGTGCTGTATCAGCCTGTTGTCCTATGATATTAAGTCCTCAAAGTTCTATGATAATGCAACACTCAGAATGCTCAAAGTAAAAGTAAATTTTTGTGAGTCTACAACATTAAATTCAATTTAGTCTTTTCCCGCTATTTCCAAATTTCTTATGCATTTCAACCCTAAGATTCAAGTAAACCAAGGAGTTTCAAGCCATGGCCAGGTATAGAAACTCCTTGAGTAAACTGACTCCTGGAACAGCCATCCATTTTTTATGGTGTACTGGAAGGGTCAAAATGACCGAAGTGGTTAACCGATCGGTCCATGCCTATTTCAAAATAGACATGCACCCGCAAATATAGGGGTGCACCCGCATATTTAGAGGTTCACCCCTATTTTAAGATAGAGGTTAACCCCTAATATGCAGGTACATGCCTATTATAGGGGTGCATGCCTATTTTAGGGGTTAACCTCTACTTTACGGGTGCACCTCTAAAATACGGGTGCACCCCTAAAATACAATTATTCTACCTATTCCGGATCAAGTTCATGAAAATTGCTGCGCATGCGCATATGAATGATTTGAGTATTATAAACTAAGTATTATCTTGAAGCCAATTTAGTTCCTCATCAACTGTAATGGTTTTCATTTTTTATCAAGCACGCGGCTGTAACCACTGGACCGTGAAAGCCTATGCATGATTGAAGTCAAAGCGAATCAGTTGGAGGCATTCCGAATCATGGACTATATATCACCACCGATGGGTTTATTCTTCAAATTCTTTGCATGTAGTCATACAGTGAACCTTATGAAATGTTCCTAGGACCAAAACATGTGCATTTTTCGGCGGCATTTTCCCACAGCTATGTTTGCTCAACCCCACCCACATAGAAGACACGATGTTCCATGGGTGATCTGAATAGCGTCGAAATAGTATATGATGCTTGTTAAAAACGCAGATTATTTCATTGTTTACACTTAATTTTATAATATTAACACCCGGAATGTAAAAATATACCTTTAGTTACAAACGTCAAACAATCCAAGTCCTTTGAGATCATAAAATGACAGTATGCGGTTAAACGTGATCCGGAGTAACTACAATGCCACCGTTTCAAAGTTTCTAATTAAATATGTCGCAATATTCGATTTTAGGACGGAAACTTCGTCAAAATGACAGAAAATAATTGGAAATCATATTAGCAACACAAATCGAAAGATAACTTACATGGTACCTTTCATTTTCGGGAAATTCGGCGAACCGCCGTGTGTAAAAGAACGCTTTTTCCATCGTGTTTCTGTATATGAGCCGGGAACCATTGACGTGAACAGGATGTTGACGTCATTATACACGATCATTGACGATGGAATGAAACATGTTTGAATCAAGAGTCAAGTGGCAAAGTTCGTTTAAAAAAATCGTGTTTCATATTTTTGTAAAATTCTTTTGAAGCTATTTTTGATCCGGATCATCTACAGATCCGCTATAGCTACAGCAAGTGTAGGCATGCACCGCTATTTAGGGGTTAACCTCTATTTAGGTGTGCACCCGCATGCCTAAATATAGGGGTTTTATTTACACCATGATGCTATTATTAGATAAGTAAATTGCGCATGTCTTCCTTGCATTTTAAAAATATGGGAGCAAAAATGTGTTATGGGTTCTTACGTTGCAGTTTACATGAATTCTTTCAGAAAGTGTAAAAAAAAGTATGAATTGGTTTCCAAAAAGCAAACTTTGTGGGCATATACCTTTAAGTTTTTAAGAGTTTCATTATACGGTTGTGATAAGTAAGGTTTTCTGGTGTAAATGACAGCCTGAGAGGGTGCAATTACGATGATTTTGTTGAGAGACATGTTCGGACAAGGCTACCTATTTACGGCACGAAGTCATTTCTCGGTGCATTAGTGGTCTAGCTAAAATTCGAACTTCTTGTTTAAAATCACAGTTTACGATCTTCACTGTCTTTATTCTGCGGTGTTGCATAATTAATATTAAAGCCATATGTCGCCATGATGCGCTCCCGTATAATTGAATTTTTTCCACTTATTAAACCTGCGCGTGACAAACAAAATATGCAAATGTCGGCCCGGGATAAAACGCAGTAGTTTTACGCAGCAATATATGATATATAGGAAAACGCAGCACATAGGGATATATAGTGTAACACAGCTATTGGAGATATAGGTATAAAACGCAGTGACATATTGCAGCTAGTATAAAACAATAGTGAGAAAAGACTTGGAAGTGCAACCATGCAGCCATGAATACAATGAGTGATTACTGTAAGACGGCTCTTTGGTGTAGTTTGGTAATGTTCATACAATTATCATGGTTTCCCCCGAACATATAATAATTATTATATTTGATCATGGATATAAAGCATATATATATATTAGGTACATGTACATGACTATTAAAAACTTGGACATTTATCCCTCTGGTGTTCAACGTATATCAGCACATTCTAGTGAGCGTTAGAAAAAAAAAAAAAAAAAAAAAAAAGCAAATGAATGAATTATGTCCTGTGCGGTTACCCTAAATAGCACAGAGGACTCCTTTTCATCTTACCCTAAAATAAGAAAATGACTGGCGTTTCTAGAAAAGGATTTTATATAGTGTAAAGGAGTTGATATTTGTATTAATGCTTTTCATTTCAAGATAATGTGTTAACAAATTTAGTTATTAGACTGAGTATTAAGAGCTGCCTAAGTGCCGCTTTTAAAAAGCGTATTGTTTATCAAATATTTTTTTCTTCCAATACTTCTTAACCTCCGAGGAGGACTTCAGAAGGATATGAGGTAGATGATACACATTCAAGTTATTTACATCAGAGACATATACAGATACATCTTTATCTCAGTTTACATGTATGCAATACTCAAATATGGGTGGGGAGGCGAGAGTGCGCGAGGGCGGACAGAAACGTTGTTGCATTATTTTTGGCAATGTTTTCTTTTTTCTTTTTTTTTTCGAATACAATGATTAAACACGAAAATTACTCTTCTCAAGTTCTGCAGTCCTAGCTTACAGTTCCCATGTTTCTACTCAGAGTGAGAGTGTGGGATTCAGATGTTACGCAAATTTTTTACTGAAAGAAACAATGTACAAAATAATGATCTTCAGAAGACTTAAAACTTGAAGTGCAGGTGTGATGGAAGGCAAGAGGAAATTTATTTTATGACGTTTGGCTTTCTTACTGATCATAATATTGATATGTGGCGTGCAATATTTTAGAGACTTCTAGGCAGTGTCTCTGGTAAAAACTACATTTAGAGACTTCTAGGCAGTGTCTCTGGTAAAAACTACAAAGTGACGGGTGGTGAAATATGTCAGATATTGTTTGGAAATTGGTTGTTTTTATTTCTTGCTCTAAGAATTCTATATGTGTATATCATTAAATGGAGAGAAAGAAGAAAGCAACAATTTTGTGTATTGAGAATCGTTTGTATATTAAGGTCATGCGACTGAGCAATAAAATGTGTGAAAACGTGTGTCAGGTTACCGTGCAGTAATCGAATTATCAGTCACATATCTGTTTGCGAGATGTTAAAACAATCGGCTACTGTTCAAGTGTTGAATTAATCTCTATTAGCGCGTGTCATTAATTAGATTATCAAATATTTTAAGTAAGTAAGTTCTTTATTTAAAGAGGGTGACCACATTGTTAGCTCCAATCTTCCTTGGGACCCTTTTAGTTTATAACAAGTTAAGATATATGTATTTACAACAACATAACGCAAAATAATTCTTATCTCAAAAAAGAAACAAGCATGCATGGTGTTACAATTTCTTTTCTTTCTTTTTTTTTTTTTTTTTTTTTGTTTTTGTTTTCGTAGTTTCAGTTATATTTGCGCTTCTACGGAAAACCTTGTTGATCACGGTGTTGTTTCAGTTAATATTCGACCGGGTCTTTATATACTTTAGTTATTCCTTGTGTATGATAAAGTACGAATATCGAAGAATAAGTTTAAATCAACAACGTTGATAAACAAGAGATGAAAATTATGGGTCTAATGGACTGAACAAAAATCAGCTGTTTGCATTGTGTTCAATGGTTGAGAATTTTGCATTTACACCCTTTCTGTACTTCATGATTTTTCCAAATGCGTCTTTAAAGGATGGCGTTTTTAAATTCATCGAAACATGTGCCTAAAACCCTGTTATTGCCATTTAAATTTAAGAAATGTCCAAACTTTCTCTAAGAAGATCAAAAATATATATAACATCAAAAATTGCTAAATTTATTTTGCATAGTATATGTTAATCAAATTTTATTTCTTCCTTTATGAAACTTTCTAACACACCTCGCCTATATAGCCAATGGTAAAAAACGTGTTTTATTATATGGCAAGTGATGAAATATAGAGAAATATGTATTAAATATAACCAATATTTGAAAAAGTTATATTTTCACATGTGAAAATATAAAAAAGTTATATTTTCACATGTGAAAATATAAGATTTGGGAATATTCAAATTACGATTCCACCGTTTTATTTCTAATTTATACATAACTAAATTTTATAATCTATGCTATTGTTGACGCAATGAACGTTAACACACAATAGCGACGTAATGACGTGACGTAATGACGTCATTTAAGATTTTGACGTCATATGCTTTAGCGCGCAACGTTACAATGACTACATGCAATATAATAAAAAGAAAATTCAAGTTTTTGGAGTGAATATGACTTTTATTTCATCTCGTGAAGTGAAAAATTATATATTTCATTCGTGCCTTCGGCACTCATGAAATATAAAATTTGTTCACTTCACTCAATGAAATAAAACTAATATTCACTCCAAAAACTTGAATATCCTCTATATATTGTGCAACAATTTCACTGGGCGAATAAGCGTGACGTTACTTTGCGGCATTTGTGACGTCAGCTATCCCACAAAGCAGCGTTAGACGGTGAAACGTCGTTTTAGCGCACAACAAACGTAATAAGTGTGTGTAAATACCAGCATTACAGTCAAATATTTGGCGGGATATCTGCAATGCAATGGCGGAAAGCTGAACGATATCGACGGTTTCAGCAACATTCATTCTGTTTATTGTGTGTTAGAATCGAAATAGATCAGCTCAAGTGCGTGAATTCTTGAGTAATAATTCACTGTTTGTCGATCAGTTGTAAGAAGATAAATCACTCGCGCTACGCGCTCGTGATTTGATCTTCTTTACAACTGACCTCCAAACAGTGAATTATTACTCAACAATTCACTGCTAGAGCTGATCTATTTCTTAAGTAAACACTCGGGTTCTCTGTTTTAAAAGTTTAAAAGTAGTCGATGTCTGTTTACAGCTGTGAGATGCTTTATAGTGCACATAGTAAAACTGTCGTCCTCAGACATCGACGATAACACCTTAAAGCAGGTCCTCCGATAGCTATGCCACCTACCTCCGGACACTGCAACCACAGTAAATACCCAGCAGACATTTGACGTCAGTTGGACGTCAGATAGACGTCAGACTCCGACGTCATAATGACGATGGATTTAGGTTGATTTTGAAAGTTTGTTTGACGTCAAAAACAGACGTCATTCTGACGTCGAAAAAAGACGTCATTCTGACGTCAGAAAAACAACGTTGGTTTGATGTCTCAAATGTGACGTCATAATGACGTTGGGGTTAGGTTGATTTTGAAAGTTTGTTTGACGTCAAAAACAGACGTCAATCTGACGTGCTAAAACCGATATCGTGAATGTTTGTTCGCAGTTAAATTAACATTCTGAAATCCTGAAGTGGATTCAGTAGTGCGGTGATGCACTATTGTTATTCCCTTTCACTCCTTTGATAGAGTTATTCGGGATATACAAAATGTTTAAGATGTTGAATCACTCTGATGTTGATCTTATTCATGTCAAATTTTATTGCTATATGGTGCTAAAACAAATAAGACATTAGTGTAAATAATAAGACTATTGTGAACAATCAATAATTTAAAATGGTGAAATAAGTATTAAAATATACAAATTTCATTTTCGTCTTGATAGAAGGTTTAATAATTTAGTGAAAGACTTTATTTTGATTAACAAATAATTATTTTTTTCTAAATTAATTAAGCATGTTGATTTCCGATACGAGACCTAGATATGGCTTTTTTAAAAGTGGCTATGTTGAAATTATTATTTGAATTTGATGTTGTTACTTTTGCGCAAGAAATTATGTCAGTTCAAGGGCAGCTAACTCTGTCGACATATGACGTTTGAATCCGGCGTCATTTCGACGTCATATCAATACGTTCACTGACGTCAGGACTGGACGTCAGGTGGACGTTGGTTATTGGTTGTATGACGTCGTGACCAAAACACAACCAATATCCGACGTCAAGTTGACGTCAGATGCCTGCTGGGGACGTGTTTTTCATATATGTCGACAGAGTTAGCTGCCCTTAAACTGACATAATTTCTTACATATATTATGTATTATTATATAGCTATAAATATCAAATGAATAAAACTTAGGGATAAAAGCCGAGTAACAATTGAGCAGATATCAGACGATATCTGCACACTTACTTGATATTGCACACTTTGTTAGAAGTGAGAAATTCTTTTTATGAAAAATTGCAAAATTCTTGACTTGAGGGTCATCGTGCAAAATTGTAAAATTGGGACGTCAACTCTAATGACGTCATCTTCATCTGACGTCGCGTGGAAAATGACGTCATACCGGGCGGAAACGTCAACTGACGTTTGTCACTTTCACATTTCAACAATTTAAGCCGAAAAAAGAAAACAAAATGTCAGAAATATTGATTCAATTGCAAAATGTGCTTCAGAAAAGTAACAGTGCAAAAATGATATCATCTGATATTGCACTAGTGCAAAAATGATATCACTTATGTATATTATCGCGGCCTTCATGCATATATTTCAATTTGTAAGGCTAACATTCAATAAAACATTAAATATGAGAAGCAGATATTTATAGCTATATAATAAAAGGGTTATCGCACTGATATCGGTGAATATTGTCCCTCGTTGGGATATCTACGGACGCTCGCAAGCTCGCGTCCTTCGATATCCCAACTCGGGACAATATACACCGATATCAGTGCAATAACCCTATATTATCATATGACGTCGCTGTTTTCCAGTGGATAACGTCATGTCATAAAAATCGTATGACCCCACGTGTAATAACATTTTTGCGGGAATACGTAACGTCATTGACGACGTCCGTAACAACAATGTAAATTTTCATTGAAAATATGTCCACTTCGAAGGCGATAAAATCCTATTTTAGAAGTCATATGATAAAACGAATCTTACACTCGTGATCATTTCATATGAAATTTATTAAACTCGCTGAAGGCTCCTTTAATAAATTTCATATGAAATGACCACTCGTGTAAGATCCTCTATATAATATCAAATTCAAATAATAATTTCAACCTTGCCACTTAAAAGTCATATCTGAGTCTCGTATGGGAAATCCCATATTTCGCCCTCATGCATGCTTAATTAATGTAGAAAAAAAAAAGATTATCTATTGATCAAAATAAAGTCTTTCACTAAATTATCAAACTTTCAATTAAGATGAAAATAAAATTTGTATATTTTAATATTTATTTCACCATTGTTCAGAATAATCTTATTTCTCACACTAATGTCTTATTGGTTTTAGCACCATAAAGCAATAAAATTTTGCTTAAATAAGATGTACCAACATCAGGCTGAATTAATATCTTGAACATTTTGTATGTTCCGAAAAACTCTATAAAATGAGTGAAAGGGACTATCAAAAGTGCATCACTGCTCTTCTGAATCCACTGTTATTCAAAAATGCGAAAAAATATACACCTTAAACTATTTATATGACATGAATTCAAACGTCGTTTTTAGGACGTCAGATTGACGTCAGCTTTCAGATGTTAAACCGACGTTGGCTTTAGCACGTCAGATTGACGTCTAGTTTTGACAACAAACAAACTTTCAAAATCAACCCGAGTCTGACGTCAATCTGACGTCCAAACGGACGTCAAATGTCTGCTGGAAGTAACATAGAAAAGAAAGAAAGAAAGCAAAAGAAACACACGAAACGAATGATCTGATTTTTACCCAAAGTGAAGTTTCATTAATTTGCACACCACACATGGTCAGAAGTATGAAAAACACAAGGTCTAAATCACGTCTTGATAAAATACGACGTCTAACTGACGAACTAGTTTGACGTCAAAACAACGTCCAATCCAGACGTCCAAAAGACGTCAGGAAATGACGTCTGATAGACGTTGGAAATTGGTTATATGACGTCGCGACCAAAATATAACCAATATCTGACGTCAAACAGACGTCAGGTGCCTGCTGGGTATGACCCTGCCGTCAAGAACTATAAAAGGGTACTTCATGCCTTAGCAAGGTTTTCAGGATGTCTGCACAAGATATGATAAAACAGGTTAAAGATTGCATCAGTTCTAATAAAATATACAAAAGATGAATATAACCATGCATGTAAACAAATGAATTAAAAATATCTGTTGAAAATTCTGTATTTCCCGATTCAAACGTCATTTAAGGTCAAACGAATACAGTCCAAACCCATTTTATGCAGTGTGTCCGTTGGTTCGTATATGAAAAATGATATTCATAACCCGGGGGGGGGGGCACTCCCTGGTAAGCAGTGTACCGATGCGTGATCAAAGGATTGTTGAACATACCCTAAACAGTGTGATCGGCATTTAAAATTTGACCCCCTTTTCACTGTGTTTGCTTTAAAATGTGACCCTTTCCACTGTGTCCCATCAAAAAGTACCCCTTTCCACTGTAGTCAACTAAAACACTGGAATGCAATAATTCTATATGTGTAATATGCAAACAATCTGCCTGATGGCTTCAGAGAAGTAATTTTAAAATATAGACAGACTACAGTAACGGAAGATGGATGCCAGGTACCTAACTATCCTATAAGATCACCCAGGGGCGGATCCAGGATTTCTGAAGAGGGGGTACAAATGTGGAAAAGGGGGGGGGGGGTTCGTTTGCCTTATTTTTTACAAAATGTCTTGAAATTCCCCGTGAAAATTAAATAATTTAGCTCCAGATGGGGGTTCGAGCGAACCCCTTGAACCCCCTCTAAATCCGCCACTGTCACTTTGGCTCTGTTGGGTTAAAATGCTTAATACTGCGTTTACACTATGTTCCCGGTGGTCACGGCGGCCACGTTTCAGACAACCGTGAGCAAAACGGGATAACCGTGAGGCAACGCAGGGGAACGGGATAGGCAAACGTAGCACGCCGGGATAACCGTGGACACCGTGACAAATTTTTTGACAGTTTAAAAATCTGCCACGGCAGTCACGGCGGAAATGAGAAACGTAATGGGCCGTGATAAAACGGGCTGAACGTAACACACCGTGACAGAATGTAACAGTACGTAGCGAAACGTGGAGACGGTCCGTAGTGCAACGTGAAGCTAGTGAATAGCCCGGCAAGCTACGGATCTTCCACCTTCTGTTGATCACGGTCGTCTCACGTCTCGTCCCGTTTCCTACGGAATACTCAACACGTTTTGTTGCGTTAAGTTACGGTGCATTACGGTCTTTGACGGTTGTCACCCCGTTCTACTACGTATGTCACGTTCTGTTACGGTTATCACGGCGCGTGAAGTTTATAGATGTAAAATGGCATATCATGGGGACAAGTTCCTTCATAATGGAGCAGTCACTATAGTGAACAATCCAGACCATACGCTGCACTATGCAATTGAAGCAGAATTACAATCCCGAACTTTCTTAATCAACTCTGCAGTCGGTTGTTGAGGAGCGCGGTTGTTATTATTTCAAAGGACTTATTCGTATACAAAAGGAAAAAATGTGCGTTATATTGTATTGTGTCTACGTTTCGTCCGTAGCTGACCTTGACAGACCGAAAAAACGTGTTACGCCTTGGTCAAAACGCAACTGACCGCAACAGAACGTAACAGGCCGTAATATAACGTGCTAATAATCGTGATAGATCGTGGATAACCTTAACGTACCTTAGCGCCTCCGTGACACACCGGCTTATCACTACCACGGCTTGTTACGGATATCGTAATACAACGTAAGAAAACGTAACAAAACGTAATAGATCTTGAAAATCAGAGAAATGTATTACCAAAACTCCACGGCACGCTACGTTTCTTGCAAACGGGGCTGCCGGGGCCGCCGGGAACATAGTGTAAACGCAGTATAAAAATGTGGAACTGATATGATCATAAACAAACATTTGGTCATGCAATCAACACATGAAATAGCTAAAGTTACAAATAGGCAACATACAGGTACAATAAGAAAAGATGGTAAACCTTAAAATGCACATACAAAAGAAATTGTCATCACTGAAACGAGAAACAGACTTACCACAGAGGAAGTATCGCCTTGGAACTGTCAGTAATAAAGTATTTGGGGTTTAAATTGTTTCAGGGCTTTCAAGCTTTGCCCTCAGCATCTGAATTTGTTCAAATGTACACAGAAAATTGACACAAATATATATGAAATAATGGTTGGTTGGTTAATTTTGTGTTTTGTCCCACTAAACAGATAAGGTAATATGGCGATAGGAAATTAGTTTAAGTCTTGTACGAAAAACTGGAGAAGCCTGGAATTGACCCCTGGTTTACAAGGCAAGCAGCTTTCCCACTACACCACTAGGCTTCTATACATACTTGAAATAAATCTTGATATATAGTAGATAAATACCAAGCACTTACATATATATAGCAAGCATTATGGAGAGCAGGGTACAAAAGACAAGATTTAATACAAACCATTTTTATTTGTATGAACTACTCAATTAGCAGAAACAATAATTTTTATTGAAGCAACACACATTGTTGAACAGAAAGGGAAAATCATATCTAATCCCTTAGGTTTTAGACATTTTAGTCATTTCGGCCCAAAACATATCGGCCAAGGACGCCTCGGTCCACCCCTTTTCACAGCGTTTTAGCAGAATTGTAAAAAACATACCCTTTTTCCACAAAAACGACATTTTGCCTACCCTAAATGATGTCAGCGCTGCGCACTGCCCTTCTTGAAAAAAAGTACCCTTTCTCATCGTTTTTTTGATCACGCATCGGTACACTGCTTACCAGGGAGTGCCCCCCCCCCCCCCCCCGGATTCATAAACGATATGTATGTTTTTCAGATCTCTAAACGCAATCCTATCAAAAATAATAAGAGCTGTCGCATGACAGCGTAGCTCGACTGCATTTGGTTCTGTCAAACTGGAGCCAACTCTAACTCACCACACAGACATCCTAAGGCCATGATCATATATGGCAAATTCATTTTACTATGAAATATAGCTATAACTATTTTGAAGTCAAAAATTCGGTGCTATCGACCCATAACCATGTAAAATCTTGATCACACATCTCTTGCTGTAGAAGATACAAGGCAAAATCACTAAACCATGAAATTTGATCTCAGTGACCAATGATTACTTTCTGGTCAAAAGGCTGGTCATACTCACAAATTATATGAGAAAAGCCTGTTCATATACCAACTGAGCATCAAGATATAAGGCAAAATCAATGGACCATGAAATTAGGTCACAAAGTCCCTTGACTGCTTTTGGGTCAAGTGTCTGGTCGTACTCACTCATCTGAAAGAAGCATGCTTACATACCAACTGAGTGTCAAGCTATAAAGCAAAATTACTGGACCATGAAGTTAGGTCACCGTGACCTATGACTACTTTAAGGTGAAAGGCCTGGTCATACTCGTTCATTATCTGAAGGAAGCATTTTCATATACCAACTGGGTTTTAAGATATAAGACAAAATCACTGGGCCATGAAATTATGTTATTGTGACCTATGACTACTTTTGGGTCAAAGGTCTGGTTATACTTACTTATTATCTAAAAGAAGCATGTTCCTTTACCAACTGAGAGTCAAGATATAAGACAAAATCACTGGACCATGAAATTTGGTCACTGTGATCTATGACTACTTTTAGGTCAAAGGTCTAGTCATACTCACTCATTATCTGAAGGAAGCATGTTCAAAAACCAACTAAGTGTCAAGATATAAGACAAAATCAGTAGACCATGAGATTTGGTCACTGTGACCTATGACAACTTTTGTGTCAAAGGTCTGGACCTACTAACTCATTTTCTGAAAGAAGCATGTTCCTGTACCAACAGAGTGTCAAGATATATTACAAAATCACTGGACCATGAAATTAGGTCGCAGTGACCTATGACAACTTTCAGGTCAAATATCTGGTCATACTCACTCATTATCTATGAGAAGCATGTTCCTATACCAACCGAGTGTCAAAAAATAAGGAAAAATCACTGGACCATGAAATAAGGCACTGTGGCCTATGACTACTTTTGGGTCAAAGGTCTGGTCATACTCACTCATTATCTGAAGGAGGCATGTTCAAATACCAACTAAGTGTCAAGATATAAGACAATTAGGTCGCAGTGACCTATGACAACTTTCAGGTCAAATATCTGGTCATACTCACTCATAATCTATGAGAAGCATGTTCCTATACCAACCGAGTGTCAAAAAATAAGGCAAAATCACTGGACCATGAAATTAGGTCACTGTGACCTATGACTACTTTTAGGTCAAAGGTCTGGTCATACTCACTCATTATCTGAAGGAAGCATGTTCAAATACCAACTAAGTGTCAAGATATAAGACAAAATCAGTGGACCATGAGATTTGGTCACTGTGACCTATGACTACTTTCAGGTCAAAATTCTATTCATACTTACTCATTATCTGAAAGAAGCATGTTCCTATACCAACTGAGTGTCAAGATATAAGACAAAATCACTGGACCATGAAATTAGGTCATTGTGACCTATGACTACTTTTGGGTTAAGGGTCTGGTCATACATACTTATTATCCGAAAGAAGTATGTTCTTATACCAACTGGGTGTTAAGGTGTAAAAGAAAAAAAACAAACATTTTAAGCTGTTCTAGTTTTCAACCTCTAGCCCCACCCCCAGGCATGGACCCTGGTGTCGGATGTCACGTAATAAAAGCTAAGTTGACAGTGCACCAATGGCCCAAGTATGAATGCTTTCTGATCTACAGCTATCAAGATATGAATTAAAATGTAAATTTTGGCTAATTTATGAAGGCGTTTTAGATTTAACCTCTAACTCCACCCCTAGCATGAACACAGGAGCCCAATGCACCAACCCTACAGGATAGATGTGGTACAAGTATGAATGCTTTCTGGTAAGCGGTTGTCAAGAAAATGACTTCTAGAAAATTATATCGCAAAACAGCCAAATTTTGAAAATGTTCTAGATTTTAACCTCTTGCCCCACCCCCCGCCATGGACATAGGAGCCTCGAATGAAAGGCAACCAACCCTACGGGTTATCTATGGTCCAAGTTTAAATCCTCTCTGATAAGTTATTGCCAAGATCTAGACTTCTAGAAAACTATACCACAGAACAGAAGGTGTTCTAGATTTTAACCTCTAGTCCCACCCCCAGGCATAGACATACGGGTGTGATGTCATAGAATGAAAGCCAGCCTAACAGGGTACCTATGGTCCAAGTTTAATTCTTCTCTGATAAGTAGTTGCCAAGATCTGGACTTATAGAAGGGTACGTATGATTTTATGGTGGTCTGTATATTAACCTCAAGCCCCACCCCGGGATTCATTGCCTTGGAATGAAAGCCTGGCATACAGGGTGCCTATGGCCCAAGTATGAATGATTTTCGGTAAGTGGTTGTCAAGGTATGCACTAACCGAAACGGTTTAACATCATTAAGCAAATATCGTGGTGTTCTACGAAAATGGAGAGATATCGTTGAAAGTAAATTATAAACCTACATGCTCAACGATAACTGTCCATTTAGCTTGTGGACAGTTATCGTTGCGGCTGCAACGATAAGTGTCCATGGTGGACACTTTGAAAATGACACTTTATCGTTGCAGCCGCAACGATAACTGTCCATGGTGGACAGTTACCGTTGATGGACAGTTATCGGTGCTACAATGCCCATCTTGTTCTGTATGGTGTGGTAGTTTAAACTTGTTTTGGACCCTGTCTAAAATTAGGTCACGATCACCAAATTCTTATAAACTCTGAACCTCCTCACAACAATGCTTCTGTGCAGGTTTGGTTAAAATCCATCAATTGGTTTACAAATTATCACGTCCGAAAAACTAATTTCAACAGTTATGAACTAGTGACCTTGGAAATTAGGTCAAGGTCACAAAAATCTTATCAACTTTGAGCCTCCTCCCAACAATGCTTCTGCGCAAGTTTGGTCAAAATCCATCAATTAGTTCACAAGATATCGCGTCAGAAAGACTAATTTCAACAGTTTTTGACTAGTGACCTTGGAAATTAGGTCAAGATCACCAAAATCTTATCAACTCTGAGCCTCCTCCCAACAATGCTTCTGTGCAAGTTTGGTCAAAATCCTTCAATTAGTTTACAAGATATCGTATCGGAAAAACTAATTTCAACAGTTTTTATGGACTCGTGACCTTCAAAATTATGTCAAGGTGAAATAAAAAATCTAACCAACTCTGAGCCTCCTCCCAACAATGCTTCTGTGCAAGTTTGGTCAAAATCCATCAATCGGTTTACAAGCTATTGCATTGGAAATACTAATTTCAACAGTTTTTATGGACTCACAACCTTGAAAATTAGGTCAAGGTCACAAAAATCTAATCGACTCTGAGCCTTCTCGCAACAATGCTTCTGTGCAAGTTTGGTCAAAATCCAACATTTGGTTTACAAGATATTGCGTTGGAAAGACTAATTTCAACATTTTTTATGGACTCGTGACCTTGGAAATTAGGTCAAGTTCACAAAAATCTAATCAACTCTGAGCCTCCTCCCAACAATGCTTATGTGCAAGTTTGGTCAAAATCCATCAATTGGTTTACAAGATATTGCGTTGGAAAGACTAATTTCAACAGTTTTTATGGACTCGTGACCTTGAAAATTAGGTCAAGGTCACCAAAATCTAATCAACTCTGAGCCTCCTCCCAACAATGCTCTTGTGCAAGTTTGGTCAAAATCCATTCATTTGTTCGCGTCGGAAAACCTAATTTGATCAGTTTTCATGGGCTGGTGACCTTGAAAATGAGGTCAAGGTCACCAAAATCTAATTAACTCTTTTCCCCGTCCCAACCATGTATCTGTGCAAGTTTGGTCAAAATCCATCCACTGGTTCAAAAGATATCGTGTCGGAAAGAAGCTATCTATCTTCTGATACTGACTTACTGAGTCGATCAATTTCTGATCATCACCTCAGGTGTGGGGTGGGTGGCTAAATTTAGAAATGCGCACCCACCAAAGAAGCTACGCGGACGCCGACGCGGACCTCGACGCCGATTGGATCCGCACCAAAAACAATATGTCCCCCACAATAAAAAACACAACAAAATAAATAATTGAAGAAACTCTCCACAGCATGAAATAGATGTCCCAAGCAACCTGTCATGAGATGCTGCATTAATCTGCATTTTAAAATATTTTGTTGCATCACAGGTATACAGGATGCGGTATATTTTCACTCGCATATCCTATAATATAAAGCAATTCACATTTCCACAGCTCCTGGGCCCGAGGTAAATAAATATTGAAGTCGCTGACTGCAGGTGCTGAAAATCCTGCTTGAACTAAGTTGTCATGCCTCATAATTCTCATCAAGGATCTCTATTACTATTGGCTGAACCTAAACGCAGTTTTGAGCTTTTGATCTATGTACTATATATTAAAAATTTAAGAAAAATTACCAGCGATAACGATTTTTGCCATCTTTATTTACATCCGTTGCCAGCCAACAATTGGATAGGGGAGAAAGCCGAAGTAGTCCGCGTTAAATGGACGGGTTTTAATATTTTTACATTTCGGATTCTTGGCATTTCGATCTGTTTCCTTTACTAAAAGCCGGAACAATATGAAAACATTTGAGGAATAAAGAACCTGCAGATTACGTTCAGATTAATCTTCACTTTTATGCTTTTAAACCTCTGTACTAATATGAAATAAAGACACGCTGCCTTATCTTCAAACACACACGGAAAACCGTATGCTGGGATTTTTTTGTCAATAAGTGTATCCAGCTATCCATTTTAGTAAACCTGAGTAAGTAGACCTTGTAGGTAAACCTAGGTAGGTAGATCTTGGTAAGTAGACCTTGGTAGGTAGACCTAGATAAGTAGACCTAGGTAAGTAGACCCCGGACATAGACATTAGTAAGTAGACATAGTAGGTAGACCCAGGTAAGCAGACCTAGGTAGGTAGACCTTGGGAAGTAGACCTAGGTAGGTAGACCTAGGTAAGTAGACTTTGGTAAGTAGACATAGATAGGTATGTATACCTTGGTAAGTAGACCTAGGTAGGTAGACCTAGGTAAGTAAACCTTGGTAAGTAGACGTAGATAGGTAGACCTTGGTAGGTAGAAATAGGTTAGTAGACATTGGAAGTAGACTTAATATATAGACCTAGTAGGTAGACTTTGGTAAGTAGACCTAGGTGGGTAGACCTTGGTAAGTAGACTTGGTAAGTAGACCATAGAAGGTAGACCTTGGTAAGTAGATCTTGTAGGAAGACCTTGGTAGGTAGATATTGGTTAATAGACCTAGTAGGTAGACTTTGGTAAGTCGACCTAGGTGGGTAGACCTTGGTAAGTAGACTTGGTAAGTAGACCATAGAAGGTAGACCTTGGTAAACAGACCTTGGTAAGTAGACCCCGGAAGTGAGACCTTGGTAAGTAGACCTAGTTCGATAGACTAAGGTAAGTAGACCTAGGTAGATAAACCTTGGTAAGTAGACCTAGGTATGTAGACATTGGAAGTAGACCTAGGTATGTAGACCTTGGTAACTTGACCTTGGTAAGTAGACCTAGATAAGTAGACCTTGGAAGGTAGACCTAGATAGGTAGACTAAGACATAGGTAAGTAAACCTAGGAAAGGGAACCTTGGTAAGTAGACCCAGGTAGATGAACCTTGGTTAGTAGACTTAGGTAGGTAGACCTTGGAAAGTAGACCTAGGTAGGTAGACCTAGGTTGGTAGACCTAGTGGCTCAAGGGCACTATTGGGGACCATACGTTAGGATCACAGACCTATATATATATATATATATATATATATATATATATATATATATATATATATATATATATATATATATATATATATATATATATATATATATATATATATATATATATATATATATATATATATATATATATATACCTTCTAATCTATATATATATATATATATATATATCACACCAATACATACATCAGGTGCTCTTCAATACATGTCCGATAACCTTCACTGCTCGATACAAATCATACATCGTATATCTGGCTGGCAAAAAGGATGCTGCCTAATGGCCACATCAGTATCGTGAAAGGTAAACAAGTCGATCATTTTACAAATCAATAGCATTAATCTTTATACAAGGACGTGAACAGCTAACTCAAGCGGGACCTCGCAATAATCATAGGCTGACAAGACGACAGGTTGACAAGTCGACAGGTCGACAATTCAGTATTGTCCCAATCTGTATATCAACCGTTAACCCTAACCCTAACACCAACCTAAGCCTAACCATAACCTAACCGTACCCCTAACCCTAACATGATCTTTGTTATAGACAAGAGCACTAGGTCAACAGGCCGACAAGTCGACAGGTCGACAAGTCGACAAGTCGACAATTCACTATTGAAAAATGGTCATTATTCACTCATTCTGTATATCAACAGTTAACTCTAACCCTAACACAATCCTAACACCAACCTAACCCTAATCTAACCCTAACCCTACCCGGATCTTTGTTATTGACAATAGCTCTGGGTCAACTGGTCGACAAGTCGACAGGTCGACAAGTCGACAAATCAGTATTGATTATACATGTATGTATACATGTAAATGGATGTGAAGATGCCCTCATTAATGGTTATTATTGTCCATATCTATAGGTAAACAGTTATCAGATATCAGAATTGGCTAGGGAGATGGATCTTCTGTAATTTCCAGATCAGTAAATCGACAGGTCGACAAGTCGACAGGTCGACAAGTCGACAAATCAGTATGAGTGGTGTATACAAATGGAGGTGGAGATGTTGGTCAACCGGATCTTTGTTATTGACATATTGTCCCAATCTGTATGTCAACAGTTAACCCTAACCCTAACCCAACCCTAACCCTAACCACACACTAACCCTAACCCTAACCCTAACTTAACCCTAACCCTTACCGGATCTTTGTTATTGACAAGAGCACCAGGTCGACAGGTCGACAAGTCGACAAGTCGACAAATCAATATTGCCAAAATATATAAATGGATAGGTAGGTATAGTCCAAGCGGAAAATCAAGGACTAAGTGCATGATGGGAAAAAGAGGCTATGTGGTATATAGCTGTCAATACATAATAATCATCATATACCTGAAGCATGATAGCATACGACGCCTGGGGAGCAAGCGCTAACCCTAACCCTAGCCAAGCCCTAACCCTAACCACACAGTAACCCTAACACTAACCCTAATCTAACCCTAACCCTAACCGGATCTTTGTTATTGACAATAGCACTAGGTCGACAGGTCGACAAGTCGACAGGTCGACAATTCAACAAATCAATAATGCCAAAATTGCTATCACTAACCCTAATCTAACCATAACCCTAACCGGATCTTTCTTATTGACAATAACACTAGGTCGACAGGTCGATAGGTCGACAAGTCGACAAGTCGACAAATCAATATTGCCAAAATATATAAATGGATAGGTAGGTATAGTCCAAGCGGAACTACAAGGACTAAGTGCATGATGGGAAATAGAACCTATGTGGCACATTTAGATGTCAATACATAATAATCATCATATACCTGAAGCGGGAAGGGCATGATCGCATACGACGCCTGTGAGGCAAGACCCCCTCGACACCCAAGCTAAAGAAAGAATCCTCCGAGATTACTTTCACTGGCAATATCGACATGTGATAAGCCTTTAAGTTTCCAGTGGATATGCGGCTGTACATCTAAATATGTCATTTATCTGTACTGCCAAAACTGAATTGTCGACTTGTCCACTTGTCGACCTATGAGAATTGGGAGAAGGCTCCTCATTAATGCTCATTATTGTCCCATTCTGTATGTCAACATTAAACCCTAACCCTAACCCTAGCCCAACCCTAAACCTAACCACACACTAACCCTAACCCTTACCCTAACCGGATTTTTGTTGTTGACAATTACACTAGGTCGACAGGTCGACAAGTCGACAAGTCGACAGGTCGACAAGTCGACAATTCAATTTTGGCAGTACATATAAATGACATATATAGATGTTTGTTGTTGACAATAGCACTAGGTCGACAGGTCGACCTGTCGACAAGTCGACAGGTCGACAAGTCGACAAATCGATATTGCCAAAATATTTAAATGGATAGGTAGGTATAGTCCAAGCGGAAGTACAAGAATTGGCTAGGGAGATGGATCTTCTGTAATGTCCTCATCAGAAAATCGACAGGTCGACAAGTCGACAAGAAAAAGATGTTTGTTGTTGACAATAGCACTAGATCGACAGGTCGACAAGTCGACAGGTCGACAGGTCGACAAGTCGACAATTCAATTTTGACAGTACATATAAATGGCATATATAGATGTTTGTTGTTGACAATAGCACTAGGTCGACAGGTCGACAAGTCGACAGGTCGACAAGTCGACAAGTCGACAAATCGATATTGCCAAAATATTTAAATGAATAGGTAGGTATAGTCCAAGCAGAAGTACAAGCATTGGCTAGGGAGATGGATCTTCTGTAATGTCCTCATCAGTAAATCGACAGGTCGACAAGTCGACAGGTCGACAAGTCGACAGGTCGTCAAGTCGACAAGAAAAAGATTTTTGTTGTTGACAATAGCACTAGGTCGACAGGTCGACAAGTCGACAGGTCGACAAGTCGACAGGTCGACAGGTCGACAAATCGATATTGCCAAAATATTTAAATGGATAGGTAGGTATAGTCCAAGCGGAAGTACAAGAATTGGCTAGGGAGATGGATCTTCTGTAATGTCCACATCAGTAAATCGACAGGTCGACAAGTCGACAGGTCGACAAGTCGACAAGTCGACAAATCAGTATGAGTGGTGTATACAAATGGAGGTGGAGATGTTGGTCAACCGGATCTTTGTTATTGACATATTGTCCCAAATTGTATGTCAACAGTTAACCCTAACCCTAACCCAACCCTAACCCTAACCACACACTAACCCTAACCCTAACTTAACCCGAACCCTTACCGGATCTTTGTTATTGACAAGAGCACTAGGTCGACAGGTCGACAGGTCGACAAGTCGACAAGTCGACAAATCAATATTGCCAAATTATATAAATGGATAGGTAGGTATAGTCCAAGCTGAAATACAAGGACTAAGTGCATGATGGGAAAAAGAGGCTATGTGGTATATAGCTGTCAATACATAATAATCATCATATACCTGAAGCATGATCGCATACGACGCCTGGGAGGCAAGCACTAACCCTAACCCTAGCCAAGCCCTAACCCTAACCACACAATAACCCTAACACTAACCCTAATCTAACCCTAACCCTAACCGGATCTTTGTTATTGACAATAGCACTAGGTCGACAGGTCGACAAGTCGACAGGTCGACAAGTCGACAAATCAATAATGCCAAAATTGCTAACACTAAGCCTAATCTAACCATAAACCTAAGCGGATCTTTCTTATTGACAATAGCACTAGGTCGACAGGTCGACAGGTCGACAAGTCGACAAGTCGACAAATCAATATTGCCAAAATATATAAATGGATAGGTAGGTATAGTCCAAGAGGAAGTACAAGGACTAAGTGCATGATGGGAAATAGAACCTAAACTGCCAAAACTGAATTGTCGACTTGTCGACCTGTCGACTTGTCGACTTGTCGACCTGTCGACTTGTCGACCTATGAGATTGGGAGAAGGGTCCTCATTAATGGTCATTATTGTCCCAATCTGAGTGTCAACAGTTAACCATAACCCTAACCCTAACCCTAACCCAGCCCTAAACCTAACCACACACTAACCCTAACCCTAACCGGATCTTTGTTGTAGACAATAGCACTAGCTCGACAGGTCGACAAGTCGACAGGTCGACAAGTCGACAGGTCGACAAGTCGACAAATCAATTTTGGCAGTACAGATAATTGACATATATAGATGTACAGCAGCATATCCACTGGAAACTTAAAGGCAAGTCGACAAGTCGACAAATCAATATTGCCAAAATATTTAAATGGATAGGTAGGTATAGTCCAAGCGGAAGTACAAGAATTGGCTAGGGAGATGGATCTTCTGTAATGTCCACATCAGTAAATCGACAGGTCGACAAGTCGACAAATCAGTATGAGTGGTGTATACAAATGGAGGTGGAGATGTTGGTCAACCGGACCTTTGTTATTGACATATTGTCCCAATCTGTATGTCAACAGTTAACCCTAACCCTAACCCAACCCTAACCCTAACCACACACTAACCCTTACCCTAACTTAACCCGAACCCTTACCGGATCTTTGTTATTGACAAGAGCACTAGGTCGACAGGTCGACAGGTCGACAAGTCGACAAATCAATATTGCCAAATTATATAAATGGATAGGTAGGTATAGTCCAAGAGGAAGTACAAGGACTAAGTGCATGATGGGAAATAGAACCTAAACTGCCAAAACTGCTAACACTAAGCCTAATCTAACCATAAACCTAAGCGGATCTTTCTTATTGACAATAGCACTAGGTCGACAGGTCGACAGGTCGACAAGTCGACAAGTCCACAAATCAATATTGCCAAAATATACAAATGGATAGGTAGGTATAGTCCAAGAGGAAGTACAAGGACTAAGTGCATGATGGGAAATAGAACCTAAACTGCCAAAACTGAATTGTCGACTTGTCGACCTGTCGACTTGTCGACTTGTCGACCTGTCGACCTATGAGATTGGGAGAAGGGTCCTCATTAATGGTCATTATTGTCCCAATCTGAGTGTCAACAGTTAACCCTAACCCTAACCCTAACCCAGCCCTAAACTTAACCACACACTAACCCTAACCCTAACCGGATCTTTGTTGTAGACAATAGCACTAGCTCGACAGGTCGACAAGTCGACAAATCAATTTTGGCAGTACAGATAATTGACATATATAGATGTACAGCAGCATATCCACTGGAAACTTAAAGGCAAGTCGACAAGTCGACAAATCAATATTGCCAAAATATATAAATGGATAGGTAGGTATAGTCCAAGCGGAAGTACAAGGACTAAGTGCATGATGGGAAAAAGAGCCTATGTGGTATATAGCTGTCAATACATAATAATCATCATATACCTGAAGCATGATCGCATACGACGCCTGGGAGGCAAGCACTAATCCTAACCCTAGCCAAGCCCTAACCCTAACCACACACTAACCCTAACACTAACCCTAATCTAACCCTAACCCTAACCGGATCTTTGTTATTGACAATAGCACTAGGTCGACAGGTCGAGAGGTCGACAAGTCGACAGGTCGACAAGTCGACAAATCAATAATGCCAAAATTGCTAACACTAACCCTTATCTAACCATAAACCTAACCGGATCTTTCTTATTGACAATAGCACTAGGTCGACAGGTCGACAAGTCGACAAGTCGACAAGTCGACAAATCAATATTGCCAAAATATATAAATGGATAGGTAGGTATAGTCCAAGAGGAACTACAAGGACTAAGTGCATGATGGGAAATAGAACCTAAACTGCCAAAACTGAATTGTCGACTTGTCGACTTGTCGACCTGTCGACTTGTCGACTTGTCGAACTGTCGACTTGTCGACCTATGAGATTGGGAGAAGGGTCCTCATTAATGAATTGTCCATTTGTCCTCTTGAAGACTTGTCGATTTTTGGTTGTATTATGTAGTAGTTAAGTGTAGGTTTTTTAAGATAAAGAAGGGTCCCCAATAATACACTTGACCCTATAGGTAAGTAGACCATAGAAGGTAGACCTTGGTAAACAGACCTTGGTAAGTAGACCCCGGAAGTGAGACCTTGGTAAGTAGACCTAGTTCGATAGACTAAGGTAAGTAGACCTAGGTAGATAAACCTTGGTAAGTAGACCTAGGTATGTAGACATTGGAAGTAGACCTAGGTATGTAGACCTTGGTAACTTGACCTTGGTAAGTAGACCTAGATAAGTAGACCTTGGAAGGTAGACCTAGATAGGTAGACTAAGACATAGGTAAGTAAACCTAGGAAAGGGAACCTTGGTAAGTAGACCCAGGTAGATGAACCTTGGTTAGTAGACTTAGTTAGGTAGACCTTGGAAAGTAGACCTAGGTAGGTAGACCTAGGTTGGTAGACCTAGTTAGGTAGGTAGACCTTGGTAGGCAGGTAGACCTTGGTAGTTAGGTAGACCTAGTTAGGTTTTTAGGTAGACCTAGGTAGGTAGCTCCCTTAAATGTTTTCCTTCTGTTCCTTCAAACCTCAAATATTGTCCCCCAAAAATAACCAGGCACGCTATTCACGGCGTAATTTCCGTCTGTTCGAAACGTCTCGATAATTTCGCCGGTTACCTGCTTTAGGTACACCTCGCAGACGCTTGTTTTTTCGAGCGTTTATATTGCCTTGTTGACTGGTTTGCTATAATACGAGGATTTTAACGGTGTAATTTCGAAAAACCAATCTTCATCGTCGTCTGCATTTGTAAATTGTGTATTTATCTTATATTTTTACATTTTGGAAACAAATATGATCTGAAATAGGATATATGGAAATATGTTTGACAAAGAAAACTGTTCAGCCGAAAAAAGAAAGTACAAATTTCCCGACATCTGAACGACACATTGTCTGCGCATGCCGACAAAAATGTCTGCGCCCAACATTAATGGCCGCCTAACCGTCGGTTTTGTTCGGTAAGGTATGTAGATTTTTTATTCTAAATTTCTTACGTACGTTTATCCTAAAGCAAACACACGTGTGTTTGCTATAACTCTACTTTTCCTGTCTGATACTAACAGACGCTGCGCTACCCTGCCTAGAATGTCCGCGAGGGTGTATGCCAGTATACAGAGATAGATAGATGTCCTTTATTCGGAAGAGCAAAAATTTCCATGGATGACCTTATAAATCCCCAAAAATAGGGCGTTGTAGGACTCAACACTCGTTGGCATTTCAGATACCTTCAGCAAGTACAAATGTCTATTTACATAGTTTTTTTTTCACCCAGACTATTAGAGATTGGAATGAACTCCCTGATTCTCTGATCTCCTCAGCTGAAATGTCAGATGATTGTGTGTCTAAATTTACTTCTCTTGTGAGAGCTCGGGACTAATCCCCTCCGGTCAAGCCCCATCCTCCTGGTGTGGTATTTTCAGTTTGACGTTTCACCAGTTAACTATTCTGATTCTGGAGAATAATCAGAATCCGAATGATTTACCGGTGACACGCTAAATTGAGATTACTTCACCAGAGGGGTGTTTCAGGAGAGAAACTAGTCTCTGGCTCTACCGCTAGCCTTCAATTTTCTCTTTGTTTGATTTCAAAACAGTGCGAAGTGGAAAGTACACCTCCCTGACAGACTACTTGTCTGATATCTATTGGGTTAGATACTAGCCCACTTCACTCTGGAAGAGCAATCTTTATACATGTCACGTATTAAAATAGCCAATCGTCACCCTGAGTACAATCCAGGTATAGCCTGTCAAAAAGAGTTGTGATCCACAACGTCGAATGTTTTTGTGTGTGTCAATGGTCGTAAGTCTTTGCTTGTTCTTCTTTGATCTTACACGTTGAAGCAATGTGGTGGGCTCGAGGTGGTGGGCCGATGAAAGACCACGCTATCATCCGTTCCATTGGGGCCGTCGTTACAAATGACTGGTAAATTATATTTTTATTAAGAAAATAAATAAGCAAATGCGAAGAAACGGTGCAAGCACAACCGAATCCCCCATAGTGAGAAAAAATAACGATTAACACATCGTTCATCCAGAAAACACAAACGCAGAACTGTGTTCCCGAGGCGGGTGTAAACAAGTATATCGCGGAAATACACACGTTAAGAAAACATTCAACTATTGACTTTATGTAGTTCCTATATAAATGCAGAGTAAATGCGAAATGGTATATCGTATCATGTTCCCCCCTTTTAGCGGTTTGATGAGCATTAGTCACCAACATGACAGGCATTTCCCAGTGCTATGAGCGCCATGTACGGTAGCCACTGGTACCATTTTTAAAGTCTTTGGTATGACGAGGCCCGGGATCGAACAGAGGACCTCCCAATCCCGTAGCGGACGCTCTAACCATTACGCTAACATTGTCTGCGCATGTCCATATTCTTCGAACGCTGGACTGTCTGCTATGGCGCGTCACTATCCTGTCAGGATAAAAAGTAAATACGCTGACCTGTTTACTCCGAAGAAAATATTAAGCAAACAAAACGTAATGTTTCAAAGTAAATCAGTAGAATCAATACTTGCATTTTGTATCAATAATGTTACTTAGGTAAACCAAAAATATCGGCGATAAATGCTCTTGAAACACGATCGATAAAATGCCACGTGGTGACCACATGTCGCCGACAGGAGACGAGTTCAAGTGACGAAGAATGTGGCACAGGATCATAACAAAATGTTCGTGTAAACTATAGATACAAGCGAGTTAAATTCAGAAATCACTATTTTCTCGCCTAATTTCCGATCTTTTTGATATGGAAATAATTTGTTTTGGTTAGTTTCACTATAAAGTTTCGACATCTCTGGAAGATATTTATACCATGCATTAAGTAAGAATAGAGGGACCAGGAATAGATGCAATTAAATTTAAAGTCCCAACATAGAAACCAGGTGGGAAAGAAAATACATAAAACACAACAAAACAATTTCAATTTTCCGACAACACACACGAAGAGCAGAATGACTAGCTCTTTTTTAAACTGAAAAAAAAAAAAAAAAAAAATGTTTGGATGTCGAAAGTCATGTTTTAAAATCAAACTAGTTTGCTTCTAGGAACAACTTAGGTGAGGGTGAGGTTATGGCCATCTAAAACCGGTTTAAGCCCGCCAGTAACTTTGTGTTACTGATCGTCCCAAGGCGATACTTCTGTGGTGGTTCTTTTTGTTTTATGTCTTGGTGTTTAAAAGTTTTGTGCTGTTGGCGCCTTATTTTCCAAATTTTTTCCAAATTTATTTATTCATTAGCTCAGGTTATACAATACATGATAACAACATGAGCAGCAATATTATAAGCATAACAAGCACAGTTTTATGGTATCATTAAGGAAAGGAAAGAAAAAGAAAGTGAGAGAGAGAGAGGACAGCTTCTCCAGTCAGAGTTCTAATGAACTCACTAGTTTGTTTGTCAACCAGTATAATGTATATAAATACGACGTCTAAAAAGTCTTGCTCTGGTCCGAGAAATCAAAAACCTGAAGTAAATGCGTGCTTGTATATATGGTTAAGCGAAACGGTTAGTGTCTTGCCTGGTTGATGGACTTCCAAAGCGGGCTATCCTGCAATTCCAATTCTTTATATAATCTTCATACTGGTACTCTTATGAGAATCTGTGTGTGTGTGTGTGTGTGTGTGTGTGTGTGTGCGTGTGTGTGTCTGAGAGAGAGAGAGAAAGAGAGAGAGAGAACATATAATAAACGTAGCACAACGAATCTACCTACATACGTTTGCTTAATTTGACGTTTAATAAATAGTCGTCAAAATGCAGCAAGATGCATTTCGTACGTCTTATAACTATAAAGCATTGAACTATCTTTGCTTGCTAGGAATTATCGCCAGTAAATATGTCTTGGATTTGGTTTGTGCCTGAATTGGTACTCATAGTGTTACAATATATAATATAACCAAGTGAGGGTTACCTAGTTCAAACAAACTATTGAATACAAAGTCCACCAACTATGTACAGAAATACATGTATTACAAAATGTTGAGATTTTTCTTATCTAGAAATTTCGTCGTATCGTACACACAAAAAGCAAGTATGACATGTTATTTTACGAAATAATCTGGACCCATGAGGGTATCAATTCCAAATTTATACAGAAAACACGCATATGCTAAAATATCCTTAATTATTTATTTATTTATTTATCTATTTATTTATTTATTTATTTTTTTAATTTAGATCCTCCTTTCTATTGCGGTCACGTTATTGAGTAGTAAATGTCAGCGCAAATCCAATAATTGTATAATGATGCAATTTCATAATTGCGGTCACCTTTTTTGTAGCCAATAATCGTATCATGCTGTGCTCAAATGGTTTGTGGTTTGCGGCCCTTCAATATTAAATATGTGCGTTCTTAATAATGGATTATGAGACAAGATTGCAACTCAATATGTCAATAATCTCGTAATTTGAGGTTTTGATCTTCCTAACTCTGAGCATTTTTTAGTTGTCAAACGAGTTTAGGATGGTAAAAGGAGACAAACGGATGATATTCGTCGCTGTGTTTTGTTGCAATTTTATTAAAAAAAGCAAGAAGGTATGTGTTTCGATATTTATAGCTTTTGCACGCGGAGGGAAATGTATTATTGAAAGTATTGGTGTTATTGCACGTGTAAACATATTTAACCAATCAGGAAAGTGCGTGCGTGTTCTTGTTTGATCAACAAATGATTTTGTGTTGCTATGGATATCTAGAGCTTTCGCTGAGAGGGATAACACGTGGTTAAGTTTGTTTCAAGTGTGTATGCATTGACTTCGTTTAGTGGAATTTTAGCTGTTGTTCTTGTGGGTATCTGCATGGTAAGTAAATACTAGTACATACAGTTTTCCCCCCAAGAAGTCTATTATAATGATGATATACACAAGCGACAAGTAAGTATAGTTTAAGAAAATAGCCAACAGAGCGACATGAACTTGTTCAGGAGAATGGTAAGTATCGATTAATTTTTAGGTTGGACAGGGAGGGAAGTTACTCTCCCTTGAGTCGTCTGTTTGCTAGTTGCTCGGCGATATTCGCGCAATTTATTTATAGGTTAATTAGATTTATTTATGCATTTATTTATTTGTTAATCTGTTTATTTATTATAGTGTTTATCTATTAATAAATATGTTACAGGGGACGTCTGGTTTATAGTGCATGTATAAAAGTGGTTTTAAGACCTATCACGGATTGTCTTCATGACATTGTCAATAAATTTGCATAGATTTCCTAGCACTTTTTTATTGTTACTGTTCATCAATAGGTTGTATTTATATGTATTTGGATGTCTTGTATAAAACGGTTTAATATAAGAACTACGGCTTTCAGAGAACTGCGGGCACTTAAAAATATAGTGAAATTCATCGCCAAGTTCGGTGGCGCAGAAAAAGCACATTCTTTCGTTTAAAGGGATACTAGACCATCTTCCTATCTCTACTGGAAGGCGATGATTTCTAGTTCTGAAGGCAGTTAGTGTTTTCACTTGTTTGTTTGAGAGTACTTTAATATAATCGTTCATAAGAAACTTATCTTTGAAAATGCGATAATTTGTGCCACTTGAAGATTGTTCGACAAGGGAACTCCAAGTCTGGATATATTGATCTTGTTGCTTTTGTTTAAAGGATTTTGCAAGCCATTTTACGTTAATTGCTTCATTCGAGGTCCATATATTTCCGTAACCGTTTCTGTTAACCAAATCTTTCACATTTATTAGCCATTTAGACTGCATTCGCCCCTGTTCGCTTAAAGTTCGTATGGCTCCGTACATGTCTGTAGCTATTTGGTTTTTGCGATTAAAATGCAGTTTTGCCCAATAATTTACTATTCTGCTATTTATTTCAACTGAGAGCGGAAAAACTCCAACTTCGCCATATACCATGAAGCATGGCGTCGACTTTTTTAGGTTTAGTATATATTTAAGGAATTTCAGCTGCACTCTTTCAATACATTTAATATTTCCAAAGCCCCAGAGTTCGCAGCCGTATAGTAATACAGGCTTGACCATTTTGTCAAAGAGGTCAATTTGCATATGTATAGGCAGACCTAAGGTTCTAATTTTTCGTAAAAGAGAGAAAAGTGCCAGGTTTGCTTGATCAACAATATGTTTCTTCGCTCTCAGAAATGATCCACTACGTGCTACGTATACACCTAAGTATTTGTATTCTGTGACTATTTCTATTTCTTGATTTTTAAAGAAAAATTTTAAATTCTTAGGGATTCGTCCGCTGGAGAAGACAAGAACTTTAGTCTTCTGTATGTTTACTGTTAGTCTCCACTCATCACAATAGTTTTCGAAAACATTTAGTGTGGTTTGTAGGTCTTCCTTGGTCAGGCCAAATAAGACTGTGTCATCTGCGAAGAGTAATATAAAAAGTTTGGTGTATATATATATGTTTTCGGCGTATGTTTCACATTCCACCGCAGGCGCATTATGTATTTCCAAATAAGTACTTAAGTCGTTTAGATATATTGAAAATAGCAAAGGGGACAGATTTTCCCCTTGTCTTACCCCTGTTTCACATGGGAAGAAAGCTGACGCGCCTTCGCGTGTTGATACCCTTGACTTAATATTGTTGTACATGTTCTTAATTATTCTTAAGCATTTACCATTTATTTTAGTTTTTAAAAGTTTTTCCCACAATCCATTTCTCCAGACCTTGTCAAACGCCTGTTTGAAATCAATGAAGGCACAATAAAATTTAGTCTTTTGGCTTTTTGAAATATCTATCAAATTTTGCAATATGAACAAATTATCTAGAGTAGAAAATCCTTCCCTAAACCCTGCCTGACAATGGTCTATTATGTTGCTTTCTTCAACGTATTTAGTGATTCTAGTATTTAATATGGAAGTAAATAATTTGCCAAGGCAACTGAGAAGCGTTATAGGTCTGTAGTTTACGGGATCAGTAATTGAGCCTTTGTTTTTATAAATTGGGATTATGTCTCCAAGTGTCCAACTTTCAGGCACCAAGCCCGAGTCAAAGATTATATTGAACAATTTGGTGTATACACTTGCCATTATATTTATTGTTGCTTTAATATGCTCGTTTAGTATACTATCTGAGCCACTACTTTTATTGTTTTTGAGATTTTTTACTGCTTTTATTATTTCATTGTCAGTAAATGGTTGATTTACATAATTGTTTATATTTTGAGAATGCTGTTCATTTATAGTATCGTTTTCTAAATGAGTGTTTTCGCTCTCTTCTTCATTAGATCGATTTATATTTTTGAAATAGATGTATAAATCTTGCAATGGTGCCATACTCTTGTTTTTTTCGTCTGTTGAATTTATCAGTTTCCAATATTCTCTAGGTTTTGCATGTTTAAGAGTTTTTAATTTTTCAATTTTATGATTTTTATATCTGCGTACATTTTTTGCCATTTTGTTTTTGTACTCCTTGCTGACCGCTTTTAGAAGAGTTTTGTACTGTAGAGTTTTATGTTTATTGTACATTTTTCTTATTTTGTGATAGGTGCTGCGCGCTTCGCGGCATTCAGCATTGAACCATGCTTTTCTTTGGTAATTTTGCATGACATCCTGTGTATGCTGTTTTTTCCGCCCAAAAGAAGATAGGGCTGTGTTTTTAAATAAGTTCTCTATCAGATTTACAACTCGGTCTACCCCTAGTGAATTTAGGTTGTATCCTGCCGCCATTAAATCTAAAGATGCTTCAATGTTTAGTATTTCTCCATAATCTAGGTTTGAGGCGAATGATTCTTGTTTTGAGTCATCCCACAGTTTTATGTCTGGAGTGCCACACTTTAGTGTTTCTGTGCGTGCATTTTGCGTGAGACAATGTATGTCAATTTGTAATTTTAGTGCGCAGTGTGCATCAGAAAACAGAGAGTCGAATTCTAGCACCTCAAAGGACGAAAACATTGGAAAATTATAGGCTGATGACACGATATAATCAACTGTGCTTGCATTTTTACAAGTTAACTTGGGTGCATCTAGACGTCCGTTTAAAATAAAAAGGTTGTTGTTTTTGCAGAACTCAATCATTTGGTAGCCATAGGCATTTGTTCTTGTATCAAGATTTTGTCTATTCAATGTAATGTTATTTTGTTGTAAAACTTGAAACATATGCATGTTTTCTGCGTATAATGAGTCGTGACCTTGTAAATCAAAAATAAACTCGTCACATTTTGTATAGTCACACAGTTTAGCAGTTCTCGAGTTAAAGTCACCCAAAAGAATTACATGTTTGCTTATACCACATACTCTATCTATTTCGTTTTGCAATTCAAGGTATGGGTCGGCATGGGCGTATTTTGAACCGTGGGGCGGTATATAGATCACTCCACAGACTAAATTTTCGCTTGTTTTTAATATCTGTTTGGAAATTTCAAACCAAAACACCAGCTTGCTTTCTGCTTTTCTCACATGTATGAATGGTTCGTATTCTTCCTTTATTAGGAGCGCTATGCCCCCCGACCTATACCTTGCAATTGGCTTTCTATTATGCATAAATGTTTTATATCCAGGAAACGTAATTCGGTCTACATCGTCTAATCTGCTCTCTTGTATGCAGATTATATCAAAATCGTGCAAGAAGTTTGTAAAATCCGGGCAATTCATTTTTGATTTCAAACCGCATACATTTAACGATATTAATGACAGTTGTTTTGTATTTGCACTGTTCGTTTCTTGTCTTTCACTCGTATTATCACTCGTATCATTGACTGAGTTAAAATGTACATCATGGATACTGCTGTCCTCTGCGCACCCCTAGTCAACGGTGTTCGAGGTCATCGTAGAGTTAGGCCCGATAGCAGGCCCAGGAGCAAATGATTCGTTAGTGGTGCCTCCTCCCTGTTGCATAGGCACCGCCATAATCGGAGTCTGGGGTAAGGTTCGTCCTTCGTCCCTCGGGGGGTCTGACTGGGGGGAATATGCATCTGTTTGCATATTGGTGGCTTCAGTTTCACTCTCAGTACCGGGGTTAGAATTTGAATTGGCATTTTCACGATATTTTTTTGAGTCTTTGTCGGCATCCAGGGGCGAGCTTGCCTTGTGTTTACGTGACTCGGCCCTGTCTTTCCAAGCATTATCATTTTGCTGGAGGGGGGCAAACCGATTTCCTGTAGGTAATGTAAAGTTCAGAGTTTTAGCGACCGTTGTACTGTCAGGAGTCCTTCCCATGGGGTGGGAGAAGGACTGATGAGGTCGCATTGGTTTTGTAGAGCGCTCGAATATTCTTGTTTTTGTGTAACGTCTATAACGGCCCTCATATGCTCCGTTCTTAGCATTTTCATCACAGTTTTGTTCATCATCAGGAGGGAAATATTCATTTTCATTAATGTAGAGTCTATCTCTTACTAAGCGAACTTTGTTGTTTTTGTCCTTTCGGTATTTTTTCATGATCGGGTACAGTTGGCGCCGCTTGTCTTCTATAACCTTTGGGTATTGCTCCCTTACCCCAAAAGGTTTGCCAATTAATGTCTTAGGTGCTTGGCTTCTCACGTATTCTCTGTCACTAAAGCGCTCAAATTTTGCTATTATAGGCTTTGGCCCATCATTTCGACCACTTCTGTCTGTACTATTGAGCCTGTGGACTCTGTGGAATCCAATAGATCTGCTGATCTGCATTTCTTCTTTCAAAAAGTCTCTCAGGGTTTGTTCTACATCTTCGGTTTCTGGTGCCTCGATTTCGAATTCATTTTGGTTTTCATTTTGGGGTTCCGATATTCCGGTAAATATGAGGTTATCCCTCATGCTCCTACACTGAAGGTCGACTATGGTTCTGTCAGATTTTTCAACGGCTGCTTTCAAATCTTGGTTTTCGCGCTCTAGTTTATCTAGTCTTTCGTATATTTCGAAATTATCTGACCTGCAAGTGGTTTGTTCTGACTTTATCTCATCGTACATATCACTGTATGTTTGAATTGTGTTATCATACTCGACCACTTTGGATGACAATTGGTGAATTTCTCTTTCATTACACTCTGATGATATTTGCAGTTTTGTCATAGCTTGTTTCAGACCATTCAGATTTGATACTTGATTCTCAACTTCATTAAGTCTATCATTCTGATTTTGCACAATCGCTTCCGTGTTTTGCCATTGCAAGCCTTGGGAAACAAGATGGTTTTCAATTTGCTGTAGTTTCGTATCAAAGTATTTCATTGTTTGTGAGAACCATGGCGGGGCATTTGCAGTGTTAATAGTTTGTTGAGGTTGTTGTTGCAACTGTTGTTGTTCTTCGTATGTCGACATGTCTTTTTCCGACGTTGTAAGGTTCTTACCCGGGGGCAACAGTGTACTTGCGCTCGTTGTGGCCCGCGCTCTGTTACTGTGTACACCAGCTGCTGTCGTTGTAATAGTAATGTTTGTCGTATTTGTGTTTATGTTTGTTGTCACTTTGTTTACACTGCGAGCACTAGACTGTAGCACGGGATATTGACTTGGCGCATACTGAATATAATGTCTACCTGGGTCTATGTTTTGATTTATCATTGTTGGCATTGTCTGATAGTACTGCATATTTTGTGAGTTCTGTGGATATAATACACTTCTAGCTTCATGTAACATGTTCACTGTTGTTGAATACATGCTTGGGTCTGCCACGTGGTTTTCCCGTTGTAATTCGATGGGTGGGGTGGGCATACCTGCATTTGTGACACTCATCTTTCCGATATCCGTAACAATACTCAAATGTCCACCGTAATTTCACCGTAATTTCACCAGTTCTGGTTTCCTTGCTCACTAAATGTCACTATTTTATTGCTATCTGTCTGTTTTCACCACATACAAAGCTAAATTTTTATTTTTTCCTGGACAGTTCGAAAACACGCGTCCTCCATATTATGTGTGTTATCATATTTTTAGTTAAGTTTAGGTAACTGAGTGGCCACCTATTGGGAAAATAGCTGCTCGTTCGGCTTACGATATGTCTTCATGGTATAAGTACCTGATTGTTAATTTAGTTTTTTCCCACCTCGGTTTTTGGAGTGGGAATCTTTTTCTGATTGCGCCTTTTCCCGATCTTTGCCTACTTGTACTTTTTACACGGTAAAAGATACAACATATAACGCGGCTGGTCGACATAATTTGGGTAAATCAAGCACGGATTCAAAATTCCGGTGCACGGCCCCATAACACTGACAGACCAATTTCCAATCAAACACAATGAAGAAAAGCTAGTTTTTTTTTTTTTTTTTTTTTTTTTTTTTTTTTTTTCAATTAAATAAACGCGCTATTCGTCCAGCCCCAGTTGGATCCAGCAGGCCCCGCGTAAGATCTTTCTATACAAACGAGCGGACATGGACGGTCTACATGACCATCTGGCGCGCTTCAGGGATTCGTTCCTTTCATCTGACCATAGTCGCATGTCAGTTAATGACATGTGGGTCAGTTTCAAGTCGGAGGTTCTCTCGGCTATTGAAAGGTTTATTCCATCAAAAATGACCAAAACAAAATACAGCTTACCTTGGATCGATAGTTCGATCGAACGCTTGATTAGGAAACGCGATAAGCTTTACTTTCGTGCTCGCAAGTCAAGTAGCCCTGACCTAAAGAACCATTACAAACGGTTCAGAGCACATGTTCAAAAGAGCATCAGAGATGCATATTGGAAGCATGTTACCAATATCTTCTCGTTAGAAAATGATAGCCCTGATCCCGACTGTCCCCGGAAAAATGAGAAGGCAAAAAAGTTTTGGTCATTTGTCAAGTCCCTTAAAAAAGACGCGTCTGGGATCAATACCCTTAGAGAAAACGGAATTTTGAAGACTGACACCTTGGATAAGGCCAACATTTGTAATAGGCAGTTTCAGTAAGCCTTCACTCGCGAAACAAATGATGAAATCCCCTCCAAAGGCACAAGTCTCTTCACCGCCATGGGTGAAATTACAGTTGACCCCAAGGCAACTAAGACTTTGGGCTTTCTTCGGTGCAATTTGGCATTGGCACCTAGGCATACAAAGGAAGTTGCATACAAAACATTGGTTCGTCCTCAGCTTGAGTATGCAGCCCCTATTTGGCATCCCTATCATGAAACTCAGACTGAGAAGGTGGAGAAGGTGCAGAAGACTGCAGCCAGGTGGACCTGCAGGAGATGGAGGAACTCCAGCAGCGTCGGTGATATGCTTGACGAGCTTGAGTGGCCATCCCTGCAGTCCCGCAGAGAGCGGTCCTCCTTAACCTTCTTCTACAAGATACACTCCGGTACAGTGTCTCTTGATAAAGACAAATACCTGACCCCGGCACCCAACCTAAGGCGAACTCGGGCATCGCATGAATAACAGTATACAAGACAATTTGCCTATAGTGATGCCCTGAAAACTATTTCGGTTTGGAATAGTCTCCCTTCTTCAGTGGTCTCATCTAAGACCATTGAGGAATTTAAAGCTTCTATTTAATCATAGGCCCAGAGGCATGTGTTTTAGCATGCCTCTATCTATATCTTGTAAATAGTTTTAATGGCCCACCCCAAATGTTTTTTTCTCCCTTGACTAAATTCTAAATTTAGCCACCCACCCCACACCTGAGGTGATGATCAGAAATTGATCGACTCAGTATCAGAAGATAGATAGATAGTTCTCTTGCTGCTAGCAGTAATTTATACACTGAGTTGCCGAAAGTGTTATATTTTAACCTTCCGTATAGTAATACTAAGGTAAAAGTAAGCAATGATCAGAAAATGGTGAAATCAGGAAGAAATTCCCACTATAAAAACTGAAGTGGGAAAAACTAAATTGACAATCAGGTACTTCAACGAAGTGAACATGTCGTAACCCGGGTGAGCAGCTATTTCACAACAGGCGGCCACTCAGTCACCTGAACTTAAATAAATATGTGAATAGGTACATAAGGTGCAAGCAGCACTAAAATTCAACACCGAAACATAAAACAATAAGAACCGCAGGCGCCTAACCTCACCCTCAGCTTCTGCAGTGGTTCACAACATTAGTTAGTTGTTCTGTCCTCGTGGTGAATCTCTTACTAGTCAATGAATAATCAAGGACAAAGAAATTTAATAGATAATGTTAACCGCCATGATGAATCAGAATGTGGACTCACAGATACAATAAGCTGTGCGGTGATTGGAGAGCCAAACAGCATCACTGAAAATCTGGAGCAAAAAAAAATTACATTGTTGTTACGGACGTCGTCAATGACGTTATGTATTCCCGCAAAAGTGTTATTACACGAGTGGTCATACGATTTTTATGACATGACGTTATCCACTGGAAAACAGCGACGTCATATGATAAATATTAATCATACCATTCCATTCATCCCTTACTAAGATTCAAGATGAGCATCAATGGTAAAAATGTGCACTAAGTACTGGTAACATTTGGAAGTAACAAAATATGTCCACTTCGAAGGCGATAAAATCCTATTTTAAAAGTCATATGATAAAACGAATCTTACACTCGTGGTCATTTCATATGAAATTTATTAAACTCGCCGAAGTCTCGTTTAATAAATTTCATATAAAATGACCACTCGTGTAAGATCCTCTATATTCTTGGCATATCTTCATAAGAGAAATTGTAATGGGTGTGAGGATAGATTGCGCGCCCGAATCAATATGAATCGGACACGCTAGTTCGTGCTCAGTCTTAATGTGATCTTACTATTTGAATATAGTTTTATAGGGTCAAGTGTATTATTGGGGACCCTTCTTTATCTTAAAAAACCTACACTTAACTACTACATAATACAACCAAAAATCGACAAGTCTTCAAGAGGACAAATGGACAATTCATTAATGAGGACCCTTCTCCCAATCTCATAGGTCGACAAGTCGACAGTTCGACAAGTCGACAAGTCGACAGGTCGACAAGTCGACAAGTCGACAATTCAGTTTTGGCAGTTTAGGTTCTATTTCCCATCATGCACTTAGTCCTTGTAGTTCCTCTTGGACTATACCTACCTATCCATTTATATATTTTGGCAATATTGATTTGTCGACTTGTCGACTTGTCGACTTGTCGACCTGTCGACCTAGTGCTATTGTCAATAAGAAAGATCCGGTTAGGTTTATGGTTAGATAAGGGTTAGTGTTAGCAATTTTGGCATTATTGATTTGTCGACTTGTCGACCTGTCGACTTGTCGACCTCTCGACCTGTCGACCTAGTGCTATTGTCAATAACAAAGATCCGGTTAGGGTTAGGGTTAGATTAGGGTTAGTGTTAGGGTTAGTGTGTGGTTAGGGTTAGGGCTTGGCTAGGGTTAGGATTAGTGCTTGCCTCCCAGGCGTCGTATGCGATCATGCTTCAGGTATATGATGATTATTATGTATTGACAGCTATATACCACATAGGCTCTTTTTCCCATCATGCACTTAGTCCTTGTACTTCCGCTTGGACTATACCTACCTATCCATTTATATATTTTGGCAATATTGATTTGTCGACTTGTCGACTTGCCTTTAAGTTTCCAGTGGATATGCTGCTGTACATCTATATATGTCAATTATCTGTACTGCCAAAATTGATTTGTCGACTTGTCGACCTGTCGAGCTAGTGCTATTGTCTACAACAAAGATCCGGTTAGGGTTAGGGTTAGTGTGTGGTTAAGTTTAGGGCTGGGTTAGGGTTAGGGTTAGGGTTAACTGTTGACACTCAGATTGGGACAATAATGACCATTAATGAGGACCCTTCTCCCAATCTCATAGGTCGACAGGTCGACAAGTCGACAAGTCGACAGGTCGACAAGTCGACAATTCAGTTTTGGCAGTTTAGGTTCTATTTCCCATCATGCACTTAGTCCTTGTACTTCCTCTTGGACTATACCTACCTATCCATTTGTATATTTTGGCAATATTGATTTGTGGACTTGTCGACTTGTCGACCTGTCGACCTGTCGACCTAGTGCTATTGTCAATAAGAAAGATCCGCTTAGGTTTATGGTTAGATTAGGCTTAGTGTTAGCAGTTTTGGCAGTTTAGGTTCTATTTCCCATCATGCACTTAGTCCTTGTACTTCCTCTTGGACTATACCTACCTATCCATTTATATAATTTGGCAATATTGATTTGTCGACTTGTCGACCTGTCGACCTGTCGACCTAGTGCTCTTGTCAATAACAAAGATCCGGTAAGGGTTCGGGTTAAGTTAGGGTAAGGGTTAGTGTGTGGTTAGGGTTAGGGTTGGGTTAGGGTTAGGGTTAACTGTTGACATACAGATTGGGACAATATGTCAATAACAAAGGTCCGGTTGACCAACATCTCCACCTCCATTTGTATACACCACTCATACTGATTTGTCGACTTGTCGACCTGTCGATTTACTGATGTGGACATTACAGAAGATCCATCTCCCTAGCCAATTCTTGTACTTCCGCTTGGACTATACCTACCTATCCATTTAAATATTTTGGCAATATTGATTTGTCGACTTGTCGACTTGCCTTTAAGTTTCCAGTGGATATGCTGCTGTACATCTATATATGTCAATTATCTGTACTGCCAAAATTGATTTGTCGACTTGTCGACCTGTCGACTTGTCGACCTGTCGACTTGTCGACCTGTCGAGCTAGTGCTATTGTCTACAACAAAGATCCGGTTAGGGTTAGGGTTAGTGTGTGGTTAGGTTTAGGGCTGGGTTAGGGTTAGGGTTAGGGTTATGGTTAACTGTTGACACTCAGATTGGGACAATAATGACCATTAATGAGGACCCTTCTCCCAATCTCATAGGTCGACAAGTCGACAGGTCGACAAGTCGACAAGTCGACAGGTCGACAAGTCGACAATTCAGTTTTGGCAGTTTAGGTTCTATTTCCCATCATGCACTTAGTCCTTGTACTTCCTCTTGGACTATACCTACCTATCCATTTATATATTTTGGCAATATTGATTTGTCGACTTGTCGACTTGTCGACCTGTCGACCTGTCGACCTAGTGCTATTGTCAATAAGAAAGATCCGCTTAGGTTTATGGTTAGATTAGGCTTAGTGTTAGCAATTTTGGCATTATTGATTTGTCGACTTGTCGACCTGTCGACTTGTCGACCTGTCGACCTAGTGCTATTGTCAATAACAAAGATCCGGTTAGGGTTAGGGTTAGATTAGGGTTAGTGTTAGGGTTATTGTGTGGTTAGGGTTAGGGCTTGGCTAGGGTTAGGGTTAGTGCTTGCCTCCCAGGCGTCGTATGCGATCATGCTTCAGGTATATGATGATTATTATGTATTGACAGCTATATACCACATAGCCTCTTTTTCCCATCATGCACTTAGTCCTTGTATTTCAGCTTGGACTATACCTACCTATCCATTTATATAATTTGGCAATATTGATTTGTCGACTTGTCGACTTGTCGACCTGTCGACCTGTCGACCTAGTGCTCTTGTCAATAACAAAGATCCGGTAAGGGTTCGGGTTAAGTTAGGGTTAGGGTTAGTGTGTGGTTAGGGTTAGGGTTGGGTTAGGGTTAGGGTTAACTGTTGACATACAATTTGGGACAATATGTCAATAACAAAGATCCGGTTGACCAACATCTCCACCTCCATTTGTATACACCACTCATACTGATTTGTCGACTTGTCGACTTGTCGACCTGTCGACTTGTCGACCTGTCGATTTACTGATGTGGACATTACAGAAGATCCATCTCCCTAGCCAATTCTTGTACTTCCGCTTGGACTATACCTACCTATCCATTTAAATATTTTGGCAATATCGATTTGTCGACCTGTCGACCTGTCGACTTGTCGACCTGTCGACTTGTCGACCTGTCGACCTAGTGCTATTGTCAACAACAAAAATCTTTTTCTTGTCGACTTGACGACCTGTCGACTTGTCGACCTGTCGACTTGTCGACCTGTCGATTTACTGATGAGGACATTACAGAAGATCCATCTCCCTAGCCAATGCTTGTACTTCTGCTTGGACTATACCTACCTATTCATTTAAATATTTTGGCAATATCGATTTGTCGACTTGTCGACTTGTCGACCTGTCGACTTGTCGACCTGTCGACCTAGTGCTATTGTCAACAACAAACATCTATATATGCCATTTATATGTACTGTCAAAATTGAATTGTCGACTTGTCGACCTGTCGACCTGTCGACTTGTCGACCTGTCGATCTAGTGCTATTGTCAACAACAAACATCTTTTTCTTGTCGACTTGTCGACCTGTCGATTTTCTGATGAGGACATTACAGAAGATCCATCTCCCTAGCCAATTCTTGTACTTCCGCTTGGACTATACCTACCTATCCATTTAAATATTTTGGCAATATCGATTTGTCGACTTGTCGACCTGTCGACTTGTCGACAGGTCGACCTGTCGACCTAGTGCTATTGTCAACAACAAACATCTATATATGTCATTTATATGTACTGCCAAAATTGAATTGTCGACTTGTCGACCTGTCGACTTGTCGACTTGTCGACCTGTCGACCTAGTGTAATTGTCAACAACAAAAATCCGGTTAGGGTAAGGGTTAGGGTTAGTGTGTGGTTAGGTTTAGGGTTGGGCTAGGGTTAGGGTTAGGGTTTAATGTTGACATACAGAATGGGACAATAATGAGCATTAATGAGGAGCCTTCTCCCAATTCTCATAGGTCGACAAGTGGACAAGTCGACAATTCAGTTTTGGCAGTACAGATAAATGACATATTTAGATGTACAGCCGCATATCCACTGGAAACTTAAAGGCTTATCACATGTCGATATTGCCAGTGAAAGTAATCTCGGAGGATTCTTTCTTTAGCTTGGGTGTCGAGGGGGTCTTGCCTCACAGGCGTCGTATGCGATCATGCCCTTCCCGCTTCAGGTATATGATGATTATTATGTATTGACATCTAAATGTGCCACATAGGTTCTATTTCCCATCATGCACTTAGTCCTTGTAGTTCCGCTTGGACTATACCTACCTATCCATTTATATATTTTGGCAATATTGATTTGTCGACTTGTCGACTTGTCGACCTATCGACCTGTCGACCTAGTGTTATTGTCAATAAGAAAGATCCGGTTAGGGTTATGGTTAGATTAGGGTTAGTGATAGCAATTTTGGCATTATTGATTTGTTGAATTGTCGACCTGTCGACTTGTCGACCTGTCGACCTAGTGCTATTGTCAATAACAAAGATCCGGTTAGGGTTAGGGTTAGATTAGGGTTAGTGTTAGGGTTACTGTGTGGTTAGGGTTAGGGCTTGGCTAGGGTTAGGGTTAGCGCTTGCTCCCCAGGCGTCGTATGCTATCATGCTTCAGGTATATGATGATTATTATGTATTGACAGCTATATACCACATAGCCTCTTTTTCCCATCATGCACTTAGTCCTTGATTTTCCGCTTGGACTATACCTACCTATCCATTTATATATTTTGGCAATATTGATTTGTCGACTTGTCGACTTGTCGACCTGTCGACCTGGTGCTCTTGTCAATAACAAAGATCCGGTAAGGGTTAGGGTTAAGTTAGGGTTAGGGTTAGGGTTAGTGTGTGGTTAGGGTTAGGGTTGGGTTAGGGTTAGGGTTAACTGTTGACATACAGATTGGGACAATATGTCAATAACAAAGATCCGGTTGACCAACATCTCCACCTCCATTTGTATACACCACTCATACTGATTTGTCGACTTGTCGACCTGTCGACTTGTCGACCTGTCGATTTACTGATCTGGAAATTACAGAAGATCCATCTCCCTAGCCAATTCTGATATCTGATAACTGTTTACCTATAGATATGGACAATAATAACCATTAATGAGGGCATCTTCACATCCATTTACATGTATACATACATGTATAATCAATACTGATTTGTCGACTTGTCGACCTGTCGACTTGTCGACCAGTTGACCCAGAGCTATTGTCAATAACAAAGATCCGGGTAGGGTTAGGGTTAGATTAGGGTTAGGTTGGTGTTAGGATTGTGTTAGGGTTAGAGTTAACTGTTGATATACAGAATGAGTGAATAATGACCATTTTTCAATAGTGAATTGTCGACTTGTCGACTTGTCGACCTGTCGACTTGTCGGCCTGTTGACCTAGTGCTCTTGTCTATAACAAAGATCATGTTAGGGTTAGGGGTACGGTTAGGTTATGGTTAGGCTTAGGTTGGTGTTAGGGTTAGGGTTAACGGTTGATATACAGATTGGGACAATACTGAATTGTCGACCTGTCGACTTGTCAACCTGTCGTCTTGTCAGCCTATGATTATTGCGAGGTCCCGCTTGAGTTAGCTGTTCACGTCCTTGTATAAAGATTAATGCTATTGATTTGTAAAATGATCGACTTGTTTACCTTTCACGATACTGATGTGGCCATTAGGCAGCATCCTTTTTGCCAGCCAGATATACGATGTATGATTTGTATCGAGCAGTGAAGGTTATCGGACATGTATTGAAGAGCACCTGATGTATGTATTGGTGTGATATATATATATATATATATATAGATTAGAAGGTATATATATATATATATATATATATATATATATATATATATATATATATATATATATATATATATATATATATATATATATATATATAGGTCTGTGATCCTAACGTATGGTCCCCAATAGTGCCCTTGAGCCGTTTTATAATGCTTAACGAGTCCATTCACAGGTATACTTTTCATTTAATGATAGACATGATCAGGAACAGACTTATCGTTTGGATAAGAAACGCAAAGGAAATAGTATGTTCTATGGAGGTTCACAATAAGTGATTTTAACGGAGATAAGTTTTGATTAAGATACGACTCATGTAGGCCAGTACGAATGACGTTTAAGCGTATCGAATGAAATGTCCCTGGTACCTAATGCGCTTGACGACAGATATTCTATTATTTTTCCACTTTCTGTTTTCTCCATCTGTGCACATATGACAACATTTTGTTAAAAATAATATGTTTTCGAGAGATAAATTAGCTGCCATACGCTCTCGCGGACATTCTAGGCAGGTATTCCATCTAGCTTGTAATTTTTCACTGTTATATTGAGTTATTCTCTAGTTTTATATACAGTAGCTAGCTTAATTCATCACCAAATAACTGAGGCTTCCACAGAACAAGGTGGAGAAACGATGGGAAGGGTATGTCTGGTGGCGAAACGACTTCCAAAATAACATTGTGATTTTTATGAACCAGTCTAGCATGGCGAAACAGAAAACAAAACAACGTGTTCTGCCATCAAACCCAGCAATTGATGCTTCGAAGCAGAAAGAATTTAATCAGAAAATACAGGAAGCAAAGGAGAAGGTGTTTGATAATTTCTATGGTCTATTCTGGCGATATTCCTCAAGTTTCGTTATTGTCATTAGTTTTCGCGATTTAGGCAGCATTGATTCAGTGCTACAGATAAGCAGCGTATTTGTGTATTTACCCAATTAAAATGTCTTAAAACCCAATTAAGATTTACAGGTCTGCGTACAAGAAAGCAAAAGAAATCTCTGATACGCAAATCAGATTAGTTTCTTTGCGTACAGCCCTATCTCAATTCATGTCAAAATACAGGATGTTTACCAAATTGTGCTTGGACATGCGTGTAGTTACAATCGAGCACATGTGTCTACTTTGACTGACTGATATGATTTTTAAGGTAACCGGGCACCGGAGGCACATTGGGGTTACCCCTGTGTCTACTTTTGGAACTTGATTCCCGTTTTACCATTCATACTGTATAGAGCGTCTTGATGATCAAGACCACAGATACTTGGGGTTACTGTTTAGATTTTGCAAAAAGCTAATACTTGTATTTTTTTTTAAAAATCATACTTGTATTTTTTTCTTCTTCACTTAGCTTTTCTGCATTAGTCCTGACCTTAAACAATTAGAAAAACATGTCTAGAATACATAAAAAGCATTAGAAATACTGATAAGCAATCACTAATGTAAAGAAAAAACACAAGATAAACTACTTCGCTTTTCCAAATTGTCGACCGTCACTTTGGAAAGACAAACTGATTCACTAATCCGTAACTTACAAGAATCTTACATATATCAGCATGTCCGGGAATCATTACGCTTCAAACGGATACAGAAAGCATTTAAATATTCCCTTGTATACCCACAAAATCGGCTGTTAAACAACGATTCTCATCGCTACCGCACTGAGGTGGCCGGAAGTAAATAATGGATTTGATTGGATTCCGGGCGTACGTTTTAAAACGGCGAAAACGGGTAACCAGCGGTCAAACCGAAAGTAACCTCTGATTGCGTCAGACTTGTTTTGACCAATGAAAACAAGCGGTCCAGTCACATGGCAATTTGGATTCGGTTGCGTCATACATGATTGACCAATAGAAACAAGCGGCCCAGTCACATGGCAAACGGGGTTTCCATTACTGTAAACAACTGTGGCCACCTCAGTGCGGTAGCGATGAGAACTGCTGTTTAACAGCCGATTTTGTAGGTATGCAAGGGAATAATTAAATAATTTTTGTGTCCGTTTGAAGCGTAATGATTCCCCGACATACTGATATATATAAGATTCTTGTAAGTTACGGATTAGTGAATCAGTTTGTCTTTTCAAAGTGACGGTCGACAATTTGGAAAAGCGAAGTAGTTTATCTTGTATTTTTTCTCTACATTCAGGATGGCATATCAGTATTTCGATTGCTTTCTATAGATTCTAGACATTTTTTTCTAATTTTTCAAGGTCACGACTATTGCAGAAAAGCTCAAAAAGATAACAAAAAATATAATTGTAAGTTTTGAAAAAAAAAGTACAAGTATGAGCTTTTGAAAAAAGTCTAAACAGTAACCCCAAGTATCTGTGATCAAGACTATGAGCCAATAATTTCATCCAATCGATTTTCGCCGCCAGGTTGTGCTAGAATAGACTTGCGCTAGTGGTGAAACGATTCATCGCGATGCATCGAAAACCGAGTTCTCTGACGTCGGTTCGATTCACGATTCACACTCGAGGTAGTTCGGTTCGGTTCGCTCGCATGATTTCCAGGTGGTTGTATTATACATTTTAATAAGCTTTTCCAGTGGACTGATTCTTGGCGGACATGAATGTTTATGTGCGGCATCATAAACACGCCACCTTACGCGCGTAATTTTGTTTACAGAGAATTATTGTTTATTTGCACACGTTGACTTTTCCATCAGGTTCAAAGGGAAAGACGATAACGTCGTGTTAGAATTTTATGTTAGAATTTTATATAAGCTTATTAAATCGATACCAATACTACGCGTGATTTGATATGTGTCGGTCGAAGTGTCAGATCGGTATCTCTCCATTTTGTGATGTGTTTAGCCCTAAAATTGTCATTTAATCCTATTCATTTCGTCAGTGATAAGGCGCTGGTTGGGAATGCGTTATAGGCAAGTCGCGTGTGGCGCTATTTAACCAAGTCCGAACAGGTTGCTCGCCGTTTCTGTAGTTCCGTAAGTCGAAATTGTACCTTCATGCAGATGACAATGAAATTCCTCAAAATTCAGGTGCAACCCGCTATAATGGTTAGGAGAATTTGTGCTGTTTGATCGTACCCCTTTGAAAACTCATACGCGCGTTAAGTTTTGTAGTGACTTTCAGAAAAATCGATCGGCCAATGAGCGCTCGTGTTGAATGCAGGCCGCGCTTAGTAATTGGCTCTCCACATATTTGATTGACAGGTGAATTACTGGATCTGTATTTACGTTTTCATCAACACGTGGTCAAGTGATGATTGATTTCATTACCGTAATATTGGAGTCGCGTACATGTTTGACCGATATCACGTCAGTGTATTGTTTGGCGTGCATGAGTAATTGATGGTGATTATCTGATTAGGAATAAAAGGACAATTATGTAAAGGTTAGAAAACGTTGTTTATGGGTCTGATGATAATCCCCTGAAGAGATGCTGTATATCGCTTGGCTTGTTTTCACAACTTTTTTGGCCTATCGTAAGGAAACAATGGGTGTCATTCATCCTTGCCGGCAATGAATTGTGTCACCTTATAATTATTCAAAATGACAATTATCATTTGTTCTACATTATGATAAAGATTTTGCGACATGTCCAGCAGTTTCTCGATGTGTATAGCAACATCATTTAATCAATACCATTTGAAACGAAAGCGTAGTGTGGATGTTAATGTTTCGAATTTCCGAACGAATCGTATCGAAAATAATCGAATCGAGGTGTCTGTAATCGAAATCGAACCGAATCGAGGCTCATCTGAATCGTTTCAGCCCTAACTTGCGCAGCATGAATTGTACTTTCAGTTTGACTGGGAGAAAAGGAAGCCCAATTCTTTAGCTTATTTCTTTCAATAATGACCCACCAGATTCAATTTCTTGTATTTAAAGGGCTGAGGCTATCCGCAAGACGGTCGTGCCGATAATCGGCGTAATCCGCACGACGGTCGTGCCGATAAGCGGTGTTATCGGCCCGACCGTCGTTTGGATAGCCAATACTACAGGTGTTGGCTATCGGCACGATGGGAGTATAATATTTTCTAACAAGCTTACGTATGTATTCAATTATTAATTTGTCATTAAATAAATTAATTATGTGTTTAGCTATTGAAATACACTCAAAACTAACAATTTTGTTAATTATGAATAAGAAAACTAAGTTTGATTTGATTAATCCAGCTGATATTGGATTATTATTTTTCAAGCTGATGTAATCTGAATTACAGTAGATTTCTAACAGCGGAGAAAAATACAATTGTTGCATTTTTTTTAATTGAGTTACTGAAATGTTTCCATACTCCATTGTCAAAATCAAAGGCTGTTTATTCTTTTGGATTACCACATTCTATTATTATTAGGTTACGATAATAACTTTCTCATTTACGCATACGCATGACTGATTTTTACAGGTAAATTCACAGGTAAACAAATTTCAGCAAATTTTGTTATTAAAAAGTGAAAAATTCCTGTATGTGTAATATTATGTGTCAGTTTTGAAGCCAGTGTATAATATTTGTCAACTTAAAATGTATCCACTTCTGATCATTTTTAACATTTGGAATTCGATTTCCTTGTCGTGCGGATAACGCCGCTTATCCGCACGACGGTCGTGCCGATAAGCGGTGTTATCCGCACGACCGTCGTGCGGATAGCCAGTGTCTATGTAAAGTTAAGAACACTTGTTAAAATTTTATTTTTAGCTCGCCTGCACGAAGTGCATAGAGCTATTGTAGTCACCTCGGTCGTCTCCGTTTACGTGTACGTTTACGTGTACGTCCGCGTCACACTTTCGGTTAAAGTTTTTTATAAGTCTATATCTCTTGACCATGTTGATGGATCAAGTTGATACTTTGCATGTTGCTAGATATTGGTCTGAAGTTTTACGCAGTACCATCATGACCCACCCTGGGTGACCTTGAGGTCAAGGCAAGGTCACGGTCTTAGAAATTTTGTGTTTTTAAAAGTTTTTGGTTAAAGTTTTTGTAAGTCTATATCTCTTAACCATATTGATGGATTGAGTTGATACTTTGCATGTTGCTAGATATTGGTCTGAAGTTTTACGCAGTACCATCATGACCCACCCTGGGTGACCATGAGGTCAAGGTCACGGACTTAGAAATTTTGTGTTTTTAAAAGTTTTTGGTTAAAGTTTTTGTAAGTCTATATCTCTTGACCATATTGATGGATTGAGTTGATACTTTGCATGTTGCTAGATATTGGACTTAAGTTTTATGCAGTACCATCATGACCCACTCTCGGTGACCTTGAGGTCAAGGTCACAGACTTAGAAATTTTGTGTTTAAGTTTTTGATTTAAGTTTTTGTAAGTCTATATCTCTTGACCATGTTGATTGATCAAGTTGATACTTTGCATGTTGCTAGATATTGGTCTGAAGTTCTATGCAGTACCATCATGACCTACCCTGGGTGACCTTGAGGTCAAGGTCACAGACTTCGAAATTTTGTGTTAAATTTTTTGGTTAAAGTCTAAATCTCTTGAACATGTTGATGGATAAAGTTGATACTTGCATGTTGATAGATATTGGTCTCAGGTTTTATGCTGTACATCACAACTCACCTGGATGACCTTGAGGTCAGGCTCACTGACTTGGAAGTTTTGTGTTTAAGTTTTGGTTAATGCTTTTATAAGTCTATATCTCTTGAACATGTAGATTGATCAAGTTGATACTTAGCATTGGTCTGAAGTTTTATGTTGTACCATCATGACCCACCTGAGTGACCTTGAGGTCAAGGTCATGGGTCATAGATTTTAACAGATGTAGTGGCAAAGCACAAGTCAGGCGAGCTACGCTGTCCTGCGACAGCTCTTATTCATTATTTCCAAACAAACAATTCATTGATTCTGCAATTAAAAGCTAAAGAGCATCCTAAAATGTTACGCAACTTACGATCTTTGTTAAACGTACCCCTCCCACTATGCTTGTATTATAAACAGTGTGATGGCTCTGCATCTAGTTGCAATAGTTTATATAAAAATAGATCAATTTCAGATATCACCTCATTCAAGCAAAACACTGTTTTTACAACAGGAAGCAGCTTCCTAAATATTTTATGTCATTTGAAATGTAGATTTTTGTCTTTTCTTGACATTGCATAAAATAGATTTAACAAGTGTTAGCTTTTAGAAAAAACTTGATAACATAGACCTGTAGCGGGACCTGTAGGGATAACTTTTCAAGTATCACTTTATACAATGTTATAGCAAATGAGCTGAGATACCTTCACATCAAGAGGCAAATCATTTATTAATGAAACACATGATTTTTGTTTTTAATTTTAACTTTATCTTTCATCCTCAATTAGGATACCCAATTCAAAAACGTGAAGTACCCAATTGGAAATTTTAAAAATTATATTTTTACCCAGTGGAATCCGAAATACCCAATTAAGCCAAAAAAGAGGTGGGTAAATACCCATTGACCCTCAATCCTTATCTGGAGCACTGATTGATTAGGGCAGGTAGGCAAGGAACTCTTTTTTGAAGACAAATCATTATCCATCACCTTTCCCTCTATTTTTATAGCCCCGCTTTGGAAAAGTGGGGCTCTACTGGATTCACCCTGTCCCGTGATTCCGTCTTTCCGTGATTCCGTCTTTCCGTGATTCCGTGAATCCGTGAATATTTGGTTTCCACTCAATATTTTGACAACGAATTGACAGAATCTGACCAAATTTTGTATGCACATCAACATTGACAACATCTTCCTTGGGATTGTTGCCTGTCATTTTTTGCAAAATTTTGACGGAGTTATGGCCCTTGATTGACGTCAGAATTTCGTTTCCGCTTAATATCTCGAGAACAAATTGACAGAATCTGACCAAATTTTGTATGCACATCAACATTGACAACATCTAGCTTGGGAGTGTTGCCCGTCATTTTTCGCAAAATTTTGACAGAGTAATGGCCCTTGATTGACGTCATAATTTTGTTTCCGCTTAATATCTTGAGAACCGATGGACAGAATCTGACCAAATTTTGTATGCACATTAACATTGACAAGATCTAGCTTGGGATTGTTGCCTGTCATTTTTCGCATCATTCTGATGGAGTTACGGCCCTTGATTGACATCAGAATTTCGTTTCCGCTCAATATCTCGAGAACAAATTGACAGAATCTGACCAAATTTTGTATTCACATCAACATTGACAACATCTAGCTTGGGATTGTTGCCCGTCATTTTTCGCAAAATTTTGACAGAGTTATGGCCCTTGATTGACGTCATAATTTTGTTTCCGCTTAATATCTTGAGAACCGATGGACAGAATCTGACCAAATTTTGTATGCACATTAACATTGACAAGATCTAGCTTGGGATTGTTGCCTGTCATTTTTCGCATCATTCTGATGGAGTTACGGCCCTTGATTATAGCCCCGCTTTGAAAAAGTGGGGCTATACTGGATTCACCCTGTCCTTCCGTGGTTCCGTGATTCCGTGGTTCCGTCATTCCGTGATTCCGTGATTCCGTTAGCATTTCGTTTCCGCTCAATATCTTGAGAACGAATTGGCAGAATCTGACCAAATTTTGTATGCACATCAACATTGACAAGATCTAGCTTGGGATTGTTACCCGTCATTTCTCGCAAAATTTTGACGGAGTTACGGCCCTTGATTGACATCAGAATTTCGTTTCCGCTCAAAATCTTGAGAACGAATTGACAGAATCCAACCAAATTTTGTATGCACATCATCATTGACAAGATCTAGCTTGGGATTGTTACCCATCTTTTTCGCAAAATTTTGACGGAGTTACGGCCCTTGATTGACGTCAGAATTTCCTTTCAGCTCAATAGCTTGAGAAGGAATTGACAGAATCCAACCAAATTTTGTATGCACATCAACATTGACAAGATCTAGCTTGGTATCGTTACCTGTCATTGTTCGCAAAATTTTGACAGAGTTACGGCCCTTGATTGATGTCAAAATTTCCTTTCCGCTCAATATCTTGAGAAAGAATTCACAGAATCCGACCAAATTTTGTATGCACATCAACATTGACAAGATCTAGCTTGGGATTGTTACCAGTTGTTTTTCGCAAAATTTTGACGGAGTTACGGCCCATGATTAACGTCAGAATTTCATTTCCGCTCAATATGTTGAGAACGAATTCACAGAATCCAACCAAATTTTGTATGCACATCAACATTGATTAGATCTAGCTTGGGATTGTTACCCATCATTTTTTGCAAAATTTTCACGGAGTAACGGCCCTTGATTGACGTCAGAATTTCATTTCCGCTCAATATCTTGAGAACGAATTGACAGAATCCGACCAAATTTTGTATGCACATCAACATTGACAAGATCTAGCTTGGGATTGTAACCTGTCATTTTTCGCACAATTTTGACAGAGTAACGGCCCTTGATTGACGTCAGAATTTCGTTTCCGCTCACTATCTTGAGAACAAATTGACAGAATCTGACCAAATTTTGTATGCACATCAACATCGACAAGATCTAGCTTGGGATTGTTACCCGTCATTTTTCGCAAAATTTTGACGGAGTTACGGCCCTTGATTGACTTCAGAATTTCGTTTCCGCTCAATATCTTGGGAACTAATTGACAGAATCCGTCCAAATTTTGTATGCACATCATCATTGACAAGATCTAGCCTGGGATTGTTACCCGTCATTTTTCGCAAAATTTTGACGGAGTTATGGCCCTTTATTGAGGTCAGAATTTCGTTTGAGCTCAATATCATGAGAACAAATTGACATAATCAGACCAAATTTTGTATGCGCATCAATATTGACGAGATCTAGTTGTGATAGTTACCCGTCATTGTTTTTTTCACCCTGCAAAACGCTGAGAAGCGGGGCTATAGTCAGATTCTCTGACAATTCTAGTTGACATCAGAATTTCGTTTCCGCTCAATATCTCGAGAACAAATTGACAGAATCTGACCAAAATTTATATGCACATCAACATTGTTAAGATCTAGCTTGTGATTGTTGCCCGTCATTTTTCACAAAATTTTGACAGAGTTATGGCCCTTGATTGACGTCAGAATTTTGTTTCCGCTCAATATCTTGAGAGCGGATTGACAGAATCTGACCAAATTTTGTATGCACATTAACATTGACAGGATCTAGCTTGTGATTGTTGCCTGTCATTTTTCACATCATTTTGACGGAGTTACGGCCCTTGATTGACGTCAATATTTTGTTTCCGCTCAATATCTCGAGAACAAATTGACAGAATCTGACCAATATTTATATGCACATCAACATTGTTAAGATCTAGCTTGGGATTGTTGCCTGTCATTTTTCGCAAAATTTTGACGCAGTTATGGCCCTTGATTGATGTCAGAATTTTGTTTCCAGTCAATATCTCGAGAACAAATTGATAGAATCTGACCAAATTTAATATGCACATCAACATTGACATGATCTAGCTTGGGATTGTTGCCCGTCATTTTTTCCACAAAATTTTGACCGAGTAACAGCCCTTGATTGACGTCAGAATATAGTTTCCACTCAATACAGTGGTGTTATGGCTAAAAACCCACTTTTGCACAGTTCGCGCTGATCACTTGTGATTTTTCGCGGCAAAACCACCGCGAAATTTCACCGGCCAAGGGAAAATTTAAACGTTTAATCGGTTAATTTTTTCGCCGCGAAAATCCGATTTTCGCGGTGAAATTCCGCCGTGTTTCGCGGCGAAATTCGTTTTTTTAACGTTTACAACAGGTAAGTTAAAATATCCTATTTCGCCGCGAAACACGGCGAAATACCTGTAAATGTTAACATAAAATTATTTATTTTTAATTTAATGATCACACTATGATTCAGCTGTTCCTAGTATAGATCGTGATTTACGGGCACATTAATAGTATTTACGATTATACATGTATAGAAATGAAAAACGTGCATAATGCGACTTTTCCATTCGTATTACATGGTACGATAGCAAAACCACGTATAGACGAAAATATTTATATCGTACTGAGCCTGCTCGTTGAATATAACTTTGTTTGTTTGTTTTAAAGATGCTTTACGTCCCAATCAACAGCAGTGGTCATGTCGGGACGCTGCCTACATTTTATGGGACGTCATGATATTCGAAATATAACCATCTCTCTAAGCCAATACTGCTTATATGTATTGGTAGTTTGACTTGATACCATTTTTCCTACGCAGGCACAGACCTGAGCAGTAAACCAGTTATCAGATGATCAGTACTTAGCGTATAAGCTTTGTCTGGAGGCACAAACAGCCCATATATTTCTTTAGGTCCCAATGGGCAGGGGCCATTTAACTTTGTTCCGTGTTTTGTAGCACAAACATTGTCTAAAGGGTATTGCTCAATAAACAGTTAGATTCCTTGCTTTCATTTTTGAACATTTTCCTCAACTGCTTCACTTCATAGCGTTTAAGGTGTGAACTACGATAACTTAATTTGAGCTCAACCTTGTAAAAACGACAAAACAAAAAGAGACATATATTGACATTTGGGCTTGCTGGTTACCCCACTGATCACCCTCTATGAATGCGATGTCAAGGCTAATAGCAATCATATCGATTTATACATTGTACTTTCCTTGTAGAAGTACCACTAGCGAAAATCATCCTGAGTTCAGTTTAACAGCCAACAATGTTTGAGTCCCATGGCGACAACACTTTCAGGGTAATACATGTATACCGGTTTTGCTCAAGTACGAAACCCAACGAATATAGGAATCGAACACAAGACATTTTGATTCCTGTCAATTCCTACAATCCACCACTAGGCTTCTGCGCTCAACTCTATTCACCATCGATTTATGCTGCATGCGGTGCGTACTCGTGGCACTTACTGTATATGTGTTCCAAAATTAACTGAAAACTTCATATGACCCATTTTTTTACACAAAATTAGTGTACAAGTATGAACTACAATACTTTGTTTTAAACACAGTATTCTCCCTTTTTCTAGTGTATTGTGCCTTGTATACAGTGAAGTTTTGACAATCGACATGCATGTACGTGTTCCAAGCCATCCGTACATGTAGATTTTGGAAGGCACACACCACGCTGTTTAACTCAAAACGGTTAGCAAAAGAACCTTGTCAATTATTGACAATTTCGACACAGTTTTATACATGTACGTTGCTGTATTGCTCGTATTTGACCGAATATCGTATCGACCCGGTGAAGGTCGTAGGCGACCAAATGTCGTTTCGACTAAATTGATTTCAACGAAACGGCGTGCTCTTGACGTAATCGATAATTCACTGATGCTTTTAGCAGTGTCATAACCACAGGCGATTAAATGTCTAAAGAAGAGCTGAAGCCGATTGCTTCATCACGTTGAATCCAAAGACTTGTATAAATCTGTGGGTTGGGATCGCGGTGGCATAGTTGTAGTGCATCAGACTCCGAATCGAGAGATCCTGAGTTCGATCCGCACTGGCAACACCGTGTTGTATCCTTGAGCAAGGCACATTAACTACCCACAGAACTACTTAATACCCAAGAAACGGCAGCTTCGTCCAGACATGACTGAAAAATTGGTGACTGGGACTTTCAGCCACAATACAAACAAACAAATCTGTGGACAATCTTCCCATGAAAATTCCTTACGCCGCTATAAGCTTTTATTTTGTCAATTAAACTAGATAATAGGATCTAATAATATCGAGTAAGTCTGATTTATCTCAAAAAGAAGCATAAAAATAAACACAAAGCCGATAATCAGGGTCTCAGAAATTTCAAAGCAGTTAAGACACAAATAAAACAGTAACTTAAACGATTATTATACAAAATTGAAAAGAAAACAAAATATTTCTACGACTTGAAAAGAAATAAATGCATACAAATTAAAATGAAATTTAAACAATAACACTTTTGTGACTGTCGGGGGGACTAAAACGATAATCATATAAAATTGAAACGAAAACATAATATTGATACGACTTGAAATGAAATAAAACTTCCAAATTAAAATTAAATTTAAACAAAAACAATCTTTTTCGCCGCGAAACACCGCGAAACACCGCGAAACACCGGTCAATTGATTTTATGCGTAATGACAGGTATACTTTTTTCGCCGTGTTTCGCCGCGAAATCCGATATTTCGCGGCGGAATTTCGCGGCGAAATTCCGCGCTGACTTTTATTTTTCACACAATTTCGCCGCGAAATTTTACAATTAGCCGTTAACAAATTAGCCGTTAAAACGGCTAATTTGGGTTTTTAGCCATAACACCACTGTATATTGAGAATGAATTGACAGAATCTGACCAAATTTTGTATGCACATCAACATTGACAAGATCTAGCTTGGGATTGTTGCCTGTTTTTTTTTTGCAAAATCTTAACAGAGTTTTGGCCCTTGATTGATGTCAGAACTCCTTGAGAACAAATTGTCAGAATCTGACCAATCTTTTTATGTGCATCAACATTAACAAGATCTAACTTGGGATTGTTGCCTGTCATTGTTTGTCTCACCCTGGCACAAATCTCAGAAGCGGGGCTATAGTCAGATCCTCTGACAATTGTAGTTCTCATTTGGTGGAGGTGGTAACCTCGGTCATTTCCGTTATGAGTTTACCATTTTAGAGGCAAATAGAATTGTACTGTGGCCCAAAAATTACATTTTTTTATCTTACTAAATTTTATGCACAAATCTAAATGAATATGCAATATTTTGATGGCATTTTTCACTTTTTATTTCATATTTTGAGCTCCTAATTTAGTAAGGGCATAGCGATAAACACCCCGTAATTTGCCTCGACCGAATGAACAAACTTGCCCTATATCTCGAGTTCGTGAATATTCCAAGTTCAAGGGGTCATTATTCACGAGCCTCTTTAACACATGTCTGCTTGTGCAATCATTGGAGATGCCAAAATGTTTCCAAGGGCTGAGGCTATCCGAATGATGGTCATGCTGATAGCGCCACATTTCGTCACGACAGTCGTGTCTATAAGTGGAGTTATTGGCAGGACAGTGGTGCGGAAAGCCTGTACAGTAGGTATGGACTATTGGCACAACAGCAATATGGGAATTTCTAATAAGTTTACATATGCAGATATTGTATTTTAGTATCAGTTTTGATTCTGGCTATCAGCATGACAGTAATGCCATAATACTAAAGGTGTTAACTATGTTAAATACATAAGTGCCTGCCTTGCTGGCAACTATATGAACCGTGGGATGAGAAAACCAACATTTTGCATATACAAAAACAAAGATGCATATCAGCTTTGCAGTAACTGCGAAGCTAATCAACACCTTTGTTTTCGCTACACGGATAGTACAATTCCTCTTCTTTCTAAATCCGAAATTTCAGTCTTCTAGCCTTCTTCTGTGACTGTACAGGTCAGTTTGCGTCAGACCTGATCAGAAACCCTGAAGACCGGTTTTATCATGTCGTGGCTCATATAATGCAGACCCTTAGACTTCTCGTCTCTGTGTGCGTTATGCACAAACAGGAGTATGTCTGCAAACAGGAGTTTCTCCTGACAAGTTTTGTCTAGTCTGCTCTGCTCCTGAGAATGTTAGGTATAAAATGAGTAACATTCCTTTACAATATCAATATGAGCCTTCCCATGAGAAAACCAACAATTTGGGTTTCCAACTTGGTCAGACATTGACTGGCCTGTACAGTCACAGACGAAAGTAGAAGCTGCAAAGTTTGGATATAATTAGAAGAGGATTTGTACTATCTGTATTGCCAAAACACTGGCGCTGATCAGCTGTGCAGTTACTGCACAGCTGATCAGTGCCTTTGTTTTCGCATATGCAGATTGTTTGTTTTCTGATGCGGCAGCTCAATTATAAGAATCTTGCATGACTTTCAGGAAGAGATAAACAAACCTGTTCCGAGAGTCAATTTGGCATCAGGATGCCAATTGCATGTTACCCGAGGTTTGTTTATTTGTACCTTACACCATGTATGATCTGGGAAGCCAAAATACAGAGAGTTTTGTTTTCCTATTTGACATTTTGTTTGGTCTGGTTTTGAGCCCTGCACCTTGCATATGTAAGACAAGCCAAGATTCTGCTTGTAGAATGTAGATGTGAGCTGGGTTTTTTTTCTCAAGGGGTTTTCTCAGTTTTGCCCCAACAACTGCAGTCTTCGCGAAATCTTTTTTCAGCTGCAGGACAGCTGTCTGGCAGACTGCAAGGTTTTGCTGGACGTTATCATTAAAAATGTGGTAATTTTTGCCAGACATATGTCTGACAAAATAAATATTTTGTCTGTCAGAATGAAATTTTGCTGGTTTTGACCGACAGACCGGCACTTTTCGTGAAGACTGCAACTGATTGTCCTGTTTTATATTATCTGAAGTCAGAATGTGAGGTAATTTCTTCCGTCCTTTCAGACACCATCTGGTAAATCCATGCCTGGGGTTGTGTATGTATCCAGACTTCCATGGGGGTTTGAAGAAGAACCAATGAGGTCTTTCTTTTCTCAGTTTGGCACCATTGAAAAACTCAGAGTTTCAAGAAGTAAAAAGGTTTGTAATATCTGTTTATTTTATTTGTAATATCTGCTGCATATCAAGATATTCTATGTAAATAAATACAAACATTTAACGCCATCACACTTTTATTGTCCCCCGCCTTTTTGAAGAAATCAACCTGTACTGTCACGGAAGGAAGCTAGAGGCTTGAAATTTTGGCTATAAGTGAAAGAGGAATTTTACTATCTGAGTAGTGAGAACAAAGGCGCTGCTGATCTGCGCCTTTGTTTTCGCATATACAAAAAATTGTTTTTCTCGTGATGCGGCTCATTTTAAAATTAGTGAACCCACTTTTATATTTCCACTTTTATCAATTATGATGTGTATATTTATGTCCCCCCTCCAAAGGGGTGGGGGGACATATTGTTTTTGGTGTGGATCCCGTCGACGGCGGTGTCGGCGTAGCTTTTTGTCTGCACGATATCTCCTGAACCACTGGATCGATTTAGATCAAACTGGCACAGAAACTTCATTGGGACAGCCGAATAGAGTGATTAGATTTCGGTGACCTTGACCTAATTTTCAAGGTCACAAAGGTCAATTAACTGTTAGAAAATCCAGGTGTCTCCATTCGTTTCGGCTCTCTAACTTGAGTAGTTTTTGACCGATTTTCTTCAAACTTTGCATATTAGTTGATATTGGCAAGCAGTGGTTTGGGATTGTAGATGGGTAAATTTCGTCAAAAGACCTTATAGTTATGGCCCTTGATTGAGGTTAAAAATTGCATTTTGTTCGTTTCCGCTCTCTAACTTGAGTAGTTTTTGACCGATTTTCTTCAGACTTTGCATATGAGTTGTTACCGACAAGGAGTGGTTTGGGATTGTAGATGGGTAAATTTCGTCAAACGACCTTAGAGTTATGGCCCTTGATTGAGGTTAAAAATTGCATTTTGTTCGTTTCCCCTCTCTAACTAGTAGTTTTTGACCGATTAATTTCTTCAAACTTTGCATATGAGTTGATACCAACAAGGAGTGGTTTTGGATTGTAGATGGGTAAATTTCGTCAAACGACCTTAGAGTTATGGCCCTTGATTGAGGTTAAAAATTGCATTTTTTTTCGTTTCGGCTCTCTAACTTTAGTAGTTTTTGACTGATTTTCTTTAAACTTTGCATATGATTTGATACCGACAAGGAGTGGTTTGGGATTGTTGATGGGTAAATTTCGTCAAACGACCTTAGAGTTATGCCCCTTTTTAAAAATTGCGTTTTTAGCTCGCCTGCACGAAGTGCATAGAGCTATTGTAGTCACCTCGGTCGTCTCCGTTTACGTTTACGTGTACGTATACGTTTACGTGTACGTCCGCGTCACACTTTCGGTTAAAGTTTTTTATAAGTCTATATCTCTTGACCATGTTGATGGATCAAGTTGATACTTTGCATGTTGCTAGATATTGGTCTGAAGTTTTACGCAGTACCATCATGACCCACCCTGGGTGACCTTGAGGTCAAGGTCACAGACTTAGAAGTTTTGTGTTTTTAAAAGTTTTTGGTTAAAGTTTTTGTAAGTCTATATCTCTTGACCATATTGATGGATTGAGTTGATACTTTGCATGTTGCTAGATATTGGTCTGAAGTTTTACGCAGTACCATCATGACCCACCCTGGGTGACCATGAGGTCAAGGTCACGGACTTAGAAATTTTGTGTTTAAGTTTTTGGTTAAAGTTTTTGTAAGTCTATATCTCTTGACCATGTTGATTGATCGAGTTGATACTTTGCATGTTGGTAGATATTGGTCTGAAGTTCTATGCAGTACCATCATGACCTACCCTGGGTGACCTTGAGGTCAAGGTCACAGACTTCGAAATTTTGTGTTAAATTTTTTGGTTAAAGTCTAAATCTCTTAACATGTTGATGGATAAAGTTGATACTTGCATGTTGATAGATATTGGTCTCAGGTTTTATGCTGTACATGTACATCACAACTCACCTGGATGACCTTGAGGTCAGGCTCACTGACTTGGAAGTTTTGTGTTTAAGTTTTGGTTAATGTTTTTATAAGTCTATATCTCTTGAACATGTAGATTGATCAAGTTGATACTTTGCATTGGTCTGAAGTTTTATGTTGTACCATCATGACCCACCTGAGTGACCTTGAGGTCAATGTCATGGGTCATAGATTTTAACAGATGTAGTGGCAAAGCAAAAGTCAGGCGAGCTACGCTGTCCTGCGACAGCTCTTATGTTGGTTTCCGCTCTCTAACTTGAGTAATTTTTGACTGATTTTCTTCAAACTTTGCATATGAGTTGATACCGACAAGGAGTGGTTTGGGATTGTAGATGGGTAAATTTCGTCAAACGACCTCAGAGTTATGGCACTTGATTGATGTTAAAAATTGCATTTTGTTCGTTTCCGCTCTCTAACTTGAGTAGTTTTTGACTGATTTTCTTCAAACTTTGCATATGAGTTGATACCGGCAAGGAGTGGTTCGGGATTGTAGATGGGTAAATTTCGTCAAATGACCTTAGAGTTATGGCCCTTGATTGAGGTTAAAAATTGCATTTTTTCGTTTCGGCTCTCTAACTTGAGTAGTTTTTTTACCAATTTTCTTCAAACTTTGCATATTGGTTGATACCGGCAAGGACTGGTTTTGGATTGTAGGTGGGTAAATTTGGTGAAATGACCTTACAGTTATGGCCTTGATTTATGTTCAAAATTGCATTTTTGTAAAAATTTAGGGTTGGGGCCGAGAGGGGGGACATATGTTTTCCTCTGAAAACTCCTTCTAGTTGATACTAAATTGATGGAATTTGCACAAAAACCAAAATTGTTTATTTTCTCATGTGAAGGCTCAAATATGTTTCAGACAGGGAATAGCCGGGGGTATGCCTACATCCAGTTCACACATGATGAGGTGGCCAAGATTGTTGCAGAAACGATGAACAACTACCTCATGTTTGAGAAACTCATAAAATGTAAGTCATTTAAAGCTATATTGGGAAATAAAATGTCTACACTGAAGGTTTTGGACCTGACTAAAATTAAAATAGAACAGGACTTGAGGCAATCAAGTTAAAATCCTCTAAAGCCTAACTTGAATTGGGCTGTGCAACTGCTGAAGATGGCTATAGACCAGAAATTTTAGATTAGAAGGTAGACAAGTAACACTGTATATGTAGTGAAGTAAGTGAAACAAAGGCACTGATCAGCTGTTGTTTAATCAGATGTTTAATACTAGTGTGGGTTGTTGGTCATCACTTAAATTTTACATCAGGATAACGTCTGTGTAATATATAACCCCTTATACCTCATTTTAAACAGTAAAATCTGGGGTGTACAGGGGTATTCCTATTATTTTTATCCAAAACATAGATTGTGGATACTTGTAAGAACCACCTTGCAAGAATCGCCTTGGTGAGGCGGTTCTAACATGTACACACAATCTATATTTGAGCAAAAATATTAAAAACAGTCAATTTTTTCAATTGAAAATTTTCAGTTTTTACAACTTAAAAAAAAATTTGTTAACTTACACAGGCATGTTTTTGTAATGTTTTCCCTTTTTATGCATTTGTAGGTAAACATTTATCAACAGTTCATCCAGACACTTTCAAAAATGCAGACAAGAAGTTTCGCCCCTATTCTATGCAGGAAAAAGCTGTTAAAAGGCACAATCTTCCAAAAACTACTGCAGGGCAGAAAAGAAACCTCACAGCGGCCCAGAAGAAATTGAAAAAGAAGCAAAGTAAATTGGCAGAGCTTGGAATTGAGTATGAGCTCGACATATCGGTATGTTGGCAACAAAAAAATATTTTTTGTTTGATTCAGCTTAACGTCCCTTTCAAGATTATTTCAGCTCATATGAGACGGACCAATTAGTTGGGACAAAAACGAGAGAACCCTGAGAATAAAACCGGGCACACCCGCAAGCAGAACTTGGTTTGTCTCACATGTGCCCCGACTGGGGCTCGAACCCACATCAGACACAACGATGAGATGATCAAAAGGTTAAGTGCAGTTATGAAATATATCAGCACTCTTAACCACTCGGCCATGGGGCTGCCCAAAACAAATATTGTAATAATGAGCCGCTGCATGGGAAAACCAACAACCTGCTTAGGCAAAAACAAAGGCGCAGATCAGCTTCGCAGTTACTGCAAAGCTGATCTGCGCCTTTGTTTTCGCTACATGGATAGTACTATCCTTCTTCTTCTTAAATCCGAAATCTCAAGCTTCTAGTCTTTTTATGTGACAGTACAGCCCAGTTTGTGTCAGACCTGGTTGGAAACCCAAAGTGTTGGTTTTCTCATGCACAGGCTCAATTAATGAGCAGCTGTTTAATTGTCCCATGTCTTATACCAGAAAAGAAGGTAAAATGCAAATGCAAGAACTCTGCAGAGATTCATATTGCACACGCATTCTGCAAAATATAGGTTAAGGTCACTGCTATGTAGGTTAAGGTGATTTGGCATGGTGCAAAAAAGTATCGTGGGCATAGTTGCGTAGTGGTAGAGCATTGCTCAGAATCGAGAGGTCCTGGGTTCGATCCCCATGGTGGCACTGTGTTGTGTCCTTGAGCAAGATTCATTAACTACCCAGAGTAGTGACTAATATCCAAGAAGGGGTGGCTCGAACCCTAAATGATGAAATTTTGTTGACTAGGGCTAGCCAAGGACAAATGCTTATAGCTATCACTGCAGCAGAGAAACACTCATTATTCTAGACACAACCTTATGGCAATGCAAGATAAAGGTTGCACAAGTCAGTGACTGTGAAATATAGGTCAAGGTCAACAGGATGGTGACCTTGACCTATATTTTGCAGCCACCATCCCGGTCAACCAGTTAGTATGCTTGCTTGAGCAGTATGTCAAGAACAGTTACCATACTTAAGGAATGAAATTCAGATTTTAGCTTTCACTGGATGATGAAAAACATTAGGCTGTTTTAATGTCTGTGAAGCCCGAAGGGCTTCTCGGAGACATTAAAACAGCCTAATGTTTTTCATCATCCAGTGAAAGCTAAAATCTGAATTTCAATACTTATATTTACATTTTATATTATCAATCAAGTATCAGATTTTTAATTGCGCATATCACTGCTCATTTTCATGTTATTTGACATTAAATTCGACTTAACGTAATTTTGGAACAGCCAAAACGTCAAATTTTCGCGCCTAGCGTCATGGCGATACGCGACCAACGTCACAACAACAAGAGTAAACAAACAACGTCACTGGATGGGTTTTGACGTCGCCCCGCCTATAGGCGTGGCCTTCGTAGACCACGTGACTTAATGTTTTTCATTGGGAAATGAAGAACATCAAGAAAGATACTTTCATCTAGGGCGATTGCAATAAAAATGTAAATATATGGTCTTACAGTCAGAACTCAGTGTAAAAGAAAAGAGGTATTTTGAGTACTTAGCAGATACATGAGCCTCTTCATGAGAAAACCGGAGTTTTGCCTCTGCAAAAAAAAGGTGCAGATCAGCTTCACAGTAACTGCAAAGCTGATCAGCGCCTTGGTTTTCACTACACAAATATAACAATTCCTTTTCTACTTAAATCCGAAATTTCAAGCTTCTAGCTGTCTTCTGTGGCTGTACAGGCTGGTTTGTGTCGGACCTGGTTGGAAACACCGAAGACAGTTTTTCTGGCGTTGTGGCTCACATAACAGATTCAGATGTGATTAAAACATTGTTGATGTGGGGATAGTTATCTATATTTCTTAAAAATTAGGATATGGGTTCACACGTCAACCTAATTTGCTTCCACAAACTAAATTTTAATTTTCTAGGGATCAGAACCAGGCCAGAAGAAGCAGACAGAAGAAGTGATAAAAGTGAAAGAGGAGATATTTTCTGATAACGAGGCTTCAGTGAGCAGCAGTAAAACTGAAAAGCAGAAAAGAAAACGAAAATCGGAAAGTGGTGCTGATTCAGATTCAAAAGTTGCTAGTCCAAGTAAAGCTAGGAAAACTGACTCGGAGGGTGAAAAGACTGATGTGATAGAGATAAGAACTGATGAAGAAACAGTAAGAAAGAAGAGGAAAGTTACAGCTAAACGTGGCAAACAGAAATCTGTAAAGTCATAGAAAATAAATGTTTCTAGAATTGGTTAAGAGTTCTAAACACAGCCTCAGCCTAGGCCCCAAGGTTATAAAACTTTTTTCATGCTCAACTCAGCTGAGACTAATATTTATCCTGCTAATAAATGTTAAAATGCCAACAATCATTGGCATTTTAACATTTATTATGAGGATAAATTACAGGCTTTGATGATTTACCCCTGAAGTTACATTTTTAGGGCTATTTCAGTATTCATGAGCAGTTTAAATTTCATGCTCAGCTAAGTTTAGCATGAACAAAATATAAAATAGGGCCAGGAAAGCCTGTTACCTAGATCCCGAACCAGGTCAGATTCGAAATTGCTTTGCAGCCACAGAAAACGGTCTGAAGCTTTTTCCTTTGCTCACCAAGGAGGTTCTTATGTGTACATGTACCTACAATCAATGTTTTGAGCAAAATTACTGAAAATATCAAAATTTTCCAAGGGAAATTTATCAATTTTTACTGCTCAAGAAAATATGTTTATCATACGACGTCACTGTTTTCCAGTGGATAAAGTTCTTCATGTAATAAAAGTGTTATGACCGCACTTGTATTAACACTTTTGCAGGAATATGTTACGTCTTTGACGACATCCTTAACAACAATGTCAATTTTCATTGGAAATATGTCCACTTTAAAGGCGATAAAATCGTATTTGAGAAGTCATATGATAAAACGAACCTTACACTTGTGGTCTTTTCATATGAAAGTTATTAAACTCGCCGAAGGCTCGTTTAATAGATTTCATATGAAATGACCACTCATGTAAGATCCTCTATATATTGCATGGGCATGTTTTCGTATGTACTGAGGACAGGAATCAACAAACAAGCAAGAACACAGATTGCAAGAACAACTTTGTACTTTTCATTCTAAAATTATTTTAATATCCAAAGACATATAAAACAAAAAAGAAATAGGTAGACGGAAAACATCATTATCAAGATTGTTATAATAATAAAATGTGTAGAAAATAAAATGAAAAAAATTATATTTAAAAAAAAAAAAAATCTTTTAATAATGGAATTAATTTTAGTGTAAACAGTGATATTTGGTCCTTTGTATCACAGATTCTAACAAAGAATGTTAAGGGTAAAATTGGCCCGAGGCACGGATAACTTCCGGTGCTGATCAGTCTCCAGTGAGCTACGACTGGTACAATAGCTTAAAGTATCTACTGATCAAGACTAATCAGACTGGTTTGTGAGACTCCATAGGGGCCCCATGTGACTTTGTGATTGTATGGCTGAGCAGCTTAATTTTAGATTGTAGGCAAGCTTTCTTGTATGTTCATAGCATTAACTCATTGCATCGTAGTCTTTCAATTTATAGGTAAATTGTCACTCAGAATACATTAGCTTGTGATAAGAGCTAAAATGTCCCTCCAAAGTCTCAAAACTAAAAAACTCATAATATCTTCTTCAGTCTACTAGAGGCCTCTTCAGGCTTCCCTCATCTATCCTCTTCACGACTTCGGTAGGGAAGAATCCCCAGGATTTACGTCCAAACATGGCTTTCTTCCAACCAAAGGCCCACGTATTGTCTGTTGAGATGAGCTTAGACTTCACTTCGTCACCTAGAAAGTAGAAATAATTATTATGACTGAAGGGAAATTTATTACCTTTCCATCATATAAAGAGTAAGGCTATATATAAGTTTGATACAAAATGACATCTGATGCGAAATTCTTTATTTGCTCTTAATTACAAAAAAAAAAAAAAAAAAAAAAAAAAAAAAAAAAAAAACACCCATGCAATATTCAGAGATTTTTTACAGCTTTCAAATGGAAATTTTTCATTTGATTTTTTTTTATTTTTCATAATTTTGCTAAAAACATAGACTGTGGGAATTATCTAAAACCACCTTTGTTGAGATCCATAGCTGAACAGCCCAGCCTGTGTCAAATACCTGTTTACAATTAAGGCTTAATAGGTATATATATGAGCCACAATTAAGGCTTAATAGGTTTATATATGAACCAATTATCTGCATATGCCGCATTATGCGAAAACAAAGATTCAGATCAGCTGATTTGTGTCAGAACTGGATTGAAATCCAGATTGTTGGAGGGGGGGGGGGGGGGCATTTGAAGGCTCATATCAAAATTTTATTTTTACCTTTTGACAATTTGAGATCTCGCTGTGTTGCTGCCTTGTATTTCACCTCTGCCTTCATATAAATGTTGGCGAGCCAATTATCTGAAAGAGATAATAGATTCAAGCTATATCCTCATATTAAAGAAAAAATGGATCAAGTGTAAATAAATGACGTCACTTTTTAGCATTTTGATAAATTTTAAATTCACTTGAAAATGAACTAAGTTTTTAGACATTTTGTACATATTTGGGGATATTTACCAATACTTAATGCATATACTTTTTAGCTCGCCTGTACGAAAGTACAGGAAGAGCTATTGCAGTCACCCCGGCGTCGGCGTTGCTCAAAATGTTTAAGTTTTTGGTTAAAGTTTTTATAAGGCTATATCTCTTGAACATGTTGATGGATAAAGTTGATACTTTGCATGTTGGTAGATATTGGTCTGAAGTTTTATTCTGTACCATCATGACCCACCTAGGTGACTTCGAGGTCAAGGTCACGGACTTAGAAATTTTGTGTTAAAGTTTTTGGTTAAAGTTTTTGTAAGTCTATATCTCTTGAATATGTTGATGGATCGAGTTGATACTTTGCATATTGATACATATTGGTCTGAAGTTTTATGCTGTACCATCATGGACCACATGATTGAGTGACTTCGAGGTCAAGGTCATGGACTTAGAAATTTTGTGTTAAAGTTTTTGGTTAAAGTTTTTGTAAGTCTATATCTCTTGAATATATAGATGGATCAAGTTGATACTTTGCATATTGATAGATATTGGTCTGAAGTTTTATGCTGTACCATCACGACCCACCTGAGTGACCATGAGGTCAAGGTCACAGACTTAGAAATTTTGTGTTAAAGTTTTTGTAAGTTTGTATCTCTTGAATATATAGATGGATTAACCTGATACTTTGCATATTGATAGATATTGGTCTGAAGTTTTATGCTGTACCATACCCACCTAAGTGACCTTGAGGTCAAGGTCACAGACTTAGAAATTTTATGTTAAAAATATTTTGGGTTAAAGTTTTTAAAGTCTACATCTTTTGAATATGTTGATGGATCATGTTGGTATATACATGTACTGGTTTTAAGCTGTACCATCATGGCGAACCTGAGAGACCTTGAGGTCAAGGTCATGGGTTATAGATTTTAATAGATTTAGTGGCAAAGCATAAGTCAGGCGAGCTAAGCTGTCCTGCGACAGCTCTTATTCAAGTAACAACAGCTCGATCCTCTTGAATTTGTATCAAGTCAAAAATATGAAAATATCATTGTTATTTTCCAATGAAATTTTCACTTTTTACTGCTATAAAATCTCTGGATATTGCATGGGAAAGTTTTGAGCCACGCCATGAGAAAACCGCATTTTTGCCTGGGCGAAAACAATGGTGCTGATCAGATTCGCAGTTACTGGGAAGCTGAGCAGTGTCTTTGTTTTCACTATTTGGATAGTACAATTCCTCTTCTTCTTAAATCCGAAATTTCAAGCTTCTAGCCTGCTTCTGTGACTGTACAGGCCGGTTTGTGTCGGACCTGGTCGGAAACCCTGAAGACCAGTTTTCTTGCATTGCTGCTCTTTTTGTAATGAAGCTTCAACTTACTATCAATGGCAGCATTGTTATTCACGTTCCTCCCGACTTCATTGACGTAGTGGTACATTATCTCGTTCTCCACTCCTTTAACAATATATGTCCTGCAGTCAGGACAAAACTGCAGCTTCTGGGGCTGTGTGGGATATGAGTAGACGTCCGAAGCCTCTAGGTACAGTTGATGAGCCATTGCACCGGGCTTCATGCTCTCGATCACTTGGACCATTTCACTGAAAAATTATGAATGAAAATTAGTTGAAAAGTAGTTGATTGCTGTGAACATTGGATTGATTTGCACATTTTTCATGCTTTGTACATGTACTCTTTAATTTCATTGTCAAATGCAAAACCAAAGCAAAAACTTCCACATCATGAAATACAAGGAAATCTGCCTCATCAATCTTTGCTGGAAGAATTTTGGTTGCATCAGAGGCTTACATGTTGACGTATGGACTCTTTAAATGTGTTAACTAACATACCTAGAGACGTCTGATCCTTGTACAGTCTTCAGCAACTGATCTTTGCAAGTCTCTATCACACCTTTGAGCTGTCTTTCTACCATTATAGCCAGTTGGATAGAGTACTGAAATTATTCCAAAGAGAAGTTATTATATTGGGCTATTCAACAGATAAAGTTTGGCAATATACTTGATATTAATGGCTCATGACCCTTTCACCCTTCATGATGCACATTTAGCAGAAGCCAGAAAATGGCTTACCATAAACTGCAAAGCTGGGCATCTATGATGCAAAGCTGAGTTAACAGGGCAATAGTGCCCAACCGAGACAGAATGTTTAATTTAACTGTTTTTGTCTGATAGAAGACAAAATAAAGACATTTTCATTATATTAGACCAAATTTCGGCTTTAGAATGATTTGTTTTAAGATTTTAAGGGTTTGTGAAACTGGGGTATAAAGGAGTATGCTATTTTTCTTATTTTTGATTCGAATCATAGATTATGGTTACTCAATGTTTTGAGCAAAAACAAGAAGCTTTTCTAATGAAAATTGTCAGTTTTACAGCTCAAAAGATCTCTGTATATTACATGGGCGTGCTTTCATAATTCAAATTTTAAAGTATTCTAATTATGGAACAGGGTTCTTACTGTTTTGAGCTGGTCTCTGATGATCAATTCCCTGTCAATGAGCCGCTTTCTCTTAGCCTCCAGTGCAGGAATTGCTTGCTGCATATTTTCTCTCACTCTGGTGTAGTGAAAGTGGAATTTATCGTCAGTCTTCCGTGTCCTTTCGTCGAGTGGGATGCGACGATACTGTTTCATTTTCAACTCGCTCATTGCGATCTCTGACTCTTTCTTGTATATTTCCTGAAAATTCCATAGAAAATAGAAAATGAGAAAACCAGGGCCCAGTTGTTCAAAACTAACGACGTTGTTAGTTAACGTTTCGTTAAAATTTCACTCATTAATATTACAAATACACTGTTATTTTTTGTTGAAAAAATGTGAGAATCCTTTGCACTGCAAAACAAATACACTGTTATTTTTTGTTGAAAAAAATGTGAGAATCCTTTGCACTGCAAAGGATTCTCACATTTTTTCAACAAAAAATAAAAGTGTATTTGTTACTTTAGCTGATATTTGCTTAACAAATTCATGTCTTAACGATATCGTTAAGCTAACGATGCTTTGAACAACTGGGTCCAGAAGTTTAGATTTTCGACCAGGTGCAACACAAACTGTTCTGTACAGTCACAGAAGCTGGCTAGAACTTTGAAATTTCGGATTTAAGTAAAAGAGGGATTGTACTGTCTGTGGAGCGAAAACAAAGGTGCTGATCAGCTTCGCGATAACCGCAAAGCTGGTCTGTGCCTTTGTTTTCGCATATATGCAAATTGTTGGTTTTCTGATGTGTCAAACGTCATTTTTTTCATATAGTCTCATGCTAACAAGCCATAATTGTGCCTTATGGAAAAAAACATGAGAAAACAAAGACCTAGGGAACATTAACAATGCCTTGTCTACTACACAGACAGTACAACCCATTTTCTTCAAAAATACATTTTTTTTAAAAAGCCTTATGGTATGACTGTACATTTTGGCTAGGCCCAGTTTCTAACATTATTGAGATTTTATTAATTTTCTTATAATATTGAATATCGGTATTGGGCTTTGACAAACAGCACAGTGCAGACATTAATCTGATTAGGGGTTGGTAGTTTGAAGCATTTTCATTTTGCATTCTTTCTGGATATGATACATGATGCCAGAAAACCGGTCTTTGGGGTTTCCGACCAAGTCTGACACAAATTGGCCTGTGCAGCTACAGAAGATGGCTAGAGGCTAGAAATTTTGGGTTAAGAAAGTACAGGCGTTGTACTATCGGTTTTATGAAAACAAAGGTGCTGATCAGCCTCGCAGTTACTGCAAAGCTGATCTGCGCCTTTGTTTTTGCATAAGCAAAAATTTGGTTTTCTCATGACACGGCTCAAAAGACAAACACTAGTCTGGAAAAAACATTTTGATTATAAAAGATTGGATGTCAGCAAACAAAAATGGTAGATGATTCTTTTTACCAAAATATTAAGTTTAAGTTCCAATTTAAAAATTTGAATTCCAGATAGAAAAAGTCCAATGCCAGCAGAAAAATTCAATTTCCATTGTTGACAAAACAGTAAACCAAAGCACTGAGAGGTTCAAGAACAAAAAAATTGAACATGTAAAAGTGAGTTAAGCTCAGAGACTGAGTAATGCGCAGTGAACAGAATCAAACACCTTCAGTCATAAAGAAGAGTAAAGTACCATTCATGTAAAAAAATGAGTAAAGCACACAGACCTTATAATAGAAGCAAAAAGTAGCAAAGCACTATTCATGTAAAAATGAGTAACCCCCTTGAACCCCACTTTTACATAGCAAAACTGGGGTATACAGGGGGATACCTATTTTTCTTATTTTTGCTCCAAACATAGATTGTGGGTACTTGTTAGAACCGCCTCGGCGAGGCGGTTCTAACAAGTACCCACAATCTATGTTTGGAGCAAAAATAAGAAAAATTTAAAAAAAAATTCTGAAGAAATTTTCAATTTTTACAGGTGAAAAAAATCTCTGTATATTGCATGGGCGTGTTTATGTAATGGCAGAATATAGACTTACATGAGCACATTCTTCAAACATTTTCACTGTTTTACTGTGCTCTTTCTTTAACAAGCCTTGAAAAACTATGGCTTGTTCAAAGCTATCTTGGATTTCTTTAGAAAGGCTAGAAGGAATGAGAGAGAAATATAGTGAAAGGATAGAAGGGACTTGAAGGATTAGACAGTTCACAAAGTCACAATAATTCTACACAGTTCACATTACAGGTCAAACTCATTATAACAAGTCAAACTCATTATAAGGGGTCAAACTCATAACGGGCCTCAATATAGTGCAGTTCAGTTTTCAATATAATATAAACATGCCATGTCTCCCAAAGTGATTATTTTGCTACATATATATTGTAAACAACCTCATTATAACACGGTTTCACTATAACACAGTCTGTTTCCATGTTCCTCATGGAATCTTAACAAAGATAGCATTATAATGAGGTTGACCTGTACGAGTATACAGAAAAATTACAAAAGATTCAAGGACTATGGAAGAATAGTGCTGAAAAATAGGAAAACCAGTAATGGCCCACTAGGGGGCATAACACAAAGTAAGAATCTTATTATGCGCTCATATTTCACAAACTTTAATTCACAGGTTATTACGAGTTCATAGTTCACAAACTTTGATTCATAGATTCTCATAGGTCACAAAGTTAGATGAGTAACTGGTAGGTCACAAAGTAAGAGCCCACTGATATCACCATAGACAGTTCACAAACTAAGATTCCTATTACGATTTCTTAGTTCACAAAATGAAATTCGTATTACAATATCAGTCAGACAGTTCCCATTGATAACAAAAGTAAATGAGTTCAAAAAAGACAGTTGACTTATTAAAATCATTAAGACGATTTCTACAAGTCCAAAATCTTCGATAGCGCAGAAATGGATTCAAGAAGTTAAAAACTGCAGAAAAAGTAAGGCATCCAAAGGTAGTATGCAGCTCAGAACAATTGAGGTTTAGCAATACCTGAATACAGGCTCAACATGTCTTGCAATCATCAACTTTACATCAGGAAAACATGCCCGTAAAATGCATCCCCTTAAACCCAACTTTTATGTTCCAAAACATAGATTGTGGGTACTCGTTAGCGAGGCGGTTCTAACGTGTACCCACAATCAATGTTTTAAGCAAAAGTATTAAAATTATCAAAATTTTTCCAATGAAATTTTCAGCATTTTTGAAGGTGCAAAATTGCGCGAGTGGGCGAGCTTAACATTTACTTACATGTCATGCTTGGCGTCTGTGAACTCTAGTGAAGCCAATTTCTTGCTCTTGCCACTAACAAGATGCAGCTCGAACAGCAGATCCTTCAGGGTTTCGAACATGCCATTCAGACAGGACACTCCTGCAAAAACAGACAAATTTAACTATTTACCGAATTATACTAGTGTATGGGGTTGGCAATATACATGTAAGTACTATAAATGTCGAACAGTACTAGTATTCAGTATTCGTTATAAACTAAAAAAGGTTGGTTGGTTCGAGTTGTTGCTTTACATCCCCGTCAACAGCTATGGCCATGTTGGGACGTTGCCTCCTCATGACAAAATGTGCTTGAAAATATAACCTTCCAAGGCAACAACCAAAGTTTTTGTTTGACTTGAACAACTTTTCCTGGGAAAGCTCAAACATAAGCAGTTAACCAGTAATCGGATGGCCAGTCATAGCTTTGCTTGGAGGCATAAGCAGATGTGTGTGCATATAAAGTGAGTCTTCACATGAGAAAACCACAGAACAACTTGCATAGGCGAAAACAAAGACGCAGATCAGCTTCGCAGTAACTGCGAGGCTGATCATCGCCTTTGTTTTCGCTACACGGATAGTACAATTCCCCTACTATCTGAATTTAAATCGTCTTCTGTGCTTGTGCGGCTCGGTTTGTGTCAGGCCTGTACGTGGACCACATTGTTGGTTTTCTCACGAGACGGCTCAAATGGTGCAGACGTAAAATCATATTACAGACCTGCGTGAAAAAAAAAATAAGAATAATTCATACATGCATTCCCGACTCCGATAATATGTCCGTGAAATGTATACCCGTGTAAACCACACTTATATATAGTGAAACTTGATGGGGGAATACCAGTGTATACATTTTTTCTTGTTTTAGATCCAAAACATAGATTGTGGGTACTCGTTAGAACCGCCTCGCCGTGGTAGTTCTAATGTGTTTCTTTTCTGCTGAAAAATTATATGTTCATGTACATATGAGCCGCCCCATGGGAAAACCAACAATCTGCATTGGCGAAAACAAAGGCGCAGATCAGCTTCGCGGTAACCGCAAAGCTGATCAGCGCCTTTGTTTTCGCTACTCGGATAGTACAATTCCTCCTCTACTTAACTTAAAAATTTCAAGCTTCTAGCTCTTTTCTGTGCTTGTAAAGACTAGTTTGTGTCGGACCTGTTCGGAAACCACATTGTTGGTTTTCCCACGAGGCGGCTCATATTGCATGGCCATGTTTTCGTAAAGACTTACCAGGCATTGGCTTAAGATATGACAGGGTTTTCATCAGAGACAACGTAACGTCCGTCCCAGGCTTTCTTTCTGTGGCCAGGGTGTCCACCATGGCGGATAACAGTCCAAGACTTGACATTCTGAAAATATAAAAATGCAACCATGTCAGAAAAACGATTTGCTATTAAAGGGTAAAGATAAAGCATTTTTGGTTGTGTCTTAGCGTCCCAGTCAACAGCTAAGGCCATGCCGGGACGTTGCCTCCATTTCTTGGGACTGCTACTTTGAAAAAATGCATGAATGGTTTGACTTTAACCACTTTTTCCTGGACAGGTTCAGACCTTATGAGCGGTTAACCAGTAATCAGATGGTCAGCCAGTAGTTTAGATAAGCTTTGCCTGGCGGGAAGGCAAGGGCAGTCCATTTGTGAAATAATGTCATTTGTCGTGTCATCAGTAAACTATTCAGATCTTTTTCCCAGGGCTCCAAGGGACAGGGACGCTATAGCAATTATAGACATTACAGGTCATCCCAGGCTTTCGGGGGGCAAGGCTTCCATCACCACTATGCGTGGTGAATAACAATCCTTAATATATGTTGAAATTATGTAAAACAATGAACGTCGTTTTTATTGTTAAATTCTAAAAGCCAAGAGAAGGCATTTTTAAAATTGAAGCGGCCGAACTTCCTCTTTTTCAAAGCCTCATGCAGCCGCTAGCGGTTGGACCTTAAAGGTTGGGCCTGAACCTGTTTGTGTGCGAAGAAACTGAGTTTGGAATTTTCTCATAAATAATTACACGTCCTAAATTATGTTTGAATACTTAAATTAGGCCTATACACTATGTTTGAAGTGCACAAAACCATAAAACATCCGTTTCTTTTATCCATTGCTGTTCGTTCACACAGAACATGTTGACTGAAAGTCGCGAAAACACATGACACAGAATACTTTCCGAAAAATAACTAAAATATTAGACTGTTGATCTCATTTTTGAAAACAGAAAAACTTACACTGAATCTTTCCCCTTTCCGACAACAAAACTTGGTACATAAACAACTTCCATCTTAGTAGAAAACTTAGAAATTCTAGAGAGCTTTTACAACACGGCTCTGCCTTTGTTTAGTAAACTCGTTTACTGACGTCGTCATGGAAAAGACGTTACGTCGACGCCGTTGACGTTAATCACGCCGGAAACCAGTCTAGTCCAAGATGGAAACCACGGGGCCCAGTGGGCGGGGGCCCATGGCTTGGATGGAAAACCATTCAAACCAAGGACCCCCGCCCATTGGGTCCTAAAGAAATAGATGGACTGCTTGTGCCTCCAGGCAAAGCTTACACACTTCTGACTGACCATCTGATTACTGGTTAACCGCTCTGGTCTGAGCCTGCCTAGGAAACGTGGTTCAAGTCTAACCATCCATACGTACAGAAGGTGGACAAAAGTATTCGTCACTTTTGAAAACTCCATAGACTTCAATGTATTTTCATGTTTACAAGAAACATTATCCTGCCTCTTCTGGTCAACATATTTTCATGATTTTGGTGTCATTTGAAAGTTAAATAAATAAAGCAATAAATAAAGGTCATCTGACGAAGTTCCGACATTGCAATTTTCCAAAACGACAGTTTAAAGTTTCAGGAAATTTTGAAAAAATAATTTTCCCATTGACGTCAATGGTGACGTCGCCCAAAAATTGTCAAAAAATATTTCACAACTTTTTAAAAATTTGTAGCTTGAAAACGCATGCATGGAATTAAATGAAAATACCTTGTTTATTGCTTTATTTATTTACCTTTCAAATGACACCAAAAACATTAAAATACGTTAACTAGGAGAAGCAGGATAATTTTTCTCGCAAACATGAAAATACATTGAAGTCAATGGAGTTTTACAAACGCGACGAATACTTTTGTCCACCTTCTGTATAAACCTTTTGCGGCTTAGTTAGATGGTTATATTTCAAGCAGTTATTGGATGTCATGACATCCTCATTTTGGGTAAAAGTACCATAGAATGAGGCAACGTCCCAACATGACCAAAGCTGTTGACTGGGACGTAAAGCTTCAATTCAAACAAACACTCAAGCCAAAATTTGAATTTTGGAAGTGCTTTGGAGGTTTTACCATCCGTGTTCACGGTTTATTGTCCCGCCGCTCTTTCCTCTAGGTTTAATTTAGGGTCTTTAATTAAACAATAAAACTTGGACCCCTTACGAGCAATGGTGGTATGGTGAATTGGCCAGTTTTGAACCTTGACCAGTTGCGAAACACCTGAAACCACACAGCAACGGTAAGATCAAACTCTCTTTCTTTCTTTCTTTCTTTCTTTCTTTCTTTCTTTCTTTCTTTTCTATCCTTCTTTCTTTTTTATGGTTAAGAAGTCCATTTATAACTTTTACCCTGTGTGAACAGGTGAGGCCAGATTTAGAAAACTTAAGATATCTTGATATTTTGTTTTTTCTCAACGACCTGTTGTATGAGAGCTTATTTTGTGGTTTTGACAAAATGCGTTAATCTGAAATGAGTTTCTTTAACATATTTGGTTTAACATGCATGCGAAGATTAATCATTACGATTTTTACTGTCGCTTTGTATATGGCCCTGTTTATGACCAAAACATTCCCAATGATTTATTTTGCGTAATTCCAACTTATGCAGATGCTATTGTCAGTCTACCACTGATACGAGGACAATTCCATATAGCTCTACGAAGTATAATTGGCAAAAGTCCCTAGACCCATGAGACCTTCTAAATGCAATGGAAATCGTATACTGTGCGCAGCTCCTGTCTTGGCAAATAGTAATCAAGTCAACAAAATCAAAACCACAGATAAATTGCACCAAAGAGGGCTCGTTTTAAAAACAATGATACAAACTGGCGGAATATCATTATATAGGGGACTGTTTATGCTTTATGAAAAAAAAAAAAATCAGTATGGGTCTTGATCTATCTTGTTGTTGTGTAAATTCCCACGTTGTGAGTGAGTTGACACTACCACCATTAAATAATGAAATCAAGGAAATTTTGTACTAATATCAAAATATCTTGAATCCACACACTGCGAAAGCATCAAACCCCGCCTTGATCGGATAATCTCATAAATATATAATCACACGTCCTAACTTCTGTTTGAATACTTAAATTAGGTCTACAAACTATGATTCCCTTAAGAACATAAAACCTTGAAACGTCTGTTTCTTTTTTCGATTCCTGTTCGTTCAAACAAAATGGATTGAAAGTCGCGAAAACATATGGCACAGAATATTTTCCGCAAATAACTAAACTATTAGACTGTTGATCTCATTTTAGAAAGAAGAAAAACTTACACTGAATCTTCCCCCTTTCCCACGACAAAACTTGGTACATAGACAACTTCCATCTTAGTAGAAGACTTAGAAATTCTAGAGAGCTTTTACAACACGGCTTTGCCTTTGTTTAGTAAACTCGTTTACTGACGTCGTCATGGAAAAGACGTTACAGCGACGCCGTTGACGTTTATGACGCCAGAATCGTTTTCATCCCTGCTGGCAGCGTCGCCACCCAGTGCGGTTCTGCTGTAATGATGAGTCTTCATGATGAGTCTTCTGTTTATTCTGTCTGCTTCTTATTTGTTCTCGATGCCATTGTTTTAGTTGAGGCTAGCCGGGTGGCTTCTTTGTTGGAAGAGAGCTGGTCATCTTTTTTTTTTTTTTTTTTTGTTTTTTCTTTCTTTTTCTTTTTTTTTTTTTTTTTTTTTTTTTTTTTTTTTTTTCAAGTTGTTGTATGGAAATATTTTTTTTTTTTTTTTTTTTTTTTTTTTTTTTTTTTTTTTTTATGTCTCTTTCCCCACCTGTTTTAATGTTGGGACTTTAAATTTTATTGCATTGATTCTTGGTCCTTCTATTCTTGCTTGTTACCGAGGCCTTAAATATATCTGTGTAAATAAAATAACGCGATTTTCCATGATTTTAAATAGCAAGTCTCAAGTTTTTCTTAGGTGCTCCTCATGGAGCGTTGTCGACTCGACCGCCCGTCCACCGCGCGCGTTAGCCTGTCCGAAATCACAACGAAATTGACCGAAATTTTCAAGTTTACGGGATGACTGCTGACAGACGTCTGGCAATACTAGCAGATAAACTATTTTCCCACATTTTTTCGCAGATTTATATATGAGCCGCTGCATGGGAAAATCAACAATCTGCATATGCGAAAACAAAGACGCAGATCAGCTGTGCAGTAACTGCACAGCTGATCAGCGTCTATGTTTTCGCTTCATGGATAGTACTATCCCTCTTCTTCATAAATCCGCAATTTCAAGCTTCTAACCTTTTTCTGTGACTGTACAGCCTGGTTTGTGTCAGACCTGGTCGGAAGCCCAACTTGTTGGATTTCTCATGCACAGGCTCATATTTCTGTTTATTAATTGTCATGAATAAGCAAATTCAATTCTTTTTAATATTATACTGAACTAAAAAAGAAACGCAACAAAAGGCCACCGAGGATTTTCGAGTTTAATGGTAAAACGTTGATAATTTTAGGTCTGTTGCTGTATGATTCCCATTCATGAGATATTAGGGTATATCATGATGCAAAAAAACTGATTTTCATTTCGATTAAACTGAGATTTTTTGTCGTCTTAAATAAATCAGGAAAGATTTGCTCTGCGCATGCGCACACTTTTGAACCTCCAAATCATCAAGAAACAATGTCAGCTGCTCCCTAATTAAAATTCATGAAAAAAAAATAAAGTTCCACGACACACAAGCTCGTATTCTAATTAAAACCATCAAAATTCTTATATGTTTAATTGAAAGGGGGATAATTTCAATTTTATTTGTTTTATTTCTTTTACATGTGAGTTATCTGTTGAGTGGTACATGGTGATTTTGAATGGAGATTTATAGCGAATTTAAATCGTACCATTATTTTAATACTTGCGCATGCGCACTGTGTGGTTTTCGACTTTCAGCATGCTTATGGTCGGCATCGAATAACTCTGTAAATACTGATCAAAATTAAACTCGGTTTCTTGTATTCGTAAGCCTGATATCTCATGCAGAAGCAGATAATGCAATTATTTCTGATTGTATCATAGTTTGCTAAAAAATTCAGTGGAATATAATTGTTGCGTTTCTTTTTTTGTTCAGTATGATATTATGGTAAAATACAGCATCTTTCAGATATTGCATTTTTCAAAATCTCAATTTTCTGAAACACCACAAGAAAAATATGACCATGTCATCTTTTTGCAACCCAAAAGACGTAAAAAGTGCCGCAAAAATTTGAAAATTTGTTAAAAAAATAACATTATCATGCTCAAAAATTATTTTGAATACATGTAGGCGTTTTGCATGTGCAAGGGTCTCCCGGAGTAATCCAAACGCCTTAAAATTGAAAATGAAGCAAATCTGTTGATAAATTTTAAGAGTTTAGCGCTCAGCTGTGCATACAATACAATTTTGGTTTTAAATGAAAAATAACCAAATAAGATTTTTTTTCGGGAAAATAGTTACTTCCCTTGTTTCAACAATTTTACAATAGAAAAAGCCCTATTCAAAATTATTTTCTTGCATAACACTTTTAATTGCTTACCGATTTTCAAAATTTTTGTGGCACCTTTTAAGACTCTTGGAATGCAAAATGGTGACATGTTAATATTTTTCTTGAGTTTTTTTTTTTTAGAAAAGCGAGATTTTGAAAAACGCTATGTTGAGTAGACAGTTGGTCCATGCATCACTATTCGATATAGAGGACGCTTTTGGTTGGATATGAGTATTTTATGTAAGTACACGTTATTCTTTAGAATCACAGTAGGGGAGGGTGCGGAATCTATGTAATTTTACATCATGCAAATGTGATCATTGTTGAGGACAATATTTTACGGCATTAAGGCGGTATATCTATGGCAATAAGGTGGTCGCTCTGACCACAGCTGGTAGCCATGATAATTTGTCCCAGGGATGCACGATAGCTCTTATAACCCATCCAAAACCTTGCAGTTACTATTAGATTTTCCCTCGATTTTCAAAACATTAAATCAGGCGTTTATGGGATAAACTCATAAATATATAATTACAAGTCCGAATTTCTGTTCGTATAGTATTACTTAAATTAGGTCTAATAACTATGTAAAAATTGAAACGTAAATCTTTTTTCTATTCCTGTTCGTTCATGTCTTCTTCTAATACAAAAGGCGCTGAAAGTCGCGAAAACATATGACACCGTATATTTTCCACAAATAACTAAACTATTAGACTGTTGATCTCATTTTAGAAAGAAGAAAAACTTACACTGAATCTTTCCCCTTTCCCACGACAAAACTTGGCACATAAACAACTTCCATCTTAGTAGAAAACTTAGAAATTCTAGAGAGCTTTTACAACACGGCTTTGCCTTTGTTTAGTAAACTCGTTTACTGGCGTCGTCATAGAAAAGACGTTACGACGATGCCGTTGACGTTTATAACGTCAGAAACGTTAGTCTGACAGTTTCGTCACAGCTGGCAATTTCCTTTAATTATTTCTATTATAACAAACTGTATTAATTTTTGGGTACATACTATTCAGTCAGATACAAATTCTTTGTTAAAGAAGGCATACCAACAGCAAATGAACTCTTCCAACTACAATAACATTTGGATACAGTTTGTTAAAAACGTGTTATGTGACTTAGGGTTCTCTCATGTTTGGACTAATCAGGGTACATTCAATGCATCGGCGCTTCTTTTCTCGGTGAAAAACAAATTAAAAGAAAGATTTATTTTATTTTGGAAAAAGAGCTTATCTGGTGAAGAAGGAAAGGGGAAATTGCGTACTTATAAGTTATTCAAACAACATTTTGGACTTGAACCCTATCTAGAAAATATACTTGATAAAGATTTAAGAAGATGTCTTTCTTCATTTCGCATAAGTGCCCACAGATTAAGAATAGAACGCGGCAGATATTGTAGAGAAAAACCTGAGAAAAGATTATGTGATTCTTGTAATGTTGTTGAAAATGAAGTGCACTTCTTATGTGAATGTAGTAAATACGACACACAAAGACAGATATTGTTTGATAATATGAATTCATCTGATATAGCTCTTGGTACAGATAATGAGAGTATGTTCATAAGAATTATGACAAGTTCTGATAGAGATATTAACAAGTTCATAGCAACTTTTATTCATGATTGTGGAATCACTTAATAAGCAATATAATTGTAATTCTTCAGACTCCAAACCATTTATATACATCGTATATGTTTTACATCAACACTCATGTAATTCACTCTTAAATTGTGTGTGTGTGTGTGTGTGTGTGTGTGTGTGTGTGTGTGTGTTAATTAGATTTTGTGTATATTATTGTACATGTATCTGTTTCATGTATGTTATATATGCCCTTAACCCAGACTATGGGTACAACTGTGCATTTTAATAAATTCTATTCTATTCTATTCAGCTGGCCGCGTCGCCACCCAGTGCGGTTCTGCTGTACTTCATCTTCATGATGGGTCTTCTGTTTATTCTGTCTGCTTCTTATTTGTTCTCGATGGCCTTGCTTTAGTTGAGGCTAGCCGGATGGTTTCTTTGTTGTCCGGAAAAAAGTTTTGTGATTGATCCGGTCGGCAAGCTACTCTTTCGTGAGGAAAAATCAATATTGGTTACCGGAACTGCACCTTTCCCGCCTCTTGGCTCATTCGGTTGAGGGTATAACTCGGTCAATATCGTTGTGATTTAATCATTTTTAGACGCTTATAAAATCATAATTTGCCAGAAACACAATGGGGTTCATACCTTGAGTTGAAGAAATTGTAAAGGTAGAAAAATTCCCGCGAAAAATACATTTTATTTATTTATATTTTTATTTTTATTTTGTTTTCGTATTTTCTGCTTTTAATTCGGTAAGGTTACAGCGATAAACACCGAGGAATTCATCTCGTACGAATGACCTATGACCGTCACGCCGACCCGATCAATGTCTCTTTCCCCGCCTGGTTCTGTGTTGGGGCTTTAAATTTTATTGCATCAATTCTTGGTCTATTTATACCTTATTTTCTAGGCCTCAAATATAATTATCTGCGTTCAAATAAGAATGCGATTGACCATGATTTTAAATAGCAAGTCTTACAGCGTTTTCTTAGATGCTCCTCATGGAGTGTTGTCGACTCGACCGACCGTCCACCGCGCGCTAGCGTGTCCGAATAACATTGAAGTTGACCGAAATCTTCAAGTTTACGGGATGACTGCTGACAGACGTCTGGCAACAGCAGATATTCCGATGAATTTGTTGCTGACCGACAGTCTGTCACTCGCCAAAAGTCGCCAATTGCTCTGACAGATGCGGTCAACGGTCTCCGCCATCCGCAAAGATTCGTAAATAAGTATTATATATGACCAGATGACATAGACTATTCATTTAATTGGTTGTCGTTCATCCACTGTAATATTTCATTACTATAAAATAATAGCGGCTATTAACTTAACCAGGTCTCGGGGGGGGGGGGGGGGGTAACTCGGAGGTAATTTTGGTACGAACGTGCCGCCCGATACTTTAAAACATACCCTATTCATATATCTGGTAATCGAAAAAAGGGACCTATTCATATATTTTGACTTGAAAATTTCAACCTATTCATATATTTTGATTGTCCGAACAATTTGGTCATTCATAGACTAAATATGGAAAAATGGGGCCATTCATATATTTTGACTTGAAAAAGGTAACCTATTCATATATTTTGACTTGAAAAAGGTAACCTATTCATATATCTGGCGAGGCTGAAAAAGGGGGCTATTCGGGCGGCACATCCCTACTACGTCATATATAGGTAGTTACACCCCCCCCCCCCTCCCGAGAACCGGGTGCGTTAGCTCGATCGGTAGCTTGTTTGATTTCACGAAGCGGACTCTCGATTGATCCTCACGTCCGGCACATTTCATTCATAAAGATTTGGTCTTAGAAATATTTCTAGAAGAACATTTGTCAGTTCATGTACACTAAATACTGGTTAACTGCCTCATAAGTTGCTTTCCCGTGAAATGTTTGACTTGGATAATGGACCGCCTGGATGTGACTTCTTGTTGGCCGTGGCCGAATTCTAGCACTTAATAAAGGTCATTAAAATTCACTGATTTTGTTCGGGACTTGATTTTAAATAAATGAACAGACATGGCATCCACCAGAAGTTTCCTTTAGCCTACATTATTTCTTCTTGTTATTCTTCTTCTTCTTCTTCTTCCGGATAATGGTCAGGATTTTTAATAGAATGTACTGTTGACCAGCGGCAAACTCGGCGAGGCGGTTCTAACGAGTTCCCGCAATCCATGATTAATTCATATACATCCAAGTTTTACTTTCATTATTTATTTAGCGCTCTCAAGGTGGCCACAAGAAACGCAACGAAGAAACCCTCAAAGCCTCTCTGAAGGATTCCGACATATCAATAGGGTCTTGGGAACAGACTGCACAGGAGCGATCAAAGTGGCAAGGTCTCATTAACAAATACGTGCTCAGCAGTCTATGAATAAAAGAGAATCTGTGAAGTTGAAAGAAAGCTCAGAAAACGCAAAGCCAAAACCAATGAGCCACCAGCAGATTCCACGACATTAGTTCAGAGCTAGAATTGATCAGAATTGGCCTATTCAGCCACCAAGAACTCACCAACACACATGGACATTATGAGCGAGAGACGAAAAGTTTTACTTTATAAAAGTTGGGTTCAATTAGTAAGTGGATGTACATTTCATGGAAATGTTATCCTGATGCGTTCCATGTTCCTTTTTTTCTTTGCCAAAATAAACACACTGGTCCGTTCTTTAAAACATATATAGTATTTTTTTTTAATTATACTCGGAAAACATGAAAAGGAGGAGAAAATAAAATAATTTAGAAAAAATGAACTTTCGCTTTTTTTTGTAAATCGTTTTGCAAAATCCGTATTCTTCTAATATAAAAGGGTTTCGTAGCAAAAGAAAAAAAAACTACATACAAGTCGCGAAAACCCATGACACAAAAATCGTTTTGTAAATAAAGCAACAAATGTGACTGCTCACTTCAGTTTAGAGAGAAGAAAAACTTACATTGAATCTTTCCCCTTTCCCACGACAAAACTTGGTACATAGACAACTTCCATCTCAGCAGAAAACTTAGAAATTCTAGAGAGCTTATACAACACGGCTTTGCCTTTGTTTAGTAAAATAATTTACTGACGTCGTCATGGAAATAACGTTACGGTGACGTCTTGGGCGCCAAGCGTCTGTGTAGCGCAGAACAAGGGACTTTATCGTGTTTACCTAATACTTTAAGTTTGCATACGGAGTTTATTCAAAATGCATTAAAGCTAATAAATATATCATATTGATAGAAGACGCGGGCTTGAAGATCTATATGTATTCAAAGCTCACTGAGAGTTTTAGTCTCTTTGAGAATTTTTTCTTCGAAAATCAGGCCGTCATTTTGGCCAGTTAATTATTTCCGAAAACTTAATGAGCTAGTTCCGTGGGAATTCGATCCATTTGGGGCCGACAGAAACAAAGTTTGTTTCATGTTTCCTGTTCATCTCCACCAAAGCCACAAGTACTGGATGGTGAAAGGAAGAGAATTTGATTTTAAGTTAGCCTATTCAAAAATGAAATTCATTTTCATAAAATAAGTCGTTTGCTAAATCTGTAGTGCTTATTATGGTAAAATAAGTGCTTCGTAAAACATAAAAAAACGAAATCTTGAAAACACAAGACAAAGAAATTATTTTGCAAGAAAGCGACTGCATAGCTGAGAATCACTTGGTACTGAAGGCATACAAATTGATAAAATATGATCGGTGACGCACATTGCAGTTGCCTCCGAAGCTGAGGTGAGATATATAGCGTTTACTCTATTGACTGATAGATAGTGCAGGCATAACATATGGAATCCAGGTTATTTCGTTTTCGCAAACACTTCAGACCATCATAATAACATTGAAGTGTTTGCGAAAACGAAATAAACGGGAAATAAAAATAAAAACCAATTAATACACAAATCAACATTTTATTACGTAACAAAACAATTAATAGTAACCATTCTTTTTTGTGCTAAGTTACACAAAGTATTGTATAAAGCTAATTTCTGTTATCACAACTTATATTAAGCTCATATCTTGTCAAGAATACCAAGAAACTACAATTTTCCTAAAGAAAGGGGTGTCTAAAATTATGAATAACCAAGTCCAAGTTTTACTTTTTTATATTTTTATATTCTTGGCGCTTGCTTTCATATAGCGCTGAATCACGTTTTCTAAATCAAGAAAAACAATGAGCCCCCGCTGTGAACAGAATTAAAGGCAGTATTAGGATACATTCTTATCGGAGGAGGATTAAGGATTCTGTACCCCCCCCCCCCCCCGCCATTCAGTCATGTCACGTGATTTCAAGATGCAATCGTTTTTTTTTTTTCGTTTTTTTTCAGTAGTTCTAATATTGGAACATAGTGGTATCAGTCGCCTATCTTCCAGGATATTATTATGTTTGTTGTGTAAAATTTGACAATTCAACACACACACACACACACACACACACACACACACACACACACACACACACACACACACACACACACACACACCAGCCGTCCCGCAACCAGTCCCGCATAAAGTTGTTTTAATATAACGAAAACATGCCAATGCAATTTAGATTTTTTCAAGGCGGGGTATACTTTTCATGGATATGTTTACCTGATGAAATGAACATAGTCAGGTTTCGGATGTAAGTTAAATAATTTGCGACAAATGGACTTGCCCACCATTATCTTTGAACGAGTTCACATTCAATGTACATGTGCTGAGGGGCATGAGGAGTCATTTTTGTATAAGTTGTGTTTGATCTGTGGCTAAGCGTTCCTGTCAACAGTAACTACTCGCCCTTGTAAGCCATGTACATCATATAAAGATGTGCCGTCTCTATCAGGCTCTCGGCTATTGATGGGAAAACACGACGTTATACTGATTTGTCATTATATAATTGTAACTCGGTAGCTCAGTGGTAGAGCGCTCGCACGGTAAGCAAATCAAATCAAATCAAATCAAATCAAATCAAATAATTTATTGGCATAAAATCCAAGGACAGGATTGTCACCATACATACAAATACAAATATCCCTAACAAGAGACCCTGGGTTCGAGTCCCGGTTTATCCTAACCACACTGTTCTTAGGCAAGCATCATAGAGGCAGGATAGCAGTACTAAGTGCATATTTCTTTCATATCTAACTGACAAATCATGCGGCTAGATTCTTGAATCAGCGTCAGAGAATGAGTGGTCGTAGAAAGATATTTATGACCAAATCTTCATGAACGAGTTGATAGGATAAATCTTGGAAGTGATAGAGACCATACAAGAAAGTGGTAACAAAATGCATAAAAATCATTTGAGCCGCGTTATGAGAAAACCAGCAATGTGGTTTCCGAACAGGTCCGACACAAACCGAGCTGTTCAAACACCGAAGAAGGTTAGATGCTTGAAATTTTGAATTTAGACAATAGAGGAATTGTACTATCCGTGTAGCGAAAACAAAGGCGCTGGATCTGCGTCTTTGTTTTCGCATATGCAGATTGTTGGTTTTCTCATGAGGCGGCTCATTTTACTTTGTGTAGATTTGGCGCTATTTAAAATACTGTAGATCATTGTAATTAAAACAAAATATCACATACTATGCCATCTTAAAGTGATAATATGTGCAGAAAATAACTCTTCGTTGAAAACATACATTAAGTAAAATGTCTGCGTCCTCCTGTCCGCCATTTTGGTCTGCTCGAAAAAATCATCACATAAGGTCAGGGTCCTACAGCGTGAATTATGAAAGTGGCATATACAATAATGTCAGAATAATAGAAGGGTGTGTTTAAAAAGCAGCATGATGAATTTTTGATATATTTAACTCAAAAATCTGTGTTTGTCTTTCCTTTAAAAGATCTGGCCGATCCAACCTGATTCTTCTTTTGTTTTTCGTCCTGTCTTCCCACACAGAGAATAATGATAACCCCGACAAAAATAACAACCTGGAAAGATAGTTATATTTTCAATCTCATCATAAAAAAACTGGCTTTTGACGACAAAAGCCCAGCTGTTGCTGTACGGTCCAATACTAACTAACGTTCTGTCAGAATTTTTGGACTAAGAAAGACCAGAGGACCAATGGTCCTGTAAACGCTCACCTGAGACCTGAGATATATTCCAATAAACTTGTTTGACTATAATGGTAATATAAATGTATATAACCCCAGGTCAGAGTCGAAACAAACCCTGGAGTCAATTTCTTTTTCAAATCATAAAAATTCAGTCCATTTGCCAATTTACTGCACGTTTTGCCCATCAAATGACATTTTAACAAATGCATTCAAATGCATGGGCGACCTAAGCTGACTTTGCCGTAAAATAGGTCAAGGTCATCCTAGGGTCATGATTTATACAATTTTCGTAGGGCTCCATTGCCTGGTGCTTCATGCCAAGTTTCAAAATCATAGGCCTTCTGGTTCTGGAGAAGAAGATATTTAAAGTTTTTTTTTTGCTATTTACAGCCATGGTGGCCATCTTGGTCATGTGACCTTGACAATTTATACAAACTTTCATTGCCCCCTCCTTACGATGCTCCACATAAAGTATGGCTTTGATTGGCCGAGCGGTTTCAGAGCAGATGATGTTTGAACATTATGGTCATGTACATGTACATGTATATAGCCTCGGGGCATGGCAGACAACCCCTGGGGACATTTTTTTATAAATATAAATATTCTGTCTATTTACCCATTTCCTGCAAGTTTTGCCCTTCAAAACATATTTTAACAATTTTCTCCATTCAAATGCATGGGCCACCTATGTTGACCTTGTCGCAAAATATGTCAAGGTCGGTCATCCAAGGGTCATGATTTTACAAACTTTGTAAAGTGCTTCATGCCAAGTTTCAAAATCATATGCCTTCTGGTTCTGGAGAAGAAGGGTTTTAAAGGTTTTTGCTATTTATAGCCATGGTGGCCATCTTTGTCATGTGACCTTGACCATTCAAGTTATATAAACTTTCATTGCCCATTCCTAGCGATGCTCCACATAATGGCCAAGCCGTTTCAGAGAAGAAGATGTTTGAATATTTTGGTATACATGCATATAGCCACGGGACAGGGGCAAACAACCCCCTGGGAACAAACTGTTCTCATAAACATAAAATATTCTGTCCATTTGCCCATTTCCTGCAAGTTTTGCCCTTCAAATCATATTTTAACAATTTTCCCTATTCAAATGCATGGGGGACCTATGTTGACCTTGCCGTAACAAAGGTCAAGGTCATCCAAGGGTCATCATTTATATAAACATTGTAAAGCTCCATTGCCTGATGCTTCATGCCAAGTTTCAACTTGAATCATAGGCCTTCTGGTTCTGTAGAAGAAGATTTTTTTAAAGGTTTTTGTTATTTATAGCCATGGCAGCCATCTTGGTCAAGTGACCTGAACCATTTATATAAACCTTCGTTCCCCCTCCCTAGGGATGCTCCACATGAAGTTTGGCTTTGATTGACCAAGCGGTTTCAGAGGAGAAGATGTTTGACGACGACGACGGACGACGGAGCATGGGTATACTATAAGCTCACCTGTGAGCCTTCGGCTCTGGTGAGCTAAAAAGGGAATCGCACATTAAATTCTGAAATCGAAAACTGAAACAAAGCCCCCAATCCATTCCAAAGATTTGATTGTTTGTGTAGTTCGCGGATTTTCAGTGTGCAACAGGATGACATAATAAAGGGTTTCCGGAGATGGAGACGAAGAAGATTTTATTAAAGTAAGATTGTAATGAGAGTAGACATTTTATTGTGTTAAGCGAGCCTGGGGTGGGGACAGAGGTAGTTAGTTTGTCTTATTATGTACTTAAATGCAACATTTAACACGTCTTATGATATTTTATGGTGTACTAAAGGGGTCTAAAGTACCGGTTGCAGTAGACCGGTATTAGTGATTTTGACCCTTAGCGTACATCATCGCCATGATGAGTAGTTCGTCCAATCGAACATGTCAATTCAGTCGTAAATAACCATTTACACTAGGAAATAATGAAATGGTATTAATGATATCTAATAATTTCAATGCTTCCTTACAGTTAAGGTTCACTTTAGTTAAGGTGAAATTTTTTTGTCTCTACATACACTAACTTATTAACTGAAGTCGTTGTGTGTTTAGCTCTTTCAAAAGTATACATATTTGTAAATTTTACGTGATGAAACTTATAATAGTTATTATAATTTCAGTATGGTTTATTGCCATGTTTATGTGTGTGCTGAAAATTTGTCATCTTAACTAAGGTCAACCTCTTCAATGATGCATTGTAATTCTGGGTCCCGAGGTTATAAAACTTTTTTTCATGCTCAACTCAGCTGAGCATAGAATTTAAACTGCTCATAACTGCGTAAATAACCCAAATAAATGGCAATTCAGGTTATGAACACCATATACTGCAATTCATCTTGCTGATGAATATTAAAATGCCAACAATTTATGAGCAGGATAAATTTCATATTCAGCTGAGATGAGCATGAAAAAAGTTTTATTACCTAGGGCCCAGGCTACTAACCTTTTCCCCAAGGGGTAGTTTAACTAGGTTCAGTTTTGTTGTTTCTTCCACCGCAGAGAATAGCGATACAAGCAAAAATAATCAGAATGAGCTGAAATTAGTAAAGGGAGATGAACTACAGTTGAACAGTTCTAAGGATAAATGTTATGTTTAAATATGAGCCGCCTCGTGGGAAAACCAACAATGTGGTTTCCGAACAGGTCCGACACAAACCGACCTGTAGAGTCACAGAAAAGAGCTAGAAGCTTGAAATTTCGGATTTAAGTAGAAGAGGAAAGGCGGATTTGTACTATCCGAATAGCGAAAGCAAAGGCGCTGATCAGCTTCGCAGTTACTGCGAAGCTGATCTGCGCCTTTGTTTTCGCCTATGCAGATTGTTGGTTTTCCCATGAGGCGGTTCATATATAATATATTTTGACGTTAGATAGTGATCAATGTCAATTCTTTATGTCATCAAACCATGACAGAGATCAGCCTGCGTAATTCAGTTTCCAGTTTCATCAAACTGTTTTGTCCTAAAAAGTTTCTTAGTCATTTCTTCAATAATGGCAACGTGACACGTTTAGGACAAAAAATTGTTATAAATGCTTTGATGACACCAGATCCTCTTTCGAATAATTATCGCCATATGTATACTCCACAAAAAATCTAAGGGCCACTGTAATATTTTCCATATATTCTTGTGTAAAGCACCCAATACTTAACCAAAATTTAATGGCACCACCCAAGGTCACAGAATGCCTGTTTCATTTGATTTGTTTCAGATAATGCTTCGAAGTAACTGACTAAAAGAAGTTTGGAAAAGCATATGTCCTCCCAAAGTCCATGGAATAGTTTTTGCATTTTTTCAAAAATCCTTAAATTATGGCATTTATCTGAAAGTCCACAGATTCACGTCAATTCAACTTAAGTTTGATTTTTCCATGAGTCACTTTTAAAGGCATTGCAGCGAATGTTGTTACTGTGAAATTCACACTTGCGTGTAAATGACACGTTTTAGCTGATTTTCAAAAAAAAAAAAAAAATGCCAATTTTTGGAAAAAACTCCATACAGGTTTTGGCAGGGTGTTTTCTGTTTCAAGTTTCTTACATCCATAACCTTCCAGGCAATATAAAAATAATGCAAATGCAAAGGGGTATCTGCGTCCTTTGGGATTCCAATTTAATTTGTGCTGAACTTGGGGTACCCGAAACTACAATATATGGGAAATAATACATTGGCCCTTAGAGTTTTTTTAGGAGTATATTTCCTTGATCATATCTCAAGCAATATTAATGTTTAGGACATCTACGTAGAGCCTCTTTCATGAAAACATTTAGGACACATCTTTGTCCTAAATTTGTCAAGTAACACTGAATGAGATATGATATAGTTCGTTCCTAGGACACTAAAATGTCAGAAAGTGAGAGTGGGTCGTGATTTAAAGCAAGTAGGCTCATTTGTAATCATTATTATTTTGGCAATAGCGGTATTTAGATATAATATGAGCATTTTTCTACTTTTGTACTACAAAATTAAACATACCTTGTCAATCTTTTGTTAGTATCTTCCATAATTAACCCATTGTTGAAATGATTTTGTTAGATGAAAGTGTTGTAAATATCTAGTATGGGTTCAAACAAAGACGCTATTCTAACAGAACATTTGGAATAATTTGGTACAATATCTACGTAGGTTGGTACTACAGAATACCATTGTTAAAATTTAAAGAGGACAAAGTTTAAAGTGTTAGCATGTATCCAAAAAGGATAGAATGTTTACAAAATGGCAAAGCTACAAGTCACTTCCTCCATTCTGAACACTAAGTCTTGTCTTTATAGTATTTTCATAAAAATCATAATAACACAAATTTTGGACTCCTTTTTCAGGAGGGAAGTGTTTAACCGTAGTATTGACCTCTCCATATGTTTTCAGTATTCTGTCAATCATTTGACATAATAAGGCTCCTTATGGGTTTATGAAGGTGCATTTTTCATAGCTGTTGCAATGCACGATAGTGAATTCCCTTTCTTGGGCCCCATGCACTTCGAGGCTAGACTTCGAGGCTGAGATGTGGGCTTCGGTTATACCTTGTTCTTTCATTTGAGAGATTTTGCATTACGACTAAAGTCCAATTCGCATGCACAAAAATACACACGTGTAAATATACTCCGGTGTGTAAATATACTCCGGTGTGCAAATCAACCTCTGAGTAAATTTAAATTGCGTTCGCATGGGTTTTATCACCAGGAGTATTTCTGTATGTAAATCTATCATTTCTGGATTAAAACCTGTTCATTTAAGTTTTCTGTATTTGCAAAACAAGAAGAGGCTGCTTCAAGGTGTTCTTGTAGACTTTGGCAGCAGAGGAGAATCATGTAATAGTCAGGCATAACCTTAGCAGTTATACAGTTCCCTTTTATCATCTTTTCACAAGAAATTGCTGTTACAACCTGTAAAATGCCCCAAGAATCTCACCAAGAATGATGGAGAAATAGTGTGGCTGTTTGCACTCCATATGATCTAAAATGTGATGAATGGCAATAAACTCTTATTTAGCAACAATGTCCACAGTTTCAGCAACTGTCATATAATCAATTATGAACAAAAAATGTGAAAATTTGTTATCTAAAAGCAGAATATTGACTTGAAATAAAAATACTCATGGGTAAATTTTACTTTGCGTTCGCATGGGACAAAATAGAAAATTTACACGTGTGTATTTGTAAAAATAAAATTTGCATCTGGTCAGACCCAGGAGTAAATTTACCCATATGTAAATATACTCCGGTGTGTATTTGTGTTCGCATGCGCCATTTACTTACCCCGAGTAAAATTTGCACACCGGAGTATATTTACACGCGTGTATTTTTGGTGCATGCGAATTGGACTTTAGTGCATTATTTTTTCTATAACCGGTATGAGTGTCGCGCTTCTTTTGGCAGTATCAACACAGAACTCCCAACTATGACTATCACAAATGTTATGAACCACTGCAGAAGCTGAGGGTGAGGTTATGGCCATGTAAAATCGATTTAAACCCGCCAGTAACTTTGTGTTACTGATCGTTCCAAGTCGATACTTCTGTGGTGGTTCTTTTTGTTTCATGTCTTGGTGTTTAAATTATTTTGTGCTGTTGGCGCCTTATGTATGTTTTCATATTTTAGTTAAGTTAAGGTAACTGAGTGGCCACATATTGGGAAAATAGCTGCTCATTCGGCTTACGAAATGTTTTTTATGGTATAAGTACCTGATTGTTACTTTGGTTTTTTCCCACCTCGGTTTTTGGAGTGGGAATCTTTCTCTGATTGCGCCTTTTCCTGATCTTTGCCTACTTGTACCTTTTTTACCCGGATGATCCAGTCGTCTAATTACGTCCTGTCTGTCCTCCGGATTTATGCTACATCACACGACGCCACAAAAAATAGTTTAACCTCACTTTTAAGAATATACCATTTGAGTCACGTGATAGCAGATATGCCACATAACCTTAGATATTAAATGACACAGCTTTGAAACTGGATTCACCTTGTCCTTCCATTATTGCTTGATTCTGTGGTAGTATTATTCTGATTGGCTCTAGCAAAATCAATCTTTCCTCATGTATTTGAAATCTTTGTTTGGAGACTCAGAGAATCTAATCAAGTTAGGCACAAGCACGCTATACAACTTTTGGTCACTCAGATAGCAAGAATATATGTTTGGAATTTTGAATAAAATCTTCTTTTGCTGGTGGAATTTTACATATATTTGTTTGTTTCTTTTAAGTTTTGAAGGTCAAGTCAACAATTTTTTTCAGACGTGGTGATGAAACCATTACGGTTTAACACAGTATCTGTTTTATTTAGTATCAAAATGCACTAAACGTTACTAATTAAAATGAGTAATTCTTCTTGTCGGTGTAGATTAATATCACAATTTCATATTATTTTAAACTTCCAAATTTCTATGAACCCCTCCGTATAGCATGTTACTAAGAGCATGCTATAATTTTCTTGTTCTACATGCTATACGTACTGTAAGGCATTTTATTTATTTGATTAATTGATTAATTGATTTGGGTTTAACGTCCCACCAACAGCTATAAAGGTCATATGGAGACGGGACTTCGGTTTATAGTCTCGTCCGACAGACTGGATGGAGAAACCCGGGATCGAGCCTGCGACACCCGGTTTACAAGGCGAGTGACATAACGGCTTCTATTTTATTTATTTATGAATGAGCACATGTAGCCTTGTGTCTATCATATCGCCTTTTTAATAATAATTTGTGTGATTCTTATAGAGATCTTTCACATTCGACGCTTTATCTACATACTCAATGACTCTCGGGGGCCTTGGAGAGGGGCTCATACCTGAAATACTGCAACCCCAGCTAGGGTACCAGCCACTAGTGCGGTGTTGCCAAGAGTCATGTTCCATATCGTGTCGTAACAACCCTGTAATAGACATAGTTTCAGTACATCTGTAACATTTATTTATTTATTTTATTCTTTTCGTGGCTTAAACTGGGTATTAATTAGTACTATATAGAGCTCAACCAAGTGCCTCTCGATCTGGAGTCCGATGCTCTACCATTAAACCAATTACGCTCCCTGAAGAATTCAAACAGTGGGTACAGTTAATAGTAAAGTCAAATGTACTTGATATAAAGTGCCAACAGGTACCTACTTAGTATTCCCATGGCAATAGAGCACGTGTTTGTATTTCTACGTATGCGCAAGAACTCCTCACAGCTTGGTTAAAATTCCAGACTTATTATTTGAGCCGCCTCATGGGAAAACCAGCAATCTGTATATGCGAAAACAAAGACGCAGATCAGCTTCGCAGTAACTGCGAAGTTGGTCGGCGACTTTGTTTTCGCTACATGGATACATGTAGTATAATTCTTCTACTTGCTAAATCCAAAATTTCAAGTCTCTAGCCTGCTTTTGTGACTGCACAGACCGGTTTGTGCCGAACCTTTGCGGAAACCACACTGTTGGCAACTCATTTACTAACAAACTCATACCGTGTTTAGGTAGTTGTTGCTGTCTGTCGGACTGGTGGAACAGCTGAAGTCACTGGCTGTGCTTCCCGAAGGGAGCGTCTTACAGCAGGACAGCGGGGTCTCTAGCACACAGGTAGTACATCCGGCGGTGCCGGTATAGTTGAACGTCCACTGAGTTGCCCCAGTAAAATCCGTGTAGTCACTTGCACCGCAACATTTGAACTGAAAAAAAAAAAAAACGACATGAAAATTCACTCTTTTTTCCAAAATTACTAAATTACAGTATTTCGGCTGAAGACATGAAATTAATTCCGTAAAGCATCGTCGGACTAAGCATTCTGCTTCCGTCGACTGTCTAGTGTCACAGTTGCAGCAGCTGGTCAAATGGTATAAGTGGAAGGTGGTAACGTAACAAAACTTGGCTTACAATGACTTAAACAGATGATTATGTTAGTACAACGCATGTCCACAAAATGTATCCATGAGAGGAATAAGTATAGTAACCACGTATGTGTAAAAAGTAAACGTTTACAAAGAAAATGAGGTTTAAGGATATTCGCTGCCAATGAAAAAGTATTCAAACTTTTTTTCTGACCACTCTTTTTTGATTCCAAAACACAACACAAGACATTTGGGAACAAAAAAAAAGCATAGGGTAGTGTGCATTTTTCAAGCTACAGGCATCTGAATGAGACCTCTGAACACAATGTCTTAACTTTAGTAAAATTAATTGAATTTTTAATTCTTTGAAACATACCTGTCTTGACCAAAAATACACCTAGTATGGTTTCAAAAGTCATAATATTTACGTAATGCAGACTATTGTGGACCAAAAGCATAAATAAATTTGCAGATTGAAGTGGATAATAAAATTTTACGAGTCATTTTCCAACCCTACCCACTTAATTGAAAAGTCGGAAAAACTCAATATTTTGAAATGTGCCAAACCCATATTTGTAGATTCAAACTTTTTCTTGTATTTTCACACAGCATAGAACTTGGTAATATTGTTCGAATAAAAGAAAGAAATATATAGGGTAGTGTGCATATAAGAGAGAACAAACAACCTGAAAATCGCCATTTTAAGCATTTTTTCGGCTGTTTTGTTTCTTAATGCCCATTTCATAAACCACCCAAAATTTTAAAACTAGCACACAAAAGACAGAAGGCTGACAGAAGACCATGTACACATATACTGCTGCTAAAATAAACATCGAACTAGTGCAATTAATTTGAAGATTTGTAATATTCAAGTTTAATCTACCCTACCCCCTAAATTTTGTTGACAACGAAAATCTTTTGAAAAGTTGCAGAAAATGGGGCGAAAAAATGAAGTTCCTTAGATTGACAATTTTCATGGCTCTTTCAATGCATATCATCAATATGTATCGAAATATAAAATATTAGAAAAATATCTGCAACTGTTTACGAGATATTCAAGAAAAGAAAAACCGGAAGTTCCGAAATGTCAAATGTTAGCAGCGAACATCCTTAATAGGGTAATCATACGTTAAATATTTTAACTCATTTCTTATTGGCCAGTTAGAACTTTTGGTTAGAATACATGCTTACATTCTGGTTGACAATATTCCAACCAATGGACACAAGGTTGGTACCGTTCAGACCTTGGAAATCGTTCTGGATACCACTCTTGAGAGCTGACTTTGCTGGGTCGTGGAACTGAAAAATATTTAAATATTCATCAAGCAAAAATGAATATGCACAAAGTAGACTTTTTGCCCCAGGTGTTACACAAATAGGAACTAAGATCTTGACTCAGCTAGTTTGTTAAATGGATTATAATTATGACTAAATTCAAAATTAACGTTTTAGTATTTCAGAAGAAAATATACCGATAATATATTGTATATAATGTTACGTCTACACTGGACCACGTTCTCACTACGTCCTTACCACGTTCTAAAAATTCAAGAACGTGGCGAGGACGGGGTCAAAATGAAACAATTTCGGATTTCTAAGTTCCCACTACGTCCTTACTACGTCCCCGCCACGTTCTTATTACGTCCGCACCACGTCCTTACTACGTCCTTCACGTTTCCACTACGTCCTCAATACGCGCTCACCAAGTTCATCCCGTTTCCACTACGTCCTTGCTACGTCCTCACAAAGACCAAACAGTTCATACCACGCGCGAGCTACGTTTCCAGTACGTTCTAACTGTAAATATATTAATCAGTCGTGTATTAAGAGTCAGATAAGTTGCGAAACAGCTTGAAATTGCAGTAAGAAAATGACGGGCGGACAACATTTCCGGTGGTATTCGCATGAAATTGAAGAATGCCTCTATCCTCAACTCCGCTAGTAGTCGGTCGTAATGCCCATACTGAAGCCTCCTTTCAGCTGATAGCCAAGGGCGCACCCAACAAGATCTTGCCCTTCTATTCCTCCTCCTGTGAAATAGCACAAGTGCAGCCTGTGAAATAGCACAAGTGCAGGCATGATGTCCTTGAAGGAGAGCAAGTTACAAGAGTACTTCTCTGTTCATGTTTCGATTTCGATATGATTTAAATAAAAGCGAAAGCAATTGCTTGAGGGTACGGGACAATTAAAACAAAATTAATAAAACGTGGAGGACGTAGTTCGAACCTGGTGTGAACGTGATAAGAACCTACTAAGGACGTGTTAGGAACCGCTAGGACGTGATAAGAACGCAGTGCAGTCTTCTAGGACGCTGTAAGGACGTACAAGAAGCGTGGTATGGTCTTGTCGAGAACTTGATGGACGTAGCGAGGACGTAGTAGAAGCGTAGCGAGGTCTTGATGGTCTGCAACAAATTTCCATCGCGTCCACGAAGACCGCACTACGTTTGCGCCACGTTCTTTCTACGTCCTACAAGTTCCTACTACGTCCTTACCACGTCCTTACTACGTCCTTACTGCGTTCTAATTCCACCCCGTCCTCGCCACGTTTCTTTTGAGCATGTTCAAAATTTGACCAAGACCTCCGCGTCCATCAAGACCTCACTACGTCCTTACTACGTTCCTACCACGTCCTACAAGACCGTACCACGTCCTCACTACGTCCTTAATTTTTTTAGGACGTAGTAAGGACGTAGTGAGAACGTGGCCCGGTGTAGACGTAACATAAAGCTATCATGAAAAAGACAGAAAGAAAAAATATTTTAAATAATCAAAACAATTAGATATTCTTACCATGTCCCATTAGATAATCTTGCCATGTTAATGGGACATGTCAGACATAGGCAAGTAGTATAGCCCTATGACAAGAAGCCACAACGTTCAATCTATGGCTATTAAATTTTATAAAAAAGTTAATATTTTTATCATGTTAGGTGATCCATACAATATTCTTACCATGTTAGGTAATCCAGACAATATTCTTACCGTGTTAGGTAATCTATACAATATTCTTACCGTGTTAGATTATCCATTCAATATTCTTACCGTATTAGGTGATCCATACAATAGTCTTACCGTGTTAGGTGATCCATACGATATTTTACCGTGTTAGGTGATCAAAACAATATTCCTACCGTGTTATGTGATCCATACAATATTCTTACCATGTTAGGTAATCTATACAATATTCTTACCGTGTTAGGCAATCTATACAATATTCTTACCGTGTTAGATTATCCATTCAATATTCTTACCGTGTTAGGTGATCCATACAATAGTCTTACCGTGTTAGGTGATCCATACGATATTTTACCGTGTTAGGTGATCAAAACAATATTCCTACCGTGTTATGTGATCCATACAATATTCTAACAGAAATTTCATCATACCAAAGCCAAAAGTAAATTTATTTAAAAATAGCCTTTCATATTCTGGTGCTCTAGTATGGAATAGTGTTCCTTAATGGATAAAGAACTCCGACTCTATTAAATCTTTCACAAAACATTGCTTAGAATGGATGAAATGTGACAGTACATCTCAATAAGATAACCTCCATCGCCATTACGATTTTCATTAGCTGACTTTTTTTTCTTTTTTTTTTACTATTAGTACGTGAACTACTAAACTATATGATATAATAGATGGATTATGTTTCGCCTTATGATATGTATATATAAGTTTGATTTAGTTTCGGCATGTGAATGTCCGTTTTTCAGAATTAATACTGAGAAGCTGCTTCTGGACTAGTGCAAGAGTATCAATGTCTGCTGCTTTTCTTCAAAGGGCATTGCCTTTAGGCTTGCACCAGCGGACCAGTCTGTACAATTATAGAACGGATTTTCTCATGACAATATTTCACCTGTTTGTATATTATGCTTATTGTGGATTGTATATCGTGTATGTATATATATGTTTTGAGGGCCTCGGGGAAGATTGGCTTAGCCAACCGTGTTACCCTCTCTAAATAAATTACTTACTTACTTACTTACTTACCATGTTAGGTAATCTATACAATATTCTTACCGTGTTAGGTAATCTATACAATATTCTTACCGTGTTAGATTATCCATTCAATATTCTTACCGTGTTAGGTGACCCATACAATATCCTTACGGTGTTAGATGATCCATACAATATTCTTACAGTGTTAGGTGATCCATACAATTTCTTAACGTGTTCTAAAAAGGTAATCCATAAAACGTTCTTACCGTGTTAGGTTCTTACCGTGTTATATGATTCATACAATGTTATTACCGTGTTAGATGAGCTGATATTCTTACCGTGTTAGGTGATCCATCCAATATTCTTACCGTATTAATTAGGTGATCCATACAATATTCTTACCGTGTTAGGCGATCCATACAATATTCCAATGACAATTATCTGGGCTATCAGGAGGGCACCACACACTATCACATACTGTAACAGAACAAGGCATCAGTTGCAAATTAAACGAATGCCAATTGACAAAGTAATGGTTACATGACATGTCAGTGATACCAAGTTATAAGTTTTGAACGGTTCTGAAGCTTAAACAATTTTGAATGTCAGTGCAGTAAGTGTTTTTGTTGTAAACTCAGGCATACTGTTATACATGCGAAAAATCATAAATTTGAAATCGCAAGGATATAGGTAAGAAGAACACCCATTCAATTTCCGTCAGACCCATCATTGTCTTGTATGTTCCAATTGGTTAACTAAAATCAGACATCACTCATCGACTGACAATTACGAAAACACACCCATGCAATATACAGAGATTTTTTCAGCTGTAAAAATTGAAAATTTCACCAGAAAAAAATGACATCTTTTAATACTTATACTCAAAACATTCATTGTGTGTACACGTTAATGTATGTTTTGGATCAAAAATAAGAAAAAAATATCTAAACCCCTGCAAACCCCAGATTTTTCTATATAAACCGTGGGGTTTACGGGGATATACATTTCACGGACATGTTTTCCTGATGGACATACTTACAATTATGAGCATTATCCTCACGTTGCAACAGCCTCCGCATATCCCGAGTATGGTGACAATGAGCAAAAACAACCCAAAACAGATCATGCCCACGGCGACCCCATACAGGATGTCAGTCATACTAAACAGGCTGTTGATGTCAATGCTGGTGAAGCCTGAAGCGGCAATGGAGGCCTCGAGGCTGTCAATGATAGAGCTGACATAGCCGTTGATGATCGAGTCGCCGAACCGAACGAAAAGACCACCGGCGAAGAAGGCGAGCCCGATGAGCTGGAAAACAGGTTATTTCTATTATTATATCGTACTTACAGTACATGTTAAACACGTACAGCGGTGTGTAAATGGGGCGCTCAAATGCGAAATACAATCTCTTCAAGCACAATTTGATTTTACACTTGGAACACTTAGCGTGTGTTCGAGGTTCTCCAATGGTACCACTGGATGGTAACATACCATTTCTACCAATTTAATTACCAATGGTACCATTGGTAAAGAAATTGGTGCAATTGGTAAAAATGGTAATGATATTGGTACCAATGGTACAAATGTTACCAACCAATCGTACCATTGGGAGAACCCCGAACACATGCTTTGATTGCCAAGACCTGTGGGTGCTCATGCTTGTACACACTTTTCTTTCACTACACACAAGTTGCGAACTATACACAGTGTGGCCCAAAGATCTGTAACATTTGAGCCACCTCGTGGAAAAACCAACAATGTGGTTTCCGAACAGGTCTGACACAAACCGGCCTGTACAGCTACAGAAGCAGGCTAGAAGCTTGAAATTTTGGAGTTATTAGTAGAGGAGGAATAGTACTATCCGAGTAGCGAAAACAAAGGCGCTGATCAGCTTCGCAGTTACTGCGAAGCTGATCTGCGCATTTGTTTCGCCTATGCAGATTGTAGGTTTTCCCATGCGGCGGCCCATTAATTATTACTGAGTTACTTTATAAGTGTTGGTACATGTTACATAATCATGTAACCAGATGCAGGTCTGTGCCATTTGGGTATCCAACGCCCATAATCACGATAATTCAGAGAAAAGAATAATCACGATAATTCGTAAAAATGCTCAGGTGTCGTTATCTGATTGTCACCTCAGGTACATTAATTTTGTAATGTCGTGAAAAGCTTTAGAGGATAACATTTCACAAGGTTTCTATGGCAACTGAGATCAGCAACTGAGATTAGATATTAAATTACGGAAGAAGGAATAGGTAAATATGACGAGAAACTACTGTGAACAAAGATAAGAAAATGTTAGAGAAATGTTAGAGAAATAAATGTAATTACGGCCAACGGTTTGCAAACAGTGCACTCGTACACCTGTAAACTCGCCTTATCGTGAAGTTCGCTCCGGAGATGTGAGAAATAGTGGGAGGGGGGGGGGTAACGTATCTTGCTCAAGGACACAACCCGGTGCCAGTGAAGCTCGAACTAACCGACCTCTTGAACCGTAGTCCGACGAACTAACCATTGGGCTACTGCTCGTGATACACTGGAGGACACTGCAAATGCCATGACTTCCAAGTGTTGGGTAAAGTCTAATGCTAATGGAGGCGACGTCTCGACATCAGTGGCCAAATCGATTTACTGCCGTTGATTGACGTTCAGGTTTCTGTGCAAGTTTGGTCAAAATCAGTTAATTTGTTCAGAAAATACAGCATTGGAAAAAAGTAATTTCAACACTTTTCATGGGCTGGTGACCTTGCAAATTAGGCGATTGAATTAGGCCAAGGTTACTAAAATCTTATCAACTCTTAAGTTTCTCTCAACAATGTTTCTGTGCACGCTTGGTCAAAATCTATCAATAGGTTGGGAAGATATAGCATTGAAAATCAGGTCAATGTTACCAAAATGTTATCAACTTTCAGTCTCCTCCAAACAATGTTTATGTGTAAGTTTAGACAGAACTTATCCATTGGTTCAGAAGGTTTTGCATCAGAAAAGCTTATTTCACCATTTTATAGGCTGGTGACCTTGAAAATTAGGTCAAGGTCACCCAAATCTAATTACTTGTAGGTCTTTTCCAAACAATGTTCCTGTGTACGTTTGGACAGAATCCACACATTGGTTCAACACTTTTTTTTTCAGGGTCGGTGACCTTGGAAAATAGGTCAATGTCACCTAAATCTAATCAAGTGTAGATCTACTCACAAAAATTGTAAGTTTAGTGAGAATGCTTCTTAGTTGTTCAGAGTATCGCATCAGAAAAGTTAATTTCAGTATTTTAATTGTCTGGCGACCTTAAAAATTAAGACAAGGTCACCAAAACGATCTAATCAACTCTTTGTCTCCTTCGAACCATGTATCTGTATACACTTGCACAGAATCTATCCATTTGTTCAGAAGATATTGCATCAGAAAAGCTAATTTCAACATTTTTAATAGGCTGGTCATCATGTAAATTTAACCAAAGTTACCAAAGTTTCCTCCGAACCATGTATCTGTGTCTGAATTCATGCATTTGTTCAGAAGATATCGCGTCAAAAAAGCTAATCTAAATATTTTTCATGGGCTGGTGACCCAGAAAATAGGTCAAGGTCACCAAAATCTAATAATCTCTTTCTCTTCCCCGAACCATGTATTTATGAAAGTTTGGTCAAAATCCACCCACTGGTTCAAAAGATAACGCATCGGAAAGAAGCTACGCGAACGCCGACGGGATCCGCACCAAAACAATACCCCACCCCCGCTTCGGTTGGGGGACATAAACTACCACTATAGTATGAGGGTCCAATCTTACATGTATGCCCACGGTTGATGGAAATCGGTACACCGATGTTACTTTGTGCTTTATACATATACTTGTGGACGGACGACGACTAAATTGGACAACCCTATATGGTGAGCTAATTAGTGACCAGAAACGTTTCCGGCAGTGCTTAGACAGAAAGCTTCTTCGCGAATACTAGAGCTTTGCCCGTATATGGTTGTAAAACTTACCAAAAATAAGATGTTTATTACTACTATAATAATGCGACAGCATACAGTTATTCCTCCCATTTTATCTGCTTTAGTTATATCCTTCTTGTTTTCTTTTAAATATTCCCAATATCTTGTGAAACTATATTTTTTTCCTTACGAAACAAACATTTTTTCAACGAAATAACAAAGACATTTTCATTGAAATAATTCACATAGTTCGCGTCATTTTCATCTTTTTTGTTTTATTTATCTCCTGTCGGTGTGTGTAAAAACTTCCTCAACCACCTTGTTGTATTGTTGGTGTTTCGTTACTATGTACAATCCCTGTTAAAAAGTTGTTCCTTGACCGTATCTTTAAATAACAATAATGTTGCTGCTGTTGTTGGTGGTGTTGTTATTGCTGTCGCTGTTCTTTAAGCTGTTGCTATTGCGTCTGAAATTAAAAAGAAGAACAATATTTCATCCAAATATATGAAAGAAAATCGTTTTACTAATTTTGACGAGTTAAACTTTTTGATTAGGTTAGAGACAAAAATGTCATCATTGACATTGAGGAATATTTTCCAGCCACGTGTAAAAAATCACCACTTTTTAAAACGTAATTCTTAATTCCAGGTAAACTTCATTACCCTAAATCACGTGTTCGATAAGAACCAAGGCCTACTCTTTCAATTTACAGGGATCGATTGAAAAAAAAAAACCGTTTTCCTACAGTGTACTTTGTTAGCCATGAATGTATATTTTATCCGTTCATTGATGAACCATTTCCATAATATAATCTGTTACTATTTTCCTGAAAGCAAGACCATTCTATAGGGTATCGATTATTGCTTAGAATTGTGACACAACCTGAAAAGCCAAGAAACGCGTTTAAATAATTTGTGCGCTTATTTGGTAATGTTTAAAGGAACCAAATGCCCGTTTTATGTCGCCAGTACAGAATGGCTTTCTCAGTCAGCGTGATCATAGTCTTGTCTGGATACATGGTATTATAATGGACATTGTAGCGAACATGTGAACGTTATTTTTTTCAATGGGTTTACGTGAATACATAAAAGAAAACGAACTCGACAAATGAGCCTGTGCGTGAGAAAACCAACATTTTGGGTTTCGACCAGGTCCGATACAAACCGGGCTGTACATTCACAGAAGACGGCTAGAGGCTGGAAATTTCAGATTTAGAAAGTAGAGGAATTGTACTATCCGTGTAGCGAAAACAAAGGCGCTGATCAGCTTCGCAGTTTATACTGCGAAGCTGATCTGCGCCTTTGTTTTCGCCTATGCAGATTGTTGGTTTTCCCATGCGGCGGCTCAAAGTAAATCTGAGTGTTTGCTGAGCGCACGTATCATTCTTGCTGTAGTGTTTCGCCCTGTCCATGCTTAGTCGCGTGAAATGTCAGGCCTTCCAACCACACCCTACCCAAACCGAGCAATGGAGTCACAGAAAATGACAAGTCTTGAAACAGGACCGAAAGACGAACGAAAATGCCTGACATTTTTTGTATAGATCTACAACGAAAATAAATATGCTGATGAAATGTGCGGTGACTTGTCTTTTCATTTTCAAACATAGAAAAGGCCGGTTTTCTGATGGTATGGCACAATTCCTGATCAAGTTTGATGTGTATTTGGGTAAATATACTTTGGGGGCCCAATGTATGACATGAGAGAGTCCCATACTTTTCTGTCAATATTTGAGTCCCTTAGAAAGCAATTTAAATTGTGTACATAGGTCTTGTTCATAATTGAGCCGCGTCACAAGAAAACCGCTCTTCAAGGTTTCCGACCAGGTCTGACACAAACCTGCCTGTGCAGTCACAGAAGGAGGTTAGAAAGTTGAGATTTTGGATTTAAGCATAGAAGAGGAATTGTACTATCCGAGTGGCCAAAACAAAGGCACTGATCAGCTTCGAGGTTACCGCGAAGCTGATCTGCGCCTTTGTTTTCACATAGGCAAAAATCCGGTTCTCTCATGATGCGGCTCATATTATATTTTCCATGTTTAAGGTGGTGTTCATGATTTCGCAAGTTTAAAGTAAGTTATATGAGAGACCAACTCCGAGGTTTATTTGAGAAATTATGAGGTAATATCCTTATGCCATGCTCATTTATTATGAAACTGGTATACAAGAATTATCATCTTCATATTTTGATCTTCTAACAAACTCACCTCCGAACCGTTGGCATTTAGATAATTTTAGCACACAGACTTGTTATACTTGCATATGTTGTTTTTTATCATTTAAACAAATGTGCATGTATTTTAAAGCCTAAATTTGGTAAAAGACAATTATTGACACAAAAATCTCGAGCCAGTGTCAGGGGACGTGAATCGGATATGAGAGCACACGCCATTTTTCTGAATTTCACACGATATGTACAGCCTATGTTTAAAGTTCTATTAGCATCACGAAAACATGCCCATGCAATATCCAGAATTTATTTGGTTGTGAAAAAAATCTAAAATTTCAATCTTTTTTTTTTTCTTCTTATTTTTGCTCAAAACTTAGATTGTGGGTACACGTTAGAACCGCCTCGGTGAGAACCGCCCCACAATCTATGTTTTGAAGCAAAAATAAGAAAAATAGGTATGCCCCTGCATACCCCAATTTGCTATATAAAAGTGGGGTTCACCGGGGTATAAACTTAACGGACATGTTTTCCTGATGGTAACAACAAACGTGTAAACCCATTGAAAACCCAAAAACCTGGTTTGAATGACGCATATAACATGAATACAGAAAATTGCTATTATTGGATTTTCACTTAAACCCATAAAATATCAGAAATACAAACACTTGAATAAATAAACATTTAAAAAGTCTTAAAGTCAATATTATTTCTGGCGTGTCGAATGACAAAAGGTTTAATTATTCGGGGGTTTTATTATTGATGGACATGCCCCAAAACGATTTGTGTTTTGCTGAGCTCTACGTGGAGTTCAAAATACTGAAAATTTCGAGTGAGACGGGAAGCCATCAGGTTCATCCCGGACAAAAACCTCTTTTCCTGTCTGTTTACATGTTTGGAGTAACATGCATGGCCTGCCAGTTGTAGCAAATAAGTGATGCATATCTTGAAAGAAAATTCGGTCCAAGTCCCTCTCAGGATTCGAACCAAGGATCCCCTGGACAGAAATTCAATGAGCCAACCGCTGAGCTAAGGAATCGATTCTCGATAAATGAATGTTTATAGAAGCTACATGTATACATGTAATCTGTCCATCGAGTGGCGAGGCTATAGGACATAACAGTTACCACTATCTTTGTTTTTGAACAACATTTTGTAAAGAAAAAAAAAAAAAAAAAAAAAAAAAAAAAAAAGAACTTGTGATATAGAGGGGTCCTTTTTATACGGCGGTATTAACATGATTCAAGGCGTTTGCTTGGGACCCTTGACCACAGCAAATAAACAAACTAGGTGACGAAGTCAATTGAACGCAACAGGATAAACCATTAAATCAATTTCTTGAATCAATTTATCAGAGAGAGCTAATAAAAGCATGTTTTGATAAAAGATAAATACGTACGAGACCATGTACATGTAGAAAAAAAAGAAAAGAGGGACCAGGAATTGGTGTAATTAAATCTAAAGTCCCAACATAGACCCCAGGTGGGAAAGAAAATACGTAAAACATAAAACATTTTTTCCGATAATACACTCGAAGCTGAGCAGATGGCTCTTTCCAAACAAGGTAGCCATCCGGCTAGTCTAAACTAAAACCAAAGGCAACGAGCACAACAGAGAGGCAGACACAAGTAACAGATGTATCATGAAGATATTATCGCTATTACCGGGACGTCGATGACCGTTTATAATGGGGACAATGTCGAAAACCATTTTTCATGGGCCGAAAACCTATTTCCTGGGGACATCCTTTTCATGGGTCGAGAACCATTTTTCCTGAGGTTATCCTTTTTCATGGGTGGAAAACCATTTCTCCTTGGGATGAAAGAAAAATAAACTTGAGAAACATAGTGTTCAACTGCACATTTAACAAAAACTTTTGATGTAATTATGTTAAAATCCCAACCAAAGACACAAGAAATGAAGAGATTATTATTAGAATTGAAATCATGAGAAAAACCTATAATGGATGAACAACAAAGACACAGTTTGTTCTTTGGCTGCCCGCGAAACCTCGCGCAACTTTCTTGCTAGATGCATTATTGTAATCACGCCCGCAAGTCCAGAGGAATATTGGCAAGTAATTGTCCAGAAAACCCATGAAAAAACGTCAAATGGTCATTACGGGACAATTTTTCCCGCAGTCAGCCATACACTTTATTACCCACGGGCTGGAAGTGGCTACATAAAATATATAGCATTTTTTTCTAAAAAAGGTTACATTGTAAATTAATTTACGTCCGGCATTCGTTGGACACTTGAAAATAAATTGCATTTTAAGCATATTTAGCAAAGTTTTTATTTTAACAAAATATTCTAATGCAGTGGCGGATTTAGAGGGGGTTCAAGGGGTTCGCTTGAACCCCCCTCTGGACCCACATTATTTCGTTTTCATGGAGAATTTCAAAAGATTTTGTGTGAAATTTGAAACGAACCCCCCTTTTCTACATTTGAACCCCCTCTTCAGAAATCCTGGATCCGCCCCTGTAATGGCTGGCAGATGCATACCATTTGCACATCTGACAGCTATAAGAATCATGAAATTGACATCACATATGAATGATTATCCAAGTATTTGAAGGTATTTATAAACACCTGGAAATTTGGTAAAATAAATGTTTACCGCAATTTGTTTGTATTTTAAACCGTGACGCGTATTATACTATACTAGTAGTTTTGCTTAATAAAAAAGATAAGTCCAGGCATCACTATGCACATACATACACGTATATATGTATGTATGCTTTAACATAATGATACATGGTAAAGTTTTGTTAAAAAATAATTCAAAATTTACAAACCGTCTATATCAATCCAGTGTCGTACGTGTATATTGTTCTAAAATTTCACATCTTTTATAGATCTAGCAAACAAATCAATGTTCAATATCTCGATAAATCGGAAAATCAAAAATAATACATACACGAATACAGACAAGTTTGTTTATAAATTGAATAAAAAGATCACATAACTATTTCAGCCATGTTTAAGTCATCCAATAACACCCATATACACACTCAGAAAATAATATTATGTTTGCTATTTTGACGTTTGAAATGATAATAACTGACAGTGAAAAAATGAAATTATTATTCTTCACTTACAGTATGTTAACCTAAAGTTTAACAGCTTTTATTCTTCAAAAGAAAGAAATTGGAAAATAAAAGCTTTAAACTTTACATTTTCCCTGGTTGCCGCTGTCAGATTCATCATCCACTCCGTTACTAAGTTGAATCCCACAGCCGGTCCCTTTATGGCTTTATTACCAGCAATCTGAATTTTCGATTTGCTTTGCTGAGCATGTTAGAATCCATGAACAAACGCGCCAATTAAGTGGTCAGTTAACTTTCAGGAAGCAGTGTAATTAAAACTCGGTGCATATGCTCAACTCGAGTACGTGTATGCAGCACCTAGATGGCATGTCGACCATAGATATCCTATCGCCGTGCAATAGTCCATAGAAGCCTCCGTGTAGCCACTCGCCTTGTCAACCAGGGGTCGTGGGTTCGATAACGTGCTTTTATATATTTCTACAGACTTTCGGATGAGACTTGAAAATCGGCGAGGTACCGTCTCCATATGACCTTAGCAGTTGAGTGACTCAACCAATATGTCAGCCATGGGACCTCTCGTTTTTTAAACATCGTGTCACAGTTGAGGAGGGCACAGAGAAGAGCTGGTGGTATTGAAGCTTAAAACGCATGACTTTAAGCTTAGAAGCGTCAAAAGAATGTGCATTGTGTAATTTATAAAACAGTCTCCATGTATTGAAATCTATCTGCTTAAATCAATGGACTACTTTAATAGTGGTAATCATTACCCTGGATGCCCACAGCGGCTTTTCATCAACTACATTTTGCGAAATTCGCCTCGGTACAGTGTGTGTCTTGTTAAACCCTTCACTAAACTAGCTACTAGTCTGTAAAACATATTATTGTAATATGGTTATTGTTTTAATTTTTATTAATTTTCCGTATATTGAAATTTAAATTCAGTCTAGCTAGTCTATGAATTATTTTTGTTTTTCCAATCGACTTGGCTGAGTTTTAGAAGTGGATCCCTAATCTATAGACTAGACTAGCCACGCAGATTGAAAAAAAAAAAAAAAAAAGAAAAAAAAAGAAAATGGAAACAACGAAAGTTAACCTTTCGCCAACATGAGAAAGACAATGGAATGTCATGATACTACACACTACACTAGAGAGTATTTGCATTTGCCATCGAACAATTCGTGCTGCGCCGTGCTGCAGATTTGATCCCATTGTCGAACTTGCCGTTGACGTTTTTCAATTCTTTAACTGAACTTGCCGTGGTAAGAAATGAATGGTACATAATGGGCTGAGAAGTCTCTTTTTATATCCAAAACAAAACATAAGATGGATGTTAGTTTCCATGACATGTTGAACGTCAATCAGTGAATTACGGACATTTTTTAAGTCAGAAAACATAATATACTCGTTTTATCAGTATATGAGAGAAAGTCGAGCCAGAGGCCTATTATTTTTTTTCTGTAGTATCCAGTAGGTATCCAGTAGGTACTTGTAGATATTATTACAAGGTCAGCAGCTACAATGCAATTATTTGTTAATTAACATCAATTTGCATACATTACTGATGTTGTTTACCAGTTGTCAATCCTATCGAAACTGACCACGTCTTTAGAGAACTCGCGTTTTTAAATTTAAATGAAAATTTGCAGTCTATTTTCGCTTGGAACCACACTTGCGTCTTATTGCCGTCGATTTTCACGCCATTTAGAGTTCTTTATCAAGTTACCTTCGCACAAGCTGTATCGCATGAGATCGAAAGTCAAGAGGACAGCCCAATATACAGACGTTTCCGAGACAAGGCTAATTAATACTGATTGACAAGTCTATTCGCACCTGACCTGTCGAAATTAACACGTCATTGCGTAATTTACGAGCATGTCGAACATATATGCCTGTCGAACTTTCAGTCCGACAGTTCCATCGTCTGTCGCCGCCCGACAAGGTAAGACTTTGATGTTTAACCGTCTTGCATAAAATCAAAACAAAAAATGAATAGTTATTTGTTATTTTTCGTGTCTGTTTGTTTCTTTATTTAAAGACAGCTGTTAGTTTCGCAACACCTTTGCTTTGTATGAAGCTGAAAATAGTGTGAGGGCAACTTCATTGGGGAAGAGTTGTCACAAGTCATTTTAGCTTAATTATCATATTCTAAAAGAGTTATTGTAATGTCATCGGCATATATTGCTCTTTTGCCAGAACAGCAAGATGATTAAGGTTGTCGCCCTCTTGCTTCTTGGAGCTGTTGCCATCCAGGCACAGTTCTATGGTAAGAAAGGAGGATACATGCCTGTTAAATATGGCGGACACGGTTATGGTGGACTCAGTATTGGCCATGGTTATGGCGGGAAAAAGTTTGGAGGGCACGGGTTTGGCAGCAAAGGGTATGGAGGTCTCAGCTTTGGCCACGGATACGGCGGGAAAAAGTTTGGCGGTCACGGATACGGTGGTCAAAGCCTCGGTCACGGATTTGGCGGGAAAATGTATGGCGGTCACGGATATGGTGGCGGTTGGGGAAAGAAATATGGAGGAAGCTGGGGCAAGAAATCCGGAGGAAGTTGGGGCCAAAAGTTCGGCGGAAGCTGGGGTCATGGCTATGACAGAAGCTGGGTCCAGCCTATAATTGGTGAGTAGTTTGATTGATTTTTTATCATTTTTATCTTCAGAACAACGTTTTCTTTATTTTTATCATTTTGATACAGTAATCGTATAATTCATGTTGTTCAGCTTAAGAGGTCGATAGAATTACGATTTCTTCTGAATGTGTAATAACCACTTGTCATTGGTAGATGTTAGGTGATATTCAGTTGGGTGAAAAATAAGGAAGTGCTTGTACAAACAAAAGGTAACAACTTTCAAAATCTTGAACGTGTGGTTTTATTCATTATTTTGTTCTGTAGGTGGTGGACTGTCAAGCGGATTCTCTGGAGGAGTCTCAAGCAGACCCATCATTATCAACCAAGCCCCAGCTGCCGCCCAGTCTGTCTCAATCAGCGGTGTGTTCGGTGGTGACGATGATGAGTACAATAACGCGGGAATTTCAATCGGCACCGGAATTTCCGGAGGAAGCCAACCAGTCTACATCGGGGGAGACAACTCTAACAACTTCAATAATTACAACAACAACAATGGCGGATTCAGGGTGATCCGTCAGGGAGGTCAGCAAATTGGTCATATTGGAGGAAGCCACTATGGTCACGTGGGAGGAAGCCACTATGGTCATATGGGAAGCAGTCAGATTGGTCATATAGGTGGCAGCCACTATGGTCAAATTGGTGGCAGTCATGCGGGACATATTGGTGGAAAGGGCAAGGGTTTCTCAGGAGGCCACAAAAGTGGCGGTGTTGGTGGCTCATACAGCATTATCAGAGGCTAAACACGTGGTGAGGCTTTCTTTACAATTAGCCGCGTTGAAAATAGATTAAAAAATAAAAATACAGGTAAATGAATGAATGAGTAAATAAGGAAAATAAATAAGTAAAAGTGCACTGAGCATCTATTTTGAGCATTGTTCATATCGCTGATGAATACTTTTTGCATTACAGATTAACAGACATGGTTTTCTTTTGACGAAAATCTCATTTTGGTTTTCAACGCCATCTCAAGAAGAAGCGTGGCGACTCTATGCAGAATCGACAGGCCTGATTTGTATCTGTGGAAGAAAGATACTGGTCTGCGACGACAAATATTTTGTTCAACACGGGCTGTTTGTTAGTTGTTACAGTGCTTCTAGTAAATTGTTTTCCCCAAAGTGACCTTGTTTGTTTCGCTTTTCCCTAGTATTCAGTATCGTCGCCCATTGGCGGCTTAACCCATATTTGACGAATGGATTTTCCCATCATTATCATTTGGGTGAGTCCACTTCAGTTCTTAAGGTGATTTTTAAATTTCATTCAATTTTTTGATGAAAATTCTCTGTGCAAACAGAATAGCCCAAGATGAAATAACGCGGCGTCACATCTGGGGCTATGCTGTTTGCATATGTCCCACAAAAGGGACGCCAGGCTTAAATGAGTTTGGAAATAGATGGGCAGCTTGTGCCTCCAGACAAAGATTATAAAGTACAGACTGACCATCGGATTACAGGTTAATCAGGCAAGGGTCTGAACCTGTCCAGGAAAGGTGGTTCAAGTCAACCATTTCTATTCGGCCCTTATACATGTAGTAGAGAGAGAGAGAGAGAGAGAGAGAGAGAGAGAGAGAGAGAGAGAGAGGTTTGACTCCATTCCAAGTCATTTTGACACGGACTTTTATAAAGTACAATTACACTCATCACAATAATGAATCACAATAATGACAAAAGAAAATTTGACAAGGTTATAACTTTGGACTACTTTATAGACAAAGTAAATTATTACAAAAGTCAGTCATTTCAAAACCTTCGACGAGAGTATTTTTACAGAGCACAATATAATACAATCCATAATAAAGATTTCAAGAGAAAAAGGTATTACGTGCACATACGTACGTACATACTCGTATGGCAAATTGTCAAAGATTTAATTATACTAAGAAACCAACGACGTCCAAAACCAATGTCCAAATCGACAGCAAATGGTAATGAATCAAGCTACAATCAACAGATTTCCCATGACGAAGACATACTTACTCAGGCTGAGAATAGCTGAATATTCGGTAGTGGTTGGAATATATAAAGATAACTTCTCAATAAATCATAAACAAAAATGTTGCTGATTTAGTTGACACCTTAAACAGTAACAGGTCTATTTACATGTCAAAACTTTCAGTGACAGAAATTTTAAAACCTGTGTACAAACTTTGTATAATCTTAAGTCCCGGTCCCACTGCGCTTAAGATATACGATTGTCTTAATATTAAGGGGGTCATTCCCTTGACCCCGATATGCAGATTAAGAAAGCAGAAACACGTTGGAAAACATTTTACAAATTTTGCATTCGGTATATATCAGCTTTTGATTAGACAATCGTTCTATTCCTTACGATCCAATGGAGCTGGCGCTTAACACATTTACTTTGTTTGCTTTTTTTTAAATCAAAGAATCATATGGATATGTGCCATTGTGGGGCATGGAATTGAACTCATAACAAACACGGGCTGTACAAGTTCAAACTTTATTGATATTTATATTACAAAACAAGTTGTAAAATCACGGCAATTAAATTGGAATCACATACTCATGAGCTTGTTTAGGCCGCATAACTTCTCCAATCTCGTTAGGGTGCAAATGTATTCCGAAAACATGTCCTTGAAATATACATGTTTTCTTACATTTTATTGCACAATTTTTTATATTTTTTCTTATTTTTGCTCATAACATAGATTGTGGGTACATTATAGAACCGCCTTCTATCAAGTACCCACAAGGCTATGTTAGGAGCAAAAATACGAGCCCTAGCCTGGCATTCAGGCCATGTATTCAGATATTCTTCTTACTGAAAGGTACATAACCAATGAAGGGCTATTACCATGTTACTTTATTACTCCCCCATTAGCTGAAATACACTAAATCTGACTTTGATAGTGAAAAGTTGCATTCTGAATCAGATGGACTTTTTGTTTTTTTACTTTTGTTTGTCAATTGATATTGTTACATTTAGTGGACTGATACCAGTCTATAGGTATCCCCTGCATATTCCAGTTTTGCTCTATATAAGTGAGTTATAAGAAGGAATACATAACACGGACATGTTATCGTGATGGTGTATGCGTTTTCTTGTTTTGGGTGTATCGTTTGTCTCATACCTTCGGTCTTTTACATCGTTAAATCGTCATTTAATTTTCGAGTTTCTTTAAAAACTACTTGTTGTGTCTTTTTGGTGGTCAGTATATATATAGGCTACATGTGCCATTGAGAGTCGAACAAAAATACATTTGCTTCAATGTAACAATATGAAAATGCAAAAACAGAACTCTGCCTGCAGAATTCTAAGTTCATTAGCCAAAAATATCGAATTAGTGACATGTACATGTACATACATACCAGTAATACGTGTATCGATAAGGCAATCATGTCCTCAATTAATATTTAGGAAGAAAAATCAAAATATGAAAATAGGTCAACAAAGTTCAATCCGTTATCCATATTTAAATGACAAAATTGGATTCTGTATATATGGAGATTTAATGATGTTTTAGACGAAAATGCCAAGTCTAATATCAAAATCAGAAAATACATAGATGCATGATGGCATCTGAAACAAATGTGACCGGCAACACTCGTTCAGTTTTATGTCAAATGCATCCACACTCATTCGATAATGATCAAACAGTATACGTGCTTACAGTACTTACAAATGGCTAGTCACAGTAAACGAGGTTAAAAAACAACCTTTGCATTGACAGGCGCACCAAACATGTGAATAACATGTCTATAAAATGTCTTTATGAAACAATCGTACATAACATTATATGATATATGAATATAATATGAGCCGCCTCGTGGGAAAACCAACAATGTGGTTTCCGAACAGGTCAGACACAAACCGGCCTGTACAAGCACAGAAAAGAGCTAGACGCTTAGAATTTCGGATTTAAGTAGAAGAGGAACTGTACTATCCGAGTAGCGAAAACAAAGGCGCTGATCAGCTTCACGGTTACCGCGAAGCTGATCTGCGCCTTTGTTTTCGCCTATGCAGATTGTTGGTTTTCTCATGAGGCGGCTCATATATCGTTATTTACATAACAGCCCCGCCATTCGCAGATCATTTTCTTTCTTTTAATCATAAAATAATATCATCTTGAGACATGTTTTGACGACTGACTATCTCTACCCTATTTTCAAATACACCATAATTTGTCTAAAGATCAGAAGACCCATGAGCGACCCATGTCGGTTTAGAAGATGGCAATAATTTTAAGATTGCAAGCCGTCAACATCGGGAAAACTTGTCCGTGAAATGCATACCCCCATATACCCCACTTTTAAAATTGGGGTATGCAGGGGTGTACCTATTTTTCTTATTTTTGCTCCAAAACATAGATTGTTGGTACTCGTTAGAACCGCCTCCCCTCTAACGTGTACCCACAATCTATGTTTTGAGCAAAAATAAGAAAAATATCAAAATTTTTCTGATGAAATTTTCAATTTTTGCTTCTGAAAAGATTCTCTATATATTGCATGGACAAGTTTTCGTAATGAAAATTCCAAATATTCTTTAGGGGGGCAACGATCACCAACATAATAACAAATTTGATCCTAGTATTCACTTGGGTCACTGAGCATCTATTTATTTTGCTTTTTCTCTGGCATCCTTGAGTGAATGTTGAATGTTCTTTGTTTTAAATTCTGTGTCTACACCACTTCGTTCTTCTTCCCCACTTGGTAACAGATCAAGAAGGCAGCAATCACGGCTATTATCTGAAATAATATATAAAATTATAAAATGATGACGACGCCGATGATGATGATGTTGATGATAATGATGACGATGATGATGATGATCCGGATAGAGTTAATCATTTGCTTTCCTATTATATATTTTCTGATATATCATAGACAAAAGGTCTGCAAATCATGTAATATGGTAAAAATCTATTATCTCTACACCTCTATAATATTAAACCAACATAAAACATGGATGGCTGCAACACCAACACAGATTTTTTTTTGTATTTCGATTCACCGTATGTGACCTATCCATATCATTAAGTTATCCAAATTCAAACTGGAAACCATATATAGTGGCCGCATTGTTTGTTGTCATCTCCCCGAGACCAGCTTTGTCCCGTTTACCTGTTAAGTTAACGGAACACGGAACCAAACTGACCTTTGCCACGACATGTTTACAAAATGGCATTATACTAAGTGGCAACTTGTTTATTTTGTACATACCTCAATGACAATTAGCGTGGCACTCACTCCAATCGCCCAGTACTGGTATTTGTCAATAAATTCATTGAACTTTTCATAGCAACCCTGTAAGGCAAGAATCATTATCATAGACTCGTGATTGGCATATCTAACCGAGGAATTCGTCTGGTTTATGAGCTCCACAGACAGTGCATTACGAAAACTCGCCCATGCAATATACAGAGATTTTTAAGTTGTAAAAATTGAAAATATCCTGTAGAAATTTTTGAATATTTTTCTTATTTTTGCTCAAAACATAGATTGTGGGTACACGTTAGAACCGCCTCGTCGAGGCGGTTCTAACGAGTACCCACAATCTATGTTTTGGAGCAAAAATAAGAAAAATAGGTATACCCCTGCATACCCCAGTTTTGCTATATAAAAGTGGGGTTCAAGGGGATATGCATTACATGGACATGTTTTCCTGATGGTTGATTGTGTTTGTTTGGCTTCTACTACCAGTCACACTCTGATTGCACCATGGTCTAAACTTGACAAATATTGAGCCTCTGCCTGAATGCCCAGTTCATTCTAACAGAAAGGTTGATGCAGACTGGTAGTATGATTCTGTGTGATGAACAAACGATAAATTTAAACTAGACGTTTGACAAACTTAACGGCTTTTCAATGGCAAATGCTAAATTGAAAATAATTATCTATATGGTTAATCAAAAAGGACAAAAATAATGATAGATGTCACAGAAAATAATTGGTCAGAACAGAACTAAATTTGATCTCATACAAATCTCAGGCCAGAATATTACATCAATTGAATGCTCTGAGCCAGCTTAAAATGTTGGCTCCAAGTGAAGCTAATTCAGCTGTTGTGAGACTATATCTCACCTTAGTCCTGTAACCAGAGGTAATCGAATCCGTGCACGCAGTCTCTGTGTATGTAGCATAATTGTCCTCGGTCGCGGCTGAGCAGCAACTCGGGGGAATCTTCTTCGAGCCCGCCGCCCCGTTGTTGACCCAGTAGGTCGCCGCGAACTCGTTATTGTTGGTTGTAGCACTGACAGGTTCAACACCACAGCAATCAAACTGCAAGGGATTCGAATATAGCTTGTATGGAAATTGTTTTTAGTTTGTGTTTTAACGTCCGAATCAACACGCTTTCAGTCATGTCGGGACAGAGCCACGCCTTTCTGGTGACGAACCCACGACCACCAATCCAGCTCTTTCATAGCAAAACGCAATGATGATAAATTCATTTGCGGTACTTCCCACTATGCAGCTGCGGAGTTCGAAACGTGTAAGCGACTTCGTGTTCTCTAGTTTAATTATCAATTACTCCTTTTTAAAGACATCTTTCAAAAATCAGAGAATGACATGATGTGGGTAATTTATCTAGCTTTTTTTACCTCCAGCCGATCTGCTGAAAACATAGCACGTGGTCTGGAATCACTTTTGAAGTGAGTGCAACACATGCGTTTTTTGGCTGTATGCTAGATTTTCAACACAAACACACTGAATAACTTCGTTTTCCAACTTATGCAATGCGTCCATTTTATTTGGAAGATTTTATTTTGACTAATGATGAAGATTTGCGACCATAAACGCCATTTGTATGCATCTAATTTGAAAATAATCGATATGCTATGAAGCGGCGTGATAAGCGCTGAAGAAAGGAAACTAGCTATGAAGAAAACGTGTTATATTATGAGCTAGAGCAGTCGAGTTGATTGTACTATAATGAAATGCACTGGTGAGCCTTGTATTGTCAAGAGTCGTATTTAATAGCCTCCTCGGCTATGAAATAAAGAAGTTACTTACTTACTTAGCTTATTCGACAACTAAGAAAAGCTGATAAATATTTTTCTTGTTTTGAAATAGTATGGAAAAAAGTATTTATTGCTCACAGATAGATAGACCTCTGCACTTTTTCTAGCTCATTATCAATCACTCTTGCGCTTACATCGGGTCATTCAATCAGTTGTTGGATTTTAAATCTGAGACCGCTGCACTCTTTGTAAACTCTTTTTATAATGTAGCCATGCTGGTTACTGCATGAACCCTGATAGTTCCATGTACAAGAAGAAGTAAACTGATCATTTTCTGTAAAGCATATAGCTCTTTTTCGTTCCTCCAATAAGAAGCGAACTACATATATACAGTAAAAAATAAGTAAGAATACATATCGAAATAAAAGCGCTGCAGGCATGCATGATACCCCGCCACGCAAATTTAATTTAATACAAATGCACAACATCAATCTACAATACCAAACCACATCTTCCAGATATGAACTCCTTAACAAAGTTTGAAGAAAATTGGTCTACAGATGCTCAAGATAGCGCCTAGAAACAATATTGTAACATAAATCAAGGGCCATTGCTCTGTATTTATTTGACGAAAATTACCCATCTTCAGTCCCAAACCACTCCTTCCTGATATGAACTCCTATAAAAAATTTGAAGAAAAACGGTCAGTAAATGCTCCAGATAGAGCCCGAAAATGAAATTTTAACGTAAATCAAGGGCCATAACTCCGTACTTATTTGACAAAATTTTCCCATCTTCAATTCCAAACCACTCCTTCCTAATATGAACTCCTATACAAAGTTTGAAGAAAATTGGTCAATAAATGCTCAAGATAGAGCACGGAAACGAAATTTTAAAGTAAATCAAGGGCCATAACTCTGTACTTATTTGACGAAATTTGCCCATCTTCAATCCCAAACCACTCCTTCCTGATATAAACTTCTATACAAAGTTTGAAGAAAATTGGTTGATAAATGCTCAAGTTAGAGCACGGAAACGAAGCGCTGACGGACGGACGGACAGACGGACGGACAGACGGACGGACGGACAGACACTCGAACGCAAATTTTTTGCGGAGGGTATAACATAATACCTCGCACTTTTTGAAGTGGCGGGGTATAAAAATACCTGTAATACATAAATACATACTGTAAGTCAAAACATGTTCTTGTAAAGGAAGAATCATGCTTTTTCAAAACAAGAAAGACATTTACCAGATTTGCTTAGTTGCTGTCGAAGCTGAGGATGCTATTAAATACGCCTCTTGACAATACAAGGCTAACCAGCGTATTTCGTTATAGTAAAATCAACTGGACTGCTCATCCTCCAAGCATAACACGTTCTCTTCATAGCTAGACCCCTTTCTTCATCGCTTATCACGCCGCTTCATAGCATATCGATTATTTTCAAATCAGAGGCATACAAATGACGTTTATGCTCACAAATCTTCATCATTAGCCAAAATAAAATCTTCCAAATAAAATGGACGCGTTGCATAAGTTGAAAACGAAGTTATGCGGCGTGTTTGTGTTGAAAATCTAGCATACAACCTAAAAACGCATGTGTTGCACTCACCTCAAAAGTGACTCCAAACCACGTGCTATGTTTTTAGCAGATCGGCTGGAGATGAAAGACGCTAAATAAATTGCCCACATCATGTCATTCTCCGATTTTTGAAAGATGTCTTTAAATAGGAGTAATTGATAATAAAACAGGAGAACACGAAGTCAGTTACACGTTTCGAATCCCGCAGCTGCATAGTGGGAAGTACCGCCAATGTATTTATTATCATTGCATTTTGCTATGATAGAGCTGGATTGGTGGCCGTGGAACCGGTACTATATGGAGTAACAATGATCAATGTGTCTTGCTCAAGGGCACAGTCCGGTTCCAGTGGGGTTTGAACCCTCCAAGAAGATAATACGTCTCCCTAAACAAGCATTATGTATTATTTTACCCCAATGAAGATAATTTTCCTCCCCAAGGATGCATCATGCATTACACTGACCCCAAAATATAAAAAACTACCTTAGGATTTATTATGCATTATCTTACCTATTAACTCATTTAAGCCTGATACCTTTTTTATGGGACATCGGCAAACAGCATAGCCCCAGATGTGACGCCGCAGAACGCGGCGTCCCATCTGGGGCTATTCTGTTTGCTTAACGAAAATTCATCGAAAAATGGGATAAAAATTAAAAATCCCTCCTAGCGCCCCTAAAATGAAAGTTGACTCTTCCAAATGATAATGATGGGAAAATCCATTCATCAAAAAAGGGTTAAACTGATGTGTCCGGCCTAAGGATGTACCATGCATTATCTTACCCCAATAAAGAGAAGATTCCAGCCCACAGATACTTCGTGTGTTGTACTGTAGCCTTGGTACTCGTTGAGGACGTCATTCATCTTGGATTTCACTGTCGTATCAACCTGGAAAGAAAGGTACAACGTTCAATTTCGATCAATTTTTTATCATAACCCAGATCAGGTCCTGAGGTTATACTACATTTTCCATGCACAACTCGGCATGTAAATATTAAATTATAGGATAAACGGCTGGCTTAGGAGATTATACCCGAATTTTCTACCAGTTTTAGTTATTTGTGTATGTATTCGGGATTTAGCTACACATCGGAGAAAAAAAATCATCTGATGTTTACAGCTTAAGAAAATTCTTCGTGTTGAATGGGTGTGTTTTTGTTAATGATACGAATGCAAATCTGAGAAGGCTTACCTTATCTTTCATGGCAACCCAGAGACCAATACAGAGAAACGCCTATATTATCTTTCATGCAACCCAGACACCAATACATACACATTGCTTTCTTATAGGCTTACCTTATATTTCATGGCAACCCAGAGACCAATACATACACACTGCTTTCTGAAAATGCTTACCTTATCTTTCATGGCAACCCAGAGACCAATACAGAGAAACTGTTTTCTGAAAAGGCCTACCTTATCATTCATGCAACCCAGAGACCAATACATATTTGCTTTCTAAAAAGGCTTACCTTATCTTTCATTGCAACCCAGAGATCAATACAGACACACTGCTTTCTGAAAATGTTTACCTTACCTTTCATGGCAACCCAGAGACCAATACAGACACACTGCTTTCTGAAAATGTTTACCTTACCTTTCATGGCAACCCAGAGACCAATACAGAGAAACTGTTTTCTGAAAAGGCCTACCTTATCATTCATGCAACCCAGAGACCAATACATATTTGCTTTCTAAAAAGGCTTACCTTATCTTTCATTGCAACCCAGAGATCAATACAGACACACTGCTTTCTGAAAATGTTTACCTTACCTTTCATGGCAACCCAGAGACCAATACAGACACACTGCTTTCTGAAAATGTTTACCTTACCTTTCATGGCAACCCAGAGACCAATACAGAGAAACTGTTTTCTGAAAAGGCCTACCTTATCATTCATGCAACCCAGAGACCAATACATATTTGCTTTCTAAAAAGGCTTACCTTATCTTTCATTGCAACCCAGAGACCAATACAGACACACTGCTTTCTAAAAAGGCTTACCTTATCTTTCATTGCAACCCAGAGACCAATACAGACACACTGCTTTCTGAAAATGTTTACCTTACCTTTCATGGCAACCCAGAGACCAATACAGACACACTGCTTTCTGAAAATGTTTACCTTACCTTTCATGGCAACCCAGAGACCAATACAGACACACTGCTTTCTGAAAATGTTTACCTTACCTTTCATGGCAACCCAGAGACCAATACAGAGAAACTGTTTTCTGAAAAGGCCTACCTTATCATTCATGCAACCCAGAGACCAATACATATTTGCTTTCTAAAAAGGCTTACCTTATCTTTCATTGCAACCCAGAGATCAATACAGACACACTGCTTTCTGAAAATGTTTACCTTACCTTTCATGGCAACCCAGAGACCAATACAGACACACTGCTTTCTGAAAATGTTTACCTTACCTTTCATGGCAACCCAGAGACCAATACAGAGAAACTGTTTTCTGAAAAGGCCTACCTTATCATTCATGCAACCCAGAGACCAATACATATTTGCTTTCTAAAAAGGCTTACCTTATCTTTCATTGCAACCCAGAGACCAATACAGACACACTGCTTTCTAAAAAGGCTTACCTTATCTTTCATTGCAACCCAGAGACCAATACAGACACACTGCTTTCTGAAAATGTTTACCTTACCTTTCATGGCAACCCAGAGACCAATACAGACACACTGCTTTCTGAAAATGTTTACCTTACCTTTCATGGCAACCCAGAGACCAATACAGACACACTGCTTTCTGAAAATGTTTACCTTACCTTTCATGGCAACCCAGAGACCAATACAGACACACTGCTTTCTGAAAATGTTTACCTTACCTTTCATGGCAACCCAGAGACCAATACAGAGAAACTGTTTTCTGAAAAGGCCTACCTTATCATTCATGCAACCCAGAGACCAATACAGACACACTGCTTTCTGAAAATGTTTACCTTATCTTTCATGGCAATCAAGAGAAAAAAACAACAAAACAAAACAAAAACAAAAAAAAAAAACAAAAAAACAGACACAGTGCTTTCTGAGAAGGCTTACCTTATCTTTCATGGCAACCCAGAGACCAATACAGACACATTGTACAATGACGATTATTATCACCAGAACAGCATACTGAAAACAAGAAACATCTTTATAAAGGTAAGTGTCAGATAAAATGTTGATTGATGATATGATTTCAAATGATCATTATAGACACATTATACAATGATGAATGCAATCACTAGAACTGCATACTGAAAATTAGAACGAAAGCAATACGGACATGGAAAATACCCGACAATTTGATACATGAGAGGCATACAGGTATTTTTGTAAGATGAAGCAACCCACAAAACCACAAAATACTGGTCAATAATTGGTCAATAATTTGTGTTTTGCACCACCGAAGCCAAAGTTAAATATTCTGACAAGATATACTATTTTTCAAGCCAGACATGGTCATTTGCTACACATGCACACAGATGCGCGACTTCAGACAGACAGACAGACAGGTAGACAGACAGACAGGCTGTCATTGCTAAATCCGGATTGCGGTGAACCTTAGCAAAGTCCAAAAGGTTATTTGTGGATTTGAGACTCATGCATTTAGCCATTCATACTCACCATAATGAGCAGGCATTTGACCTTGCAGCAAGCACCGAAAAGACCCATAGCGGAGATAACAAAAATGAACACTCCGAGACAAATTAGGAACGTTGAAAGCCCCTTTGCCACGTCCCCAAGGGAGAGTGATCCGTTAAAGCTGACTTGATTGAGCGTGTGGATAACTTCACTTTTGTCAAAGACATCTGTTTCAACCTTCATGATTATACCAACGATCAGAATCCCCAAGCCCAGCACCTGAAAGGGAGAAATAAAGCAGGAATCTTAAAGAGCATTGTCCACAAAGTAGAGGACAACACGATATTTTCGCTAATCATGTGTAGCGCGCTCGGCGATGATGGACATACATTATTTTGAAACAATCTTTGATGTTTGTTTTTCTTTTCGGAAAATTAAGTATTATATGTGCTTAAAGGCATGAATCAGGTCTAAAATGAGTTTATGTCGCATGCGCTAAATAGTCTGTTCGGCGTCTTTAGAATTCACTATTCAAATAGAAAAAAAAAGAAGAAGAAGAAGAGAAGAAGAAGAAACAGAAGGAGAATAAATAGAAGAAGAAGAAGTCGACGACGATGATGATGATGATGATGATGATGAAGAAGAAGAAGAAGAAGAAGAAAAAGATGATGATGATGATGATGATGATGATGATGATGATGATGATGATGATGATGATGATACTTACGAAAAACAATATGTTGAGCACTACCAGGAACACCATCCCGAGTTTTCCTCCACACGACAACCCCATCTTTGTTGTTTTGTTTCTAAACCTTTCTGCTGATCAGAATAAAATCAAATCTGTAGTGTGAGACCTTTTTCTGTCTAAATTCTGAAAAATTAACGAAGAATAATATAAGAGCATCAGTTAGCCGAATAGAGCTACATTAACTTTCGCTTTTCCAATTCATCAGGAAAACATGTATACCCCCTCACACCCCACTTTTATATAGCAAAATTGGGGTATGCAGGGATACACCTATTTTTCTTATTTTTGCTCAAAAACATAGAATGTGGGTACTCGTTAGAACCGCCTCGCCGAGGCCGTTCTAACGTGTACCTACAATCTATGTTTTGAGCAAAAATAAGAAAAATAAATATAAAAATATCTGATGATATTTTCAATTTTTACAGCTAAAAAAATCTCTGTGTATTGCATAGGCATGCTTTCGTAATGCAGCCAAACTATCCATACCATAACATAAACATAGACATACATAAATATTTACAAATGGCTAATTATGGTTGGTTGAATTATTGATGAAAGCTTTGGACTTGAGAATAGAAGGCACAGGATTTTATACAATTAAGATTAATATCTAAACACAGACATCAGCCGGGAAAGAAAGTAAAAAAAAAACTTGCCCAGATGCAATATACAGTGATGTTTTCTTTTCAGCAGTTTAAATTGGCAATGTCATGGCAATAAATCGATATCTTTACTATACATATTTTTGCTAAAAACATTGATTGTGGGTACACATTAGAACCGCCTCGGAGTACCTACAATCTATGTTTTGGATAAAAAAATAACAAAAATTGTATACCCCTGCATATCCCAGTTCTACTATAAAAAAGTCGGGTTTAAGGGGGTTTACATTGCACGGACATGTTATCTTGATGAAACACACAAAAATACAACATGCATGAAGAGTAATATGACTAGCTCTTTCCCAATAATATGGCCATCCGGCTATCATCAACCAAATATATAAAGGTGACGAGTACAATAGAACAGTTTTAGAGCAAGAGAACAACAATGGTAATGACAATAACAATGGCAATGATTTTATGTCATGGAACAGCTTTACGATCATACAAGTTTAGAATTTAAAAAAAAGTATAGTAGACCTTGTTCTAGCATGTCTCCCCAGCCACTCATCAAAGCATAATATATTATTTGTTAATGTTTAAAAGGAACAAATTTATATGAAAACGAATTAATATGAAAACGATTTAAAATATACCAAAATACATACGGATCGCAAGAATTCCAAAACAACTAAACAAATCTAACAGAAAGGGAGTATGTACAAAACAGACAACGAACATAAACCATGAAGCTTTTTACTAATCTTTTGTTTATAATATATGATTTATGTTTAATTTATTGAGCAAGTTTGGATTATATCAGCTAACATGGTCCTTCAAACCCAATCCAAACAATTTTTATTTGCCAAGATTGAATTCGTGAAATTTATAAGCAGGAATTTTGAAATATCTATCAAATGTACATGTATCAAATCAAGTTAAATGACACTTATCGAGCTGAAAATTTTCCCATAATACGTGCAAGAAAAAATACAATTCTAAATGTTTACAGCCAAGTCCACTTCGACATCATATGTAATGTAGAGCCCCTTAGATCCAACTTTTATTCAGTAAAACTTGGGTATACGTGGGTTTACATTACATTGTCTTAGTTTTTGCTCTAAAACATAGATTGTGGGTACTCGTTAGAACCATCTCAGCGAGGAGGTCTTAGCGTGTACCCGCAATCTACGGAGTAGCATAAAAATAATAAATATCGTGACGTTTTGTCTGATTTTCACACTTTCACATCTTGAAAGCCGCAAATATGCTTGTTTTCCAAGGTGTGACGCAGTCATCTGCTTTTCAAGTTCACATACATTTAAAACAGAAAGCAGACGTTCCCGCTTTAACACGTGAATAATAATTCCACATCCATTCATATCACCAAAAATGACATACCTTAATACTAAATTGAAACGTAATTCTAACGTAAGCCAAAGTCGACATTAAGACATTCACAGCAACAATATAATATGAGCCGCCACATGGGAAAACCCACAATCTGCCTAGGCGAAAACAAAGGCGCAGATCAGCTTCGCAGTAATTGCGAAGCTGATTAGCGCATTTGTTTTCTCTACACGGATAGAACAATTTCTCTTCTTCTTAAATCTGAAATTTCAAGCTTCTAGCCTGCTTCTATGCGTGTACAGCCCGGTTTGTGTCGGACCTGGTCGGAACCCAAATTGTTGGTTTTCTCACGCACAGGCTCATATCTATTTCTTTGTAATGTCCAGAGCAATCGATTCAGGTATTTCCTAATATAAACCGTTGCCATGGTTACTGTTTAAACAGGTTATCAACAATATGTGATTATTAGAAAATAATCTCGAACCTGATTCCAGAAATGCGACTGCTTAAACAGGTTATCAACAAAATATGATTCTAGAATAAATCTCGTGGTTTAAAAAAGTAGTTTTCGACACTGTTTAAAAATCGTGTCCATAAAAATGCTCAATATCATTATTTCAAATTGAAAGTTATTAAAATGATAGAATAATTATGACCTTTAAAAATGACTTTTTTAAAAGTTTTCCCATTCAAATGCATAGGTGACCTATGTTGACAGGGTCATGATTAATACACATTGTAGTACTTTAGCCACCAATGCTTCATGCCAAGTTTCTTTGAAATCGGTCCACCAGTTCTGGAGAAGAAGATTTTGAAGGGTTTTTACCTATATGGGCATGGCGGCCATCTTGGTCATGTGACGTAGATTATTTATATACACATTGATTCCCCCATTCTATAGATGCTTCACATAAAATTTGGCTTTGATTGGCCAAGCGGTTTCAGAGGAGAAGATGTTTGAATATTATGGTAATAAACATATATAATGCCCCGGGGAGTGGGCAGATGAGCCCCTTGGGTCCAATTTTTTTCAGAATCATTAATATTCAGTCCTACTGCCCATTTCCTGCTAGACTTTCACTTAAAATGACTTTTTAAAAGTTTTCTCCATTCAAATGCATTGGCAACCTATGTTGACCTTTCCATAAAATAGGTCAAGGTCATCCCAGGGTCATGATTTATATATGCATTGTAGTACTTGAGCCATCAATACTTCATGCTAAGTTTCATTGAAATCGGTTCACCGGTTCCGGAGAAGAAGATTTTTGAAGTGTTTTTACTATATATGGGCATGGCCGCCATCTTGGTCATGTGACCTAGATTATTTGTATATACATTGGTTCCCCTTCTTATTGATGCTTCACATAAAATTTGGCTTTGATTGGCCAAGCGGTTTCAGAGGAGAAGACGTTTGAATATTATAGAGATATACATGTATAGTGCCCCGGGGTGGGGGCACATGAGCCCCTGGTGTCCATTTTTTTCAGAATCATTAATATTCAGTCCTACTGCACATTTCCTGCAAGACATTCACTTTAAATTACATTTTAAAAGTTTTTCCCATTCAAATGCATTGGTGAGCTATATTGACCTTGCCGTAAAATAGGTCAAGGTCATCACAGGGTCATGATATACATTATAGTACTTGAGCCATCAATGCTTCACGCCAAGTTTCATTGAAATCGGTTCACCGGTTCTGGAGAAGATGTTTGAATGGTTTTTACCATATATGGACATTGCGGCCATCTTGGTCATGTGACCTGGATTATTTATATATACATTGGTTCCCCCTTCCTATAGATGCTTCATATAAAATTTGGCTTTGATTGGCCAAGCGGTTTCAGAGGAGATCTTTGAAATTGTGAACGGACGACGGACGGACACCGGAGCATGGCCAACCTATAAGCTCACCTTATGAGCCGCTCAGGTGAGCTAAAAATGCATTATTAACATGTCCAATAATTTTCAAAATCTGAGACAAAACTGTCACTTATTCTTTGCTACGACATGCTTCCTTCCTAAATCAATGAATGCTGAAGTCGTATTATGCTTTGGAAATATTTTGCAGAACATTTGACTTTAGCACTATAAAACTAGAATGCTAAACTTTTTGCGAGATGTATATATCGATTTTTTTCCTTTCAATTAAAATTTGACCTGAGATACCTGATACGTGAGGCAATAAATGAATAATTGATTGGTTACTGATCAACTGGTTACAGGTAAACAAATAGATCGATAAAATGTATGTCGTTCATCGAATGAGGCCGACCGTAACAAAATCTGGCAATAAACAGGACAGGTCTATGACCCAGCTGCACGTTCTAGCCAAGACCAGAGTTACTTCAGCGAGGGTATTTTATAAATTGCTGTCATATTGGCACAGTCTGGATGAATGGGATCATGGATGCACAGGCGCTTCGCCAAGAGCACCAGGAGCAAGATTAATTTCAATGTGTTTGTTCAATTAAGTCATGAACTTCATCGTACCTTTATATTGGGGGGCGCTCAGAATGTAGAAAAAATATTAAAGCTATACGAGTACATCGATTTGCAAATCACACCTGGAATCATGCTTTCAATATAGAATATAAAACCTACAATACGGTATTGTGAAATGACTTCAAAAACATAAGAATAAAAATAAGACACTGTCAAATGTATTTCACATTGATGGTATAAGCATATAGACTATCACGGTATTGTAAAATGGCTTCCAAAACATTAGGATAGAATAAGACACTGTCAAATGCATTTCACAATGATGGGATAAGCATTTACTATCATGATATTGTAAAAGGGCTTCCAAAACATTAGGTCATGATAGAATAAGACACTGTCAGATGCATTTCACAATGATGGTTTAAGAATAGAATATGGTATCGTAAAATGACTTCCAAAACATAAGAATATAATAAGACGCTGTCAAATGCATTTCACGATTTAAGCATAAATACAGGTTTGAAGACAAATTGAAAATGACTTCAAACACATAAACTTTTTCGGAGGCAGAATACTAGTTTGTGCTTAAATTAAAATGGAAGATTCTTACCCTTCTAAAGCGTAAAAAATTCCAAAGATCTACCTAAGTAGACAAGTTATAGCCAAAGTCTACTCCGTCGTTGTGCTTACACTAATCGACTTCGCCGAATATGTCGTTATTATATTTCCAAGAAGCTTTTAAAATGATGAACTCAGTGGAAGTATTTTGAAATGTAATTATCGCAATTCGAAACAAAACAATCCGTGACAAATTATTCCTTGCTGATAAATACAAGATCAATATAAGTTGTGAATCAGTGGAATGGTTAAATGATGCTATCATATTACTATGGGGTGAATAACCGAGTAGTGTGCATAATTGACGTAGGTTTATACAAATGCTTAAATGAACCCTATATAAATGCTTTGATTTTGAATGGAAATTTTGCGTTTGAAAAAGTAAGGGTCTTTAAATATCACGAAATATTGTATTTATAGACTCACTGACGTGTTGACGATGAGTATGCACAGGTGAAACTTGAAAACCAATACATCCCATTGTCAAAAGCAAATATTCATGGTTAATCAATGCATCGATCTGCTTTCAGACACAGGCTGCTCTGACAGTATCCAATTATGTAAAATGACATACAATATACAGATTTCTTTTACATTTTTAAACACTTTTGCCTCTAAACTGGCATTCTTATTCATGTCATCTGCATAGAGAAGCTCATCTAGCACATCAATCTGCACCTTAGGGTTGGCTTGCAACCCTCTAAAGGTTGAATATATTGCCATCTAAACGGTACCTGATCGGAAAAAACAGTGTCACTGTCCTGAAAAGCATCCATGAGCATGGCAGAAAACATCATGCTGAACAGTCATGGTGCCATAAAACAAAGCCCTGTTTAACCCAAGGGTTCAGAGAACTCTCCATCATTTTGCACACGTGCCTGCATGCTATCTTGAAATCGCTGCATCATTGCTATGAATCTGGGTGGACAGCTAAACTTGGTCATGATTTTCCAGAGTACATCACGACTTACTATGTCAAAAGCTTTGGTGAGGTCGACAAACATCATGTATAGATCTACACTCTATTCTTGGCATTTTTCCCGAAGCTGTCTTGCTGTGAAGAACATGTATATTGTCCCTCTGTTTCTGAATCCACATTGACTTTCTGGGATATGTCCCGTCTGATTAGGCGATTCAGATGGGTAGAAGACAGAAGCCTATGTGGTTGTCACAGACTTGAGGATTTCCTTTCCGTTTGTATAGGTGGATCATGGATGCATCCTTAAATTCTTGTGGGATAGCCTCCTTTCTCAACATACAGTGAAACAACTCAGTTTCTCTGCGATGGGTACCCCCACCCAGCCTTATAAACCTCGGCAGGAACTGCATCTGCACCAGGAGCTTTGCCAGATGACAGTTGTTAAACTGCTTTTCTTGTATCCATAACGGTTGGAAATTCATCTAACAGAACATTGCACTCCATCTGTGGAAGTCTGTCGATTGCATCCTCATTGATGCCTGATGGTCGATTGAGCACCTATTGAAGTGTTCTGGCCACCTTTCCAAGATAGCCTCTTTATCTGAAAGAAGAGTGCTTCTACATCTGCACTGAGCAATGTGGTGTCTCCAGAACTCTTTGGTCCATAAATGGTTTTCAGTGCATTATGAAATTTCTTCACGTCCTTTCTGTCCGCAAAAGACTGAATTTCTTCTGCTTTCTTCCTCGGCGAGGAATCTTGCATGTCCCCGGTAAGCTTGGTCTGGACTGTCTTACAAATGTTGCTGTAGGCTGTTTTCTTGGATACTGAGCTAGTAGCATCTTGATGTGCCTTGTGCAATCGTTTTTGTTTTTTTCCTCAAGAAGCCTCTGAATTTCGTCATCCTAGAAAGCTGTCCAGTTTTCTTCGGGGTCCTCTGAGATTGATTGCATCCAGTTGGTTGCAAATGTCCGTTATGAAAGCTTATCTAATGCTGTCATGATTCAGCTTTGAGACATCCAGCCTCCCCGAAACGTTTTTGCCTTAAGGTCGCCTCGCAGGCTGGATTCTTAGGTTGAGTTTGCTGACGACCAGTCTATGGTCTGTCCAGCAGTCTGCACCACCCATAGTCTTTGTCACTCTGACATTCTGCCTGTCTGTTCTCCGCACTATGACATAGTCTATGGGATGCCAGTGTTTGGAACGGGGATGCATACAAGATGTTTTGTTTCTATTAGGTAGACGGAAGACTGTGTTGGTGATTAGAAGATCGCGTTCAGCACACTTCTTTAGAAGCAAGAGACCATTGCTGTTGCACTTCCCAACACCTTCTTGACCTATATTGTTTAACTTGCTGTTGTTATGCGCAGTTGCAACAAATCGTTGCTCAAAGAACTGTCACAAAATGTGGAAATGGATTACACAATATCAAACACGTGTAACAGTTTCTGAATCTATTAAACGACTGCCAGTAGCATGCAACGGAGAGAGAGCGCGCGAAAGGATAGAAGAGCATGCGCAGTGAGGTAAGAAGAGTGAGTCAGTAATGTAGGTTGAAAGTACATGTAGCAAATAAAAGTACATAGTACAACATATATCTCCTTCCAAGGTCTGGCCCCGAGGTTATAAAACTTTTTTCAAGCTCAGCTCAGCTGAGCATGAAATTTCAACTGCTCATAAATACCAAATAACCCAAAATATATTGAAATTCAAGGTTTAGAATGCCAAAGCCTGTAATTTATCCTGCTAATAAATGTTAAAATGCCAACAATTGTTGGCATTTTAACATTTATGAGCAGGATAAATTTTAGTCTCAGCTGAGCTGAGCATAAAAAAAGTTTTATAACCTCGGGACCTGGTGGTCTGTACCAGCTCTGGCATTAAGGTCACCAAGAATAGGCTTGTGTGTACGGGTTGTGTGTACGGGTTGTTGCAGAAATAACCGTTCGTCTAAGTCATTATAGAACTTGTCCTTAACATCATCTGGATTGGTCATCGTTGGTGCATAGGTATGTTTATTGCTTGACAGAAGAAGTCTCAATGTCATGTTAGGCGGTCATTGATGCCTTTTGACAATCCAGAAAGCTTACCAACAAGTTCTGTTTTAATGGCAAAGCCAACTCCAGCTTCACGCATCTCTTCACTTTTGCCTCCACTCCAAAAGGTGTATCCAGCACCAACTTGTTTGATCTCACCAACATCTGCAAACCAAGTCTCACTCAGTAAAGCTATCTGTATACCATACCTCCCAAGTTCTCTGCCCATAAAGGCCGTTCTATGCTGTGGTCTATCTGACCCATGTTTGCACATTCCATGTGCCAATCCGCAAAGGGATTATCTTTGTCTGTTTCCTTCTATTTCGACCGCTAAGAGGGATCTCCGCAGGTCTCGGTTAACCAGCCAAGGGGTTTGAAGCAGGCAAATTTTTAGGGCATTTTTTATCCCCTTCCCCATGCTACGGGGTGAGCAGTGCGGTCCTAAATAGGTCTGCTCAGTCGCTCAGCCGACTGCCGAATTCCGCTTAATGCTTCTCCTCACGGAAAACGACCATATAGAACTGAGCCGCCCGCGTGCAGGTCTGCAACTACAGCTCCCAGTGTATCCTACACCTGCTGCTTCGCCACTCGCCCATCGTCACAGGACTTTTGTAGGTGTGTGGGTGCATGTGTGATGAAATTGTTGTGTATACAAGTGCTTGTGTGTTGAGAAATAAGATGACATGCGCTTTGTTGGAATTCTGATGGGTATCAATTGCGCCCCTATCGAAGCTGATTTATTTTTATACTGCTACGAAAGAGATTTCATGGATTCTCTTAACCATGGCAATCAAGCTGATGTTATCGAGACTTTTAATTCGACTTTCAGGTACCTCGATAATCTTTTGAACATTGACAATCCTAATTTTGAAGGCATGGTCAATCAAACTACATGTGTAGTTAAATAAAGCCAACACCACAGATACTGAAGCGCCCTTTTAGATTTACATCTTTCTATTGCAAATGGATTTGTTTCTTCTAAAGTTTATGATATTAAACGTGATGACTAAATGATTTTGATATAGTAAATTTTCCGTTTTTGGATGGTGACGTTCTTATGTTCACTAGAGTCTGCAATCATGTTGCGGACATCATCGCGCGAAATAAATGTTTATGGCTATTTCACAATAAGGGTTTCCAATATAATTGGCAATTACCTTGTCAAGTTCATGAATACATCAGGTGTCCCTTTCACAACTTGACCTGAGGAGTTGGTAAATCAATTGAATTGGTCTAGAGATAATTCCCCAATAATATATTCCTAGTGTACAAGTTTACAATAGGAGGTGTGAAGAGATCATTGTCAAAGGGGAGAAAATTGCCTAATATCAAAAATATTACACCATGTAATACTTTCCATGATAATAATATACACCATGTATTGAAAAGCAGCAATTTTGTCAATGTTAGCTCTACTGAGCAAATGCTTGTTAGCTCACCTGAGCTGAAGAGGCAAAACATGAGCTTATGAAAGATGGATTATAAGAATACAAGTCATAATTCTTATGAATAATTTGCTCATAAAGCAAGGCATTTGATCGCGTTGAATGGGCCTGGGCCCTAAAGGTTTTAGAACAATTCAATTTCGGTCCTAAATTTACAATGGATTAACATGATTTACAAAAATGCAAAGACGTGTCTTTTAACAAACGGATATCGAAGCTGTTACTTTCCAATAAGTCGCTCAATGCGTCAGGGCTGTCCTGTCAGCCCTCTGATTTTTATTTTACAAGCCGAACCTCTCGCGTGTGCGATACGTAAAAATAGAAACATTATTGGCTTTCCTCTACCAAGATCAAAGGACGACAATCGCGATCCAGTGCAAGTTAAGATAAATGCATACGTCGATGACGCTCAGTTATTCAATTCGACAGAAAATTCTATTAAAGAAAGTTTTGAATTGTTTGAACGATATGAAAGGGCTAGTGGGGCAAAAATACACAAAACAAAAACCACTGGACTATATATTGGGCCTTGGAAAACAAAAACTCCAGAATTCACTGAAATAACATGGACAAATAATAATGTTAAAACACTAGGGGTTCACCATGGGTATCAAATTAATCTTCATGAAATTTGGATGGAAAAAATCACAAAAATCAAAAACTGTATTCAAGTCTGGAAAAGCAGAAATTTATCCTTAAAGGGGAAGGTTCTGATTATTAAAACATTTCTTATCTCACAGATAGGCTATGAACTTGAAATGAACGGCATACCAAAGCATATAGAAAAAGATATCAATAAACTTTTGTGGGAATTTCTATGGGACGGGAAGCAACCTCTTGTAAACAGGCAAACTATGTGTTTTAATTTAGATAGTGGGGGGGTTAACATGATAAATCTTAGACAGTTTATTGAAGCCAAACAAATTAAATTTATACATAAAATAAGTAATTCCCAAACTGAAAACTGGAATAGAATTGGCAAACACTGGTTAAGCTTGTTCGATGAAATACATAATTCAGAAAACTTTCTGTTACATTGCTCCACCATCAAAGGATTACAATTGCGAATTCCCTCCAGTTTTTACAAAGAGGCATTGTTATCATGGTGTTTACTTAGGGCTAAATTGCAGGCAAATGTCCCTTTTCCTATCTTAGATGAGCAAATATGTGGCAACAATCAAATTCTTCACAAAAGCAATCCTTTATGGCTTGAACAATTTACTAAAAGCGGGGTGATACTTATCAAACATATTTGGGACCAAGACACAAGTAATTTTGTTGATGAAAATGTAATTCTTCAAAGGTTAACGGACAAAAGAAACGCAATAAAGAACTATAGATTAATAAAATCCTGTATTCAAGATGGATGGATCAATAACCTTCAAACCGGCATTAATCTAGAACAGTTATCCAATACGAAGGAACATAATAAGATGCAAAAATGTCTGTATTTAAACTTAGGAAAGGATATCAAAATTTCAGTAAAACAGATTCAAAACATCCTTAAAATTGATACAGCGCTTAAACCGAAGTATATGACCAAGTGGGAATCAATATTTAATGTAAATATAAACTGGAAAAAACTATGGCTGAGCTCACTAGAAACTCCGCTTACAAATACTGAAAAGCAATTACACTGGAAAATAGTGCACAATGCTGTATTCACTGAATACAAACTTAGTCTTATGGGAAAATCAGAGGGCAAATGTCATTTTTGTAAAAATGAAACTGAGTACTTGACACATTTATTTTACGATTGTAGGGTCATTAAAGAGGTGTTTAAAAATCTAGAATCTAAAATTAACCGAATTTTGCAATCAGAGGGATATCAACAACATGTTTTTAATTTACAAACGGCTGTATTGGGAGTTCTGGAAAAAGACGATTGTGTACGGATATTCTTAAATACTATATTACATATATTCAAGTGGGAGATCTGGAAAATACGAAATCTTATTAAGTATGAAAGTATAAGATATACAAGTGAGTCTATTACAAAAATAATTTTAAATAAGATTAGATCATGCTGTAGGTTTTGGGCGAAAACTAAGGTCGAAAATAAACAAAAGGCTGTACTGAATCTTCTAAACTTATGTTCGGAATAAAAAATTACAAAATGTTATGTGAATTAGAGAAGAAGAGGTATTTATATGGAGCTCTTGTATAAATTTTATTCTGATAAATCATTATAACCTCATGCTCATCAATGTATATGTTTTGTTCTGTCTACATGTTTTTCCCGAAACTCTGGCTATCCTCTGCTGTTACCATGAATGCACATGCCCAAACATAAATGACCTTGATTCAGTCTTCAGACCTTCTCCTGAATCAACGGTCTATGCAAGGGCATTGCATCAATATTCCTGTCTTCCTTCCCTCTGTTGTATTATTAGTATTATTATGTATAATTAATGTGAAACACCAAGGCAGGCGACTCAAATTTCTACGAACAAAACGGCATAACGTAGTTGATGGACCACAGTGAGTTGCGCCTTGCGATCTGCGCAGATCACTGTGATTTTTCTACTACACAGGGAAAAAAGCTATTAAGTCTGATAAAAAATGTAATTATATGAATTAACTTGTTTTAGGCTTGAAAATGTTTTTCAAAATAAGACACAAACTCAATTTTGTTAAAATGTACATGTCATCATGTTTATTGTGAATGAAAACAATGTGTCTGAAATGTCTTTTCATGCAACATCAAATAAAAATACCAAATTTGATATCATCATCAATCCATCAATCATCTCTGTCCCTTCTCCACTCTGTCATATCATCTCATCCATCGGAGAAGCTTGCGGTTAAAAAAAAAAAAAAAAAAAAAAAAAAAAAAAAAAAAAAAAAAATAAAGCAAGACATCTGATTAGACAATGTTATGGCAAATTTACCATTTGAATAGCCAATATAATACCCAATGATACTGTCAACTTGGTGAAATACATCAGGTTTCTTTTGCAAATAAGTAATAATCTCACTGATTATTCACACATTGTAATGAAACACAAAAATGTTCGATCATTGACAGCTCACAAGAGCAAACTCTTGTTAGCTCACCGGAGCTAAGCCTAATATCTTTATCAAATCGCTTTGCCCATGTAAAAAGTATTGACGGTTGGTTACGTTATGAAAACATGCCCATGCAATATAAAGAGATTTTTTTCAAGAAGCAAAAAGTGCAAGTTTCATTGATTTTTTTATACATATATTTTCGCTCAAAACATACATTGTGGGTACATGTTAGAACCGCCTCGCTGAGGCAGTGCTAACGAGTACCCACAATGTTTTTGGATAAAAATAAGAAAATTATGTATACCCCTGCAAGGCTGTAACCCCAGTTTTTCTATATAAAAGTGGTGTTTAAGGGGTATACATTTCACGGACATCTTAACATGATGGTTTGTTTTTATTGTATGGAGGTTTAACGTCCCAGTCAACAATTTCTTGATGTATTCATATGAGAAAACCACGACGCTTATCTGCATCTTTTGTTTTTGCTACATGGATAGAACAACGCCATTATAAACTAACCAAGAACAAGCTGACCTGTCCTGAAATTTGTCATTCAACATAGCTTATCATCATCTTTGTTTTCGCTTAATAGATTACACAAGTCAAACTGATTATCCAGTGACAACCAACGCAACTGAGAAAAACAAACACAGATGAAATCAATGTGCAACATAGGTAATAAATACCTGTCTGGGAACAACTTTCTACAGACAGGTATTTGAATGCTTTAGTCATAAATTGATTCCATATGCATTGATTATTCTCAGTCACGTTGGTTGTCTCTGGATAACAAGCGCGCAAGACCTCTTGTTAATAATTCTGAAATTTCATGCCTGTAGCTCTCCTGTTGTTGCACATTCAGGTTTGTTTTTGAATGGATGGTAAAACCTGAAGACAAGTTTTCTCAAGGTGTGACTCATAATACCTTGATTATGGGTCATTATCAGCTTTAACTCTACACTATGAAAAAAGATTACACCATCAATTTGTAATGCAGCAATTTAGATATGAATGAATTTGAGATCATGGTTAGGAATTTCTTTTCTAACTTCCTCAGGTGGCAATCATGTTGACAATTGAGCTGGTCAAGACTAAAGGGAAAGCGCAATAACAGCCAAACTTCTCCAGCAGGGCTACCGATATCATAAACTTCGAAAAACATTTTCTAAATTTTATCGCATACACTATGAATTGATTTCCAAATCTAATGTTGGATAAAAGACTCTATTACGTGATGGCATTTCGGAACCAGGGCCCAGTAACTCAAAGCCATCTTAACTTAAGGTCATCGTAAGTCATTTTACTTCTGTATCAAAGCAGCAACACAGATCTTGCGAATGTAACCCTTTGATATGGTTGAGATGCCCACACCAAGATGACAAAGTTAGACACTTTTATCTTTGATAGTCTAAGATTTATAGCATTCCAGAATTTTTCTTAAGATCACCTTAAGCTTAAGATGGCTTTGAGTTACCAACCCCAGAATTATATGGTGACTTGGTTTATAAATGAAAGAAACTTATAGGAAGGAATGATTTTTCTTTTCATAAGCTATCAATTCAGGAAAAGCATTACCCGTTGCAGACGTATAGGGTATAACTTGAATGTTATGCGACAGTCTGCATGCTTAGTTTTTAACCAAATCATGGTTGATAACTACGCTGCCTTCTTTAATTGCACGCCGGTGGGTCGGGCGCCAGACTCTATGATGGCCTCGACTTAAAGCTATTCGTATTAGTTGGTTGGGGCTGGAGCTTCTTGTCTGTTGCTTGGCCCACCGGATTTCAACTGGTGTTTCTCTTTTGCTTCGGACGTTCAGTAAGTTATTTGGCGCCCAGGGATCTCCATCGTTGGGCAGCTGACTGAATCTTTGAGTCCTCGTTTTTGATTCATCATGGTGGTTATCATGATTTATTTGTTTGTCCTTGATGATTCATTGACTAGTTAGAGATTCACCACGAGGACTGAACAACTATGTGTTGTGAACCACTGCAGAAGCTGAGGATGAGGATCGATTTAAGCCCGCCAGTGATTTTATATTACTGATCGTTCCAAGGCGATACTTCTGTTGTCGTTCTTATTGTTTTATGTTTTGGTGTTGAATTTTTGTGCTGTTTGCACCTTATGTGCGTTTTCATATTTTAGTTAGGTTTAGGTAACTGAGTGGCCGCCTATCGGCTTACAATATGTTTCTTAGTACAAATTAAGTTTTTCCCCCACTTTATTTTTTGGAGTAGGAACATCGTTCTAAATGCGCCTTTTCCTCATCATTGCCTACTTGTACCTTTTCATAGTGAGGAAGAGGTGCGCAGCGTGAACCTCACTCGCTCGTCCTCACCCAACTGCGCCCAGAGACAAGACACATGTCAGGTCAGATTAATCACTACTGTAACAGGTTTCGGGTAAGAGATCTACCGCCTGCGATCGCTAAATACCAATAACACTGTGAGCAAAGGTGGACAGAGCGTTGTTGGAAAAAGGTACAAGTAGGCAAAGATCAGGAAAAGATTCCCACTCCAAAAACCGAGGTGGGAAAAAACCAAACCAACAATCAGGTACTTATACCATGAAACATATCGTAAGCCGAATGAGCAGCTATTTTCCCAATAGGTGGCCACTCAGTTACCTTAACTTAACTAAAAATATGAAAACATACATAAGGCGCCAACAGCACAAAATTTTTTTCAAACACCAAGACATAAAACGAAAAGAACCACCACAGAAGTATCGACTTGGAACGATCAGTAACACAAAGTTACTGGCGGGCTTAAACCGGTTTTACATGGCCATAACCTCACCCTCAGCTTCTGCAGTGGTTCATAACATTTAGTTAGTTATTCGGTCCTCGTGGTGAATCTCTAACTAGTCAACGAATCATATTTGTAACAAATCATATATGTAACACATTTGTTACGTACATGATCACATTCGTAACATGTAAAGTGTGTTACAAATGTGTTTGTCCGAAATAGGGGTTGACATGAGAAGCATATATGTAACAGGTATTTGTATTCAAACAATTAACAGCAATACCAACATCATTATATTCTTTACACTATTGATTTTATTCTCGATTGCAAAACAATAGTTAGCACATTAAGGTAATCGCTCTCGAGACTCACTCCAACTTGAATCAACATCAGAGAGAGAGAGAGAGAGAGAGAGAGAGAGAGAGAGAGAGAGAGAGAGAGAGAGATGCGGATCCTCACCGAGGAAACCGCTTGGTTGAAGCGAAGGTAAAATACCAACGCTCTTCGCTCAGTCTAAAAGCCTGAGCGGAACTTCTCTCAACGTTAAGTTGAAGATCCCTTTTCCGTCATTTTGCTGTAGTGCAATAGAGATAACTAGGCCTCGGATATAACCTCATTGGCACTGGAATCCCTTTCAGCAAAAAGCCAGAAAAGTTTGTTACTCCTTGGAAAATAACCAAGTTAAAATTTCCTGGTCGAAGCAAGCTAAAGAGGAAAAAAATATCATTTGAGGACGGTGTAGAAGTTTATCTATTGTTTACCAATAAACAACGTTATTACGGTTGCTAGGAATGTGTATTTCTGTTTCCAAAAATTAAAAATTATAATAATAGATTAAAAGGCATATTCGATGCAGCCATTGCACGGAACACATATTATATGAAAACTTTCTAGAAGTTTAACAGATCGATTACTTTCCCTTTAATTCAAAGCTGTTATAAAGGGGATTGTAACATATAATCTCTTTAGGCCCAAAACATAGCCGAGTGGTTATAGACGCCGTTTCGCTGTTTCAAATTAAGCAAAACTGACAGGCGTTCGATTCCCACCAACGTAATAAGTAGTATTTGATCATATTTTTGTTTCATTCTACGCAGTTAACTTTAATAGTCTTTAGAAACGTTCATTGCCTTACACTAACTAGTTAAATTTTAAAGCATTTTTACATAAGCTCACAACGATTGCAGATTTTATCATTTTTCCGCAGTGTGTGGATCTGTTATGAGTTTGGTTTAAACTGAGTCCAGAACGTCCGTTGTAAATGCAAGTTGTATATTTATTACATAATCCATGTACCCTCGCATATATTCTAAACACATTGAAGAAAAAAGTTGGAAATACCCATTTTTCAAATTGGAGTTTTCCATTTTGAATAAAAGTCCCGAAATGCTATCGACTATTTCCCGAATTATCATTTCACCCACATAAACTATGGAACAGTGTATAGTAAAATTGCTTCAAAATGAAAATCAAGATTACCGTATTTAATTGCTGGTAGGAGGATTTCAGTAAAAGGCTAAGCTTTAGTGAAAACATTCAGAATTATATTAATATTGGCCCAGGGACCACAAACTGTTTGTAGGCTAGTATACTGGGAATTCTGAAGCTAGAAACATCGCAGGGTGATTGCAAAACATGCATGTACATGGGATGACGAATGCACAGGACAGTGACGTTTCGTGTGTTGAAGTAAAATAAATAGCCACAAATGCCATAGAACACTCGTTTCTGAATCACTGAGCATACGAAGAGCTTCGCTACGCTCAGCGACTCACTAATAAGAGTTCAATGACATTGTGGAAAGGTAAAAGTAAGCAATGATAAGGAAAAGGCGCAATCAGAACGAAAGTTCCACTCCAAAACCAGAGGTCGGAAAGACTAAATTGACAATCAGGTACTGATGCAAAGAGAACATATCGTAAACCAAGAAAGCCGCTATTTCCCAATAGGTGACCACTCACTATTAATATACGAAAAGGTACATAAAAAGTACAAACAGCACAAGAATTAACACACCAAAACATAAAAAACTAGAACCACAACAGAGGTAAAATATAAATTGACCGCTTATATTGCTTGTAGACATAATTCGCCAATATCTTGTGTACGAATGCATGATGGATTGCAAAACATGTGTCATAATTGCACCTTTTAATGCGACATTTTAAAATGCACTACTTTCATAGGGTAAGGCGTACGTGTCTGTCTGAAGTAAAAATGTTCTTAGCATTCAACATTGACAACCACATTTGCATATTAGAAAAACAACAACAACAACAACAACAACAACAAAACTGATAAATTCGTGCAATGCATAGTGAAGCTTCTTGTCTGTTGATTGGCCCAAAGGGGTTAAACTGGTGTTTTTCTTTTGCTCCGGGTTTCAAAATGGATGGTGAAGTTCCTCGTGCTTCTTATGGTGTATACATTTCGCAACTTATTAGGTTTGCTAGAGTCTGCAATCGTGTTACAGACTTCAACGCTCGAAATAAATCTTTAACGGCCAAACTTCTCCAACAGGGCTATCGGTATCATAAACTTCGAAAAACCTTTTCTAAATTTTATCGTAGACACTATGAATTGGTTTCCAAATATAATGTTGGGTTAAAGACGCTTTTAAGTGAGGGTCTTTTGGAACCAGAATTTTATGGTGACTTGGTTTACAAATTTAAGAAACTTATAGGAAGTAATGATTTTTCTTTTCAGTTTAGAAAAATCATAACACGTTACAGACGTATAGGTTATAACTTGAATGATATGCGACAGTCTGCATGCTTAGTTTTTAACCCAATCACGGTTGATCACTTTGCTACCTTCTTTAATTGCACGCCGGTGGGTCGGGCGTCAGACTCTAAGATGGCCCCGACTTAAAGCTATTCATTTTAGTTGGTTAGGGCCGGAGCTTCTTGTCTGTTGCTTGGCCCACCGGGGTCCAACTGATGTTTTTTTTAGCTCCGGAGTTAGTAAGTTATTTGGCGCCCAGGGATCTCCATCGTCGGGCAGCTTACTGAATCTGTGAGTCCTGGTTTTTGATTCATCAGGATGTTTATCATGATTTATTTGTTTGTTCTTGATGATTCATTTACTAGTTAGAGATTCACCACGAGGACCGAAGAACTAACTAAATGTTTTGAACCACTGCAGAAGCTGCGGGTGAGGTTACGGCCGTGTAAAATCGATTTAAATCCGCCAGTAACTTTGTGTTACTGATCGTTCCAAGTCGATACTTCTGTGGTGGTTCTTTTTGTATATATTATGTCTTGGTGTTTAAAATATTTTTGTGCTGTTGGCGCCTTATGTATGTTTGCATATTTTTAGTTAAGTTAAGGTAACTCAGTGGCCACCTATTGGGAAAATAGCTGCTCATTCGGCTTACGAAATGTTTTCATGGTATAAGTACCTGATTGTTAGTTTGGTGTTTTCCCACATTGGTTTTTGGAGTGGGAGTCTTTTTCTGATTGCGCCTTTTCCTGATCTTTGCCTACTTGTACTTTTTTTCAGTAAGTCATTCGGCGACAAGAGATCTCCATCGTCGGGCAGCTTACTGAGTCTGTTGAGTCCTCGTTTTTGATTCATCAAGGTGGTTATCATGATTTATTCATTTGTCCTTGATGATTCATTGACTATTTAGAGATTCACCACGAGGACCGAACAACTTACTAAATGAACCACTGCTGAAGATGAGAGTGAGGTTAGGCGCCTGTAAAACCGGTATAAGTCCCCCAGTCATTTTATATTACTGATCGTTCCAATGCGATACTTCTATTGTGGTTCTAATTGTTTTGGAGTCGAATTTTTGTGCTGTTTGAGCCTTATGTACGTTTTCATATTTTTAGTTCAGTTCGGGTAACTGAGTGGTCGCCTTGTGGGGAATAGCTGCTCACTCGGCTTACGACATGTTTTCATGGTATATGTACATAATTGTCATTTTAGTTTTTTCCCATCCCTCGGTTTATGGAGTGGGAATTTCTTTATGATTGCCCCATTTCCTGGTCATTGCCTATTTGTACTTTTTTTCTAGTAGCATAATTAATGGCTGAAAACTGTGCCGTTTATGTAATTTCAGCAACTGTTTTTATTATTCTGACATTGACTTTAATGTCAAACGCGATTAATGAAAGAAAATGGACTTAAGAAGAAGCAGGTATCAGTAGGGTATCAGAAAAAGGAAAGGAAGTCAGAAGATGAAAGAAAAGACAGAAAGGGTTAAGAGAGAGAGAGAGAGAGAGAGAGAGAGAGAGAGATAGAGAGAAAGATGCGGATCCTCACCGATGAAACCGCTTGGTTGAAGTGAAGGTAAAATACCAACGCTCTTCGCTCAGACTAAAAGCCTGAGCGGAACTTCTCTCAACGTTAAGTTGAAGATCCCTTTTCCGTCATTTTGCTGTAGTGCAATAGAGATAACTAGGCCTCGGATATAACCTCATTGGCACTGGAATCCCTTTCAGCAAAAAGCCAGAAAAGTTTGTTACTCCTTGGAAAATAACCAAGTTAAAATTTCCTGGTCGAAGCAAGCTAAAGAGGAAAAAAAATATCATTTGAGGACGGTGTAGAAGTTTATCTATTGTTTACCAATAAACAACGTTATTATGGTTGCTAGGAATGTGTATTTCTGTTTCCAAAAATTAAAAATTATAATAATAGATTAAAAGGCATATTCGATGCAGCCATTGCACGGAACACATATTATATGAAAACTTTCTAGAAGTTTAACAGATCGATTACTTTCCCTTTAATTCAAAGCTGTTATAAAGGGGATTGTAACATATAATCTCTTTAGGCCCAAAACATAGCCAAGTGGTTATAGACGCCGTTTCGCTGTTTCAAATTAAGCAAAACTGGCAGGCGTTCGATTCCCACCAACGTAATAAGTAGTATTTGATCATTTTTTGTCTCATTCTACGCAGTTAACTTTAATAGTCTTTAGAAACGTTCATTGCCTTACACTAACTAGTTAAATTTTAAAGCATTTTTACATAAGCTCACAACGATTGCAGATTTTATCATTTTTCCGCAGTGTGTGGATCTGTTATGAGTTTGGTTTAAACTGAGTCCAAAACGTCCGTTGTAAATGCAAGTTGTATATTTATTACATAATCCATGTACCCTCGCATATATTCTAAACACATTGAAGAAAAAAGTTGGAAATACCCATTTTTCAAATTGGAGTTTTCCATTTTGAATAAAAGTCCCGAAATGCTATCGACTATTTCCCGAATTATCATTTCACCCACATAAACTATGGAACAGTGTATAGTAAAATTGCTTCAAAATGAAAATCAAGATTACCGTATTTAATTGCTGGTAGGAGGATTTCAGTAAAAGGCTAAGCTTTAGTGAAAACATTCAGAATTATATTAATATTGGCCCAGGGACCACAAACTGTTTGTAGGCTAGTATACTGGGAATTCTGAAGCTAGAAACATCGCAGGGTGATTGCAAAACATGCATGTACATGGGATGACGAATGCACAGGACAGTGACGTTTCGTGTGTTGAAGTAAAATAAATAGCCACAAATGCCATAGAACACTCGTTTCTGAATCACTGAGCGTACGAAGAGCTTCGCTACGCTCAGCGACTCACTAATAAGAGTTCAATGACATTGTGGAAAGGTAAAAGTAAGCAATGATAAGGAAAAGGCGCAATCAGAACGAAAGTTCCACTCCAAAACCAGAGGTCGGAAAGACTAAATTGACAATCAGGTACTAATGCAAAGAGAACATATCGTAAACCAAGAAAGCCGCTATTTCCCAATAGGTGACCACTCACTATTAATATACGAAAAGGTACATAAAAAGTACAAACAGCACAAGAATTAACACACCAAAACATTAAAAACTAGATCCACAACAGAGGTAAAATATAAATTGACCGCTTATATTGCTTGTAGACATAATTCGCCAATATCTTGTGTACGAATGCATGATGGATTGCAAAACATGTATCATAATTGCACCTTCTAATGCGACATTTTAAAATGCACTACTTTCATAGGGTAAGGCGTACGTGTCTGTCTGAAGTAAAAATGTTCTTAGCATTCAACATTGACAACCACATTTGCATATTAGAAAAACAACAACAACAACAACAACAAAACTGATAAATTCGTGCAATGCATAGTGTAGCTTCTTGTCTGTTGATTGGCCCACCGGGGTTAAACTGGTGTTTTTCTTTTGCTCCGGGTTTCAAAATGGATGGTGACGTTCCTCGTCGTGCTTCTTATGGTGTATACATTTCGCAACTTATTAGGTTTGCTAGAGTCTGCAATCATGTTACAGACTTCAACGCTCGAAATAAATCTTTAACGGCCAAACTTCTCCAACAGGGCTATCGGTATCATAAACTTCGAAAAACCTTTTCTAAATTTTATCGTAGACACTATGAATTGGTTTCCAAATATAATGTTGGGTTAAAGACGCTTTTAAGTGAGGGTCTTTCGGAACCAGAATTTTATGGTGACTTGGTTTACAAATTTAAGAAACTTATAGGAAGTAATGATTTTTCTTTTCAGTTTAGAAAAATCATAACACGTTACAGACGTATAGGTTATAACTTGAATGTTATGCGACAGTCTGCATGCTTAGTTTTTAACCCAATCACGGTTGATAACTATGCTACCTTCTTTAATTGCACGCCGGTGGGTCGGGCGTCAGACTCTATGATGGCCCCGACTTAAAGCTATTCATTTTAGTTGGTTAGGGCCGGAGCTTCTTGTCTGTTGCTTGGCCCACCGGGGTCCAACTGATGCTTTTCTTTAGCTCCGGAGTTAGTAAGTTATTTGGCGCCCAGGGATCTCCATCGTCGGGCAGCTTACTGAATCTGTGAGTCCTGGTTTTTGATTCATCAGGATGTTTATCATGATTTATTTGTTTGTTCTTGATGATTCATTTACTAGTTAGAGATTCACCACGAGGACCGAAGAACTAACTAAATGTTTTGAATCACTGCAGAAGCTGCGGGTGAGGTTACGGCCGTGTAAAATCGATTTAAATCCGCCAGTAACTTTGTGTTACTGATCGTTCCAAGTCGATACTTCTGTGGTGGTTCTTTTTGTTTTATGTCTTGGTGTTTAAAATATTTTTGTGCTGTTGGCGCCTTATGTATGTTTGCATATTTTTAGTTAAGTTAAGGTAACTCAGTGGCCATCTATTGGGAAAATAGCTGCTCATTCGGCTTACGAAATGTTTTCATGGTATAAGCACCTGGTTGTTAGTTTGGTGTTTTCCCACATTGGTTTTTGGAGTGGGAGTCTTTTTCTGATTGCGCCTTTTCCTGATCTTTGCCTACTTATACTTCTTTTCAGTAAGTCATTCGGCGCCCAGAGATCTCCATCGTCGGGCAGCTTACTGAGTCTGTTGAGTCCTCGTTTTTGATTCATCAAGGTGGTTATCATGATTTATTCATTTGTCCTTGATGATTCATTGACTATTTAGAGATTCACCACGAGGACCGAACAACTTACTAAATGAACCACTGCTGAAGATGAGAGTGAGGTTAGGCGCCTGTAAAACCGGTATAAGTCCCCCAGTCATTTTATATTACTGATCGTTCCAATGCGATACTTCTATTGTGGTTCTAATTGTTTTGGAGTCGAATTTTTGTGCTGTTTGAGCCTTATGTACGTTTTCATATTTTTAGTTCAGTTCGGGTAACTGAGTGGTCGCCTTGTGGGGAATAGCTGCTCACTCGGCTTACGACATGTTTTCATGGTATAAGTACATAAGTGTCATTTTAGTTTTTTTCCCATCCCTCGGTTTATGGAGTTGGAATTTCTTTATGATTGCCCCATTTCCTGGTCATTGCCTATTTGTACTTTTTTCTAGAAGCATAATTAATGGCTGAAAACTGTGCCGTTTATGTACTTTCAGCAAATGTTTTTATTATTCTGACATTGACTTTAATGTTAAACGCGTTTAATGAAAGAAAATGGACTAAAGAAGAAGCAGGTAGGGTATCAGAAAAAAAGGAAAGGAAGTCAGAAGATTAAAGAAAAGACAGAGAGAGAGAGAGAGAGAGAGAGAGAGAGAGAGAGAGAGAGAGAAGAGAGAGAGAGAGATGCGGATCCTCACCGAGGAAACTGCTTGGTTGAAGCGAAGGTAAAATACCAACGCTCTTCGCTCAGACTAAAAGCCTGAGCGGAACTTCTCTCAACGTTAAGTTGAAGATCCCCTTTTCCGTCATTTTGCTGTAGTGCAATAGAGATAACTAGGCCTCGGATATAATCTCATTGGCACTGGAATCCCTTTCAGCAAAAAGCCAGAAAAGTTTGTTACTCCTTGGAAAATAACCAAGTTAGAATTTCCTGGTCGAAGCAAGCTAAAGAGGAAAAAAATATCATTTGAGGACGGTATAGAAGTTTATCTATTGTTTACCAATAAACAACGTTATTACGGGTGGTAGGAATGTGTATTTCTGTTTCCAAAAATTAAAAATTATAATAATAGATTAAAAGGCATTTATATTCGATGCAGCCATTGCACGGAACACATATTATATGAAAACTTTCTAGAAGTTTAACAGATCGATTACTTTCCCTTTAATTCAAAGCTGTTATAAAGGGGATTGTAACATATAATCTCTTTAGGCCCAAAACATAGCCGAGTGGTTATAGACGCCGTTTCGCTGTTTCAAATTAAGCAAAACTGGCAGGCGTTCGAATCTCACCAACGTAATAAGTAGCATTTGATCATTTTTTGTTTCATTCTATGCAGTTTACTTTAATAGTCTTTTGAACCTTACACTAACTAGTTAAATTTTAAAGCATTTTTGCATAAGCTCAGAACGATTGCAAATTTTATTATTTTTCCGCAGTGTGTGGATCTGTTATGAGTTTGGTTTAAACTGAGTCCAAAACGTCCGTTGTAAATGCAAGTTGTATATTTATTACATAATCCATGTACCCTCGCATATATTCTAAACATATTGAAGAAAAAAGTTGGAAATACCCATTTTTCAAATTGGAGTTTTCCATTTTGAATAAAAGTCCCGAAACGCCATCGACTATTTCCCGAATTATCATTTCACCCACATAAACTATGGAACAGTGTATAGTAAAATTGCTTCAAAATGAAAATCAAGATTACCGTATTTAATTGCTGGTAGGAGGATTTCAGTAAAAGGCTAAGCTTTAGTGAAAACATTCAGGATTATATTAATATTGGCCCAGGGACCACAAACTGTTTGTAGGCTAGTATACTGGGAATTCTGAAGCTAGAAACATCGCAGGGTGATTGCAAAACATACATGTACATGTGGATGACGAATGCACAGAACAGTGACGTTTCGTGTGTTGAAGTAAAATAAATAGCCACAAATGCCATAGAACACTCGTTTCTGAATCACTGAGCGTACGAAGAGCTTCGCTGCGCTCAGCGACTCACTAATAAGAGTTCAATGACATTGTGGAAAGGTAAAAGTAAGCAATGATAAGGAAAAGGCGCAATCAGAACAAAAGTTCCACTCCAAAACCAGAGGTCGAAAAGACTAAATTGACAATCAGGTACTAATGCAAAGAGAACATATCGTAAACCAAGAAAGCCGCTATTTCCCAATAGGTGACCACTCACTATTAATATACGAAAAGGTACATAAAAAGTACAAACAGCACAAGAATTAAAACACCAAAACATAAAAAAAACTAGAACCACAACAGAGGTAAAATATAAATTGACCGCTTATATTGCTTGTAGACATAATTCGTCAATATCTTGTGTACGAATGCATGATGGATTGCAAAACATGTGTCATAATTGCACCTTCTAATGCGACATTTTAAAATGCACTACTTTCATAGGGTAAGGCGTACGCGTCTGTCTGAAGTAAAAATGTTCTTAGCATTCAACATTGACAACCACATTTGCATATTGGAAAAACAACAACAACAACAACAACAACAACAAAAACAACAACAAAACTGATAAATTCGTGCAATGCACAGTGTAGTTTCTTGTCTGTTGATTGGCCCATCGGGGTTAAACTGGTGTTTTTGTTTTGCTCCGGGTTTCAAAATAGATGGTGACGTTCCTCGTCGTGCTTCTTATGGTGTATACATTTCGCAACTTATTAGGTTTGCTAGAGTCTGCGATCATGTTACAGACTTCAACGCTCGAAATAAATCTTTAACGGCCAAACTTCTCCAACAGGGCTACCGGTATCATAAACTTCGAAAAACCTTTTCAAAATTTTATCGTAGACACTATGAATTGGTTTCCAAATATAATGTTGGGTTAAAGTCGCTTTTAAGTGAGGGTCTTTCGGAACCAGAATTTTATGGTGACTTGGTTTACAAATTTAAGAAACTTATAGGAAGTAATGATTTTTCTTTTCAGTTTAGAAAAATCATAACACGTTACAGACGTATAGGTTATAACTTGAATGCTATGCGACAGTCTGCATGCTTAGTTTTTAACCCAATCACGGTTGATCACTATGCTGCTTTCTTTAATTGCACGCCGGTGGGTCGGGCGTCAGACTCTATGATGGGCCCGACTTAAAGCTATTCATTTTAGTTGATTAGGGCCGGAGCTTCTTGTCTGTTGCTTGGCCCACCGGGATCCAACTGATGTTTTTCTTTAGCTCCGGAGCTAGTAAGTTATTTGGCGCCCAGGGATCTCCATCGTCGGGCAGCTTACTGAATCTGTGAGTCCTGGTTTTTGATTCATCGGGATGTTTATCATGATTTATTTGTTTGTTCTTGATGATTCATTTACTAGTTAGAGATTCACCCGAACTGAACTAAAAATATGAAAACGTACATAAGGCTCAAACAGCACAAAAATTCGACTCCAAAACAATTAGAACCACAACAGAAGTATCGCATTGGAACGATCAGTAATATAAAATGACTGGGGGACTTAAACCGGTTTTACAGGCGCCTAACCTCACTCTCATCTTCTGCAGTGGTTCATTTAGTAAGTTGTTCGGTCCTCGTGGTGAATCTCTAAATAGTCAATGAATCATCAAGGAAAAATGAATAAATCATGATAACCACCTTGATGAATCAAAAACGAGGACTCAACAGACTCAGTAAGCTGCCCGACGATGGAGATCTCTGGGCGCCGAATGACTTACTGAAACCCGGAGCAAAAGAAAAACACCAGTTGAACCCCGGTGGGCCAATCAACAGACAAGAAGCTACACTATACATTGCACGAATTTATCAGTTTTGTTGTTGTTGTTGTTGTTGTTATTTTTTTTTTTAATATGCAAATGTGGTTGTCAATGTTGAATGCTAAGAACATTTTTATTTTAGACAGACACGTACGCCTTACCCTATGAAAGTAATGCATTTTAAAATGTCGCATTAGAAGGTGCAATAATGACACATGTTTTGCAATCCATCATGCATTCGTACACAAGATATTGGCGTTTTATGTCTACAAGCAATATAAACGGTCAATTTATCTTTTACCTCTGTTGTGGTTCTAGTTTTTTATGTATTGATATTTTAATTGTTGTGTTGTTTGTACTTTTTATGTACCTTTTCGTATATTAATAGTGAGTGGCCACCTATTGGGAAATAGCGGCTTTCTTGGTTTACGATATGTTCTCTTTGCATTAGTACCTGATTGTCAATTTAGTCTTTCCGACCTCTGGTTTTGGAGTGGAACTTTCGTTCTGATTGCGCCTTTTCCTGATCATTGCTTACTTTTACCTTTCCACAATGTCATTGAACTCTTATTAGTGAGTCGCTGAGCGCAGCGAAGCTCTTCGTACGCTCAGTGATTCAGAAACGAGTGTTCTATGGCATTTGTGGCTATTTATTTTACTTCAACACACGAAACGTCACTGTCCTGTGCATTCGTCATCCACATGTACATGTATGTTTTGCAATCACCCTGCGATGTTTCTAGCTTCAGAATTCCCAGTGTACTAGCCTACAAACAGTTTGTGGTCCCTGGGCCAATATTAATATAATCCTGAATGTTTTCACTAAAGCTTAGCCTTTTACTGAAATCCTCCTACCAGCAATTAAATACGGTAATCTTGATTTTCATTTTGAAGCAATTTTACTATACACTGTTCCATAGTTTATGTGGGTGAAATGATAATTCGGGAAATAGTCGATAGCATTTCGGGACTTTTATTCAAAATGGAAAACTCCAATTTGAAAAATGGGTATTTCCAACTTTTTTCTTCAATGTGTTTAGAATATATGCGAGGGTACATGGATTATGTAATAAATATACAACTTGCATTTACAACGGACGTTTTGGACTCAGTTTAAACCAAACTCATAACAGATCCAAACACTGCGGAAAAATAAAATCTGCAATCGTTGTGAGCTTATGTACAAATGCTTTCAAATTTAACTAGTTAGTGTAAGGTTCAAAAGACTATTAAAGTAAACTACATAGAATGAAACAAAAATATGATCAAATGCTACTTATTACGTTGGTGAGATTCGAACGCCTGCCAGTTTTGCTTAATTTGAAACAGCGAAACGGCGTCTATAACCACTCGGCTATGTTTTGGGCCTAAAGAGATTATATGTTACAATCCCCTTTATAACAGCTTTGAATTAAAGGGAAAGTAATCGATCTGTTAAACTTCTAGAAAGTTTTCATATAATATGTGTTCCGTGCAATGGCTGCATCGAATATAAATGCCTTTTAATCTATTATTATAATTTTTATTTTTTGGAAACAGAAATACACATTCCTAGCACCCGTAATAACGTTGTTTATTGGTAAACAATAGATAAACTTCTACACCGTCCTCAAATGATATTTTTTTTCCTCTTTAGCTTGCTTCGACCAGGAAATTTTAACTTGGTTATTTTCCAAGGAGTAACAAACTTTTCTGGCTTTTTGCTGAAAGGGATTCCAGTGCCAATGAGGTTATATCCGAGGCCTAGTTATCTCTATTGCACTACAGCAAAATGACGGAAAAGGGATCTTCAACTTAACGTTGAGAGAAGTTCCGCTCAGGCTTTTAGTCTGAGCGAAGAGCGTTGGTATTTTACCTTCGCTTCAACCAAGCGGTTTCCTCGGTGAGGATCCGCATCTCTCTCTCTCTCTCTCTCTCTCTCTCTCTCTCTCTCTCTCTCTCTCTCTCTCTTAACCCTTTCTGTCTTTTTTTTCATCTTCTGACTTCTAGGACCGAAGAACTAACTAAATGTTATGAACCACTGCAGAAGCTGAGGGTGAGGTTACGGCCGTGTAAAATCGATTTAAACCCGCCAGTAACTTTGTGTTACTGATCGTTCCAAGTCGATACTTCTGTGGTGGTTCTTTTTGTTTTATGTCTTGGTGTTTAAAATATTTTTTGTGCTGTTGGCGCCTTATGTATGTTTGCATATTTTAAGGTAACTGTGTGGCCACCTATTGGGAAAATAGCTGCTCATTCGGCTTACGAAATGTTTTCATGGTATAAGTACCTGATTGTTAGTTTGGTTTTTTCCCACCTTGGTTTTTGGAGTGGGAGTCTTTTTCTGATTGCGCCTTTTCCTGATCTTTGCCTACTTGTACTTTTTTCCTTTCCTTTTTCTGATACCCTACCTGCCTCTTCTTTAGTCCATTTTCTTTCATTAATCGCGTTTGACATTAAAGTCAATGTCAGAATAATAAAAAACAGTTGCTGAAATTACATAAACGGCACAGTTTTCAGCCATTAATTATGCTTCTAGAAAAAAAAGTACAAATAGGCAATGACCAGGAAATGGGGCAATCATAAAGAAATTCCCACTCCATAAACCGAGGGATGGGAAAAAAACTAAAATGACACTTATGTACTTATACCATGAAAACATGTCGTAAGCCGAGTGAGTAGCTATTCCCCACAAGGCGACCACTCAGTTACCCGAACTGAACTAAAAATATGAAAACGTACATAAGGCTCAAACAGCACAAAAACTCGACTCCAAAACAATTTGAACCACAATAGAAGTATCGCATTGGAACGATCAGTAATATAAAATGACTGAGGGACTTATACCGGTTTTACAGGCGCCTATCCTCACTCTCATCTTCAGCAGTGGTTCATTTAGTAAGTTGTTCGGTCCTCGTGGTGAATCTCTAAATAGTCAATGAATCATCAAGGACAAATGAATAAATCATGATAACCACCTTGATGAATCAAAAACGAGGACTCAACAGACTCAGTAAGCTGCCCGACGATGGAGATCTCTGGGCGCCGAATGACTTACTGAAAAAAAAAGTACAAGTAGGCAAAGATCAGGAAAAGGCGCAATCAGAAAAAGACTCCCACTCCAAAAACCAAGGTGGGAAAAAACCAAACTAACAATCAGGTACTTATACCATGAAAACATTTCGTAAGCCGAATGAGCAGCTATTTTCCCAATAGGTGGCCACACAGTTACCTTAAAATATGCAAACATACATAAGGCGCCAACAGCACAAAAAATATTTTAAACACCAAGACATAAAACAAAAAGAACCACCACAGAAGTATCGACTTGGAACGATCAGTAACACAAAGTTACTGGCGGGTTTAAATCGATTTTACACGGCCGTAACCTCACCCTCAGCTTCTGCAGTGGTTCATAACATTTAGTTAGTTCTTCGGTCCTAGAAGTCAGAAGATGAAAAAAAAGACAGAAAGGGTTAAGAGAGAGAGAGAGAGAGAGATGCGGATCCTCACCGAGGAAACCGCTTGGTTGAAGCGAAGGTAAAATACCAACGCTCTTCGCTCAGACTAAAAGCCTGAGCGGAACTTCTCTCAACGTTAAGTTGAAGATCCCTTTTCCGTCATTTTGCTGTAGTGCAATAGAGATAACTAGGCCTCGGATATAACCTCATTGGCACTGGAATCCCTTTCAGCAAAAAGCCAGAAAAGTTTGTTACTCCTTGGAAAATAACCAAGTTAAAATTTCCTGGTCGAAGCAAGCTAAAGTGGAAAAAAATATCATTTGAGGACGGTGTAGAAGTTTATCTATTGTTTACCAATAAACAACGTTATTACGGGTGCTAGGAATGTGTATTTCTGTTTCCAAAAATTAAAAATTATAATAATAGATTAAAAGGCATTTATATTCGATGCAGCCATTGCACGGAACACATATTATATGAAAACTTTCTAGAAGTTTAACAGATCGATTACTTTCCCTTTAATTCAAAGCTGTTATAAAGGGGATTGTAACATATAATCTCTTTAGGCCCAAAACATAGCCGAGTGGTTATAGACGCCGTTTCGCTGTTTCAAATTAAGCAAAACTGGCAGGCGTTCGAATCTCACCAACGTAGTAAGTAGCATTTGATCATATTTTTGTTTCATTCTATGTAGTTTACTTTAATAGTCTTTTGAACCTTACACTAACTAGTTAAATTTGAAAGCATTTGTACATAAGCTCACAACGATTGCAGATTTTATTTTTCCGCAGTGTTTGGATCTGTTATGAGTTTGGTTTAAACTGAGTCCAAAACGTCCGTTGTAAATGCAAGTTGTATATTTATGACATAATCCATGTACCCTCGCATATATTCTAAACATATTGAAGAAAAAAGTTGGAAATACCCATTTTTCAAATTGGAGTTTTCCATTTTGAATAAAAGTCCCGAAATGCTATCGACTATTTCCCGAATTATCATTTCACCCACATAAACTATGGAACAGTGTATAGTAAAATTGCTTCAAAATGAAAATCAAGATTACCGTATTTAATTGCTGGTAGGAGGATTTCAGTAAAAGGCTAAGCTTTAGTGAAAACATTCAGGATTATATTAATATTGGCCCAGGGACCACAAACTGTTTGTAGGCTAGTACACTGGGAATTCTGAAGCTAGAAACATCGCAGGGTGATTGCAAAACATACATGTACATGTGGATGACGAATGCACAGGACAGTGACGTTTCGTGTGTTGAAGTAAAATAAATAGCCACAAATGCCATAGAACACTCGTTTCTGAATCACTGAGCGTACGAAGAGCTTCGCTGCGCTCAGCGACTCACTAATAAGAGTTCAATGACATTGTGGAAAGGTAAAAGTAAGCAATGATCAGGAAAAGGCGCAATCAGAACGAAAGTTCCACTCCAAAACCAGAGGTCGGAAAGACTAAATTGACAATCAGGTACTAATGCAAAGAGAACATATCGTAAACCAAGAAAGCCGCTATTTCCCAATAGGTGGCCACTCACTATTAATATACGAAAAGGTACATAAAAAGTACAAACAACACAACAATTAAAATATCAATACATAAAAAACTAGAACCACAACAGAGGTAAAAGATAAATTGACCGTTTATATTGCTTGTAGACATAAAACGCCAATATCTTGTGTAAGAATGCATGATGGATTGCAAAACATGTGTCATTATTGCACCTTCTAATGCGACATTTTAAAATACATTACTTTCATAGGGTAAGGCGTACGTGTCTGTCTAAAATAAAAATGTTCTTAACATTCAACATTGACAACCACATTTGCATATTAAAAAAAAAAATAACAACAACAACAACAACAACAAAACTGATAAATTCGTGCAATGTATAGTGTAGCTTCTTGTCTGTTAATTGGCCCACCGGGGTTCAACTGGTGTTTTTCTTTTGCTCCGGGTTTCAGTAAGTCATTCGGCGCCCAGAGATCTCCATCGTCGGGCAGCTTACTGAGTCTGTTGAGTCCTCGTTTTTGATTCATCAAGGTGGTTATCATGATTTATTCATTTTTCCTTGATGATTCATTGACTATTTAGAGATTCACCACGAGGACCGAACAACTTACTAAATGAACCACTGCAGAAGATGAGAGTGAGGTTAGGCGCCTGTAAAACCGGTTTAAGTCCCCCAGTCATTTTATATTACTGATCGTTCCAATGCGATACTTCTGTTGTGGTTCTAATTGTTTTGGAGTCGAATTTTTGTGCTGTTTGAGCCTTATGTACGTTTTCATGTTTTTAGTTCAGTTCGGGTAACTGAGTGGTCGCCTTGTGGGGAATAGCTGCTCACTCGGCTTACGACATGTTTTCATGGTATAAGTACATAAGTGTCATTTTAGTTTTTTCCCATCCCTCGGTTTATGGAGTGGGAATTTCTTTATGATTGCCCCATTTCCTGGTCATTGCCTATTTGTACTTTTTTTCTAGAAGCATAATTAATGGCTGAAAACTGTGCCGTTTATGTAATTTCAGCAAATGTTTTTATTATTCTGACATTGACATTGACTGTTATAAAAGGAATTGTAACATATAATCTCTTTAGGCCCAAAACATAGCCGAGTGGTTATAGACGCTGTTTCGCTGTTTCAAATTAAGCAAAACTGGCAGGCGTTCGAATCTCACCAACGTAATAAGTAGCATTTGATCATATTTTTGTTTCATTCTATGCAGTTGAACATTTCCCTTAATGATTTAGCTGTTAAACTAAGGATTCACGGTCGACATCCAATGCTGTCTTATCTTAGTTCTCTACCTATTGCTGCATTACGTTCCCTGGACACAGAGGCTAATAGATTTTACGATAGAAATCATCAACTGTATGACGCTGCACTGTTAACAAGATGTTATACTCAGCATGCTCTTCGTCCATTTATCGATTCCGAATCTAATCACATTAGAAGTTTTATTAAAATTCCTTTCATCAATAAAGGAATTGACTTTATTGATTTACCAAGCATATTCCAGGATAAATCAGTGATACAGTCTATACCTACCTACTTCCAAAATTCAGAACCTCCTATTATTTGTTACAAATATAACAAACCAATCAGAAATACTATTTTTAATTTCAATAAACTTGTTTCTGATCTTGATATCCATGCTAATACTCCTAAGTCTTGAGATTGTAAAGATTCAAAATATGTTTATCAACCAGCTGGACATATAGTTACTGGAAATTTAAAAATAATTTCGGATTCTAGAATTCGCAAAATTGTTTCTAAAGGTCCGAAATATAGATTCCCTTCCTACATTAATTTCGACAAATGTAGAGAGGAGATTGCATCTGCATTAAATGATTTCGGTAATCGATGGTGTAAACGAGAGGGTGTTGAGGATAGTGCTCTTAAAGAATGGAAAAGAAGTATCTTCACTATCGTGGATAAACGTATTAAGTTTTATTCACAAAATACTAATCTTTTACCTCCTAAACCCAAATCGTCATTTAGGCATTTGAAGCAGGGTATCCAAGAATTTCATAGAAAGTATGTCTTGGTTCCGGCAGATAAAGCCGCAAACAATGTCGTTGTCGTTTGTAGACTTCACTACGTTAACACCTTAAAACAGGAGCTTGATGGTACCAGGGCTTATCTGGAGACAGATACTGATGAGGTGTCTGTAGTAAATGCCCACTTAAACGATTTACCTGTTAAGTTTTCTGTTTGTGTCAATGAAGGCCAAGACAAACTTCCTACGATGTATTGGTTACCTAAGCTTCACAAAAGACCATACAAAGCTAGATTTATTGCAAATTCTAGCTCTTGTACTACCACTGAACTTTCTAAATTATTAACTTCTTGTCTTACTGCTATCAAATCTCATGTTATAAGATACTGTGAGACAGTGTATGAAACTTCAAATAAAAATTGGTTTTGGTCAATAAAAAATTCTGGTGAGGTGCTCAGTAAATTGAAGTGTAGAGGGTTCCGTGCGACAAGCTTGTCCACATATGATTTTTCTACTCTGTATACAACATTACCACATAATCTAATTAAAGGAAAACTTCTGGATTTGATAGAGTGGACCTTCAAAAGGGCATTAAAAAACTATGGTTCACTTTATTTGGCATGTAATGACAGAAAGGCTTTTTTCACTTCCTCTGACCAAAGTCGGTATACCCTTTGGTCATGTCAGAATGTGTGCGACGCCTTATCCTATCTCCTTGATAATATTTATATTAGATTTGGGACCAAGTTATACAGACAAATTGTTGGAATTCCGATGGGTACAAATTGCGCACCTCTCGTAGCTGATTTATTTTTATACTGCTACGAAAGAGATTTCATGGATTCTCTTAACCATGATAATCAAGCTGATGTTATCGAGGCTTTTAATTCCACATCTAGGTACCTCGATGACCTTTTGAACATTGACAACCCTTATTTTGAAGGTATGGTCAATCAAATTTATCCACCTGAACTTCAGTTGAACAAAGCTAATATCTCAGATACCGAAGCCCCCTTTTTAGATCTACATCTTTCTGTTGCAAATGGATTTGTTTCTTCTAAAATTTATGATAAGCGCGATGACTTTGATTTTGATATAGTAAATTTTCCTTTTTTGGATGGTGACGTTCCTCGTCGTGCTTCTTATGGTGTATACATTTCGCAACTTATTAGGTTTGCTAGAGTCTGCAATCATGTTACAGACTTCAACGCTCGAAATAAATGTTTAACGGCAAAACTTCTCCAACAGGGCTATCGGTATCATAAACTTCGAAAAACCTTTTCTAAATTTTATCGTAGACACTATGAATTGATTTCCAAATATAATGTTGGGTTAAAGACACTTTTAAGTGAGGGCCTTTCGGAACCTGAATTTTATGGTGACTTGGTTTACAAATTAAAGAAACTTAAAGGAATAAATGATTTTTCTCTTCAGTTCGGAAAAATCATATCACGTTACAGACGTATAGGTTATAACTTGAATGTTATGCGACAGTCTGCATGCTTAGTTTTTAACCCAATCATGGTTGATAACTATGCTGCCTTCTTTAATTGCACGCCGGTGGGTCGGGCGTCAGACTCTATGATGGCCCCGACTTAAAGCTATTCATTTTAGTTGGTTGGGGCCGGAGCTTCTTGTCTGTTGCTTGGCCCACCGGGGTCCAACTGGTGTTTTTCTTTTGCTCCGGAGTTAGTAGGTTATTCGGCGCCCAGGGATCTCCATCGTCGGGCAGCTTACTCAATCTGTGAGTCCTGGTTTTTGATTCATCAGGATGTTTATCATGATTTATTTGTTTGTTCTTGATGATTCATTGACTAGTTAGAGATTCACCACGAGGACCGAAAAACTAACTAAATGTTGTGAACCACTGCAGAAGCTGAGGGTGAGGTTAGGTACCTGTAAAACCGGTTTAAGCCCGCCAGTAACTTTGTGTTACTGATCGTTCCAAGTCGATACTTCTGTAGTGGTTCTTTTTGTTTTATGTCTTGGTGTTTAAAATTTTTTGTGCTGTTGGCGCCTTATGTATGTTTTCATATTTTTAGTTAAGTTAAGGTAACTGAGTGGCCACCTATTGGGAAAATAGCTGCTCATTCGGCTTACGATATGTTTCATGGTATAAGTACCTGATTGTTAGTTTGGTTTTTTCCCACCTCGGTTTTTGGAGTGGGAATCTTTTTCTGATTGCACCTTTTCCTGATCTTTGCCTACTTGTACCTTACTTTAATAGTCTTTTGAACCTTACACTAACTAGTTAAATTTTAAAGCATTTTTGCATAAGCTCACAACGATTGCAGATTTTATTTTTCTGCAGTGTTTGGATCTGTTATGAGTTTGGTTTAAACTGAGTCCAAAACGTCCGTTGTAAATGCAAGTTGTATATTTATTACATAATCCATGGTCAGGTCAGATTATCTGCTACTGTAACATGTAATCAGTACTACCTGTTGCCATGCGGTGCAGATGGGGCTCGTTAGCCTTGGACGGCAACCCATCTAGGAGTTTGCTAGTTCTCTACACAAAAACCTAGCTGGGCAGGGGGAACTCATTAGTTTTGGTTGACAGTCCTCCTAGGAGTTTACAGGTCTCTAAACAAAACCTATGAAAGGGTAGATGGAGCCCTTCAGCTGTGGCCAGCAATTCATCTAGGAAAAGGTAATTCCAAAATAAAACCTGTGTGTCTGGATATGCCTGGTCCAGATATGCAAAGACTGTTTCGGTAGACGGAGCGGAAGAAATCATCAGATTCAACGGTTCGGAAAGCGATACAGCAACATGTTGTGGAACATGCAGAGCGTGATAAGGCACTATAGATGTTACGGTCATCCACTGCATCCAAACCTAACTCCAGACGTCTTGACCTGTGTCTTGCCTCTGGGCACAGTTGGGTGAGGACGAGTGAGTGAGGTTGACGCTGCGCACCTCTTCCTCACTATAATCCAATTTCATAGCGCACGTCATCTTATTTCTCAACACACAAGCACTTGCATACACAACAATTTCATCACACATGCACCCACATACCTACAAAAGTCCTGTGGCGATGGGCGAGCGGCAAAGCAGCAGGTGTAGGACACACTGGGAGCTGTAGTTGCAGACCTGCACGCAGGCGGCTCAGTTCTATATGGTCGTTTTCCGTGAGGAGAAGCAGTAAGCGAAATTCGGCAGTCGGCAGAGCGACTGAGCAGACCTATTTAGGACCGCACTGCTCACCCCCGTAGCATGGGGAAGGGGCTAGAAAAGGTGCCCTAAACAATTGCCTGCTTCAAACCCCCTGGCTGGTTAACCGCGATCAGCGGGGATCCCTTTTTAGCGGTCGAAAAAATAAGAAAAAAACAAAGATAATCCCTTTGAGGATTGGCGCATGGAATGTGCGAACATTGATGGACAGTGCTGGGTCAAATAGACCGCAGCGTAGAACGGCCCTTGTGGGCAGAGAACTTGGGAGGTATGGAATTCAGATAGCAGCTCTGAGTGAGACTCGGTTAGCAGATGTTGGGGAGGTCAAAGAAGTTGGTGCTGGATACACCTTCTTCTGGAGTGGACGCAAAAGTGAAGAGAGGCGTGAAGCAGGAGTTGGCTTTGCCATTAAAACAGAACTTGTTGGTAAGCTTTCAGGATTGCCAAAAGGCATCAATGACCGCCTAATGACATTGAGACTTCCTCTGTCAGGCAATAAACATGCAACTATTGTCAGTGCCTATGCACCCACGATGACCAATCCAGATGAGGTTAAAGACAAGTTCTATAATGACTTAGACGACATTATTTCTGCTACACCCCGTACAGACAAACTTATCCTTCTTGGAGACTTTAATGCCAGAGTTGGTACAGACCACCAGACCTGGGAAGGAGTTATAGGTCCAGAAGGTGTTGGAAAGTGCAACAGCAATGGTCTCTTGCTTCTAAGGAAGTGTGCTGAACATGATCTTCTAATCACCAACACAGTCTTTCGTCTACCTAACAGAAATAAAACATCCTGGATGCATCCCCGTTCCAAACATTGGCATCTCATAGACTATGTTATAGTGCGGAGAACAGATAGGCAGGATGTCAGAGTGACAAAGACTATGTGTGGTGCAGACTGCTGGACAGACCACAGACTGGTTGTCAGCAAACTCAACCTTAGAATCCAGCCTGCGAGGCGACCTCAAGGCAAGAAAGCTGCTAAAAGACTGGATGTCTCAAAGCTGAATCAAGACAGCATGCGACAAGCTTTCTTAACAGACATTTGCAACCAACTGGATGCAATCAATCTCAGTTCAGAGAACCCCGAAGAAAACTGGACAGTCTTCCATAAAACAGTTCATTCTTCAGCTGCTACTACTTTAGGACATCCATCTCGCAAACATCAAGACTGGTTTGATGAGAATGATGACGAAATTCAGAAGCTTCTTGAAGAAAAACACAGATTGCACAAGGCACATCAAGATGATACTAGCTCAGTATCCAAGAAAGCAGCCTACAGCAACGTTTGTAAGACAGTCCAGACCAAGCTTAGGGACATGCAAGATTCCTGGCTGAGGAAGAAAACAGAAGAAATTCAGTCTTTTGCAGACAGAAAGGACATGAAGAAATTTCATGATGCACTGAAAACCATTTATGGCCCTAAGAGTTCTGGAGCCACCACATTACTCAGTGCAGATGGAAACACTCTTCTCACAGACAAAGAGGCTATCTTGAAAAGGTGGGCAGAACATTTCAATAGTGTGCTAAATCGACCATCAAGCATCAATGAGGATGCAATTGACAGACTGCCACAGATAGAGTGCAATGTTCTGTTAGATGAATTTCCAACCGTCATGGAAACAAGAAAAGCAGTTCAACAACTGTCTTCTGGCAAAGCTCCAGGTGCAGATGCAATTCCTGCAGAGGTTTATAAGGCCGGGGGGCTACCCATGGCAGAGAAACTGACCGAGCTGTTTCACTGTATGTGGAGGAAGGAGGCCATCCCACAAGAATTTAAGGATGCATCCATAATCCACCTATACAAGCGGAAAGGAAATCCACAAGTCTGTGACAACCACAGAGGCATTTCCCTCCTATCGATTGCTGGGAAGATACTAGCAAAAATTCTGTTGAACCGCCTGAATGTTCATCTTGATCAGAAGGGACTTATCCCAGAAAGTCAATGTGGATTCAGAAAGGACAGGGGGACGATAGACATGATCTTCACAGCAAGACAGCTTCAGGAGAAATGCCAAGAGCAGAATGTAGATCTATACATGACGTTTGTCGACCTCACCAAAGCGTTTGACACAGTTAGTCGTGATGGACTGTGGATAATCATGGCCAAGTTTGGCTGTCCACCCAGATTCATAGCAATGGTGCGGCAATTTCATGATGGCATGCAGGCACGTGTGCAAAATGATGGAGAGTTCTCTGAACCCTTTGAGGTAACAAATGGGGTCAAACAGGGCTGTGTTATGGCACCAACACTGTTCAGCATGATGTTTTCTGCCATGCTCATGGATGCTTTTCAGGACAGTGACACTGGTTTTCCAATCAGGTACCGTTTTGATGGCAATATATTCAACCTTAGAAGGTTGCAAGCCAAAACTAAGGTGCAGACCGATGTGCTAGATGAGCTCCTCTATGCAGATGATATGGATAAGAATGCCAGCTCAGAGGCAAAAATGCAAAGAGCCATGGATCAAGTCTCACAGTCATGTGATAACTATGATCTCACAATCAGCACAAAAAAGACAGAGGTTGTACACCAGCCAGCACCTGGAAAACCGTACAATGAACCAACCATCACTGTGAATGGAGAAAAACTGAAAGTTGTTGATAAATTCACCTACCTGGGAAGCACTCTTTCCAGAGCAGTGCACATTGATGATGAGGTCACTGCAAGAATTGCTAAAGGCAGTGTGGCATTCGGAAGACTCCGTGCAAATGTCTGGGAGCGAAATGGAATCAAGCTTGACACCAAGCTGAAAGTCTACAAGGCTGTGGTACTTCCAACCCTCTTGTATGCATGTGAGACCTGGACAGTATACCAGCGTCATGCAAAGAGACTAAACCATTTCCACTTAAGCTGTTTGAGAAAGCTGTTAAAAATCAAGTGGCAAGACAAGATCCCAGACACAGAGGTCCTGAAGAAAGCAGGGATGCAAAGCATGCATACTGTCTTAAAGCTAGCACAGCTAAGGTGGACCGGCCATGTTATAAGAATGCCTGATGAGCGACTTCCAAAGAAAGTCTTCTATGGAGAACTACAAGAGGGAAAGCGCTCTCAAGGTGGCCAGAAGAAACGCTACAAAGACACCCTGAAAGCCTCTCTGAAGGATTTTGACATACCAATTGGGTCTTGGGAACAGACTGCACAGGAGCGATCAAAGTGGAGAGGTCTCATCAACAAAGGAGCAGCTCTCCATGAAAAAAAGAGAATCTGTGAAGCTGAAAGAAAGCGCAGAGAACGCAAAGCCAATACCAATGGGCCACCAGCTGATTCAATGACATTGACTTGCTCTACTTGCAACCGACAGTTTAGAGCTAGAATTGGCCTAGTCAGCCATCAAAGAACTCACCAACACACACGAACCTATTCAAGAAATAATGATGGTCTTTCTCATTAGTGAGAGACGAACGACCACATAATCCATGTACCCTCGCATATATTCTAAACACATTGAAGAAAAAAGTTGGAAATACCCATTTTTCAAATTGGAGTTTTCCATTTTGAATAAAAGTCCCGAAATGCTATCGACTATTTCCCGAATTATCATTTCACCCACATAAACTATGGAACAGTGTATAGTAAAATTGCTTCAAAATGAAAATCAAGATTACCGTATTTAATTGCTGGTAGGAGGATTTCAGTAAAAGGCTAAGCTTTAGTGAAAACATTCAGGAGTATATTAATATTGGCCCAGGGACCACAAACTGTTTGTAGGCTAGTATACTGGGAATTCTGAAGCTAGAAATATCGCAGGGTGATTGCAAAACATACATGTACATGTGGATGACGAATGCACAGGACAGTGACGTTTCGTGTGTTGAAGTAAAATAAATAGCCACAAATGCCATAGAACACTCGTTTCTGAATCACTGAGCGTACGAAGAGCTTCGCTGCGCTCAGCGACTCACTAATAAGAGTTCAATGACATTGTGGAAAGGTAAAAGTAAGCAATGATCAGGAAAAGGCGCAATCAGAACGAAAGTTCCACTCCAAAACCAGAGGTCGAAAAGACTAAATTGACAATCAGGTACTAATGCAAAGAGAACATATCGTAAACCAAGAAAGCCGCTATTTCCCAATAGGTGACCACTCACTATTAATATACGAAAAGGTACATAAAAAGTACAAACAGCACAAGAATTAAAACACCAAAACATAAAAAAAACTAGAACCACAACAGAGGTAAAAGATAAATTGACCGCTTATATTGCTTGTAGACATAATTCGTCAATATCTTGTGTACGAATGCATGATGGATTGCAAAACATGTGTCATAATTGCACCTTCTAATGCGACATTTTAAAATGCACTACTTTCATAGGGTAAGGCGTACGTGTCTGTCTGAAGTAAAAATGTTCTTAGCATTCAACATTGACAACCACATTTGCATATTGGAAAAACAACAACAACAACAACAACAACAACAACAACAAAACTGATAAATTCGTGCAATGCATAGTGTAGCTTCTTGTCTGTTGATTGGCCCACCGGGGTTAAACTGGTGTTTTTCTTTGCTCCGGGTTTCAAAATAGATGGTGACGTTCCTCGTCGTGCTTCTTATGGTGTATACATTTCGCAACTTATTAGGTTTGCTAGAGTCTGCGATCATGTTACAGACTTCAACGCTCGAAATAAATCTTTAACGGCCAAACTTCTCCAACAGGGCTACCGGTATCATAAACTTCGAAAAACCTTTTCTAAATTTTATCGTAGACACTATGAATTGATTTCCAAATATAATGTTGGGTTAAAGACGCTTTTAAGTGAGGGTCTTTCGGAACCAGAATTTTATGGTGACTTGGTTTACAAATTTAAGAAACTTATAGGAAGTAATGATTTTTCTTTACACGTTACAGACGTATAGGTTATAACTTGAATGTTATGCGACAGTCTGCATGCTTAGTTTTAACCAAATCACGGTTGATAACTACGCTGCCTTCTTTAATTGCACGCCGGTGGGTCGGGCGTCAGACTCTATGATGGCCCCGACTTAAAGCTATTCATTTTAGTTGGTTAGGGCCGGAGCTTCTTGTCTGTTGCTTGGCCCACCGGGATCCAACTGATGTTTTTCTTTAGCTCCGGAGTTAGTAAGTTATTTGGCGCCCAGGGATCTCCATCGTCGGGCAGCTTACTGAATCTGTGAGTCCTGGTTTTTGATTCATCGGGATGTTTATCATGATTTATTTGTTTGTTCTTGATGATTCATTTACTAGTTAGAGATTCACCACGAGGACCGAAGAACTAACTAAATGTTATGAAGCACTGCAGAAGCTGAGGGTGAGGTTACGGCCGTGTAAAATCGATTTGAACCCGCCAGTAACTTTGTGCCTGATTGTTAGTTTGGTTTTTTCCCACCTTGGTTTTTGGAGTGGGAGTCCTTTTCTGATTGCGCCTTTTCCTGATCTTTGCCTACTTGTACTTTTTTGTGTTACTGATCGTTCCAAGTCGAAACTTCTGTGGTGGTTCTTTTTGTTTTATGTCTTGGTGTTTAAAATATTTTGTGATGTTGGCGCCTTATATATGTTTGCATATTTTTAGTTAAGTTAAGGTAACTGAGTGGCCACCTATTGGGAAAATAGCTGCTCATTCGGCTTACGAAATGTTTTCATGGTATAAGTACCTGATTGTTAGTTTGTTTTTTCCCCACCTTGGTTTTTGGAGTGGGAGTCTTTTTCTGATTGCGCCTTTTCCTGATCTTTGCCTACTTGTACTTTCTTTTCAGTAAGTCATTCGGCGCCCAGAGATCTCCATCGTCGGGCAGCTTACTGAGTCTGTTGAGTCCTCGTTTTTGATTCATCAAGGTGGTTATCATGATTTATTCATTTGTCCTTGATGATTCATTGACTATTTAGAGATTCACCACGAGGACCGAACAACTTACTAAATGAACCACTGCTGAAGATGAGAGTGAGGTTAGGCGCCTGTAAAACCGGTTTAAGTCCCCCAGTCATTTTATATTACTGATCGATCCAATGCGATACTTCTATTGTGGTTCTAATTGTTTTGGAGTCGAATTTTTGTGCTGTTTGAGCCTTATGTGCGTTTTCATATTTTTAGTTCAGTTCGGGTAACTGAGTGGTCGCCTTTGGGGAATAGCTGCTCACTCGGCTTACGACATGTTTTCATGGCATAAGTACATAAGTGTCATTTTAGTTTTTTCCCATCCCTCGGTTTATGGAGTGGGAATTTCTTTATGATTGCCCCATTTCCTGGTCATTGCCTATTTGTACTTTTTTTTTTCTAGTAGCATAATTAATGGCTGAAAACTGTGCCGTTTATGTAATTTCAGCAACTGTTTTTATTATTCTGACATTGACTTTAATGTCAAACGCGATTAATGAAAGAAAATGGACTAAAGAAGAAGCAGGTAGGGTATCAGAAAAAAGGAAAGGAAGTCAGAAGATGAAAGAAAAGACAGAAAGGGTTAAGAGAGAGAGAGAGAGAGAGAGAGAGAGAGAGAGAGAGAGAGAGAGAGAGAGAGAGAGAGAGAGATGCGGATCCTCACAGAGGAAACCGCTTGGTTGAAGCGAAGGTAAAATACCAACTCTTGGCACACGTTACGGGCGCGTTCCACACTCGCTCAAACCAGCATCCGGTTAAAATCGAAACGCGCACGTAGCGTATACGACGTGCTTGAAACGTGTGCTGGGCGTGTGCTGGGCGTGTTCGAAACGTATTCAACGCGCCTGTAACTCGCGTGGAACATACTTGTAACGTGTAGGTCACACGCCCGACACACGCCCAACTTCTAGTAAATTTATTTAGCCCTAACGCGTACGAAACGCGCGCCGACTTTTAGCGACGCGCGCCGGACGTACACCAAGCGTACCCAGCGCGCGCGTAACGCGCCTTGGACGTGTCTCCGACGTGCGTCTGGCGTATGTTGAATTTTGCATTTTTTCAACACGTCCGGCGCGCGTTTCACTTATAAGCTACTGTGTGACTGCAGTTTTACGCCCCGGGCGCGCCGCGGGCCCCGGGCGCGCCGCGGGCCCCGGGCGCGCCTGCGCGCGCATCAAACGTTGTGCGCGCGTTTCGTGCTCGCTTGGGGCACGTCACAGCAGAAATAATATCTATTAAAATCGGAACGCGATTGTGGCGTGCCTGAGACGCACGCCGAATGTATTCGAAGCGTGTTTAACGCGCCTGTGGCGCGCGTAGGACGTATTTGAAACGTATAAGACACACGCCCGGTGCGCGCTCGAAAATTTTTAAGCATGTTTATTTATTTATTTATTTATTTTTTGTGTGTCGACTTTTGGCGACGTGCTGCGACGTTTCGGACGTGTTTCCGACGTGCGTCTGGCGTGTGGGAGGTTTTGCTTTTTTTTTTTTTTTTTTTTTTTTAACACGCCCGGCGCGCGTTTCACTTGTACGCTACCAGTGTTACAATACAGTAAAATGTCCAGTTCCGCAAACACTTCTTGTCTTGTTTTCCTGACATAACTAATGAATATCTCAAAAATAAATTGGCATGGGCATATCAACAGATTTATAACCTTTCACATGCATAAGACACACGCCCGGTGCGCGCTCGAAAATTTTTAAGCATGTTTATTTAATATTTATTTATTTATTTTTTGTGTGTCGACTTTTGGCGACGTGCTGCGACGTTTTGGACGTGTTTCCGACGTGCGTCTGGCGTGTGGGAGGTTTTGCTTTTTTTTTTTTTTTTTCAACACGCCCGGCGCGCGTTTCACTTGTACGCTACCAGTGTTACAATACAGTAAAATGTCCAGTTCCGCAAACACTTCTTGTCTTGTTTTCCTGACATAACTAATGAATATCTCAAAAATAAATTGGCATGGGCATATCAACAGATTTATAACCTTTCACATGCATTTTTAAACTCGCTTCTTCCGTTTTGATTCTGGAAGCTAAAATGTAAGGGCACTATCTGTAGCTAGTTCCGCAAAACTGTGTCTAGTTTCGCAAACGCTATTAAGTCAGTAAAATTAACAAACACAGAAATGATGCAAAATGCCTTTTGTGTATAAACTAGTCGAAGAGAACTACAATGAGGTGCATTATGTACTTACTTTCGCAAATAGCGCCTTACATTTTCTTGTTAAATGATCAACGTTAAATTACGTTATCACAACGTAAATCCCCATTAATCAACACGACCACCGCAATATCAAGTTTACCACTGGTAAAAAATCAATCAAAGTGTTGAAAAGAAAACTTGAATATTTTCAAAAATATCACTGTAATTGTAATCTTTAAACTGAATGAGTTTTAAAACATATTTATTTCAATACTTGGAGTTATCTGCCCTTGTCTCAGCCCATTTTATATATTTTTCCTATATCTATCGTTAAAAGGTAACCATAGCAACCACATCGCAATAAAATACACAAAATAATTTCAACATATTGCCGTAACAATACGGGGTTTGATCAGTGCTTAAACAGTTTTAAGCAAATGCAACGAGTTTTGTAGGTTCTACTCACACGCAGAAATGCATTACGCAACTTTGGCTTCATTTTTCAGGTAAATGACGTTTGTAGGGTTCATATAGTAAATTGGTCATAACTCACAAAATAACCTGAAAAATCTGTTCAAATAAAGACAAACATACTCCAGAAATATTATATATACATTCAAAATAACGTTGTTTATCAAATACTCACCAATTGTCCGAAGGTACATTTTCTCACGTTGTGGCCCATTTTTATATGTTTATATATAAAAACAGAGAGCAGCCACGATACCGGACATTATATTCATGAATATCCTTTAAAGAGTTGAGGAAATATGGAGCGGACGCGAAAGAGTGACGTCGACGTCACCGCCGATGACGACGATGGACAAAGTGACACAACAAATCAGTATCAAGATATTGGACCATCTGGTGAATAAAAACCTGCTACAAATGTGTTTCAGATGTAAATATGCATTTTTTGTACTGTTTTTAAATCAAAATTGACCTGTGACATATGTGATTTCATGTCACATCAAAAACCGCCATCGATCATATTCGTCACAAAATATGTTACATTTATGCTTGATTTGCGAGTCATATATGTAACACATGTTACATATGTGATCATATATGTAACAGGTGTTACATATATGATTTGTTACAAATATGATCCAACAGATCGTTTATGCCATAAGACGACACGCGGATTGATCCCCGCGAAAAATGATGAATGATAAAGTCTTATTTTTATATTAAAAGGGGGATAAACTTGATCATTTCTCCCATAATTTATCCTCTAACTTTGTCTTTCAGCCCTATTCGATACATCGAGGTGTGAATACTGGACGCATTAATATCGAGGTTTAGTTTACTGAACACATATTGTAATGAGCATTTAAGAAGAGTTCCAATTCATAGCGCTTTGAATAAAAAAAGAAAACATGAATGTCACGAAGATATCGACATTTGTATGAAGCTTTATGTCATATAGGACGGATAATCAAGAAAATATTATTTTAATAGCTCAGCTGTTACGTTATAAAGTCTTTAAACTATTCAATACGTTAACACGCATATGTAGAATTTTGTGAAATACAACATGTTCTGTAAAAATGTTTATAGATAAAACGATTTTGTTGTTGTTGTTGTTTTCGCCTTTTAAATTTGCACGAACGGTCTACAAAATGTCGAATGTGCAAGGGATAAAAATGAGCCTCGACGCGAGAAAACCGGTCTTCGGGGTTTCCGACCAGGTCCGACACAAACCGGCCTGTACAAGCTCAGAAAAGAGCTAGAAGCTTGAAATTTCGGATTTAAGTAGAAGAGGAATTGTACTATCCGAGTAGCGAAAACAAAGGCGCTGATCAGCTTCGCGGTTACCGCGAAGCTGATCTGCGCCTTTGTTTTCGCCTAGGCAAAAATCCGGTTTTCTCACGATGTGGCTCAAATATAAACAATCTAATGGACCAATATTGTTATTCTTCCAAAAATGAAATACATGACATCATAAAATACTACGGCAACGGTTGGTTGGTCGTAGATTTTCTTTATAAAATTTTATAGCGTCTTTAACAGAAAATAAATTTTACCATCTAAAGAATATATTCTTTCATATGTCTTTCCAGCTATAAAGCATATAGCTAGACTAGAAAATCTGCAAACTCAAATCACAACCCTAGTATTTCCAAGAGTGGATTTTCAGCAGGGTTCTAAATTCCATGAGCATATTAGCAGGTTATAATTTATTATTATATTACAAGTATCAATATTTTCATCGATCATTGTTGATAAATTTTCCTACCAAACATCGTTTAACAAAAATGCAAGATGAGGAAAGTTTATCGTCAGATTCGCATGTTATCTATCGTAACAATTTTCATCGTTATTTCTTTCATAATTCACTCGTATTTCACTGTCGCTGTTTCTTCACTGGGGAAACGACGTTACCGAAACATCGGTACCCACAAATATCTGTGGAACAGACTACTCGGACAAAGTGTGGAAAGTTGTTTGAGAGAACGACGAAGGTTTTGGAATAAAGTGGTGATAGACACCAGTCATAATTCTTCTTTAACTTGCCTGCGGAGGAATAAAAATAAAACAGGACTGCTCTCATATTTTGTGCGAGAAAACTTCCTAGGCATTAGGTGTTTAAACAGGACTGTCCATTTGTCTAACACTAATATGTCGCAGGTATGCATTACGAAAACGCCTTTGTCCATGCAATAAACAGAGATTTTTTTCACTTGTAAAATTTGAAAAATTTCATTAGAAAAAATTGGATATTTTTCTTATTTTTGCTCAAAACATAGATTGTGGGTACACGTTAGAACCGCCTCGCCGAGGCGGTTCTAACGAGTACCCACAATCTATGTTTTGGAGCAAAAATAAGAAAAATAATAGATTTATCCCTGCGAACCCCAGTTTTGCTATATAAAAGTGGGGTATAAGGGGGTATTTATTTCACGGACATGTTTTCCTGATGGTGAAGTAGCACTGTAAGGGGTAAAAGAATGTGCATTTGGTACTGGTTATCTCAATCAAAGTCGCCAACAAAAAAATAGTCTTGGATCACAATTCTGGTATTTGGGGAAAACTACATTTTTAGGGACCAGGGAGGTGTGTTGGTTATTCTCAGTCACGTTGGTCGTCTAAAGAGATGTACATGGCTATACTTTAATATTATTTTTGCATCAAAACATAGATTGTGGGTACTCGTTAAAACTGCCTCGACGTATAACTACAACCTACATGTACATATTAAGCACAGAATACGTAAATTATCAAACGTTTTCACTTGAAAACTTTCTTTTTGGTCCATCTGCTAGAAAAATTTGTATATTGCATGGACGTGTTTTTGTATATTGTGGTATCCTTTACAGATTGTGCTGGTTAGCTATCCTGGCTCAGGGGAGATAATTTACCGCTATTTGATAGAAGCTCTCTTTGGTGAGTTAGACCATTACCAAGTTAGTGGCACCATCTCCATGTCTTAACTATATAGTAGGCAACGACCAGGAAAAGGCGCAATCTGAAAGATAATACAAAAATCGAGGTGGGAAAAACTAAACAAACAATCAGGCACTTATACTATGAAAACATATCGTAAGCCGAATGAGCAGCTATTTTCCCATAAGGTGGCCACTCAGTTACCTAAATTTAATTAAAAATATGAAAACATACATAAGGCACAAACAGCACAAAAAGTTTTAACACCAAGACATAAAACAATACAAGAACCACCACAGAAGTATCCCATTGGAACGATCAGTAATATAAAATCACTGGCGGGCTTAATTCGGTTTTAAAGGTACCTAACCTAATTTCACCCTCAGCTTCTGTAGTGGTTCACAACATTTAGTTAGTTAATCGGTCCTCGTGGTGAATCTCTAACTAGTCAATGAATCTTGGACAAACAAATAAATCATGAAAACCACCATGATGAATCAAAGTCGAGGACTCACAGACTGGGAAAGCTGCCCGACGATGTAGATTCCTGGGCGCCAAATAACTTCTAACTCCGGAGCAAAAGAAAAACACCAGTTGAACCCCAGTGGGCCAAGCAACAGACAAGAAGCTCCGGCTCCAACCAACTAAAATGAATAGCTTTAAGAGGGGGTCATCATAGAGTCTGACGCCCGACCCACCGGCGTGCAATTAAACGGAAGGCAGCATAATTTCCATAATGATCAACCATGGCTGGGTTAGAAACTAAGCATGCAGACTGCCGCATAACATTTAAGTTATATCCTATACGTCTGTAAATCTTAGAAGAGACACATTCATTTGCAATAGAAAGATGCAAGTCTAAAAAAGGGGCTTCGGTATCTGTGTTGTTTGCTTTATTCAACTGTAGTTCAGGGGGATAAATTTGTTTGACCATGCCTTCAAAATAAGGATTGTTAATGTTCAAAAGGTCATCGAGGTACCTTGAAGTCGAATTAAAAGCCTCGATAACATCAGCTTAATTGTCACGGTTAAGAGAATTCATGAACTCTCTTTCGTAGCAGTATAAAAATATATCAGCTACCGTAACGAGAGGGGCACAATTTGTACCTATCGGGATTTCAACAATTTGTCTGTATAACTTGGTTCCGAATCGAATATAAATATAATCTAGAAGATAGGATAAGGCATCGCACACATTCTGACATGACCAAAGTGTATATCGACTTTGGTCAGAGGATGTGAAAAAGCTTTTCTTTCATTACAGACCAAATAAAGTGGAATTCTACTTTCCTCATGGTAGAAAAAATAAAATGACTTCATGGAAAATGGCTTATTTTATCTATCTGTTTAATTCATCTATTTCTATTATTTCATTTATTTATTTATATTTTTTTCGCTTTCAGGGAAGCGATGTAATGATGGCGTCATGGGAGATTGTGAATTTGGCTCGTCAAAAACGTCAGTTATCAATACTCATCAGTTTTCCAATAGTTCTAAGAAAATGTCAACATTTAAAAAAGTCATATTGATTCTAAGAAATCCTTATGATGTGATAATTTATGGGTTTAGCGATGCTGAGAAAACAGCGATGGAGGAGAGGAGATGGTTTAGGACTAAAGGTGATTTTATTTTAGCCTTTCAGACTTGAATACGCCCATGAAATACACGGAGATTTTTAAGCTGTTAAAGATGAAAATTTACCTTTAGTTTTGCCTAAATGATTTATTGACACAGTTTTGGTCATTGCGATCACTTAGATATGGTAATATTGTTTTATTGTTTTAATATTTTAATATTTAAAACATTTAGATTTAAAGAAATCTTGTTCATATTTCTAGCTAAAAGGCATACAACTTGTGGAACACTCGTTACTAGTGAACATAATTATTATGTTTGAATGTTTTAATTATATTTTATTTCATTTTCAGTTATTTCTTATTTCTTCCTTTCAGAGTGGACAAGATTTGTGATTAAAACAGCGCGAGATTGGCGGGACCACACACTATCATGGCTGAATAACTGGACAGGACCACTATACATATCATATTATGAGGATATGGTGTCAGACCATTACTCAGAATTATATCATATTGTCTCATTTCTTGGAATAAATGCTACGATTAGAGATTTGTGGTGTGCTGGACTCAGAGCGGGAGATATTTAAAGGGAGACAACCACGACTTGTTGGAACGTTCTGTTGTGTTTTCTGTACCACTCAGGAAAATTGTCAAACATCATTTAAACATGGTTCAAACGGCTAAAGACAAAAGGGCTGAAAATTATAAAGATGTAAGCCAACGCATGTAAAATTCAGTGCTGGAAATACTTCAAGTGACAGAGAGTTGTAACTCCCTTGGCCTTGAATCGACTAGGCTTAAGTGGCCGAAATCATGGTTTTGCCCATCCCGTTTCTCATTAATATGATCATTGCTCTTAAGGGATCTCAGTTTTAATCTTTTTATTCTACAACATTTATTCACGAAGAGATCCTTGTATTTTAATCGCAAACCGTTTGCCACTTTACGGTTCGAGTAAGTAAGAGCGCGACGTCACAGTCTGTTTAAGGATGTTCGCTGAAAATGAAAAAGTATTCAAACTTTTTTTTTTTCTAACCCCTGTTTTTTTGGTTCCAAAATACAACACAAGACATTTGAAAACAAAATAAGTATAGGGTAGTGTGCATTTTTTCAAGCTACAGACCTCTGAATGAGACCTCTGAACACCATGTTTTAAATTTAGTAAAATTTATTCAATTTTTATTTTTTTTTTAAGCATACCTGTCTTGAACAAAAATACGCCCAGAATGCTTTCAAAAGTCATAATATTTACGCAATGCAGACTATTTTGGACCAAAAGCATAGACAAACTAGAAGGAGTTTTCAGAGGAAAACATATGTCCCCCCCTCTCTGCGCCAACCCACTTTTAATTTTGTAAATTTTTACATATAACCCTAAAAAATATATACCAACAGACATTTTAAATTAAAACCAATATATAGCAACAGACATTTTAAAAAATCACATGTTTCAGTTGTAAAAAGTAATGGATCACCTCGGCCCCAACCCTAAATTTTTACAAAAATGCAATTTTGAACATAAATCAAGGGCCATAACTGTAAGGTCGTTTAACGAAATTTACACATCTACAATCCCAAACCAATCCTTGCCGGTATCAACTAATATGCAAAGTTTGAAGAAAATCGATCAAAAACTACTCAAGTTAGAGAGCGGAAACGAACAAAATGCAATTTTTAACCTCAATCAAGGGCCATAACTCTAAGGTCATTTGACGAAATTTACCCATCTATAATCCCAAACCACTCCTTGCCGGTATCAACTAATATGCAAAGTTTGAAGAAAATCGATCAAAAACTACTCAAGTTAGAGAGCGGAAACGAACAAAATGCAATTTTTAACCTCAATCAAGGGCCATAACTCTAAGGTCATTTGACGAAATTTACCCATCTACAATCCCAAACCACTCCTTGTCGATATCAACTAATATGCAAAGTTTGAAGAAAATCGGTCAAAACTACTCAAGTTAGAGAGCGGAAACGAACAAAATGCAATTTTTAACCTCAATCAAGGGCCATAACTCTAAGGTCATTTGACGAAATTTACCCATCTATAATCCCAAACCACTCCTTGCCGGTATCAACTAATATGCAAAGTTTGAAGAGAATCGGTCAAAAACTACTCAAGTTAGAGAGCGGAAACGAAAAAAATGCAATTTTTAACCTCAATCAAGGGCTATAACTCTAAGATCATTTGACGAAATTTACCCATCTACAATCCCAAACCACTCCTTGTCGATATCAACTAATATGCAAAGTTCGAAGAAAATCGGTCAAAACTACTCAAGTTAGAGAGCGGAAACGAACAAAATGCAATTTTTAACCTCAATCAAGGGCCATAACTCTAAGGTCGTTTGACGAAATTTACCTATCTACAATCCCAAACCACTCCTTGTTGGTATCAACTAATATGCAAAGTTTGAAGAAAATCGGTCAAAACTACTCAAGTTAGAGAGCGGAAACGAATGGAGACACCTGGATTTTCAAACAGTTAATTGACCTTTGTGACCTTGAAAATTAGGTCAAGGTCACCGAAATCACCGAAATCTAATCACTCCATTCCCAATGAAGTTTCTGTGCCAGTTTGGTCTAAATCCATCCAGTGGTTAGGAGATATCGTGCAGACAAAAAACTACGCCGCCGACGCCGACGGGATCCACACCAAAAACAATATGTCCCCCACCCCTTCGGAGGGGGGACATAATTTGCAACTTGAAGTGGATGACAAAATTATACGAGTTGTTTTCCAACCCTACCCTCATAGTTGAAAAGCCGGAAAAAAATCAATATTTTGAAATGTGAAAAACCCATATTTGTAGATTCAAACTTTTTCTTGTACTTTCACACAACCTAGAACTTGGTATGAGAGACTGTCAGCGTCAGCAAGTTCATCTATAAGTCTAGGATCAGGAATATCAACTTCGTCATTGTCATCAACCACAACAGCGGACACTGCTGACACAGCAGAAGAAGACAACAATATGTCTGTCGTCAGTGTGAAGGAGAGGGCTAAACATCTCAACAGGATGGAGTCCGAGGCTGAACTAATACAGCAGACATCGGCCTCGTCACTAGGTGCTCCATATGCCCGAAAAAACTTGAAGGATGCTAAGAAGACTAAGGAAGATGATGACAGTTCAACGGGAAGTGGTTATGTAACTCTGGATGCTAAAGAGAAAGAATGGCTGGTAGTGAGTTCTTCTGCCGACTATCATGCCATGCATCAACTACTCTCAAAACAACCAGAACTAGCTAAAATTAGGGACTTTACAAGTGGGCATACGGCATTACATTGGGCAGCTAAACATGGTAGACCAGAGGTGATCAAAATGTTGATTGGTAAACCAGGTGTTATGGTCAATCAGAAAACAAATGGAGGATACACACCATTACATTTAGCAGCAATACATGGGCATGAAGAAGTTATAGAATTGTTAATACAAACTTACAAGGCTGATCCCAACATCCGAGACTACAGTGGGAAGAAAGCCAAACAATACCTCAAAAACTCAGCATCCAGTCGCGCACAGCAGTTGTTAGTTTCAAGTAGACTTAGCTCAAAAGGTAAAGAAAATGGGAGTGGGGAGGGGAATTTCACTCGTAACACTACGGGTCGTAGGAGCAACCGGGCTCGCGCTCTGACCTCGCTGATCCAGGGTACGGCTGCCGGGCTACAGAACGCTATGATGAGAACTAGCTGGGGATCCACTGAAGACGTCAGTAACACAACGCAAAGATCTACGCCAAACTCGTCACCACGCAATAGTGCTGAACCGTCACCCGTATCTAGGAGTAAAGGCTCATTCACTAGAGACCGTGAGATGATGCCTCCACCATCTGCCCCCTCCAGACGGCAAAAGAAACCCCACTCTATCAGTAAAGAAAGCCTCATGACTGAAGATAAAAGACAAAGCAGCGGGAAGCAAGTTTTAAGATCTGAATCTGAACCTAACCTAGGGGAGACAATCCAGCCCAGCAGAACAACCTTCATCTGATTGGACAAAACTGTCAACCTTCATCTGATTGGATAAAACAGTCTGACAACCAACCAATCAAATGAGCTACAGCATGACATTGATTTATTTACTTAATGCAACAGGATTGCCTTCAACATGTGCTGTTTCAGACCTGGCACCTGTGATGGAAAGAGTGATCTAGGCAAATCCCAATGTCACTGAACCGTCATTTATAAATTATGAAATCCCTAGTTGGCCATGGGTCCAGTAGTGCTTCTAGCAATAGATAGCATTGAGCCACATCATGAGAAAACCAACGTGGTTTCCGAACAGGTCACAGAGCTGTACAAGCACAGAAGATGGCTAGAGGCTGGAAATTTTGAATTTGGAAAGTAGAGGAATTGTACTGTTCGTGTAGTGAAAACAAAGGCGATGATCGATTTTGCAGTTACTGGGAAGCTTATCTGTGCCTTTGTTTCGCATATGCAAAGCATTGGTTTTTTCATGACTCAGCTCTATTGTTTCAGAGGAATGATTTCATTGAAGCTCATAGGCTTTTCTGAGACAACCAACATTGCTGAGAGCAACCAATGGAGATGAAACTTACAGAGGGCTGTAGGGTGCAGTACGAATATCCTGTCTCTGGACAAACTTGCCACTGATCCTTCTGATAAACGGCAAGTTGTTCCCAGACATCTCTTTACTGGCTATTGATGCATGTTGATTTCATCTATGTTGACTGATTTCAGTTGTGTTGATTTTCTCAGGATAACAGATGTGTACACTATGCACAAGGTAAACATTCTAGATGCACTATAGCACTAAAGATGAAGAATATTCCAAAAATGTACACATTGACAGTTTATCTCGGAATGTTGTTTACCAGCTTTAATCTTCTTATACAGCAAGTTATAGTCACGGACGTTTGATCTAGCTAATAAAATAGCCATTCCATACCACAACATGGCAAATTGTTGATTGTTACCAGCATAATCAATTGTAAGTCCCATACTGTATCAGCATGTGAGATTTAATGCATAATTCTCCGTTTCAAATTGTTTTAATCTTTACAAGTAGCAACTGATATTATGCAATTCATACTTAGTCTAATGAACTATTGTTCCATCTCTCATTTCAAATTCCAGGACAAACAAATCTGCATTCTTTTTACATAGGATTTATTTGTCCTGGCGTCAAGGTTATTTTTTTTTTCATGCTTAACTTAGTTGAGTATGAAATTTATCCTGCTCATAAATGACAACAATAGCCCAGATAAATTGATATTTCAGGTTTAGATCACCAAAGCCTGTAATTTATCCTGCTGATAAATGTTAACATTTTAACATTTATGAGCAGGATAAATTTTAGTCTCAGCTGAGCTGAGCATGAAAAAAGTTTTATAACCTCGGGACCTGAATTTTTATCACAAACTCACTGGTCAGTGTATATTTTCACTGACAGATGGACTCAGTTCCTATGATAATGATTGTATTATATTGTTATTGCTTGTTAAATATATCTTGCAATATTGTAAATTTATCTTTTTTTTTTTTTTTTTTTTTTTTTTTTTTTTTTTTTTTTTTTTTTTTAATGAAATACTCTTTCTATAAAATTACACATACATAAAAAAAAAAAAAAAAAAAAAAAAAAAAAAAAAAAAATTCGAATAAAAGAAAGAAATATATAGAGTAGTGTGCATATAAGAGAGAACCAACAACTTGAAAATCGCCATTTTAAGCCTTTTTTCGGCTGTTTTGTTTCTTAAAGCCCATTTCATAAAATCACACAAAATTTTAAAACTAGCACACCAAAGACAGAAAGACTGACATAGAAGACCATGTACACATATACTGCAGCTAAAATAAACATCGAACTAGTGCAATTAATTTGAAGATGTGCAATATTCAAGTTTAATCTACCTTACCCCCTAAATTTACTGACAACTAAAATTTTCTGAAAAGTTGCAGAAAATGGGGTGAAAAAATAAAGCTCCTTAGACTTCACAATTTTCATGACTCGTTCAATGCATATCATCAATTTGTATCCAAATATAAAATATCAGGAAAATATCTGCACTCCGTTTACGAGATATTTAAGATAAGATAAACGAGGAGTTCTGAAATAATAATAATAGTCAAATGTTAGCAGCGAACATCCTTAACCGGCTGGGAAATAATTGTACTTGTTTTGAATGTAAACTGCAGATACTGCCGTCATATCATAACGCTGCTAATTGTAATGGACGTTACGTCGCATACATATCAATGATTTATAGACAGAACATACGTCAATTCGCTCACTAAACCTGACAAAAGGTATGTCGGACAACCACATTAATGACCATTGCATTTAGCATAATTAAGCAACATCACGAGAGAGCCTGTCTACTATAGACCACCGGATAAACCTCCCAAACTAGGGTACTCAGCAAACGACGTTGCGCTCTGGTGAAAAGCTTTTGGACAACGAAGCAAAAGCTATGTTATACTTTGCACATGTTCGATCTCAGCAAGAATTTGCAAGTTACTTGCGCCGTCGATTATATCATTCGTAGAAAACACACGTTTTCTAAGGGTTTGGTGTGAAACTGGGGTGAGAAAACTCATTAATTCGTGCTGTGTACATGTCATCGTAGTGTAATATTTATTTATGTTCGGTACATCATATATGTATGATAAATGTGGCTCATTCCTCAGAGGCGTAAGATGTCCGAAATTCGCAGAAAAAAACTCACCACACTTATAAAAAGAGAAAGAGGTGCGTGCTGCTTTATGTACGTAATGGGAAAATCGTCACATTTTATCACGTTTTGATACCTGCCCCACACGGCCCTACCCTCAAGCAGAAAACTGGTCATATCAAGCGTGTTTTTATTTCAAACTACACCAAATTTCTAAAATATACTCATAAGATGTTCCTGCATGAAATTATACATAACACTTCTTCAATAACGCTTTACTTTTTCTGATAGCTAAAGTGTCTACGAACTTTCCTGCCAAACCTCGTACGCATGATATTTCACGCTGTACACATTATTTATGCGTATGTGTACGCGGTAAAAAGTAGCGATGCGCACCTACTTTATAGAGGCGCACGTGGACCTGAAGACCAATATTAGATTTAAATCCAAAAGTATTATGATTACCCAGCTTGCGAAGAGTATCAGCAAGTAGAACCGCATTTGCCTGTCCCTCTAGAATATAACCATGCCCATGAAAAAAGAATACGCCAAATGATACTGGTATGCCATAATTGGCTTTTGTTGCCTTGTGAAAGATAAATCATTGCGTCTTCGTGGGAGTAGGTGTCGCAAGGTCTTTAGATCTGTCGCGTACGGCGCGTATTTGCATTTTCATAGCGACAAATAAAATTAACACTTCCTTACCATTATAAATGAGAAAGAGGATGGGTCAAACCACGGTTTTTGGTAATTTATTTGTTTGCTTTACTGATTCACAGACGGCGTTTTTAGAGGGTAATGACGTGTACAGAGCAACGCTCCACATTTCACAGATTTGAATCACGAACTGGGATCGAGTTTATGGCGAGCCAAACCTCTTGTTTTTCATTGACAGGTGTACAGTCTTATAAAATGATGACTTCCTTTCCGAAAATACCTCGTCGGAAATCATTTTATTCGTTTTGTTTTAATGCTTAAAACGCATAAAGCCAGTGAAGGGCTACGGCCATGTCGGGACGTCGCCTCAATTTTGGTCAGACTTCCAACCAATAGTCTTGCTTATGCCAGTGTGCTCAGGTGTCGGTTTATAGATCGGCCAACCATCCCCTGAAACAGAGCTGAAATGGCGCTCCTAGCCATGCAGAGACAATCAACGTAAATTAAATAAATGTAAGTCTACAGGATGTAACCATCTCGTTCTGCCTCACCACAGTGCGTACATACACGTACATGTACATCTGTGTTGCTCCATTAACGAGCTTGGAAGCCTCTTTTAGAACAGAACACTTCAGGGGAGGATTGACGCCCCATATGATCAATTATGCCTTCAAGTCATTTCTTTACTGGCCGTTCCAAGACGGCACTGCTGTAATTTATCTTCATGACTTACCCATGAAATATATGTAGAGAATTTTTTCAGAAGCAAAAATTGAAAATATTATTGGAAAAAAATGACGTTTTTAATAGTTTTGCTCAAAACATTGATTGTGAATACGCGTTTAGAACCCACAATCTATGTTTTGGATCAAAAACAAGGAAACTAGGTATAACCCAGTAAACCCCGGTTTTATTCAAAATTGGGTTCAAAGGGGTATACTTTTCATGGACATGTTTTCCTGATGGTACAGCGCAAAAACGCCATAAAAATGTTACAAAACGCATGCAATTGCATTTCTTTGTGGATCATGTAGTGGATGTACTAAAATATGTACAAGTACAGTACAAATTTGAAATCGGGGGTGGTGGAGGACTTAAAGAATAAAAAAAATAAATCTAGACGCGGGAAACATGACAACAATGATCATAAACTATTTAAATGCAACAAAAATGGCATAAACTAGAGTACATTTCAGTCGTTTTTTCACAATTGTCATCGTTTAGTAAATAAACATTATCCATATAGACACCTGTCATGGCCGTGACAGGCTTTAATTGAGCCGCGTCATGAGAAAACCGGATTTTCGCCTATGCGAAAACAAAGACGCAGATCAGCTGTGCAGTTACTGCACAGCTGATCAGCGTCTTTGTTTTCGCTACACGGATAGTACGATTCCTCTTCTTCTTATACACAAACTTTCAAGACTCTATCTTTCTTCTGTGGCTGTATAGGCCGGTTTCTGTCGGACCTGGACGGAAACCCCGAAGACCGGTTTTCTCACGCCGCGGCTTTAATTACCCTCATCACGCTGGATTAATTAGTCAGGTATAAAAGGTGTTGTTTTCTGATCATTCGGCAGTAGTAGTACTCACTTGGGACCTATTTTATTCCTACGGACAGGACAAAAATTACGGACAATCATGATTAAATTCGCCTTGGCTTTTGCCCTTTTCGGCTTTGCTGGTAAGTCACGTGTTTTTTTTTTTTTTTCTTTATTATTATTATAATTATTTATTCACTATTTGGAATTGGTAGAATTTTAAAATAACTTGAAAAAAATAATAATAATAAGTCTTCCGTTGGTTTCTTAAATTTAAATCTTTGGAATTGTTGTCAATTTTCAAACCACGTGATTTTTTTTTTCAAGTAGAAAATATTCATCACAGTAATGCATGCATCAGGATAATATTTCCTTGTTATACATACCCCTTTATACCCAACTTTTATATAGTAAAACTCGGGTATGTAAGGGTATACCTATTTTACTTATTTTTGCTCAAAAACATAGATTGTAAGTACTCGTTAGAACCGCCTCGGCGAGGCGGTTCTAACGTGTACCCACAATCTATGTTTGGAGCAAAAATAAGAAAAATATCAAAAATTTTCTTCTGAAGTTTTCAATTTGTACAGCTGAAAAAAAAATCTCTGTATAGCATGGGCAAGTTTTCTGGATTGGATATTGACTCTACTTGTACCAGTGAATATTTATCATTCAATGCGTTGCTTCTGGTGTGCTTCTCTGGGTAACGTGGCAGTTTGCGACAATTTCTAGGCTGCTTGTCTGTCTAAATAAATCTAGCAATCATTGTTTGAGTCATGAGCGATTGTTTCCATTACTGGAATTTAAAGATTTTGATGCTATAACATCATATTTTATGCGTGGAATGACAATTTTCACGCACTAGATATTGACTAACAAGTTATTTCTTTTTCGAAACTTTCTTTATAATCAAAAATGAGAAGTATCGCAAAAGAAAAAGTCAGCAGTCCGTCAAATGTCATGAACGCCTAGTGAAAACTATCATCCACACATCAGGAAAACATGTCCGTGCAATGAATACCCCTTTAAACCCCACTTCTATACAGTAAAACTGGTGTATGCAGGGGTATGCCTATGTTTCTTTTTATTTTTTTGTCCAAAACATAGATTGTGGGCACCCGTTAGAACCGCCTCGGCGAGACGGTTCTAACGTGTACCCACAATCTATGTTAGGAGCAAAAATAAATATCAAAACTTTTCTGATGAAATTTTCAATTTGTACAGCTGAAAAAAAAAAAAAAAAAAAAACTCTGCATATTGCATGGGCAAGTTTTCATAATGAAAATCCAGTTGTTTAATTATGCCTAGTTAGATCAAAGATTGCATCTTTGTCTGAATAAAAAAGGCATTTTAAAGAGCATTTTGGTGTCTTTGTCCTGCACATGTCATTTCAGTAGGGTTTTCACCATTGTATTCTCACCTACACAAGACAATATTTTATGACAAATATGACAGAGTAGCCGATGAGTGGACAACAATAAAATTGATTGATTTACCATTAATTGTCTATTGGCCCAGTTTGTTTCGACTGACAGCCAAAGGGTGGCCTTCAGACATTGCATGCGTGCTTGCCTCTTGTCAACCGCGCCATTCACATGTACTACACGGTTCTGGGGATCGACTGGGTTATTCTTAGTTACATTCGGTGGTAGATGACAAATTAAAGCCCGTTATGACTCGACCGAAAACCATAACACTCGGTCGACGGCATCTTCAGAGATTACCAGCTCGTTCGACTATCAAAAGTTTTTGGTAAAATAACTATACCAAGTGAAGAATAATCATAAACAAACCATGGAGGTATAATCAGTCATTAAAGCTCCATGAACAAACAAAGCAATCGATCAGCAAAGCTTTATGGTTTCGATGGTACGCAAAATTATAACGTCGACCGGACAGAATCACTAAATATATATAAGGGTAGGGTTTGTTGAAATTTTTAGTTCACAAATGATTCGGATGAAGATACTAGATATACACGATGTACATTATCGTATTACTCTTGCAGTTGCTCAATTCGGAGACCAGAACATGATGAAAATGATGATGATGCAGGAACTCATGAAAGGAAGTTCCGGAAGCGGAAGTAGCCCAGCTTCCGGTACAAGCGCCGCAGCCCCAGCAGGTCCCCTTGCCGCCCTTGGAGGCTCAACCGGAGCCACCGGAAGCAGCGGAATGATGGGAGGAATTATGGGAATGATGAACAACCCCGCCCTTCTGTGCAGAAATACCGAGAATTTGACCATGTTGCCATGCAGGAGATGGAGAGGAATCTGCGATATCATGTCCATGCAGACCTACGGATTCCCCGGACTCATGAAGTGCAGCCCCATCGGTTTTGGATGTTGCATCAAGGATCTCATGTCCTACACAATGATCCAGAACTTGTAAAAGGTAAACATTTTGGCATCAAAATATAAAATCAATTCCCATAAGCCATATACTTTCGTTTTGATCTTCATTTACACTGTATGTATTTATATGTGTTGTTTATATATAGATATAATTTATTAAACAAACTCAAAAGTAAAGACTTCAAAATGATTTGTTCTATCAAATAGTTTCTGAATTAAGGATTTGCTTGAGTCTGGGAGGTCATAATCCTACCTATTAGTCAGCATAAAATGTGACATCCTTATACTAGCAACGTGTTGAAACAATGCATGATTCTTTTTACTTTCAGGCTCAGAAGGAATGTGAAGTCATGTGATTGGTTGGTGTGATCTGATTGGCTATGGCTGACAACCCAGATGTCCATGTCTCGTGCACTTATAATGTCCATATTTAACTTAAATTATTTCTCATTGTTGATTATGGGACCCAGGTCTTGTTATATACGTTACTGAAACAGATATTTATGCTTTCGTTTGTTGGCAAATTGCAGTCATCAGGAAAACATGTATACCCACTGAAACCCACATTTATCGAGTGAAAATGGGGTTTAGAGAGGTAAACATTTTATGCTTATTTCTGATCAAAAACATAGATTGTGGGTACTCGTTAGAACGGCCTCGCCGAGGCCGTTCTAACGTGTATCCACTTTCAATGTTTTAAGCCAGAAATACGCAAAATATTAACAATTTATCTCCATTTTTTTTTTCATTTTTTTTTAAATCTCTGTATAATGCATGGGTGGGTGCAACGTATGCGATAAAGCCACTCCACCCAAGAAGCAACTTCTCCACCGACAAAAAGAGGCAAAGATATCTGTTTCAATGATGAATCATGCATCTAAAAACAATAAAAATCATAATTTTCTTGAATTTGTTTTTCTTTGTTACAAACCCTAAACGCTACAGAGCGGAACTCTGGAATGTCGTTCATGTCAATCTGGTGGACAAGAATAACATGAAAAGTAAGAACCATTCTTTAAAACAGCTTGGCCTATAAAGGAAGAAGGCACAGTGATCCCAGACACCAAGCGGGAAACCCCAATGGCGTAACCTGCCATACAGGACGTATGGTAAAAATTGTCATGATTTCTGAAACTCGGTTTCCTTTGATTATCAGAGCCAATACCATGGCGAGTAAAGTTTGACAGTTTCTGAATCAGAGCGCGCCATGCTAGTGAGATATTCCATCTGACTGGGTTCTGCAGATATTAAATGTTTTTACCTTAGCCACCTTTGAGCATGATGCTTGGTCATGGACCTGGACCATTTATAATCTTTCACTCCCCATCTCACTGATGCTCAACATGAAATTTGAGCCTTCGCATGAGTTGGGTTTCCGACCTGGTCCGACACAAATCAGTCTGTACAGTCACAGAAGAAAGCTTTAAATTTTGGATATATACACCTCGCCAAAAGTTCAGCATATTCTAGTTTTATAGTGCTAAAGTAAAATGGTCTGAAAAATATTCCCAAAGTATATTACGACATCAGAATTCATTGATTTTGAAAAGAAGCATGTCGTAGCAAAGAACAAATGATAGTTATGTCTCGGCCTCTCAGATTTTGTAAATTTTTGGATATGTTAATAATGCATTATTTTAATGATAAGCCGTGTTTCTTAATGCTGAATTTTGCCGATTATACGCTACGTCAGAACAAAATTGACCCCATGTCAAGGAAAAGTATGTTGGAACGATCTGTTTCAAACAAAAAACTGGAGACCTGACATCAAACACTGAGGAACAAAAATGTTAAGAAAGTATAGCAAAATTTCAATGTTTGACGTTTCGAAAACAAGTTTGTATTTAAAGATGTCTAATGCCGACATCTCAAATGACATGATAATAATGTTATACCACATTATTATTCTACCTATCGCCTACAGTTTTTATTAACTTTTGATTGAAAATACTGAAACTAAGAATATTTTGGACAAGATTTAAAAAAGCGTCGAAAATAACTTTTTCAAACTAGTGACCTTATCTTTGGTCATTTGGCATCTAAATATCTGCCGATTTTGAATGTGTAAACGTCCTGATTGTTGATATCGAATATGGACAATTGTGCCGAAATATTTATTCATATTGGGATTAGTTCTAACCAGGTATTTTTGACTCCTCTTACACAAATAATTATGCTGAACTTTTGGCGAAGAGTATATGTAGAAGTGGAATTGTATTATTATTATTTGAATGTATTATCCTCCAACCACTGGGAGCACCTCGGTCATCACCGAGTAATGTCAAGATAACCACAATGACCACCACCAACCATCACCTTAACATATTTACTGTATTTCCATCACTGAAGTTATCTTTTTTTATCTTTTGGGGAGATATTATCCAAGTAGCGAAAACAAAGGCGCTGATCAGCTGTGCAGTTACTGGACAGCTGATCTGCGTCTTTGTTTTCGCATACTATGCAAATTGTTGGCTTTCTCATGCAGTGGCTCATTTGGCTTTACATGTAATTGGCCAGGTGGTTTCTGAGTAGATCTTTATATTTTCTGCATTTGATGCAATACATGTATAGTGCTCACCATCCAAGACTTATATTCAAGGATGGTTTGACAAAACCACTTTTTGGGGACAGGTTGAGGCAGTCTAAGCGATTAACCATCCAGTACTCATGTCACCAGGCTTTGCTGGGAGACTTCCATCAGCCAAACCCCAGCTGGCCCCGAGGTTATAAAACTTTTTTCAAGCTCAGCTCAGCTGAGCATGAAATTTCAACTGCTCATAAATGCTTAAATAGTCAAAGTTAGTGGAAAATTTAGGTTCATACCTCAAAATCTGGTAATTTATCCTGCTCATAAATGTTAAAATGCCAACAATTGTTGGCATTTTAACATTTATGAGCAGGATAAATTTTAGTCTCAGCTGAGCTGAGCATGAAAAAAGTTTTATAACCTCAGCCCCTGGTTGGCATTACAGAAATGATCTCCGTGAATACTCTGGATTTGATGGGGGCAAGCTCATATGAGCCGCGACGCGAGAAAACCGGTCTTTGGGGTTTCCGACCAGGTCCTACATAAATCGGCCTGTACAGTTACAGAAGCAGGCTAGAAGCTTGAAATTTCGGATTTAAGAAGAAGAGAAATTGTACTATCCGTGTAGCGAAAACAAAGGCGCTGATCAGCTTCGCGGTTACCGCGAAGCTGATCTGCGCCTTTGTTTTCGCCTAGGCAAAAATCCGGTTTTCTCACGATGCGGCTCATATGGAGATGTTTCCATGACGGGGAACCCACAAGACAGGTTCTCTTATGGCACAGCTCAAAAAAGAAAAAGCAAAACTAAAAATATTCTGAACATTTATTTTCACTTATGACAAGTCAATGTATTGCAAACTGTTTTTATTTACTTATAGCAGAAAGATTTGATTTTACCGAATTGACATGCACCAAAAACTGCATTTTGCATATTTTTTTTTTTAATAAATACATTTAATTAAATACACACCTAAAATTACTGCATTATGCATCAAACTTTGTTCATATGGATCAAAATTGCATTATGAGTCAATATACTCATACATATACAAAAACAACATAATAGCACCATCAAAATCATGCACCAACATTTCATGCATCAATACTGTAAGTCTATAGAGAATTGAGCCTGTGCGTGAGAAAACCAACAATTTGGGTTCCGACCAGGTCCGACACAAACTAGAAAAAGTGCCTTGAGAGGCACGTATACCCCCGGCTGGTGGTCACCCAGTCCTCCTTCTCCCTCCCACAACCACCCAGCACATGTACACCCCTGACATTGAATCACAAATCCCAAACAAAAGACAGTACCCTTATCAAATACTTTATAGAAGTGTGCATTCTAAAGCACTTTGCCCACAGACATGAGTTTTTAGAGTGACATATCTTCTTTAGAGCAGTACACAGAGCTGACATGTGTACTCCATCTAGGACTTAATCACGGACATTGAGGGTCAGGTCCTCAGTCCTAGATGGAAAATGAAAATAGAATGTCAGTCTAAATTAAAAAAAAATAATAGTAATAATAAAAGTATTGATGTCCTAGATCTTGAACTCAACGCCCCCTCCCCCCCCCCACCCCGCGACATGGACCCAACCCTATACCCTATAGTCCAAATATGAATGGCTTCTGATGATTGGCTCATGAGATATACCCCACTAGAGAAACTTTAACCAAAACTTTGACGCAAATTAAAGGTGACCTAGATTTTGAACTCGAGCCCCATCCCCGGGCATGGACCCTGGGGTCCAAAATCATAGAAACCAAGCTAACCCTATAGGGTACCTATAGTCCAAATATGAATGGTTTCTGATATATAGTTCATGAGATATACACCAATAGAGAAACTTTAACCAAAACTTTGACGCAAATTAAAGGTGACCTAGATTTTGAACTCTAGCCCCACCCCCGGGCATGGACCCTGGGGTCCAAACTCATAGAAACAAAGCCAACCCTATAGGGTACCTATAGTCCAAATATGAATGGTTTCTGATATATGGTTCATGAGATATACACCAATAGAGAAACTTTAACCAAAACTTTGACGCAAATTAAAGGTGACCTAGATTTTGAACTCTAGCCCCACCCCCGGGCATGGACCCTGGGGTCCAAACTCATAGAAACAAAGCCAACCCTATAGGGTACCTATAGTCCAAATATGAATGGTTTCTGATATATGGTTCATGAGATATACACCAATAGAGAAACTTTAACCAAAACTTTGACACAAATTAAAGGTGACCTAGATTTTGAACTCTAGCCCCACCCCCGGGCACGGACCCTGGGGTCCAAACTCATAGAAACAAAGCCAACCCTATAGGGTACCTATAGTCCAAATATGAATGGTTTCTGATATATGGTTCATGAGATATACACCAATAGAGAAACTTTAACCAAAACTTTGACGCAAATTAAAGGTGACCTAGATTTTGAACTCTAGCCCCACCCCCGGGCATGGACCCTGGGGTCCAAACTCATAGAAACAAAGCCAACCCTATAGGGTACCTATAGTCCAAATATGAATGGTTTCTGATATATGGTTCATGAGATATACACCAATAGAGAAACTTTAACCAAAACTTTGACGCAAATTAAAGGTGACCTAGATTTTGAACTCTAGCCCCACCCCCGGGCATGGACCCTGGGGTCCAAACTCATAGAAACAAAGCCAACACTATAGGGTACCTATAGTCCAAATATGAATGGTTTCTGATATATGGTTCATGAGATATACACCAATAGAGAAACTTTAACCAAAACTTTGACACAAATTAAAGGTGACCTAGATTTTGAACTCTAGCCCCACCCCCGGGCACGGACCCTGGGGTCCAAACTCATAGAAACAAAGCCAACCCTATAGGGTACCTATAGTCCAAATATGAATGGTTTCTGATATATGGTTCATGAGATATACACCAATAGAGAAACTTTAACCAAAACTTTGACGCAAATTAAAGGTGACCTAGATTTTGAACTCTAGCCCCACCCCCGGGCATGGACCCTGGGGTCCAAACTCATAGAAACAAAGCCAACCCTATAGGGTACCTATAGTCCAAATATGAATGGTTTCTGATATATGGTTCATGAGATATACACCAATAGAGAAACTTTAACCAAAACTTTGACACAAATTAAAGGTGACCTAGATTTTGAACTCTAGCCCCACCCCCGGGCATGGACCCTGGGGTCCAAACTCATAGAAACAAAGCCAACCCTATAGGGTACCTATAGTCCAAATATGAATGGTTTCTGATATATATAGTTCATGAGATATACACCAATAGAGAAACTTTAACCAAAACTTTGACGCAAATTAAAGGTGGCCTAGATTTTGAACTCTAGCCCCACCCCCGGGCATGGACCCTGGGGTCCAAACTCATAGAAACAAAGCCAACCCTATAGGGTACCTATAGTCCAAATATGAATGGTTTCTGATATATAGTTCATGAGATATACACCAGCAGAGAAACTTTAACCAAAACTTTGACATTTTAACTGAACTAACGAACCAACGAACCAACGAACTAACGAACCAACGAACTAACGAACATACGAACGGACGAACGGAAAAGCGAAAACTAAATACCCGTCGGCATAAATGCCGGGGGTATAACAAGGCTGTACAGTCACAGAAAATAGTTAGAGGCTGGAAATTTTGTATTTAAGTAGAAGAGGGATTGTACTATCCTTGTAGCGAAAACAAAGGCTCTGATCAGCTTCACGGTTACTGCGAAACTGATCTGCGCCTTTGTTTTCGCCCATTTCTTATGCAGTCGCTCAATTGTGAAATAGATTGAGAATGATTAACATTCATCTCACCTCTGTGACTGGTGTGGGTTCGAGCCCCGCACTGGCCACATGTGAGACAAGCCAAGTTCTGCTTGCAGGTGTGCCAGGTGGAGGTGTTTTTTCTTGGGGTTCTCCCGTTTTCGCCCCACCTACTGATTGGCCCGTCTCATATGAGCTGAAATAATCTTGAAAGGGACGTAAAACTGGAAAAAAAATAACATTCAGCAATCAGTCTCAGTTCACTCTATGTAAACTTCAGCCTCATTACAACATTCCTCAGTATAATGTGTTTTCAATATATCAACCTAAACTTTAACTGTTTTTGTTGCAGTTTCTATTATATCATGGTCTCTTAATATGGACGCCAAAGATAGTGTTACTATCTAACCGAAGTTTAATACATTTGATCCCATTTGGTTAACGCTAGTCTTTGTATCGACTACCCCGTTGAAAGGTGCAAAATTACAGTACATGTAATTCTCTTTGGCTCCATGTCAAATCTAAAGGGTCAATGACAAGGCTTAAGCAGCCGAAATCATGGCATGGCCCATCCCCTTTCTCATTAATATGTTCGCTGCTCTTAAAGAATCTCAGTTTTAATTTTTATTTACAAGGGGTTGCCTGTAGGATGAGATGCTCCAACAAGACAGCTGGCCATGTACTGATGATAGCTGTCTTAAATTCTAAAAATTTGAGGTATCACAAGCACTATTCATCACGATAACATGTCCTTGTTATGTATACCCCCTTATACCCCACTTTTATATAGTAAAACTGGGTTTACATGGGTAACCCTATTATTCTTATTATTGTTCCAAAACATAGATTGTGTGTACTCGTTATAACAGCCTCGGTGAGGCAGTTCTAACGTGTACCCACAATCAATGTTTTGAGCAAACATACTAAAAATATCAAAATTAATCCCATGCAATTTTCAAATTTTGCTTCTGAAAAAATTCTCTGTATGTTGCATGGGCAAGTTTTTGGAATGTATTTTGTCCCGCTCTTTGCACAATGCCACAGAAAGGTCTATAATTTATATTAGCCAAATTTTTCATTCAACTTGTATTATGCTGTAAGCTCCACAACCACTATCAATGTTGCAGCATCTCTTGATATGAGGTGATGCTCCAGTAATGTCACATGACCAAGATGGCCGCCATTGTGGTGTTAGCTGTCTTTATGTTGCTCTACAAACTCAGTTAGTGTTGCAGCATCTATAGGTATCATCAAATGTTCTACACCATCAAAACTCTGAAATAAAAATTACACATGTAGGTCAAATTCAATAAATACGTCCTTAAGTATTTGTAAAGTAAAGCAATATTTTTTTAGAATGCCTACTTCATTTAAGAAAAATGCTTTAAAAGGATTCCACACCAGTTACCCATAGCCAAACAGAGAACAACCAATGCAATTAGAAATGAGCCGCCTCGTGGGAAAACCAACAATGTTGTTTCCGACCAGGTCCGACACAAACCGGCCTGTACAAGCACAGAAAAGAGCTAGAAGCTTGAAATTTTGGAGTTAAGTAGAGGAGGAATTCTACTATCGGAGTTGCGAAAACAAAGGCGCTGATCAGCTTCGCGGTTACCGCGAAGCTGATCTGCGTCTTTGTTTTCGCCTATGCAGATTGTTGGTTTTCCCCATGAGGCGGCTCAGATCTGTGTTTGTAAAACACTATGCATCCAACTGTATGGTTGCCCCTCTAGTTTATAGGATTCATTTATTTCATTCATTTTTGGATAGAAAATTGTGTGAGTAAACAGAGAAGAACCATATCAAAAGTGCTTCTCTACATGGTGGGGAGTGTTGGTCCTGAAACATTTTCCTGGATATTAACCAGTACTACGTAGTTTCTAGCTCAAAGACACTATGGAGGTAAGTATCGAACCGAGGACCTGTCTTTCCAGAGTCTGGCCCTCTATATTACTGTAGGCCACTGTGGTCATGTGCACTAATAAGGCTGAATATTTTAAAGGATGGAGCAAGCACAAAATGCAACAATTTCCCCAACTACTAGCGATAACAAGACATTATCCTTGTCATGAATTATGAATAAATATTAACCTAATAGAGACTGCAAAATTTTTTGTAAAAGACTTCTCCATCAATTTAAGTCCACATCTAAATACAACACACTACCAAGTCCATGCAATATGTACCCCTTATAACCCCACTTTTATATAGTACAACTGGGGTTTACAGAGGTAAACCGGTACCTATTTTATATATTTTTGATCCGAAACATAGATTGTGGGTTCTTGTTAGAGGCGGTTGGGTACTCGCTGAGTTGGTTCTAGCATATACCCTGTGCACAATCAATGTTTTGAGCAAAAATATTAAAAAATATTATTTTCCAATGAAAAACCTACTATGTGCATTGCATGGGATTGTTGTCGTAATGATACCAGCATTTCAGCCACTGCATGAGAAAACCAACTATTTGGGTTTCAGACCAGGTCCAACACAAACCAGCTTGTACAGTAACTGAAGATAGCTAGATGCTTGAAATTTCGGATGAAGGAAGAAGAGGGAATGTACTATCCATGTAGCGAAAACAAAGATGCTGATGAGCTTCGCGGTTACCCCGAAGCTGGTCTGCATCTTTGTTTTCGCATATGCAGAGTGTTGGTTTCTTATGCAGCGGCTCATTTTTGTATTTGTGCAGAAAAGATAAATATGTAATATTTCTAATATGACAAAATGTCCACATAAATTATGGAAATGACTTCAATCAAATGAGCCGCGCCATGAGAAAACCAGATTTTTGCCTAGGCGAAAACAAAGACGCAGATCAGCTTCGCGGTAACCGCGAAGCTGATCAGCGCCTTTGTTTTCGCTACACGGATAGTACAATTTCTCTTCTTATTAAATCCAAAATTTCAAGCTTCTATGCTGCTTCTGGGACTGTACATGTCGGTTTGTGTCAGACCTGGTTGGAAACCCCAGAAGACCGGTTTTCTCGCGTCGTGGCTCAAATCCAGTCTATTCAGGTTTGATCAGGATTGTACTGCTTTCATTTATTCAAATATGAAACAAGCATGTTTTATAATGACAAGGCTCAATAAATCATGCAACAGTATTAACATATGAGCCGAGCCGTGAGAAAAATGGTCTTTGGGTTTCCCACCAGCTCTGACACAAGCCAGTCTGTACAAGCACAGAAGCGGGCTAGAGGCTTGAAATTTGGATACAAGACATATGTCTTAAAACTGCTTCGCCCTAGCATGCACCATTTAAAAGTTAGAAAGTGACTAACAGACCCACAGGCTGACAGACAAGCCCAAAGCCATATGCCCTTAAAGTTAAGGAATTATTTCTGGAAAATAACCTGTGTGATTCTGACTAGAAAGAGCCCTATTCAGTAAAACATTCTGGTCTGAGCCTGCATTGATATAATATAAAGAACATAACTTCCTTATTTCATTGTAAATAACCTGTACATAACAAGCTTTTCATGTATATCAAAGCACATTATAAACAGTTGACCTGTAAACAGTTTACCATAAAATAAAGCTTGACATGTCAAAGACTATTTGTGCCGCGTCATGAGAAAGTCAACAATGTGGTTTCCGAAAGGTCCGACATTAACCAAGCTGTACAAACACAGAAGATGGCTAGAGACTGGAAATTTTGGATTTAGAAAGTAGAGGAATTGTACTATGCCTGTGGCGAAAACAAAGTCGCTGATCAGCTTCGCAGTTACTGCGAAGCTGATCTGCGCCTTTGTTTTCGCAAATGCAGATTGTTGTTTTTCTCTTTTATCATAACACGAGGGAATGAGGAAGCAAAGCAAACATACAAACATTTTTATTTTTAGTATTTCTCAGCTGAAATGATTAACAGCTTGCCTCAAGCCTTCATGTTAAAAGTGCTAAATTCTTGGACCTAAAAAAATGCAGTTGTAACCAGTGAAATTCAAATAAGGGAAAAGCATATAATATTTGAGCTGTTGCATGGAAAAAACAACAACAACCTACATAGGCAAAAACAAAGACACAGATCAGCTGTGCAGTAATTGCGCCTTTGTTTTCGCTGCTCGGATAGTACAATTTCACTTCTTCTTGAATCCGAAATTTCAAGCTTCTAGCCTGCTTCTGTCACTGTACTGGCCAGTTTATGTCAGAGCTGGTCGGAACTCCGGAAGACCGGTTTTCTCGCGTTGCAGCTCATTTGTTTTATAGATTAAAAAGAAGAGTAAAGCATATAATATTTGCAAACAGTGCAAACACAGAAAAGGCTTGTAGCTCTTTCATCTGGTCTTTAACCATTGGTGATGAATGGACTTGTCCATTACTGTCATTTGGATGAGTCCATTTCAATGTTAAGGGACATCAGGGGTCACTCTTGATTTTTATTTCATTTTTCGATAAAATCCTCTAAGCAAACAGAATAGCCTCGGATGGAATGCCACATTTTGTTGCATCCCATCTGGCGCTATACTGATTGCATATAATGTCTCTGACCAGAAGTTGAACACCAGGCTTACATGAGTTACAATTTTTTAAATAATTGCACAAACCCTCCAGCTGAAGTTAACACTTAATATATCATTCATGACCTATTGCGCAAGACAAAGGCAAGATTTCGTTTACATTACACTGGATGCTAAAGGCTGCATGACTTAGAATAAATCAGGATAGTGTGAAAAAAAAAGACAAACTACAGCAAAAAAAAAAAATCATTTTTAAGAAGTTTTGGTAACAAATTCAAAATCTGTGAACTATAACAACTTATTTTCTAGTTAATTCTTCCAAATATTTTTTTTTTTAATTCAGTTTTACGTCCCAATCAAGATTATTTCAGCTCAAATAAGACGGGCCAAATAGTAGGTGGGCGAAAATGGGAGGACCCCGAGAAAAACCACCTGGCACACCCACAAGCAGAACTTGGCTCGTCTCACATGTGGGCCAGAGCGGAGTTCGAACCCACACCAACACAGCGGTGAGATGATCGAGTGATTAAGAAACAGCGCTCTTAACCGCTTGGCCACGGGGGCCGCTAATTCTTCCAAATAGTTTTACTTATTTTCTTGTCACAACAGTCATGATGGTCAATATGAACTGTTTAAGAAAATTCACTTTTGCATAAAGACAAACATATCTTATGATTCTGTTTGTTTTTTGGGTTTTTTTTGTGTGTTTTTTTTTACATTTCTTTCGCCTGCCTAGTACTATCTTTCTCGTTTTGTTTTCTCATGTGTATTGGTGATTATGTCCATGGATAACAGCTAAGGTCATGTTGAGACCATCATTTATTGTAGCCACACTGTTCCTAGGCAAGCCGCCCAGAGGCAGGTTACCAGTAGTAAGTCCACATTATTTTTACCAATGACTGACAAATGATTTTCGTTGTTTCCACTACAGGGATAGTACAATTCCTCTACTTTTTAGATGCAAAATTTCCATCTACTGTGTTTGTACAGCTTGGTTTATGTCAGACCAGTCTGTTAGGAAACCACATTGTTGGTTTTCTCATCAGAAGAAGGTTGGCTGAAGAAATATTTTCATGACCAATTTGTCATGAAAGGAAATATTTTCATGATCCAATTTGTCAAAAAAGGAAATATTTTCATGACCAATTTGTCATACATATGGCTAGGCTTGCCAGTTTGAGTTTAACCAGAGGACCATTGGTCCTGAAATCGCTCACCTGAGATTCGGTCTTGCATGACCTTCAGCTAAGGTCATGTTGGTCAAAGTAAAAAGAAAACTTGACCTCTAATACTCAAATAATTAATGAAAATTTACCTTTTTGGGAGCCCCAGCACCCAATCAAAATAAGGTATTAGGCCAAAAGTAATATAAAACATAGAGGACTACTAAATAAACATTTCTGCAAAATCTCCAATGAGACTGCAGAAATAGCAAATTTTCACTTTTCCCCATTATAAGTCTATGGAAACTGAAAGTAGCCATAGCAACCAGAGTTCTTATCTGACTGGAACAAAAAACATTTTTTTTGTAGAGGCTAATGCCAGGAACATGTATGCAAAGTATCAGCTTCATAAAGCAAACAGTTTCTGAGAAGAAGATTTTTTAAGATCTTTTTCGAAAATTTGCCCTTTTTGGAGCCCCAGCAACCAATCAAAATAAGCGATCAGGATGAAGGTCATCTGAAATGTAGTGCATTACTCAATAAACATTTCTCTAAAAATGAGACTGCAGAAATAGCAAATTTTCACTTTTCCCATTAGAAGTCTATGGAAACTAAAAGTTGCCATAGCAACCAGAGTTCTTATCTGACTGGAACAAAAAACAACTTTTTTGTAGAGGCTAATGCCAGGAACATGTATGCAAAGTATCAACTTCACAAAGCAAACAGTTTCTGAGAAGAAGATTTTTTTTGAAAATTTGCCCTTTTTGGGGTCCCAGCAACCAATCAAAATAAGCGATCAGGATGAAGGTCATCTGAAACGTAGTGCATTACTCAATAAACATTTCTCTAAAAATAAAATTCAAATATCTCCAATGAGACAGCAGAAATAGCAAATTTTCACTTTTCCCATTATAAGTCTATGGAAACTGAAAGTTGCCATAGCAACCAGAGTTCTTATCTGACTGGAACAAAAAACAACTTTCTTTTAGAGGCTAATGCCAGGAACATTTCTTCCAGGTTGTTAGTCCATGGCAAAACCGTTAGAATAACGGGATATCCGGGAGAGTTGACAGGTCTGACCATACCATACCTTTTTAGACCGGATCATCTTATGATCCCTGAATTCCGTGAGTTGAGCTTGTAGCGTGAGATCACTGTTGACAAGAAACGATTCTCGACAGCGTTGGTACAGATCTTGTAATGACATACCTGTAATAATAATAATAATAATAATAATAATAATAATAATAATAATAATACATATAACAATAACTTTATTTCAAGCGGATTCCATATGAGCCACACTACAACTAAATTGATCTTCCAATTTCCAACCAGGTCCGACCCAAACCGTCCCATACACCTAAAGAACAAGCTAGAATCTTGAAATTTTGGGTATAAGTAGGCGAGGAATTGTACTATCCATGTAGCGAAAACAAAGGCGCTGACAGCTGCTGATCTGCGCCTTTGTTTTCGCATAGGCAATAATCAGTTTTTCTCATGATGCGGCTCAAATATTATATGGTGGTGGTGGTGTTGTGTTTAACATCACACTCAACAGCTAAGGTCATACAGAGACGAGATCAGTCATCCGAAAGAGATATGAAATTGGACCATTTATAACGGGGATTATCAAACATTGCTAAAAACAAAATATAGAAGCTCTGGGCCTTGTGGTTTCAGAGATCAAGATTTCTTTAGTTTTTCCCATTGTAAGTCTATCTATGGGAGCTATCTGTTGCCATGGAAGCCACAATTTTGATACAATCATCTCCAAAACTTAATGCAATCATCTCCCAACCCAATGATGATTCACATTAAATTTGACCAAGATTGGCCCTATTAGCATACTGAGCCAGCCTTTGGCTCAGGTGAGCTAAAAAGTTAGCATAAAATGCTTAGACGACAATGTTACAAAGATAAGGAAAAAAAAAATATAGAGGATTTAATGACATCCTACGTGACAAAAACACTATGTTATAAAATGTTTACCTGTCGGCAAAAATAAACATTATATGTAGCACTTTGTTGATAAAGATATTTATTGGTTCAAGCATAAATTTGACGTTAAGGAGCAGGGAAACACTTTAAGATAAAAATATGATGTGACGTTAATTCATGGTTGTCCGGGTCATATTTTATCCATTCATTACATGTACTAGAATCTAAAGATTTATTAAACATATGCAAAACTCAGATGGGCAAGAGGATTTAGAAAGTGGAAAGACTATGACATCTGAGTGTTTTAGTTCAGCTTTCGTTACCAAATGGCCACCCTCTGGGTAATAGCTGCTCCCTACACTTGTCAATGGAGGCACATGTCTGAGTTATGTTGTTCATTTCAAAAAAGTAATGAGAAATGACTTAAGTTTTTGTCAAATATTATTTACTTTATAAAATGCTTAAATTTGCACTACAAGATCACATAAAGACCTTATACACAAGTACTCAACAAAATTGCAGATTGTCTGCTTGATAGACCACCCCAAAGTCAAGTAATAGAGTGTATCACCTTTTCAACTTGAGTACATGCAAACCCAAGCTACAGTATATGTGCTCTGTGACAATTCCCTTTTTTCACTAAGCAATATGGCGCAATTGCACTATGAAAATTACAATGTAATAGAGTATATGCCTGTGCATGAGAAAACCAACAATTTGGGTTCCGACCAGGCCCAACACAAACCAGCCTGTACAGTCACAGAAGCAGTCTAGAAGCTTGAAATATCTGATATAAGAAGAAGAGGGATTGATCTATCCGTGTAGCGAAAACAAAGGCACTGATCAGCTTCGCGGTTACCGCGAAGCTGATCTGCGCCTTTGTTTTTGCCAAAGCATTTTGTTGGTTTTCATATGCAGTGGCTCATATAACTTCAATTATGGTGTAAACAAAGTTAATTCTGTTATTTCAATGTCAAATGTGTTGACCAAAAAGAGCACCAATTTTTTTAAGGTCAGAGAAAAGCATTACAAACTAATTGCATAATAACATGATATATGCTCCCAAAATGCCACTGTATGTATAATGTATCATGTTTTTGACAAAATGACTCGTATAAAAGCTCGCACTGCAATTTACAACAGTTAATACATATTGAGTAGCCTCTGCAATAACACAATGCGCAAGCTAATAGCCATATTTTTTGTTGTTGGAATGACATTTGGTAAGTTTAACATTACTTTTCCTTGAAATTTCAATGAAATTAAAATGCATGTACATGTATTTTGGTAGGGTCAATTCAGTGCCCAATGTTGGTTGGTTGGGCAGAGATGTAAAACATCTTTTTTAAACAAAAACCTAAGCAATACATTCATTATGTTGAGCAAATTAGATCTACCAAGTTTTGATAAAATCTCCCTGTTTTAAACATGAAGAATTTCCCACCAACATCAATAATTTCTCTTTCTGTACAATCATTCTCCCTACATTCTCCTTATTTTTCAAATCTATCATAAGCGGCGTCATGATAAAACTGGATTTTTGCATATGCGAAAACAAAGCCGCATATCAGCTGAGCAGTAACTGCACAGCTGATCAGCGCCTTTGTTTTTGCAACACAGATAGTTCAATCCCTCTTCTTCTTAAATTGGGAATATATAGCTTCGATCTAGCCATCTTCTGTGTCAGAATTGGTTGAAAACCCAAAGACCAGTTATCTCATAGCTCACATACATTGAATAAAAGGAGCCAGTTGTTCAAAACTTTGTTAGCTTAATATCATTGTTAAGACCTCAACTCGTTTAGTAAATGCCGATTACATAAGCAAATACATTTACACTGTTATTTTTTGTCGATAAAATGTGAGAATCCTTTGCAATGCAAAAGATTCTCACATTTTATCAACAAAAATAACAGTGTTCACATTTTATCAACAAAAAATAACAGTATATTTGTAATACTCATGTTTGAGATTTTAACGAATCGTTAACTAATGACATCGTTAATTTTGAACAACTGGCCCCTGGTTGCAGCCATTCCACCACCTAATGAAGCTAGGAATGAGTGCCAGCTAGCACAAGAAAGGGAGCAATGTTTTCAAATCCTCTATGATGCAATGAGTGCACCACAACCTAGTGGCCTGAAAGAGTCATTTCAATATTATTGCAGGTATCAAACATTTCAATTTGATTAATACAATACCTCTAGATCCATTGGTTCAGAAAGAGACTGTGTTGTTTTGTTTGTTTCTGAATCAAGGTGAATCAATCTGATTTTTTTTCTGAATCTTGTCTGACTCAGTCAGTCTGAATGAATTTTACTCCAGCTGAATCTGTCTGAATCAATTTGATTGTTTGTTTGTTTGTTTGCTTGAATTGAAGCTTTACGTCCCAGTCAACAGCAATGGTCATGTCGGGACATTGCCTCCACTTAATAGGACTTTTACCCAACATTAGGATGTCATGACACTCAAAATGTGCTTTATGAATATATCCACCCAAGCAAACCAATATGGTTTATATGTATGGATGGTTTGACTAAACCACTTTTCCTGGGCAGGCTCAGACTGACAGCGGTTTACCAGTGATCAGATGGTCGGTTTAGAAACTTTGCCTGGAGGCACAAGCAGCCCATCTATTTCTTCTAGGCCCAAATGGGCTGGGGCCCATATTCCCACCAACCACCCTTAAATTTAATTGGTCTCTGATTTCATTCTGAATCTGTTCTGAATGATTCATATATATCAATTAAAAAAAAAAAAAAAAAAAAAAAAAAAAAAAAAAAAAGCTACATAAAATCTGAATCTGTCTGAAACCATTCTGAATGAGTCAGATAATATTAGTGTACAAAAATTACCTAGATATCTGAAGCCTGAATCTGTCCGAATCTAGATCAGCTGGCTAACTGTCACTCCGCTCCACTTAGGAGGGTCTGGATGGGGTATAATGATTAATGAATAATGGCCTAAAATTTTTAATGAGAGTGAATAAAGAGCAAAACATTTAATGATTAGTGAATAATGAGGTCCTAAAGAATAATGAATAAATGTAAATTTTTAATGAATAGCAGAGTAATATAATGAATAGTGAATAATAACATTTTAAAGAATGATGAATATGCTAAAATTTGGCTACGAATTGTCTTAGATGGCCTCCCTGACATTGCAGAATTTCATTTTTTTCTGGGGTCTGGACGCCCCCAGACCCGATTTAGTTCAAATGTTGTATTCATATTTCAGAAATCCTTGAATGTTTGGAAAGACATATGTCTGGAAGCCAAGCATGTAGGGACTCACCTCATGGACCAATTGAAAAAGAAATGTGTCATTTGAGAAAAAGAAATGTGTCATTTGAAGGCAGAGAAAAATAAAATAAATCATTCTGGATGTTAACTGAGCCAGATACTATTTCACTGTTTTGTTTGCATATGTTATATGTATTTTCTTTTTGTCCCCCGCCTTTTCGAAGAAAAGCTTTGGCTTTCCGTCATTCCGTCCGTCTGTCCGTCCGTCCTTCCGTCCCCCTATAGAGTATGTACCTTGTGTGCGCAACTCCTCCTACAGTTTTACTCCGATTCTTTTGAAACTTTACAGATGTTTTTACCATCCTTTGAAGATATGCATGTGGTTTGGATATAATCCTCAGATTAATTTTTCACACTTTTTTCGCAATTTGAACTTAGTCATTTTTCGAGCATTTTGACAATGAAAGTGAATGGACAGTGGGTACCTTGTGTGCGCAACTCCTCCGACAGTTTCATTCTGATTCTTTTGAAACTTTACAGATGTCTTTACCAGGCTTTGAAGATATGCATGTGGTTTGGATATGATACTCAGGTTAATTTTTATTACTTTTGTTTGCAATTTGAACTTAGTCATTTTTCGGTCATTTTGACAATGAAAGTGAATGGACAGGGGGTACCTTGTGTGCGCAACTCCTCCTACAGTTTCATTCTGATTCTTTTGAAACTTTACAGTTGTCTTTATAATGCTTTGAAGATACCCATATGGTTTGCATATAATCCTCAGCTTTATTTTTATCACTTTTTCGCAATTTGAACTTAGTCATTTTTTGGGCATTTACACTTAGAAAGTTCATGTGGCTTCTCAGATTATATTTGTGTAACTAAACAATCAAGGCGGGGGACATAAATTCTCTGGATTTTCTTGTTATTCTATTATCCCACTTTGTCCTTATTATGTATGTTCCAATCCTATAATGATAATATTTTCTGTGGATGGACATCATCTTGCTTTTTTATAGGACAGAACATAATTATAGTGTTTTTGGCAATCAGAAACAAGGCAGCACTAAGAACGTTAATGCAAATCTATCTGGCAATTTATATGGTGCTACATATTTTTTTTCCTCGCTCGCTTCTCTTGCTCGGTATTTAAGACATTAATAGATAATAAAATGTATTGTACAATCAGGCACAAGCACAAATCCATACATCACATAGTTTACTAAATAAAAACAACAGCATTTTACTGTATTATAACTTTTACCCCTGAAGTTTCATTTTTTCTTAAATAACCTTTGGTATTCATAATTGAAGAGAAAGATTCAGGGTAAAACTTAGGGCGTATTCAGTATTTAAGGTGTGTGTTGGTGGGGGGGGGGGGGGGGGGGGGAATTATACTCCCAACAGATTTAAAAGGGGATTTGCTAAAATAAATCGGTATACTATTTCGGAAAGTTTATATGAGCCTTTGTGGTCTAGCAGAGTATATATGCTTCTCTCAAGATGTTAATATCAAGGTTGCACTTAGCAGTCTACAATTTAATATCATAGAACTAGTCCTTGTGGCTTGAGATAGGGTATGCCTTAGGTGGGGAACACCCATTTGCTTATGGATATTAGCTGGGTGAAGAAGGCGTGACTAGTAACTATCATATTTTAATGAATAATTGAGCAAATTTTAATGAATAAGCCAAAATTTTAATGACAGTGAATAAATGGCTAAATTTTTAGTGATTAGTGAATATACGGTTACACAACATGCCTGAAGGATAGTCTCATCACTATGTGTGGCCCACAGTACAGCGATCTGCTGGACACGGTGTACTATGACGGCATTGAGGATGTCAATGGAGGTGCCTTGGGATGTTCAGAATCCATACCTTCTCAGCCTTTGCTGGGTAAGATTTATGCCGCATCATGAGAAAACTGAATTTTTGTCTATGCAAAAACAAAGGCACAGATCAGCTTCGCAGTAACTGCGAAGCTGATCAGCGCCTTTGTTTTCGCTACACGGATAGTACAATTTCTATTCTTCTTAAATCCGAAATTTCAAGCTTCTAGCCTGCTTCTATGACTGTACAGGGTGGTTTGTGTCAGATGTGGTCGGAAACCCCGAAGATCAGTTTTCTCGCGTCGCGGCTCATTTTATTCCTTACGAAAACTTATCCATGCAATATAATTATGGACATTTTTTTCAGCTGTAAAAATTAAAACTTATTGGAAAAAATTTGATATTTTTGCTCAAAACATTGAGTGTAGGTGCCGTTAGAGGCTGTTCTAATGAGTACCTACAAAAAAAGAAATTAAATGTTTACCCCTGTAAACCCCATTTTCACTTTATACAGTGGGGCTTAAAGGGTATTCATTGCGTGGACATGTTTGTGTGAAGCTTTAAAATGTGACAGAGGCTGGCATTTTCGGTCTTGGAGTGAAAAACCTGAAATTGAGTTTTTGACATTTTTACAATTCTGCTTTTACTTTGCTTAAATGGATTTTGATAAGCTTAGATAGATTTCACCAAATATAAATGCAAAAAGGACAAAACATGCTTGTTCAGAAACATGTTCAGAAAGATGGTTACCCATGGATTTTATGGAAAGAACAGTTTGCCAACAAACCAATCAAATGCAGGAAATATTAAGTGAAGCTGGAGTATAACTTGGCAGAGAATGAAAATTACCCTGCTTAGTTGAGCATAAAAATATTACAGGCTGGTTCAATTCTTCATTTTTTGTCCATATTGCAGAGTTTGCAAGATCTTTGAGGAGCCGCTATAGGAAGTGAGAAAACAGTTAACTCCAAGTTATAAATTTTCTCTCTAAGAGATTAAATCGGCAACAGACATGATAGTAACAGTAATTAACTGTTGTATTTCTGTATTAAATGTGTTGTGTAATAAATGTACATTACTATGAATCTGAAAACTGCTTTACTTATTAGCCTCACACATTAGGTGTGTGTGAGGAAAAAAACTAGAGGACCATTGGTCCTGTAGCTCACCTGAGAGATTATCACATTGTAAGCTCATGAGATTTAAATTTATTGAGAATCGACCAATGAAAGTCTATGCATGGACACTATTGACCCCCAGGGCATGGCCAAATTTGACCCAGGGGCATGACTGGCACAATTTATAATGGGGACTACCAAACATTGCTACATACAAAATATAGAAGCTCTGGGCCTTTTGGTTTCAGAGAAGAAGATTTTTTTAGTTTTTCCCATTGTAAGTCTATGGAGACTATCTACCCCCCGGGGCGTGGCCAAATTTGACCCCAGTAGCATGGCTGGCATAATTTATGTAGAGGACCATTAGCCATTGCCACATACAAAATATCAAAGCTGTGTGCCCTGTGGTTTCAGAGAAGAAGATTTTTGATTTTTTTTCCCATAGCAAGTCTATTGTGACTATCAACCTCCGGGGCCTGGCCAAATTTGACCCCAGGGGCATGAATGGCACAATTTATGTAGAGGACCATTAGCCATTGCTACATACCAAATAACAAAGCTGTGGGCCTAGTGGTTTCAGAGAAGAAGATTTTTTTAGTTTTTCCTATTGTAGGTCTATGGAGACTATCGACCCCCGGGGCGTGGCCAATTTTGACCCCGGGGACATGATTGGCACAATTTATGTAGAGGACCATTAGCCATTGCCACATACAAAATATCAAAGCTGTGGGCCCTGTGGTTTCAGAGAAGAAGATTTTTTAATTTTTTTCCCATAGTAAGTCTATGGAAACTATCAACCCCCGGGGCGTGGCCAAATTTGACCCCAGGGGCATGAATGGCACAATTTATGTAGAGGACCATTAGCCATTGCTACATACCAAATATCAAAGCTGTTGGCCTAGTGGTTTCAGAGAAGAAGATTTTTTTAGTTTTTTTCCTATTGTAGGTCTATGGAGACTATCGACCCCCGGGGCGTGGCCAAATTTGACCCCAGGGGCATGATTGGCACAATTTATGTAGAGGACCATTAGCCATTGCCACATACAAAATAACAAAGCTGTGGGCCCTGTGGTTTCAGAGAAGAAGATTTTTTAATTTTTTCCCATAGTAAGTCTATGGAGACTATCAACCCCTGGGGCGTGGCCAAATTTCACCCCAGGGGCATGAATGGCACAATTTATGTAGAGGACCATTAGCCATTGCTACATACCAAATATCAAAGCTGTGGGCCTAGTGGTTTCAGAGAAGAAGATTTTTTTAGTTTTTCCAATTGTAAGTCTATGGAAACTATCCACCCCCGGGGCGTGGCCAAATTTCACCCCAGGGGCATGGCTGGCACAATTTATGTAGAGGACCATTAGCCATTGCCACATACCAAATATCAAAGCTGTGGGCCCTGTGGTTTCAGAGAAGAAGATTTTTTAATTTTTTTCCCATAGTAAGTCTATGGAGACTATCGACCCCCGGGGCGTGGCCAAATTTGACCCCAGGGGCATGAATGGCACAATTTATGTAGAGGACCATTAGCCATTGCTACATACCATATATCAAAGCTGTGGGCCTAGTGGTTTCAGAGAAGAAGATTTTTTTAGTTTCTCCCATTGTAAGTCTATGGGACCTATCTGTTGCCATGGAAACCACAATTTTGATACAATCTGCTCCAAAACCTAATGCCATCAATCCCCCAACCCAATTATGGTTTACATTAAATTTGATCAAGATCGGCCTACTAGCTTCAGAAATATTCTTCTTTGAAATTGTGGACGGACGACGGACGGACGACGGACGGACGGACGGACGGACGACGACGGACGACGGATGCCTGCCTATCCTATAAGCTCACCTGTGAGCCTTCGGCTCAGGTGAGCTAACAAATCGAGGGGGGGGGGGGTCAGGGGGGGTAATTTAGTTACCCTTCTTTTGGAGGAAATTCCTCGGACAAAAGTCTTGGTAGCCACAATTGAGTATCCAACAGGGCTAGGGGACCTGGATTACAAACTAGAGGACCATTGGTCCTGTAGCTCACCTGAGAGATTATCACATTAATTGTAAGCTCATGAGATTTAAATTAATTGAGAATCGACTAATGAAAGTCTATGCATGGACACTATTGACCCCTGGGGCATGGCCAAATTTGACCCAGGGGCATGACTGGCACAATTTATAATGGGGACTACCAAACATTGCTACATACAAAATATAGAAGCTCTGGGCCTTTTGGTTTCAGAGAAGAAGATTTTTGTTAGTTTTTCCCATTGTAAGTCTATGGAGACTAGCTACCCCCGGGGCGTGGCCAAATTTGACCCCAGGGGCATGGCTGGCACAATTTATGTAGAGGACCATTAGCCATTGCCACATACAAAATATCAAAGCTGTGTGCCCTGTGGTTTCAGAGAAGAAGATTTTTGAATTTTTTTCCCATAGCAAGTCTATTGAGACTATCAACCTCCGGGGCCTGGCCAAATTTGACCCCAGGGGCATGAATGGCACAATTTATGTAGAAGACCATTAGCCATTGCTACATACCAAATATCAAAGCTGTGAACCTAGTGGTTTCAGAGAAGAAGATTTTTTAATTTTTTTCCCATAGTAAGTCTATGGAGACTATCAACCCCTGGGGCGTGTGGCCAAATTTGACCCCAGGGGCATGAATGGCACAATTTATGTAGAGGACCATTAGCCATTGCTACATACCAAATATCAAAGCTGTGGGCCTAGTGGTTTCAGAGAAGAAGATTTTTTTAGTTTTTCCTATTGTAGGTCTATGGAGACTATCGACCCCCGGGGCGTGGCCAAATTTGACCCCGGGGACATGATTGGCACAATTTATGTAGAGGACCATTAGCCATTGCCACATACAAAATATCAAAGCTGTGGGCCCTGTGGTTTCAGAGAAGAAGATTTTTTAATTTTTTTCCCATAGTAAGTCTATGGAGACTATCAACCCCCGGGGCGTGGCCAAATTTGACCCCAGGGGCATGAATGGCATAATTTATGTAGAGGACCATTAGCCATTGCTACATACCAAATATCAAAGCTGTTGGCCTAGTGGTTTCAGAGAAGAAGATTTTTTTAGTTTTTTTCCTATTGTAGGTCTATGGAGACTATCGACCCCCGGGGCGTGGCCAAATTTGACCCCAAGGGCATGATTGGCACAATTTATGTAGAGGACCATTAGCCATTGCCACATACAAAATATCAAAGCTGTGGGCCCTGTGGTTTCAGAGAAGAAGATTTTTAAATTTTTTTCCCATAGTAAGTCTATGGAGACTATCAACCCCCGGGGCGTGGCCAAATTTGACCCCAGGGGCATGAATGGCACAATTTATGTAGAGGACCATTAGCCATTGCTACATACCAAATATCAAAGCTGTGGGCTTAGTGGTTTCAGAGAAGAAGATTTTTTTAGTTTTTCCAAGTGTAAGTCTATGGAGACTATGGACCCCCGGGGCGTGGCCAAATTTGACCCCAGGGGCATGGCTGGCACAATTTATGTAGAGGACTATTAGCCATTGCCACCTATGAAATATCAAAGCTGTGGGCCCTGTGGTTTCAGAGAAGAAGATTTTTTTATTTTTTTCCCATGTAGATGACGGACGACGACGGACGACGGATGCCTGCCTATCCTATAAGCTCACCTGTGAGCCTTCGGCTCAGGTGAGCTAATAACCAGTTCACAAATTAAACAGAAAGACAAAGGCTAGACCACCTCCCTATGACCCCACAAAGACAAGTTTTCTCATAGCTCATACATATTATTTCACAAATGATTTACTTTCTCTCTTAACAACTAAAAGAACATAACAAATTACTGGGTTTCTGACCAGGTCCAACACAAACCAGCCTGTACAGTCACAAAAGATGGCTAGACACTTGAAGTTTGGATTTAAGAGGAAAAGGAATTATACTACCCATGAAGCAAAAACAAATGTGCTGATCAGCTGTGCAGTTACACAGAGCTGATCTGCTTTTGTTTTCGCTTATGTAAAATAAAATCTGTTCTCATGATGCAGTTATGGCGCTCATTCTTAAATGGACAAAAAAACATGATGAAAGTATCTTGATATAAAGAAAAGTCAGCAATCTTCGTCAATTCTATAAGACTAGGTCAGCAAAATTATTCAGTCAAAATGTTATGGAGAGGATGAAAAAAAAACACACACACCACAATAAACAAACAGAATTCAAAATCCTAACCCATATAGAAACATAACTAGCTGTTACATTTAACATTGCAATATGGGTAATTATATACGAGAAGACCAACAATCTGCATATGCAAAACCAAAGGCGCAGATCAGCTTCACAGTAACTGCAAAGCTGATCATTGCCTTTGTTTTCGCTACACAGATAGTACTATCCCTCTTCTACTTAAATCCAAAATTTCAAGCTTCTAGCCAACTTCTGTGACTGTACAGCTCTGTTTGTGTCTGACCTGTTCAAAGACCACATTGTTGGTTTTCCTATGACACAGCTCATATATGTGTGAATAGCAAGAGGACCTATTGCAAACCGTATTTATTTAATCTCAGATATATAATATCTATTTATTACAGAAGGACTCTCTTTAATTTGCCCATAACTGAGAAATTGTGCCAATAAAAAATACACAATTTTCTTGTATAATAGTATACTTCTTGAAAAGGGCCTGTTACAGGGTATGGGAAATTAACATGGGAGTTTGCCCACGCATGGAATTTTATGAAATTATGTGCATTAATTTTCTTGGTTATGACTGCTATAATAATGGTGTATTCCCTTGTAAATTCAATTCCACTGGCAAATTATGACGTAATATATGACGTCACTACGATCGCTAAGGGCACCCCACTTTAAACGTTTCTATAGTGACCAACAATTCATGAAGCAAATGTTGGAAGCTTTCCAGAAATAAAGTAGTCATTGGTAAGTTTGCTGATACTATAAATGACTTTGTTGGTATCAAGATTGTGGCGGAGCTCTCGTTTTCATGTACATGTAACCCCAATTTTCAAGTGCTTATTTTAAAAGAGGTAGAATTTGAATTAAATTTTTTCTGTGTTCCAGTCTTTGTCAAGACACCATTTTAATATAAAAACTGCCCACATGTGTAAGAAATATATTCGTGAAATTTCACGAAAATCGTGGACCGGTAACAGTGATGTAGATAATTATTTTTCGCAATGCGTACTGTACGCATCAGAATAAAAGAATATTACTGTGTACGCGTTTTCTGAAGGTTCATATTCTAACCTCTCATTCAGAATCAAACTTATAGATATGCACACGTATGGATAAGACCATTTATTCATGTATGAAAATTCAAGTAAACTGGTTGATAATCCTAAAATTACATGTTATTCTGTCATTAAGGATAAGGCTTGTTAAACCATACTTTTGTATCCAGTATAGATAATAAGAGAGCAAAAGTGAGGAAAAACATAACTGGCATGGCTGTAGAACATGGAATACATCAAGTTTTGAATTAAAAAATATGACCAGAAATCGATGCAAAATGCCTATTCAATAAACCAAAGTGACACACTACTAATAAATTCATGAATAAACCTTTGGTTAACAGACACTGAACGGAATACACGTTTATGGTATAACTACTGAAGATACATAATATATTGCATGGTTTGTAATATGAAACGATCAGAAGCTGCATTCATATTGCAACTACTTTTCGATTGTTGATAGAGCAGCCTTACAATACTAGTTGACAAATTGTCATTTTGTGACAATTTTAAAGGGATTCTTATCTGTGTACGCATTAAATCATAAACTGTTTGCGTACCGCTGATTTTTACTGCGTACATGGTATGCACTGGTCTGATATTTCTATGCGTACAGGGCGAAAAATCGTGCGTACATACGCAGTACGCATCGTTATCTATTTCGCTGGGTAACATGGTGTTTTGTTACATTCATTACACATGACCCTTATTCATCAAAATGTTAACTTGTTCACTAATAATTACAAAGTGCTTTAATAAATGATTTATGACTGTAGGACTTTTACTGTAGGCTTATTATAAGCAATTTATATTATTATAGCATGCTTTTAATGAAACCCAACACACAGACCTTTTACCCTGTTACATAAGTTACCATTTGGACAGACTTAAAATGATTTAAATATTTCAATAAAGTTTTGTGTTTAAACATCACATTAGTATAACTGCAGGGTTTAAAATGCAATATTATTGATCTTCCTGAATTCAGAAGTTGTCTCTCAGAACCCTTTCCATTTGTTACACATGTTACCTTTAGCGCAAACATGTACTGTGAACAATTTTCATATGATACGATCTTTAAGAGCTGAACTTTTTCTTCTTATTTTAAAAGGATGTTATATGTAACTAGTTAATACACATGCTACATCATAGGGCTGTTCAATTGCATTCATCTTATCCTTATTTACTTTAATAGCATGTTACAGCATTATAAATTAAGAAATTACATTTCATTAAACATCACAATACATTGTACCGCGATATTACTCTCAAGAAAAGATTATAAGCTCCTAACCCAATCTGTTTTTTCCGACATTTATTCATCATTAAATGTTTTATTTTGATGCAAACCCTAGCTTAGTACTTTTGCAGGCTTGTGCACATGATATGCAGATTAAAGTTTGTATATGAAAGGAAACTAATTTGTCTACAAGACGTTTGTCATGATATGACAGAACGTACTTTATTAAATCTATTTTACCAAGAAAATATTAACTTTAATACAATGTATTCAGTTTTGAATGATGTAATGTATGTAACGTATAATATACATTTAATAGGCTGAATAAGATCCATAAGAATGTGAATATAGGAAGTGGACTTGCTTTAGCGATGAAACATAGTTACTTCATAATCAGCCTAAATGCATACATTTTATAGGAGATTTTGGTTTGATGTTTATTTTGCAAGCATTTATGTGGGTAACATATGTAATGCAGTGATGTTGCATTTGACTGAAGGCTAAATGCTTAAAATACTTATGGCATGTGACTTTACAGAATTTATGTCTGTTTTAATCTCAAGTAAATATCAAAATCAGATTGTTTATTGAAAATAAAGTTATAAAATTTGGGTACAGTAAGCGATATAGGAGGTACTCTAGCTTTCCCTCTAAAGAATTATGTCTCCCCCCGACAGGGTCGGGAGACATATTGTTTTTCCCCGTGCGTCTGTCAGTCTGTCTGTCTGTCCGTCCGTCCGTCCGTCACAAATCGTGTCCGCTCTATAACTTGAAAACCGTTAAAGATTTTTCAATGAAACTTGGTACACTTGAAAACCACGACGAGACGATGTGTCATGCACAAGAACCATAACTCTAGCTTGAGTATTTTTGGAGTTATTTCCCTTTGATTATTTTCGATATAGTTTCGTGTCCGCTGTATAACTTGAAAACCGTTAAAGATTTTTCATTGAAACTTGGTACACTTGTAGACCACGATGAGACGATGTGTCATGCACAAGAACCATAACTCTGGCTTGAGTATTTTTGGAGTTATTTCCCTTTGATTATTTTCGATACAATTTCGTGTCCGCTGTATAACTTGAAAACCGTTTAAGATTTTTCAATAAAACTTGGTACACTTATTGAGCATGATCAGACGATGTGTCATGCACAAGAACCATAACTCTGGCTTGAGTATTTTATGAGTTATTTCCCTTTGATTATTTTCCATACAATTTCGTGTCCGCTTTATAACTCGAAAATCGTAAGAGTTATTTCAATGAAACTTGGTACACTTATAAAGCACGATGAGATTAGGTGTCGTGCTAAAGAACCATAATTCTTGCTTGCATATCTTTGGAGTAATTTCCCTTTGATTATTTTCCATACAATTTCGTGTCCACCCTATAACTTGAAAACCGTAAGAGAAATTTCAGTGAAACTTGGTACACTTATAAAGCATGATGAGACGATGTGTCATGCACAAGAATTATAACTCTTGCTTTCATATCTTTGGAGTTATTTCCCTTTGATTATTTTTCCATACAATTTCATGTCCACTCTATAACTTGAAAACCATAAGAAATATTTCAATGAAACTTGGTACACTTATAAAGCACGATGAGATGATGTGTCATGCTAAAGAACCATAACTCTTGCTTGCATATCTTTGCAGTTATTTCCCTTTGATTATTTTTCATTCAATTTCGTGTCTGCTCTATAACTCAAAAACCATTAGAGATTTTTTTCAATGAAACATGGTACACTTATAAAGCATGATGCACAAGAATCATTACTCTTGCTTTCATATCTTTGGAGTTATTTCCCTTTGATTATTTTCTAAACACTTTCGTGCCCCCTCTATAACTTGAAAACTGTAAGAGATATTTCAATGAAACTTGGTACACTTATAAAACAGAATGACAGGATATGTGATGCACAAGAACTATAACTCTTGCTTGCATATTTTGGACATGCACATAGAAAGGGGGGAGCAAGGCCGTCGTCGGCGGTCCGGCCATGGCCGGACCACTTTTTTGGCCGAAAATGGTTTCGGCCGGACCACAATTTTTGAATATTCGGCCTAAAACGGGTTTGCCTTTTCAACTTTTTTTCTTGAAGTGCGGTGGCCCAATTAATTGATATTAGGCGTGCTCAGTGAATCTGCCCGAGGGTGTGAAAGACGGTCGTTATAAAAACAATTACGAAAATGACACCTGTATTAAAGACTGGTACTGTCATATTATTGGATTTTGACGGATTATCGTTTGAAGAGAAGGTGCATTAACACCGTGTCCATTCGAAACGCATGAAAAGAGGTCGTAATGCATGATCGGCGGCATTTTCACGTATGATTGCGGTAGTTTCCTTCGGATTCGCCGCCATTTTTGGAGGAAACTTTAGCGGTAAGTTTTTACAAACTTTTATTTGAATTATTTAAATAGACCTTTCCAACGAACGATCTAGCCTATCCGGATCTACATACATGCCTCTAATTGCCGAGTGTTCTACTGATGCATAGGCTTTGATAGGACTCGCAAACATTCGAGGAGATTACTGTTTTGCAAGTTCGGCCATACACGAAAATAATATTCGCCCAAAAACGTTTCGTACTTTTCTCATTTTCTTCAAAGTTTTGACTAACTGTTGGATGATTTTGCTTTTTGACATCACACTTTAACTTAAGAAGCCAAATTCTCATGATTTTTTTTCCCGAACAACCACGGGTTAAAACAAAATATGTCAAAATTAAAGTAACGCACGATAATACGTCAACCTGGTCTTTCGAACTTTGCAAGTATTTACAATGAATAACATATTTTAAGGGGTAAAAGCAAGCCAAATGCTCATTTGTTGTCAAGTCCCGTTTTAGTTTGAAGTAAGGTCCAGGTTACTTCATTTCCAGGTGTAATATCTTACTGAAGTTGCATTCCATCCCTTGTCCATAAACAGCATATAAAAGGGCTTCAACAATTTATGAATGTTGACTCTGTGCGACGTCTTATTTATTTTAACATTAATTAACATTCCATAGTTTAATCTTAAATAAAATACCGTATCAAGTGCTTCTGGACTATGAGGGCAGCAAGGTCTGAGGTCGGTAGCCAATAGAACAAAAGCCAATCTTTGTAAGAGGCATGCGCGTAAATTTTGTTTGTCCTCTTTTTCGTCAATCTCTGTGTCAATCTTGATGAGATAAACATAGGTCATATTAACATAGTGTGTTCATGTGCCAGGTGCATGTGCGAGTTGGTTATGGACCCCTGGTCTAGAGCGCATTGCATAAATAGTCACGCCGCATATACGCTCAATCATCTTTGCACAATGTATATTCAACAAAAGTTAAGCTTTTCCAAGAGATGCTCGCAATCTCACATCGCTATCTTAAGTGTATGATCATGTGTCAACCATCATCAATAGCAGAATAGTCAAAGATCAGGAAAGGCTCGGGCAGATCTCTCGGCATGCGCGTATGGCCTACTGCAATTGCATGGTCCAATCAAGATGACCAGAAGTCGGTGGTCGTTTAACCACAAGTTGTGAATACTGTATTCTATTTATGCCCAAATAATAAAACAGTTTCAGATTTGTTTCAATGTTTCTTTCACGCAGCCAGGATGGTGTATTATAAGGGGGGGGGGGGGGGGTTACCACCTATACATACATGCTACAGCCTTATCTAGAAGTGTTATGCGGCGATCAACAGCGGCAATCGATTAAAAGAATTCACAATCGATGGTCAGTAAGTCAGTATATATAGTAAGAAAGAAAGAAAAGAGAAAAAAGACGATTTTCATGAAAACGAAAGTAGCACACTTCTGTGTAAATACTGATATATTGAGCAATGAGTAAATCTCTCCCAAGTACAAGTGATTGACTGATGGTTTAATTACAGGTTTTACTATTCGGATACCATTTGATTTATATCAGTCTTTTGATTGACTGCATTGCTGAAGCTTGAAATTACTGTACATATTTTATCTGTTCATTGCCAGTTTATTCAGGGTCACTGAGGAGAATTTATTACTCGAAACAAATCTGTCTGGCCCAACCTCTTCTTTTGAATTTTTGCATAGCTCAAGGGAACTCAATTTTAGATCATTATTGGTATTCATCATGGTATTTCCGTATCTACGGCACCGTAGAACATAACTATTTTTAGAGCTATTTATCGCAGTGCCGAGCCGCCACCCCCGAGACAATACCTCAATAGGGGAAGTGCGCCTGGGAAAAATTAGTCTCTCACAAGAGATGAAAAGTTGGACACACAGTCGTTTGACATTTCAGCACAGGAAATCAGAGAATGAGAGGTAATTCCCCCGGGGGCTAATCTGAGAGTTGCTGGATTCCAGCACCTACCTTGCTCTGTACAACCTTAAAATAGTGGGTATGACGGGCTATCCCCCCCCCCCCCCAATTAATGAAATCTTAACCTTTTCAAAAAGATATTTGAAATTGCAGAAAAAAACAATGAAAAACAACTTAAATTTGACATTAAACAAACCCCGCCCCCCCCCCCCCCCCAAAAAAAAAAGAAATAAACAATGGGCAACAAAGTACCCATTTAAATCTCCCTACCCCCAAGATAGCCATTTTTTCTGAAAACCCCAAAAATACCGAAATTCGAAATGTTGACTCAAAAAAAAAATAGGCCATGCCTATGTATAGAGATGGCGAAAATGTCAGAGTACCCACTAGGGGTCATTCCAGTAATTTATATGACTCGGTCAACATCAGAATATAGATAAATTGTAGAAAGGGAGGAGGTTTGTCCATATATTTGATTTAATCTCTCTGTAATTTATTACTGACAGTCTCAAAGTAATGGACTAACTATATGCTCAAACGGTAAGAGAGAGACCCTTGGTTCGTGCCCTGGTCGGGCCACATTCTTCTTCTGCTTCTTTGATAGCTATGCCAACAGAGCTACCGAGCAACATGGTCAGCAAATTACTGTTTTACAGCAAGGATTCAGCTTTGTACAATTGACGAGCACCAAACGTGTAAACTGGAGACAAATGAGCGCTTGGCTTGCTTTTACCCCTTAAAATATGTTATTCATTGTAAATACTTGCAAAGTTCGAAAGACCAGGTTGCCGTATTATCGTGCGTTACTTTAATTTTGACGTATTTTGTTTTAACCCGTGGTTGTTCGGGAAAAAATCATGAGAAATTGGCTTCTTAAGTTAAAGTGTAATGTCAAAAAGCAAAATCATCCAACAGTTAGTCAAAACTTTGAAGAAAATGAGAAAAGTACGAAACGTTTTTGGGCGAATGTTATTTTCGTGTATGGCCGAACTTGCAAAACAATAATCTCCTCGAGTGTTTGCGAGTCCTATCGAAGCCTATGCATCAGTAGAACACTCGGCAATTAGAGGCATGTATGTAGATCCGGATGGGCTAGATCGTTCGTTGGAAAGGTCTATTTAAATAATTCAAATAAAAGTTTGTAAAAACTGACCGCTAAAGTTTCCTCAAAAAATGGCGGCGAATCCGAAGGAAACTACCGCAATCATACGTGAAAATGCCGCCGATCATGCGTTACGACCTCTTTTCATGCGTTTCGAATGGATACGGTGATTAAAGTGTTCTTTAATTCATTGTGAATAAAACCGATTCTCTGTGATCTTAGAACATTTTTTAAAGTGTTAAGCTGTATTCCACAGTTGAAATGTCTAGTTATCAATAACCCAATCACTGCTTATTATTGCATTAAATCAACGATGCCGAAACATCTTTTACGTATAAAATTTTGGCAATATTATTTTTCTTCATATCCCAAAATTTGTTAAAACGTGCATGTTATTATTATATCATGGAACATATACCGCCGGTTCCTAATCAACTGACGTCTTTCTAATTCCCTGACCGTTCATTAGGCAAGGGGAATCCTGTGGGTATGAGATTTTAGGCCTAATAGTTTTCGACCAGTACATGGCTTCTTCATGTCTCAAAAATTGTCTCAAAGTGCATAAAAATCGTTTCTACGGACGTCCGGAAATATAAAATTTTCTCGGGGGAGATCCCCCGAACCCCCCTTACGAGAGGGGGGGAACGCCCCCTCTCGTGCTCTCCCCCTACTCTTGCCTTCGGCACTCATTAACGTCTTTGACCTTTCATGGCCGGATCGCTTTTCAAAAGCCGACGACGGCCTTGGGGAGACATCAGTTTTCACATAGAAAAAAAATTCTAGTTAAAACATGGAATTGGTACAGTATGATAAAGTAATATACAGTAAACAATTGTCTATATTTCCACTTGTGTCTTTTACAAGAAAATACTTTTGGTCCAAGAGTGAGAAATAATAACATCAGATTCAGTTTATTACTATGTTAACATTAATGTTACACCCTATGAGACAACTCCACATGTACCTCCCTGTCTCACTCCTATACGAGAAGCATAACATATGATTATCAGTTAAACAAAGTTAAACATCCTCTATTATTTCCTCGATAGAATAATTCGGAGATTTCAGCATTGATTCAACTGAAGGCAAACTGTAAGCCATTTGGTCTCACTGCTATTTTAGAATTACTTTATATTGCTCTAAACCTAAAGACAACAGTCAATTGTGAAAAACAGATGGTAGAAAACCATCATGAATAACATCTTTTTGGCAAAAGTAAGCAATGACCAGAAGCTGCTGCAATTAGAACCAAGGTTCAACCTAAAATCCCACGTGGAAAACAAGCGAAATAACAAATAGTTACTTGTACAAAGAGAATGTACAGTTTGCCAAGAGAACGGCTATTTCCCAACAGGTGGCCACTCAGTTACATAAATGTAACTACATGTATGCCATTCAGGATTGTCTTATCACAATGTGCGTCAGAAATGTGCATTATGGTCATAATCCAAAACCTTTTTGCGATGTTTTGGAGCAATTTCAACATTTTGTTAAAATTATGAAAAGTGACCTACATGTATACAACGTAAAAAATGACAATGTTACCGGCTTTGAATTGTCATGAAATTTTTCTCATATCAAGAGGATATATATGGCATGTTTGTATGCAAATATGGTATCTTGACAAAGACTGGAACATATTTATCTTTTAAGTTGAATTTGGTATTTTTTGTAAATTTTTGAGAAAAAAAAGAGAAATTTCATAATTATTTAATCAGGAAATCAATATAATACTTCTGTAAAATGATTTTACGGTATAAGTATAATGCCTGGGATGTTCTTGAGCTAATCCACTTGACAAATCTTAGAAAATTATAAAACTTAAATTCTAGGACACACAAGGATGAAGGCAGGTATCATGTCATTGTGGGAGTGAGCCAAGGTTGCCTCCTGAGTCCTTTAATTATTTAATTCAATATATACATTTTCGTAGCTCATATATGATGACCTACGTATGTGTAAAATTTAAAGAAAATCCATGAGTGGGCACATTTGTAGCACCCCCTTTATGCTTTTACCTAACAGGTACTTTTCAATTAAAGGACATAGGTCACTGACCCTTTTAAAGGTTGATATATGTATATACGGAGCCAAAAGTCAGGTTACTGAGCCAAATTTGTGTCAAATTAATCTAAACTTTAAGCTTTATCAAAAACAAAAGTACTTTAGGCATATATGAAGTACAAACCTACACTTCAACCTGCACATACAACCACGTAACCCATTGTGTCCATATTCAAATATCACAGTTTTAAAGGATTTCGACAAATTATGGAATATAAAATTCCCTGACTTTTCACTGGCCAAATTTCCCTGACCAAATTTGTCTTGATTCATAAGCATTTACCAAGCCTAAATGGTCATATAAGTGCATAATTAGTAAAACAAGGAAAAACAAGTAAGATATCCAAGACAAATTTGGTCAATTATAGAAGACATGTCATAGCTCATCTTCATGTTTGTACATTCTGAAGACAAATGGATCTCCTTACAACTTTTTCAACTTAAAATATAACCTGCATTTTAAAATTCTCTGAATTTTCCCTGACCTTACAAAACTTTAAATTTCACTGACCATATTCAAAATTCTCTGAATTTTCCCTGACCTTGATTTTTTTAAATTTTTTCCCCCGACTTCCTTGACCATGGGAACCCTGTGAGATACATTTTTTTCACTCAAAAATTTTATTATGCATATCAGCTGTACAGTAACTGCACCGCTGATCAGCACCATTGTTTTTGCTACAAAGATAGTACAATTCCTCTTCTACTTATACCCGAAATTTCATGCTTCTAACTGGTTTGTGTAGGACCTGGTCGGGAACCCTGAAGACCATTTTTCACATGTCACGTCTCATTTATGAAAAAATTTCTTACCGATATAAGAGGAATTATCTTTGTTCTCCAACTGGTATTCAGCGAGCATGAGAAATATTCCTTTAGCATTGGGAGTCAGTGACTTCATAACATGGGTGAGTGAGCTGAGAGCTAAACCTCCAGTCTGTTGTACCAGGAGCGAGTTCTCGTAAGACGTTTCCTCGTGGTATGATGCGTACGTTGTGGTATTGTACCATAGCCAGTTGAATCTACTGCATTTTGCTTGGTCCCATACTGAAATACATATGAGACTTCACATGAGGCAACCAACAATCTGTTTTTTTTGTGTTTTTTTTTCATGCTCAACTCAGCTAAGACTAAAATTTATCCTGCTCACAAATGGATAGATTACTAGTTTTTTTTTTTAGTTTTGACTATTTCAGCAGTAGTAATTTCATGCTTTTTTTCATGCTCAACTCAGCTGAGACTAAAATTTATCCTGCTCACAAATGTTAAAATGCCAACAATTGTTGGCATTTTAACATTTATGTGCAGGATAAATTACTAGTTTTTTTTTAGTTTTGACTATTTCAGCAGTAGTAATTTCATGCTCAGCTGAGCAGAGCTTGAAAAAAGTTTTACAACCTCGAAGACAGGTCCAACAAACTGGATCTGCGTAGCGAAAACAAAGACCCTGATCAGCTGTGCAGTTACAGCGCAGCTGATCTGCTACTTTGTTTTATCCTATGTATGCTGTTGGTTTCGTTACGTGGTGACTTGTATCATGATGGTACCAGATGGTGTGCTACGATAAAAGCTAGTCTAATGATTATTATTGTTCGTTAAATAGTGTATTCATTTTGATTAGTAAACATGCTCCAATAAGTGCACACTCAGTTCATTTTTTTTAGTTATTACAAATCATTTCAAAAAGCGTACACCAGAAAATGTCTTGAACAAGTAAATTTCAACTCCCAGGACACTTTAGACAACCATAATTGCTCTATTTGTATGGTGCACGCAGATAAGATAGCTTTGAGCGAGTAAACCTGTCTTCAGGGTTTCCCACCAGGTCCAATGTAAACGGTTTTGTACAGTCACAGAAAGAGGCTAGAAGCTTGAAATTTTAGATTTAAGTAGAAGAGAAATTGTACTATCTGTATGGCGAAAACAAAGGCACTGATCAGCTTGATTTGGCAAAAATCCAGTTTTCTCAATACGTGGCTCATTTATCTTCTTCCTGAAAACAAAATTTTAAGCCTTAAGCAATCTTCTTTTGATGAACAGCCTAGTTTGTGAAAGAACTGACAGAAACCCCAGATACATAAATTATTATCAAGACCTAAATGATCCTTACCCAATGAAGAGTTGATATGATCTATGGAAGCTATCACATGAAGTCCTGAGATCTGAGCTAGCTGACTTAGAACTGTCTGGGTTTTCTCATTTCGTAACATCCCACCATCTATACTGTGTATCACAAGGTAAATATCACAGCCTGGAAAAAAAAGCCGCGACATGAGGAAACTGGATTTTTGCCCATGCGAAAACAAAGGTGCAGATCAGCTGTGCAGTAACTGCACAGCTGATCAGCACCATTGTTTTCGCTACACAGATAGTACAATCTGTCTTCTTCTTAAATACAAAATTTCAATGTTACAGCCTGTTTAGGTGGCTGTACAGGCCGGTTCGTTTCAGGCCTAGTAAGAAATCCCGATGACAGGCTTTCTTGCATCACGGCTCAAATATCAATAGCCTACATTACAAAAAATCATCGCACCCCTGTACTATACACTTGTTTTTTTTACTGTAAAAATTGAAAATTTCAAGTTGAATATTTTTTTTTTTTTTTATTTTGGCTCAAAACATGCTAATGACCCTCCTATCATGTTCCATCAATTGGCCTTTCAATCTGATTACTTCAGTTAGTTGATAAGTAACTTTGACCTGTGGGCATTGCGGAGGCAGCCCTGATGGACTGGGATATAATACCTTGCAAACCATCAGGAAAACATGTCCTTGAAATGCATACCCCCTTATGTCCCACTTTTAAATAGTAAAACAGGGGCATATATTTTTTCTTATTTTTACATAAACTGCGGATACGCTTTAGAACAGCCTTGTTAGAACCGCCTCGCTGTAACATTCTAACATACACCTTCAATCAATCTTTTGAGCAAAAACAAGAAATATATCAAAAGTTTTCAACTTTTTTACAAATTGTATATATTGTTTGGGCATGTTTTCGTAATGTTACAGAATAAGATATGCAAATATAATGTGTACTTACTAATTAGTCTATAAGGTCATTTTCATTGCAATCATTCCTTCCGCTAAACGAAAAAATTGCTTAAATTTTTTTTTATTTGCTTTATGAGAAAACCAGATTTCTGCATATGCAAAAACATAGGCGCTGATCAGCTGATCACCATCTTTGTTTTTGTTACATGGATAGTACAATTCTTCTTTATCTTAAATCAGAAATTTCAAGTCTTCTTCTGTGACTGTACAGGCCGCTTTGTATTGCACCTGATCGTATACCACGAATACAGGTTTTCTCACATCACGGCTCAAACAATAACCTGCTTTTTCTATTTCTTGTTTAATATAATCACACTGGTCTAGAGGATTTTTGAAGCTTCCTATATGATCCAAGATGTCTTCAGTTATAGAGTTCAGGATCTGAAAAGTTAATGAATTATGAACTAACAGATTAGTCTAGCCCAAAGACCTTGATGTGCATGTATTTATAAATCCTTGCACTTCGTATTTTCTACATTTTTATACCATTGATATTTTTGCTCATCCTATGTCATGACTTGATATCAATCTTGACATCATCCATATCTTCAACCAGTCGCAAATATTTCCTATCTTAGAGGTATAACAAATAAGACATGTCTATAGAATTATATGGGAAAATCACAATTCAAAAATGAGATATAGAGATATTATAAGTGGCTAGTCTATCAACAGATGAACAGCATCAAGCTTTAAATATGGCAACTATGCAGTCTATCAGTGCCTTTGGTTTTGCTGCACAGAGATGTGAAACTTTATTTTACATAACCTTTATATTAATTACTGATCGTTTCAAGGTGATACTTCTGTTGTGGTTCTATTTGTTTTGTGTTTTGGAGTCAAATTTTTGTGCTGTTTGAACCTTATGTACGTTTTCATTGTCTTAGTTAAGTTCCGGTAACTGAATGGCCACCTATTGGGAATAGCTGCTTACTCAGCTTACAATATGTTTTCTAAGTACAAGTACCTAATTGTCAATTTATTTTTTCCACCTCGATTTTTGGAGTGGGAATTTATTTCTGATTGCGCCTTTTCCTGATCATTGCCTACTTGAACCTCTTTAAAGAATATTTACCTGGTACAAAATGTACTCATCATGTCAAACATTCAAGTACAGAATTGTTTATTGGTTTGTTTTGGGGTTTAACATCCGAGTCAACAATTTTTCTGCCATGTCAGAATGGAGCCAGGGGAGTTAATGTTTCTTGCTTAAGGTCACAGCCGTTCATAACTAAGACCTTTTGATACACAGTCCAACACCCTACCATTTGGCTACAGTAATCCCTCAACTTAAGAAGAGTACTAATTATGTATTTGAAATTTATAATTTTGTCTGCATTGAGGATTAACATCCCAATCAACAATTTTTCAGTCATGTCGGGACAGGGCCACTGCTTCCCGGATTTTAACCACTACTCTAGGGAGTTAACATGTCTTGCTCAATTACTCAACATGGCGCTGCCAGTGGGGATTGAACCCAGGACCTCTCAGTTTGGAGTCCTATGCTCTACCACCATGCCACTGCTCTAAATATTTAGAAAACTTAAACAAGTAGAATTAAGCAAAGCTTGTAAGACCTGGAAAGCGTCGAACTTACATGTTTGATGGTTAGACTCGGGAAGTAACCGTTAATGACTAGATGTGAGAAATCACTGAGCATCGTGGTTCTGAAATCCTCTATCAGGTTTCTTTTAGATCCCAGACCATAGAGCAGTATGTTGAAACCATTGCTACAACATAAAGGTTTACTCTAGTGTAAATTCTCCAAATTGTAGCACCATTGTCTGGTTTTCATTGCCCATTTATAAGAGTCACTGATGAGGGTTTATTAGTCATTACCAGAAATTGCATGCCCTGTTATGAGAAACTAAGATCAATGTTTTGACATGAAAATAATTTCCATATCGTCCTCCACGCAAAAATGTTCTACCAAAAACCATTATTAGAGGCAAGGTCTTTAATATCCTTTAATACCCAGGGCCACAAGTTTATAGGGCAAGTTGCTTAACAACTGCAAAAGAGCCTTCTAAAAATAATGATTTAAATTGTTGATTGCATATGAGACAAAAAATTCTATGACACTGGTTTTAATGTTGATTGGTTATGCTTCAAGCTGCTATTGGAAACCAATTTGTTGAACAAGCACTTTTATAAACTTTATGTATGTCACCAAGCTTACCATCAACTTTGGTAAAATTTTTACATTACAAAAACCTGCCCAATTTTTTCAGATGTCAAAATTGAAAAAAAAAAATCATACAAGAAATTGATATTGTTAATAGTTTTGCTCAAAACACTGGTTGTGGGTACATGTTAGGACCACTTCCGCAAGGCGTTTCTAACGAGTACCCACAATCTATGTTTTGGATCAAAAATAAGAAAATAGGTATACCCCTGAATACCCCAATTTTGCTATATAAAAGTGGGGTAACAGGGGGTATATATTACACAGAAATGTTATCCGGATGACAGAGAACAAAGATTTACCACATCTGATACATCCAGTCCGTAAACATCTCCCTGTATTCCTCGTACATCTGACGACACTCGGTCACATGACTGGTCACCTGACTAGACGACAAGACGTCGTTCAGCGTCTGCTGATCCATGCGGGGAATGTCAAGTTTTGATAAAGTTGTGTCGGAAGTTGGCCCAACACCAGAGGAATGTATATCAAAATACTCTTCTACTCCAGATGGTTGCTGTGAAAGATAAATTGAGCTGCGTCAAGAGAAACCTGCCTTTTTGCCTCTGGGAAAACAAAGGCGCTGATCAGCTTTGCAGGTTACTGCATAGCTGATCTGCATCTCTGTTTTCTCTGTTTTCTCTACTCGGATGGTTTGTTTCCTCTACTTTTTAAATCCGAAATTCTAAGATTTAGGCATTTTCTGAAAATCCAAAATCTAGGCATTTTCTGGCCTGCTTGTGTAAAACCTGGTCTGTCAGAAACCCCGGTTTTCTTGCGTGGCAGCTCAAATTATTTCAAATGCGCAGATATTCAGCATAATTAAGGACCAAACCACAGGATTATTTCGTAAGAAAGGGCCACACATGGAATGGCAAGAAGTTGGTTTGTCTGTTTATTTCAAGCTTTAACTTACAACAGCTAAGGCTATGGGATCACTGTTTCAGATCTCGAGCAAAAAAAAACTGAAAAAGCTTGGGATCATATTCATGACGGTTGGTTTACAAGGTTACCACAATTGTGGCTTGAGCACGGCATCAGGATAGCATGTCCATGACAAGTATACCCCATAACATGTCCATGACATGTATACCCCATAACATGTCCATGACATGTATACCCCATAAAATCCTTTTTATATATAAAACTGGAGTTTTCAGGGAAATAAAATTTTTTTTTTTTATTTTTGCTTCAAAACAGAGGCAGTTCTAACATATACTCACGATCTATGTTTTGAGCAAAAATATTAAAAATATTTTTCAAGGTTTACACATCTAAAAATCTCTGTATATTGCATGGGCAAGTTTTCGTAATGTATGCTATGAAGGTTTCTACCTTTTTAGGGTCCCTATTAAAAGAAATCATTATATAGATTCATATATGTCACTACCTAGGCCATTATGAAGAACCAACAAACATTATCAAGTTTTATCAGACGCCTGTAACCACTGCTTGTCATATTGATCAACAATTTATTTATCTAATTCTTTATATCCATGGGCAACAGCTAAGGTAATGTGTGAACTTCGGTTATCTTAGCCACACTGTTCCTGGGCAAGCCTAAAAGAGGCAGGTTGCCAGTATTTACAGGGTTCAACACTAAAGGGAGTCCGGGAGTCTGAGACTCCCAAATTATTATGCCGGACTCCTTACTTTTACTTGTAGGCAGTCCGACGGACTCCTTGAATCTAAGGGAAAATATGACACCAAATTTTTCTTGTCTTGTCATTTTCTGTAGATTCTAAGCGTCACTCAAGTTAATATAGCTTTCAAAACACTTCAAGATTTTTTATTATTATTATTATTCTACCACACAGTTTACAGCATTTAGAATGTTAGAAAGACAGAAACGTTTTGGCTTTAAGCGAAAACCAAAGATTGATATAAACGACAAACATTTTTAGAAACGAAAGTTTTCAATTAAAGTACTGTTTAGGGTTAGGTGTATTTCTTGGACCAAATCCACTTGGACCGCTGACACTTTTTAGAAGTGTATACTACTTATCCCTGCAGGCTTAAGTTATCAATGGAAAAAAAAAATATTCTTATATTCCATTTATTTATTCATTGATCTTTTTTTCTTTCTTTTTTTTTTTTTTTTTTGGTCTTTGTGCACTCTAAGTCAAGATTAGTAAAGACTTCAAACTAAAACTGGCATTCTGCTAACATTTGGGCTAAAATTGATTGCATTGTTAAATCATGACAAATTGTGAAAATAAGCTGTTAACGTTTTCGTGATTCAAGTTTGGACTCCTAAATTTGAGTTTGGACTCTTTGATTTCTGAAGTTAGGAGTCCGATGGAATCCTTAATCTAACCAGAGGACCAATGGTCCTGTAAACGCTCACCTGAGATCTGCTGTATATACAAATGTTATAGAAAATAGTCCCAGTATAGCTATAGGGGCAGATGAAGCCCTAGGGCCATTTTGTTTTCAGAATAATCAATATACTGTCCACACAAGTTTTTCCCTTCAAATGACATTTTAACAGTTTAACCATTCAAATACATAGGAAACCCATGTTAACCTTGCCTTAAAATAGGTCAAGGTCATCCCAGGGTCATGATTGATACAAATATTGTAGTAGTTGAGTCATCGATTCTTCGTGCCAAGTTTCTTCGAAATTGGTCCACCGGTTCCGGAGAAGAAGATTTTTGAAGGGTTTATACCATATATGGGCATGGCGGCCATCTTGGTCATGTGACCTTAATTATTTATATACACATTGATTCCCCCATTCTATAGATGCTTCACATGAAATTTGGCTTTGATTGGCCAAGCGGTTTCAGAAGAGAAGATGTTTGAATATACATGTATAATGCCCCGGGGCTGGGGCAAATGAGCCCCTGGTGTCCAATTTTTTTCAGAATCATTAATATTCAGTCCTACTGCCCATTTCCTGCAAGACATTCACTTTAAATGACATTTTAAAAGTTTTCCCCATTCAAATGCATTGGCGACCTATGTTGACCTTACCGTAAAATAGGTCAAGGTCATCCAAAGGTCATGATTTATAAACACATTGTAGTACTTCAGTCCCCGATGCTTCATGCTAAGTTTTGTTGAAATCGGTCCATTGGTTCAGGAGAAGAAGAATTTTAAAGGGTTTTTACCATATGTGGGCATGGCCGCTATCTTGGTCATGTGACCTGGATTATTTATAAACACATTGATTCCCCCTTCCCAAAGATGCTTCCTATAAAATTGGGCTTTGATTGGCCAAGTGGTTTCAGAGAAGATCTTCGTATATTTTTGTAATATACATGTATATTGCCCCGGGGTGGGGGCAGACCAACCCCTGGGGTCCAAATTTTTTTTTCAGAATTACCTACCTTCAGTCCATTTGCCCATTTCCTGCAAGATTTGCCTTTCAAATGACATTTTAAAAATTTTCCCCATTCAAATGCATGGGCGACCTTTGTTGACCTTGCCGTAAAATAGGTCAAGGTCATCTAAAGGTCATGATTTATAATCACATTGTAGTGCTCCAGTCCCCGATGCTTCATGCCAAGTTTCGTTGAAATCGGTCCAGTGGTTCCGGAGAAGAAGAATTTTGAAGGGTTTTTACCATATATGGGCATGGTGGCCATCTTGGTCATGTGACCTGGATTATTTATAAACACATTGGTTCCCCCTTCCTATAGATGCTTCATATAAAATTTGGCTTTGATTGGCCAAGCGGTTTCAGAGAAGAAGATATTTGAAAATGGTGGACGACGACGGACGCCGGATCATGGCCATCCTATAAGCTCACCTTGTGAGCCTAATGGCTCAGGTGAGCTAAAAAGTTAGTGTCTAACCCTGATTTAGTGCACATTCCTTAACAATAATTTTTCAAATGTTCTTGAACTTCTTGAATCAGTGGAAGAGGAATAATGGTCATAGAAATATTTTAATGACCAAATCTTCATGAAAGAAATGTCCCAGTCTATGTGAAGCAGTACATGTATGTGATGCAGATAGAAAACAAATCAGTGATAAAGGAAAATCAGTATGAAAACTTAGAATAAGCATCATTACCATGTGCGTTTCATCTGTTTTTCTCCTATTCTTCTTCTGTGAAGTGGGTGTGGTGGGTTGGGCTGAGCCCGGTGTCCCAGTAGGGGGTGGGGGTCTCTCATCCTCACTCCCCTCACTATCACTACCCGAGGACTCAAGACTGTCATCACTGTCTGAATCTCCTGGGACAAAAAAGAACAAAACTAAATGCAAACAATTTACATGATTTATACCTTCTTGGCTTAAATCCTAACCAGTTTTTTTTCATTGTTTCATTTTGTTTGATCTGTTGCATTATGTTCCAGTCAACAGCTACGCAGTATGGTCATATCAGGATGTTGCCTTTTTTTATGGGACTTCTACCCAACATTGCTGATGTCATGACATCCGAAATGAACTTTGAATATAACTACCCCAATAAACAACTAAGGCTCACATGTATGGATGGTTGGATCAGGCCTTTTATGCTGTCTTTTACCCTGCTTACCAGTAATCAGGTGGTCAGACAGTAAATTTTAAGCTTTCCCTGAAGGCACAAGCAGCCAATCTATTTCTCATGGCTCTAAAGGGCGGGGACTTTGTTGTGACTTTGATTGGAAGGGGATAAGCAGTGGCAGATTATTTAGAAGAGGTTAGGTGTGCTCAGTGAAGCTGAAACCCCATCTGTGACCAAATTATTTCATTTTCTTATCAAAATTTGAGAAAATACAACTGCTTTGTAGACTTTAACCCCCTTCTCCTGGAAACCAGGATTTGCCACCAATAAAATTTCATTCACTTAGGCTTCGTTTCCACGGACAATTTTTCTTTGACAAAGTAGGTTTCTTGCAGAAAAATAGGCTCGTGGAGATTCGATTCTGTGGCGAAGTTTCATTGTCTAATATCTCTGACAAAAGTGAGCGAGCTAAGTAATATAAGTAATCTTTGCTGTATATGAACGCAAACTCATTGCTAAAGTTTCTATGACAAATAACCTTCTTCAAAGAAAAATTATCCGTGGAAACCACTGGCTTTAAGCCATATGGCAATACCAGCAACTTGTCTTTTGTGAAGCCTGTATGGAGTGGTAGCCTCTGGTTTCCTCTGTCTGAGAACTCTTCTGTTTGAAGGTGTGCTTGGTGTACTCTCCTCTTTTGAAGGTGGGAAATTTACAGCTGAAAGACAACAATCGATAATCATAAAGCGTAATTTAAAATCATGCTCAGGGATTTTTTCTGCAATTTTGGGAAGGGGCCCTAGGGCCTTTCTGATTGGGAAAATTAGCGACATAACCCAGAATTTGGGAATTTTTCAAAACATTCAAAGATTATGATATTTTCCAATTTGACATAGTTAATTAAGTTTAATCATTTTAAATCATTAAATAATATCTTAAAATCAAAGTTTAACATCATTTCAAACAGCAGAGTTTGATTTTCGCAATGTTTAGGAACTGTTGAGAATTATTTTCAGCTGTGATTGGGAATTTTTTCCTTCAAATTGGGAAAAAAGTCACCTAATTTGCATTGGGAATGGGGCCTTATTTCGGCCCCTGAGACACTCGAAAAAAATCCCTGATGCTGTCCATTCAGACAGATCCAGTTGTCTCAAATATAATTGAGCTGCGATGCAAGAAAACCCGTCGACCAGGTTAACAACATGGTCAAACACAAACCGGACTGTGCATCTACAGGAGATGGCTAGAAGCTTGAAAGTTTGGATTTAGAAACAAGAGGAAATGTACTATCCATGTAGCGAAAACAAAGGCGCTGATCAGCTTCGCAGTTACTACAAAACTGATGATCTGTGCCTTTTTTTTTTCGCCTAGGCAAAAATCTGGTTTTCTCATGAAGCTTTTCTGACAAAGTTGCCGTTTGCAAAATATTTCAGCTTGCCTTCTTCCAAATAATATTCCAGGGGATTGAAATGTTAAGTCAATTTAATACTTTTTCCTTTCAAATTTCATTTTTAAACTTCACTGAGTTTCAAAAGAGCTCTGCAGATATCTTGAATTATTTTCTTAATTATGTTTTGATATATCCTATTTGTTCATCATTTAATCATATGTAAGTATATTAAAACACATACATTTTCTGCGAGAACCATCTTTCTTGCTCACAGGCGTCTTTAGAATAGATTTGGGAGTCCTCGCGTCGGATGATGGTTGAGATTTTGGTGTCTTTGCTTCCGCTGCAACCTGTGCCATAAGGCCAGACTTCTTTGGGGTCTTGAATTGGTAAACATCAGTGCCGAAAACCTGGTTATCTTCATCAAGGAGTGCTGGAGTGAAAAAACACAAAACTGTTAATAATCAAGTCTGAAGTTTCTGTATGGTTCATTATGGTGCTAAAATAAATCTAATTTTCTTAAAATTTTTTTTTTTTTTTTTTTTTTTTTTTTTTTTTTTTTTTATTAAGCAAAGGTATTTGTTAGGATATCATAATAGGTGCTGTAAAAACTTATACAAATGCATTTTAAGATTATGTCAAATACAAAAATATTGCAATAAAAAAAAGTATTCTGTTTTACATTCCTTTCATAATTTTACTTCAGGCCCATCAGTAAAAAAAAATATGTCTCAATTGCGTGCAATGAACGGCTCCAACCAGCATTGGACACAGCTTTGAAATGATTATGAGCACAAATGAAATCAGCAACCTCAACGACACCCACTAAACATTATTATACCTTGAGATTGTTGTGGTATATTTATATTCTCGTCATTTTCACCATCTTCCTCTATGTCTTCTACCTTGCTTGATTTCCTCTGTGGAAAACTCTGTCGACGGGATTTTCCAGCTTTAGATTTACCTAAATAAATATAAGTATGATGTGTTCTTGAAGCACAAACTACACGCTTGTGAGAAAGTGCCGAATACTAGTTCGGTGCGAAAATTGAACTTGTTCAATCTAATTGGCAATTATTAAATAAGCATAAGTACGACGAAAACTCACCCGGTTTTGCATTGCGGCTGTCGACAATATGTTGAACAACATCATCATCGCCAGAAAACGTAACGTTAACGGACTTTCTGCGAGATTTTCTTTCCGACATTGCTCGGAATTCACATTCGATTTCCCGCTGAAACAAGTTACTTCCCTTGCTCATAAGGGAGATCCCTTTTTTTTCTTGCCATGATCTGAGATAAAGATGAAGAATCTCTGTATAGTATATATCTCTGCCATGATCATACTTTTAGGCAGTGGCTAGAGATACGGGCCCGTATCCCTAGCCAATATAGGCTAAAGATACGGGCGCGTATCCCTAGCCAATACAGGCTAAAGATACGGCTCTGTACGATTAGCATTTCCTATAGGTTTTGGCTGGTTGTACGGCTGTACATCATCTAAAATGGTCCTGGCTCTATAATGGTCCTGGCATCTATTTTGGTCCCGTGTTTGCCTCTAAATAGGTCCCAAATGGCATCTATTATGGCACGCAAAGTAGCATCTAAAATGAGCCCGACAGCAAAGTAAACAGTGTCATAGGTATTCTGTTAAATCTGCTTTAATGCATTGAGTTGTTTTTAATAAGTTTATTAATTGCATTCCTGGGTAGGGAATTGTGACAGGGTCGCGTCATAATAAAACCTTTCTGATTAGGCCCGAATCAAACATGCATGTACAAAAAGGCGCCGATCAAATAGGCTGGTGCCGCGTAAAATGATCACGCAGAAAACAAGGTTTTCTCGTAATAGACACGCATTCTCAATAATTCTAGATAGCGGTGAAGATACGAAAACAATAAATAAATGTTTATCGCAGAATATGTCTTATTATTGTATCTCTTTCACCCTGTCTGTTTACCTCTGACATAGCTTAAGGTCAAAGGTAAACGTGTAAGATAGAAGTTGTAGCAAGATGAGTGTATTTTTTTTTAGTTGAGTAAGCGGGACGGTTCAGTAACATAGCCACATTATTCCTTGGGGCCCGTTCCTTGGCAAGCCTCCTGTTTTTACATTACATGTACATGTATGTTCCCGGCGACTACTCCGTTTGCCCGAACTCTAGCACTCCGAGAAAATTTGCTAAATCATAAAATGCAGCGCTAGGCCACGGCAGAAACGTTTTAAACAATCTTAATCAAAACGGAACATACGTAAGACCGTGATCAGGCCGTGATTACCGTGGTCTCCGGTGCATATTGTTTGACAATGGTCACGGCAGAAGTGATAAACGTAGTGAGTCGAGATCAAACGGACTGAACGCAACAAGTGACAGTACTACAAATCCAATGGTTGTTCCTCTTGTGCTTAACCAGCACCTACTGGCTAAATGGTTGTTCTTCTTGTACTCTGTCATCGTCTACTACCCAAATGGTGGTTCCTCTTGTACTCTAACATTTCTTTGAGCAATTATTCAATGGTTCAAGTTAAAAAGTTATCATCCTATCTGCATATGCGAAAACAAAGACGCAAATCAGCAGTGCGAGCAATAATTGCACAACTGATCAGCGTCTTTGTTTTCGCTACAACGTAAATCAAAACTTTCAAGCCTCTAGCCTGTTTGTGTTACTGTACAGGAGCTGGTCGAAAATTGTATGTGTTTCAAGTTACAAAGTCAAAGTGTTGTCATCCTATCTGCATATGCGAAAACAAAAACTCAAATCAGCAGTGCAATAATTACACAATATTATTACAATAATTGATCAGCGTCTTTGTTTTTTGCTTCCCGGTTCTTTTGGCCCTGAAGTTCTTTCCCCCATGGATGCAGCTATAAGTCACTTCCGCAAATTTTAGGCTATCATTAAATGACCTCTTTGTGCATCTATGCTACGCGAACTACGCTTGTAAAGCTGTACTGAATTTGAAAATTGATGTAGTTCAATTTTGCTCTGTAAAGCACCATAAGATGAGAACTTTTCTCCCACTGTTTATGAGACAGCCATGCCTGATTTAGCCGCGCGGTAATTCCAAAGTCTTAGGTTTCCATAAGTTGTTTTAAAATAATTTTATTTAAAAGTTTAAAACATAAAACGTAAAACATAAAAACGATAATGTTTTAAATGCAAGCGGTTAAAACTGAAACAGTGTGTAAACGAAATAACAGTCACACGTTCGCATTGCGTAACATTCCAACTAACGTAATACAAAACACGCTAGGTAAAATGTGTTATCATTAATTTTGTATTCTAGTCAAAATGTAATGGATTTTCAAAGTCTAATTCTTAAATTGAAAATGCTTCTAATTTTAAGAGAAAAAGATACTCTAATTATAAAGTATAATTAAATAAACTATAAAATAAGGCCGTACGATTACGTCGATTAGCCAATACCTATAGGAAATGCTAACCGTACAGAGCCGTATCTTTAGCCTGTATTGGCTAGGGATACGCGCCCGTATCTTTAGCCTATATTGGCTAGGGATACGGGCCCGTATCTCTAGCCACTGCCATACTTTTATGGCATCTTTATTCAAATAATTTGAATATTTTAAAAGCAAAATAGGCATATTTTGAAATCGATATTCTATTCAACTTTTATTTTAGGGTAAGAAAAATATTGCTATCATAAATTTGTTAAAATAAAAAATTGAAATATTGCTCCCTGCAAAACGAAAGTTGGAAATTCCAGGTCACATGTCATATGTCAGCAGATTGACGAAAATAGCATCAGAGACATTTACTCAGATAGCATGAAGGACTGCAGTTCTATTGTTTATCATCCAAAATTTAAGTGTATTTTGGTTTAAATGCTACCATTAAGAGGTCACATACTGTTGCCCTGAGTGGGTGTCACAGGGGGCCGGGATGAGAGGGGATAGGGCGGGGGGTGTACCAGGAGCAGTTCTATTTAATCTCCACCAGAAAAAGTCTTCCTCCAACATTTATATCAGCAACTTTCTCTTTTTGCATTTAGCATTGATTTGATGCAATGTTGGCCATTCAAATTTATATTTTTAAAATTTTGTTTTGTAACCTTTTTTTTTTTATTTTTTTCAGAAGAGCGACTATATAAGCAGTGTTCTTTGCCATGGAATGTCACCATCTGCATCCACTTCAATGCCTCAGTGCCAATGCAGGTTAGTGAACTGAATTTCACTAAAGAAATGAGCTACTGATTTGAGGAAACATGCTAAATTGGAGTTCAAACCAATTACCACGGAGGTCCTGATGTTATATTATAACTGCTTATAAATACCTGCAAGGAATACTGAAATAACCAGTATTGGTAGAAATTTCATGTTAAATTTCCAAAGCCAGTCAGTTATCTTGCTAAAATTTTAAAATGTTAACATTTGTTGGCACATTGAATTTTTTTGACAAGATTTATATAACCTCAGGACCTGAACTGACCACAGGCATCTGAAATTTCAGTTTTAACTTATTTAAAAAAAAGTTTGAATGATCAAAATATTGGGAGTTCCCTCCCTCTATTTCTCACTTTCTAAGTGTTGTAGCTTTTCAAGTGTTTGGTGGGATAAAATGGAACATCAGAGACCTCATACCTACTGGGTCAAACAATTCAAACATTTCTTTGTAAAATTGCTTCTATTTTTTCTTTCTTTTTTTTTTTTTTTCTTTTTTTTTTGGGGGGGGGGGGGGGGGAGGGGGTTGTTTTCTAGTAGTAGTATTATAGCAATTTTAAAAATGCCTTAAATGAATCAAATGAAAGTTGTTTTTTTTTCAATTTTGTTTAAAATATTATATGGTTTTCCACTTTTAATTAAGGGTTTCAAACAAATAGATGCTTTGCCATACACATGGATCCATATTTTGTTTTGCTTTTTAATTGCGATTCTTCTTTCACAGACAAGCACCAGCATGGTTTGATAATCTTGAACAGACCATTACAACCACAACAAAATCTGCTGAAAACAGTCTGGCCAAAAGGTAGACACATTACAAAAACTCACCCATGCAATATTAATAGATTTTTTTTTTCAGAAGCGAAAATTGAATACTTCATTGGAAAAAAAAATGATTTTTTTAATATTTTTGCTCGGTGAGGCGGTTCTAATGAGTACCCACAATCAATGTTTCGAGTGAACATATTAAAATTATCAAAATTTTTCCAATGAAATTTTCAAAGTTTAGTGCTGAAAAATTTACATGTATGTTGCATGGGCAAGTTTTTTTAATGAAACGTTTGTATTACTGAATCTTTATTATATTTTGCTGTTGGATCTATAGGTAATGATTTTAACAACAACAACAAAAAACATCCCTGTAATTTGTAACTTCAATATCATAAAAAATCAAATGAGCCACCACTTCAGAAAACCAACAATTTGTATAGCTGATCAGCACCTTTGTTTTCACTACACGGATAGTACAATTCCTCTTCTTTCAAAATCCAAAATTTCAAGCTTCCAGCCATCTTCTATGACCATACAGGCCGGTTTCTGTAAGCCCTGATCTGAACCCCAAATTGTTGTTTTTCTCATGCAGCAGCTTGTTTATAGAAAATCTCTATCATTTCAGCAAAACTCAAAGTGACTGTTGATGGAGGCACAAATGAGCTATATAATAACACGGGGGAGGAGAGAGAGATGTTCATGCCTGATTTAATAACAGGAGACTTTGACTCGATATATCCACATGTACTACAATATTATAAAGAAAAGGTAATTCATTATTCAGAAATGACTAGTAGGTACATCCACATCAGAAAAACATATCCATGAAATGTTTGCCCTCTTTTATCCCACTTTTATATTGTAAAAGTGGGGTTTGCAGGGGTATACCTATTTCTTCTTATTTTTGGTCCAAAACATAGATTGTGGGTACTCGTTAGAACCGCCTTGGCGATGCGGTTCTAATGTGTACCCACAATCAATGTTTTGAGCAAAATTATTAAAGATTTCAAAATTTTTCCCTGAATGAAATATTCAATTTTTAGAAATTGAAGAAATCTCTGTATATTGCATGGGCAAGTTTTCGTAATGACATGGGCTGAGCATAAAAAAGTTTTATAACCTTGGGGCAAGGTTTCTCTGAAACAGCTTATAGCATTACAATACAGTATACTTGCGTAGAATAAAATCTACTTCATGTGGAATATGAGATTTATATTCTGTAAGTTTGTATATGCTTGTGAGAACCTAATTTTTGTGAATTTAATGCCATGCCAATTCAAAGCTTTTGCTACTAAAAACTTGCAAAAGCTTTTAAAAGACTGTAAAAGTTACCCCTTGATAATTCAAGAACTTGCTAATAATTAAGAAATAGAAAATAAGGGAAATGAAAGTCGTACAAAATTTACAAATTTACAATATCCGTGTCTTAAATGATATATTTAAACATGACCATATCATCTTCTCCATTGAACTTAGCGGAAACGTCACTATGTGACTACATGTATGTGTAAATTAGTGATAAAGCACTGTAAACAAAACTGCGTGAAAAATGGCATTTTGTAATGTTGTATGTAAGCATATATGTCCATCAAGAATGAGTCCACCGAAAAACATAAGAAAACATAATTAGCATTTCCTTAGTAGATATGTTAGAATAGAAATGATTTTACTTTACTGTGAATTATCTTTGATTAATAAAATGTTGTCAGACAGATATGATAATTAATTTATTCTGGCTATGCTGGCTTGTATCAATACATCACAATCTGCCCTCTAACATCCCACATTAATCTGGATAATTCACAGTAAACTAAAATTATTTCTTAATTATCATTGCAGAATGTTGAAATCATCGAAACCCCAGACCAAGATTATACAGATTTCACCAAATGTCTACAAGTTTTAGCAGAAAAGAAAATGACTAAACAGGTTTGTAGTATTTTTCTTCATGAAAACATGTCCGTGTGATGTATACCCCCTTGAACCCCACTTTCATATAGCAAAATTGGGGTATGCAGGGGTGTTTCTCTTAATTTTGCTCCAAAAATACCCACAATCTATGTTTTGAGCTAAAATAAGAAAAGTATGGAAAAAAATCAACTGAAAATTTTTCCCATGTCAGAAAAATCTGTATAAATACATAAATTTGTTTTCGTAATGACTTGGTTGTTTGAATTGATGCTGTGGTCAAGTCTTAGGTCATGTTGGGATGGTCCATTATCATAATGGGCCGTGACGCCAGAAAACGGTTTTCAGGGTTTCCAATATAAACCGGCCTGAACAGTCACAGAAGAAGGCTAGAGGCTTGAAATTGCAGATTTAAGAAGAAAAGGAATTGTACTATCTGTGTAGCTAAAACAAAGATGCTGATCAGCTGTGCAGTTACTGCACAGCTGATCTGCATCTTTGTTTTCATATATATTATATATGCAAAAATCCATTTTTCTGGTGACATGGCTCAAATATCACCTACAGTTATTTGTTCGATAATTTGGTGTTCAGTGATACTAAATAACATTGAAATTCTTTATTGTTTAATTGATGCTGTATGCCCACAGTTTACAGCTGAGGTCATGTTGGGAATCATTGCAGTTATTCTTAATATTGTAAGTTTGTATATGTTAATGCCTGAGAACTTAATTTTCGCTAATATTCGCGAATTCATTGCCTTGGGAATTCAAACTTCTTGCTAATAAAGATATAGACTCTAGGTACTCATTTGTGAATTCAAAAACTCACAAATACTTTAAAAACAGAAGATTTGCGAAATAAAAGTCTCACGAAAATTCCTGAGTCAACATTACAATGTCTTTGCATGGTTTATTTCAATAAACATGTAGTACAATTTCTTTGACTGTGCTGGTTTACCTATAACCTTCTTAAAGGAAATGCACTGTATGTCAACCTGCATTGTCAAAGAAATTGCAAACCTGCATTGTCAAAGAAATTGCACCATTACCTACATTTAATGATAAACAAACATTACTTAACAAACTCTGAAACAACTTCAACCTGTAATTCAATAGATGACATAGATGATTGAAGATTGATAAACCCATGTCTGCATATATAGAACATGTATATTGTGATGTTAATGAACACGTTTAGGAGAGAATGTCTTGCTAATAAAAAAATTTTTATGTTGATTTTTTTGACAGCAAAAAAAGTCTTTCTATCAATGTGGCTTTACAGTCTCAGGTTTTACCGTTTAAGTCCCAAACCAGAAAGATTGGTTATTTGTGACGCCCCTCATATTTGAGAGGAGACTCAAAAAAAAAACAACAGTCTTCGAGGATTCTCGAGGATTCTATACTATTTGTGTTCCAAAAACAAAGGTGCTGATCAGCTTTGCAGTTACTGCACAGCTGATCTGCGGCTTTGTTTTCACATATGCAAAATTCTGGGTTTCTTATGACGCCACTCATTTAATTGCAGCTGGACTGTGTCATTGTTTTAGGATCATTTGGAGGCAGACTAGACCAACTTTTTGCCAACATAGACACACTTTTTACTGCAAAAACCATCATTCCGGAGATACCAGTCTACCTATTTTCTCAGGAATCAATGGCATGTCTTTTATCACAGGTAAATTATACAAGCGCATTTAACTAAAACTGGACGTCAAAGCTATTGCTTTATGTAATGATAAAATTCTGTTTTATTTGATTAAAAATTAACCATTTTTCTGTCTTTGGGAAGTAGCCAACCCTTTCTGTACTTTTGGAAATATATATGTCAATAATTTTTTTTGGTCATTTCGGGATGTACAGCCAACTCTTTCTGGTTACTAAAAGTACTTATGGGAGTAAATACACGCTTTACTATAGTGCGGTTTTTCAATATAACATAGCTATGCCATGGCTACCAAATATAAATATTTTGATTTATGCCTATTGTACATAACCTCATTATATCACGGTTTCACTTATAACACAATCTGTTTCCATGGACTCCAGAGGTAGCGAAAATAATGAGGTTGACCTGTAAGCAACTTATCCCTTCATTTTTAGCTCGCCTGCACGAAGTGCATAGAGCTATTGTAGTCACCTCGGTCGTGCGCGTTTACGTTTACGTGTGCGTCCGCGTCACACTTTCGGTTAAAGTTTTTTAAAAGTCTATATCTCTTGACCATGTTGATGGATCAAGTTGATACTTTGCATGTTGCTAGATATTGGTCTGAAGTTTTATGCAGTACCATCATGATCCACCCTGGGTGACCTTGAGGTCAAGGTCACAGACTTAGAAATTTTGTGTTTAAGTTTTTGGTTAAAGTTTTTTAAAAGTCTATATCTCTTGACCATGTTTATGGATCAAGTTGATACTTTGCATGTTGCTAGATATTGGTCTGAAGTTTTACGCAGTACCATCATGACCCACCCTGGGTGACCTTGAGGTCAAGGTCTCAGACTTAGAAATTTTGTGTTTAAGTTTTTGGTTAAAGTTTTTTAAAAGTCTATATCTCTTGACCATGTTGATGGATCAAGTTAATACTTTGCATGCATGTTGCTAGATATTGGTCTGAAGTTTTACACAGTACCATCATGACCCACTCTGGGTGACCTTGAGGTCAAGGTCACAGACTTAGAAATTTTGTGTTTAAGTTTTTGGTTAATGTTTTTGTAAGTCTATATCTCTTGACCATATTGATGGATTGAGTTGATACTTTGCATGTTGCTTAGCAGCTAGATATTGGTCTGAAGTTTTACGCAGTACCATCATGACCTACTCTGGGTGACCTTGGGGTCGAGGTCACAGACTTAGAAATTTTGTGTTTAAGTTTTTGGTTAAAGTTTTTGTAAGTCTATATCTCTTGACCATATTGATGGATTGAGTTGATACTTTGCATGTTGCTAGATATTGGTCTGAAGTTTTACGCAGTACCATCATGATCCACCCTGGGTGCCTTGAGGTCAAGGTCACAGACTTAGAAATTTTGTGCTTAAGTTTTTGGTTAAAGTTTTTGTAAGTCTATATCTCTTGACCATATTGATGGATTGAGTTGATACTTTGCATGTTGCTAGATATTGGTCTGAAGTTTTATGCAGTACCATCATGACCCACTCTTGGTAACCTTGAGGTCAAGGTCACAGACTTAGAAATTTTGTGTTTAAGTTTTTGATTTAAGTTTTTGTAAGTCTATATCTCTTGACCATGTTGATTGATCGAGTTGATACTTTGCATGTTGGTAGATATTGGTCTGAAGTTTTATGCAGTACCATCATGACCTACCCTGGGTGACCTTGAGGTCAAGGTCACAGACTTAGAAATTTTGTGTTAAATTTTTTGGTTAAAGTCTAAATCTCTTGAACATCATGTTGATGGATAAAGTTGATACTTGCATGTTGATAGATATTGGTCTCGGGTTTTATGCTGTACATTACAACTCACCTGGATGACCTTGAGGTCAGGGTCACAGACTTGGAAGTTTTGTGTTTATGTTTTGGTTAATGTTTTTATAAGTCTATATCTCTTGAACATGTAGATTGATCAAGTTGATACTTTGCATTGGTCTGAAGTTTTATGTTGTACCATCATGACCCACCTGAGTGACCTTGAGGTCAAGGTCATGGGTCATAGATTTTAACAGATGTAGTGACAAAGCACAAGTCAGGCGAGCTACGCTGTCCTGCGACAGCTCTTATTATCAAATACTCCAAACGCGCCGTGATGCGAGAAAACCAGTCTTTGGGAATTCCGACCCGGTCCAACACAAACTGGACTGTACAGTCCCAGAAGAAGGTTAGAAGCTTGAAATTTTGGATATAAGTAGAGGAGGAATTGTACAATCTGTGTAGCAAAAATAAAGGCTGATCTGCTGTGCAGTTACTGCACAGCTGATCTGCTCCTTTGTTTTCGCATATGCAAAAATCTGGTTTTCTAATGATGCGGCTCAGATTATCTTGTGTTCTAATATTCTGTTTTCAGGGTAAACATGTCATTCATACCAGCTCCCTATTTAGGGCTGATTGGTGTGGTCTGATACCAGTTGGTGCTTCATGTGAATGTGTTACTACAACAGGTCTCAAGTGGAATTTAGGTAAATTAAAATATGGTAATAAATGGTTCCTGGCTTATCACGTGTCTAGGAATTATTCGCAAAATGGCTGCTTCTATTAAATGTTAACCATCAAAACAAGCAGAAAAATTGAGACTTAGGTGTTAAATGTTTTGTGCTATTTGTTATTTGGCACTCTTTAACGGTTTTATGCAGGACACAGTTATGTCATTTTCTTCTCAGTGTCCGGTAGAAGACCCAAAGGAAACTTATTGAAATTTTATAAAGCAGAATAAGAAAAAATGATGCCTTTTTGTCAATATCTAAGGATTCCTTCATTCTAGATAAACAGAGACTGAGGTTTGGTGAACTTATAAGCACATCCAACACATGGGACAGTGATTCTGGTGTGGTTACCATAGAAACGGATCAGCCATTGCTATGGACAATGGGATTAAAACTAGCTAGCTGATGAAAAACTTCAGTGATCACAAAATTCTTTCTTTGTCATCAGGAAAACATGTCCATGTAATGTCCTTCACACACTTATATCCCACTTTTATGTAGTAAAACTGGGGTATGCAGGGGTATACCTATTTTTAGCTCACCTGAGCCGTTAGGCTCACAAGGTGAGCTTATAGGATGGCCATGATCCGGCGTACGTCCGTCCATCCGTCGTACGTCCACAGTTTCAAAGATCTTCTTCTCTGAAACCGCTTGGCCAACCAAAGCCAAATTTTATATGAAGCATCTATAGGAATGGGGAACCAATGTATATATAAGAAATCCAGGTCACATTACCAAGATGGTGGCAATGCCCATATATGGTAAAAACCCTTCAAAAATCTTCTCCAGAACCGGTGGACTGCTTCAACGAAACTTGGCATGAAGCATCGATGGCTCAAGCACTACAATGTGTATATAAATCATGACCCTGTGATGACCTTGACCTATTTTACGGCAAGGTCAACATAGTCGTCAATGCATTTGAATGGGGAAAACTTTGAAAATGTCATTTAAAGTCATTTAAAGTGAATGTCTTGCAGGAAATGGGCAGTAGGACTGAATATTAATGATTCTGAAAAAAATTGGACCCTAGGGGCTCATATGCCCCCACCCCGGGGCAATATACATGTATATTACCATAATATTCAAACATCATCTCCTCTGAAACCGCTTGGCCAATCAAAGCCAAATTTTATGTGAAGCATCAATAGGAAGGGGTAATCAATGTATATATAAATAATCCAGGTCACATGACCAAGATGGCCGCAATGCCCATATATGGTAAAAACCCTTCAAAAATCCTCTTCTCCAGAACCGGTGGATCGATTTCAAAGAAACTTGGCATGAAGCATTGATGGCTCAAGTACTACAATGTATATATAAATCATGACCCTGTGATGACCTTGACCTTTTTTTACGGCAAGGTCAACATAGGTCACCAATGCATTTGAATAGGGAAAACTTTTAAAATGTCATTTAAAGTGAAAGTCTTGCAGGAAATGGGCAGTAGGACTGAATATTAATGATTCTGAAAAAAATTGGACCCCAGGGGCTCATCTGCCCCCACCCCGGGGCAATATACATGTATATTACCATAATATTCAAACATCTTCTCCTCTGAAACAGCTTGGCGAATCAAAGCCAGTTTTATGTGAAGCATCTATGGAATGGGGGAATTAATGTATATATAAATAATCCAGCTCACATGACCAAGATGGCTGCCATGCCCATATATGGTAAAAACCCTTCAAAAACCTTCTTCTCCGAATCTGGTGGACCGATTTCAAAGAAACTTGGCATGAAGCACCAATGGCTGAAGTATTACAATGTTTATATAAATCATGACCCTGTGGTGACCATGACCTATTTTACGACAAGGTCAACATAGGTCGCCAATGCATTTGAATGGGGAAAACTTTTAAAGTCATTTGAGGTGAAAATCTTGCAGGAAATGGGTAGTAGGACTAAATATTAATGATTCTGAAAAAAAAAAACTGGACCTAAGGACTCATATGCCCACACCCCGGGGCAATATACATGTATATTACCATAATATTCAAACATCTTCTCCTCTGAAACCACTTGACCAATTGAAGCCAAATTTTATGTGAGGCATCTATATGATGGGAGAACCAATGTGTATATTAACCAGAGGACCATTGGTCCTGAGAACGCTCACCTGAAGCCTGATCTTGGAGTATTAAGTCATCATGAAATGACCTTGACCTTGAATACTCACAAACCTTTATTGACTTCATAAGTTGTCTGCATCTGCAAAGTTTCAGGTCTCAGGCTGCAATAGTTTCCAAACCCAGTGATTTCTGAGAAAACCATAATTTTAATTTTGATATTTAAATGACCTTGGGTCAAGGTCAAGACATAACCTTGGCCTTCATTAATTACTTACCTTCATTTACTCCATTAGTTGTCTGCATCTAGCAACTTTCAGGTCTCAGGCTGCAACAGTTTCCAAAATAATTACTTACCTTCATTGACTCCATTAGTTGTCTGCATCTAGCAACTTTCAGGTCTCAGGCTGCAACAGTTTTCAAAATATCCATAATTTTCACTTTTTCCCATGTAAAAGCCTCTGTTTCCAAAATTGACCTTGCTGTAAAATAGGTCAAGGTCATCCTAGGGTCATCATTTTATCAAACTATGATGGGCTGGAGTCCCAAATAATACATACGAAGTTTCATGAAAATCGGCCTGCCAGTTCTGGAGAAGAAGATTTTTGAGTGGTTTTTACCATATATGGGCTTGGCGGCCATCTTGGTCATGTGACCTGGATTTCGCTATCAAACTTTCATTATCTCTACCCATGGATGCTCCACATAAAGTTTCAGTTTGATTGGCCATGCAGTTTCAGAGAAGAAGATCTTTGAAAAGTGTGTATGGACAACAGACTGGTCATGGTCAAGAGATGACCTTAACCTTAATTAATCACATACTTTCATTAGTTGTTTTGCATCTATCACTTTTCAGGCCTCAGGCTGCAATCGTTTTCAAAAAATACATAATTTTCACTTTTTCCCATGTAAAAGCCTATGTTTACAAAATTGACCTTGCTGTAAAATAGGTCAAGGTCATGCTAGGGTCATCATTTGATCAAACTATGATGGGCTGTAGTCCCAAATGCTACAGACTGAGTTTCGTGAAAATTGGCCTTCTGGTTCATGAGAAGAAGATTTTTGAGTGGTTTTTACCATATATGGGCGTGGCGGCCATCTTGGTCATGTGACCTGGATTTCGCGATCAAACTTTTGTCACCCCTACCCATGGATGCTTCACATAAAATTTCACTTTGATTGGCCAAGCGGTTTCAGAGGAGAAGATCTTTGAAAAGTGTGTATGGACGACAGACTGGCCAAGGTCAAGAGATGACATTGACCTAAATTAATCACATACCTTCATCTACTCCATTAGTTGTTTTCATCTACCACTTTTCAGGCCTCAGGCTGCAATAGTTTTCAAAAAATCCATAGTTTTCACTTTTTCCCATGTAAAAGCCTATGTTTCCAAATTTGACCTTGCTGTAAAATAGGTCAAGGTCATCCAAGGGTCATCATTTTATCAAACTATGATTGGTTAAAGTCCCCGATGCTACATACCAAGTTTCGTGGAAATCGGCCCACCGGTTCTGGAGAAGAAGATTTTTGAGTGGTTTTTACCATATATGGGCGTGGCAGCCATCTTGGTCATGTGACCTGGATCTCGCGATCAAACTTTAGTTCCCCCTACCCATGGATGCTCCACATAAAATTTCACTTTGATTGGCCAAGCGGTTTCAGAGAAGATCTTTGAAATTGTGGACGACGGACGGACGGACGGAAGCCAGATCATGGCCATCCTATAAGCTCACCTTGTGAGCCTTCGGCTCAGGTGAGCTAATAATCTAGGTCACATGACCAAGATGGCCGCCATGCCCATATATGGTAAAAACCCTTCAAATATCTTCTTCTCTGAAACCAATAGATTGATTTCAATGAAACTTGGCGTGAAACATCCATGGCTAAAGTACTACAATGTATATATAAATCATGACCCTGTGATGACCTTGACCAAGTTTATGGCAAGGTCAACATGGGTTGCCCATGCATTTGAATGGGAAAAACTGTTAAAATGTCATTTGAAGGGAAAAGCCAGCAAGAAATTGGCAAATGGACAGAATATTGATTATTCTGAAAAAAGAAAACGGCCAAAGGGCTTCATCTGCCCCTGCACCGGGGTTAAATATCATAATATTCAAACATGTTTATTGGTATATGCAGCAGACTCAGGTGAGCGTTTACAGGACCATTGGTCCTCTGGTTCTTATTTTTGCTCCAAAACATAGGTTGTGGGTACTTGTTAGAAACGCCTCGGCGAGGCGGTTCTAAGTGTACCCACAATCTATGTTTTGAGCAAAAATAAGAAAAATATCAAAACTTTCTACTGAAAATTTCAATTTTTACAACTTAAGAAAAATCTGTATATCACATTGACATTTTTTCGTAATGTGTGCAGAGAAAGACTGGGGAATTTTTATGGAGTACTGTTGAATATTGAACATATTTGTTACACCTGAATCGCTTTATAACACGGTTCATTACAGCATGATTTTGGATATAACAGATCACAGATGGACCCCTAATTTTGCTATATATTTATACATTTTACCCTCGTTATAACACAGATTGGATAGCTAACACGTAAATTGGCTTGGACACCAACAGCCGTGTTATAAAGAGGTTGAGGTGCTCATTAAGGGAGATCACATGCATTTCCCATAGATCTCCCGTTTCATTTGGCATGAAAGAAAATTAACAAAATAATAATATATTTTGTACTTTAATATGCAATGTTGAAGCAACAATTTTTAAACTTTAACATGTTTGATATATTAATAGACATATTTTAATCTTTTACATGAAACAATATGTACTAATAAACTTAAAATAATACCACTATTATATATATACGAGTCACGTCATGGGAAAACTGGATTTTTGCCTATGGGAAAACAAAGGCGCAGATCAGCTTCGCAGTAACTGCGAAGCTGATCAGCGCCTTTGCTTTTGCTACTCAGATAGTACAATCCCTCTTCTTCCTAAATCTGAATTTTCAAGCTTCTAGCCTGTTTTCGTAACTGTACAGCTTGGTTTGTATCGGACCTGGTCGGTACCCCAAGACCGGTTTTCTTGTGCCGCGGCTCAAACTTAAAGTAACACTGAGTATTTGTTGTTTCTTATAATGTGAGCCGTGACGCGAGAAAACCGGTCTTCGGGGTTTCCGACCAGGTCCGACATAAACCGGTCTGTGCAGTCTCAGAAAATGGTTAGAAGCGTGAAATTTCGGAATTAGGAAGAAGAGAATTTGTATTATCCGAGTGGCGAAAACAAAGGCGCTGATCAGCTTCGCAGTTACTGCGAAGCTGATCTGCGCCTTTGTTTTCGCATAGGCGAAATTCCGGTTTTCTCACGATGCGGCTCATGTCATCCTGATAATCATAGTATCTGTCGCAAGCAGGGGGTGCATCTTGTTGCTTTACGAGACGGAATGCAGCTATTCAAGCAGTTCTAACGTATACCCACACAATCCATTTTTTGAACAAACATTAATAAGGTGTCAAAATTGTTTTGTACTAAAATTTGACAGTTTTGAAGCTTTAAATTTAAGTGCTTATGGTATGGGCATGCATCTGTATGATAGAATTCACCAGTTAAAAAGGACTTTGTCTTTCGCAGACAAAGTCAATAATTACTTTGCACATCAATGCCGCCCATCAGTCAGCAAGCAAGATTCAAATAGTTTCCATATCCAAATCTAAAAACATAATTTAGACGAGGCAACAAAAGCCATTTCAGTGTAGGCTGATGTCAAGTGCTTTTGCTACAAGGCTTATAATTATGAGCCATGACACTAGAAAACCGGTCTTCAGAGTTTCCAACCAGGTCTGACAAACCAGCCTGTTCGGTCACAGAAAAAGCCTAGAAGCTTGAAATTTCATATTTAAGAAGAAGAGGGGTTGTACTATTGGTGTAGCGAAAACAAAGGCACTGATCAGCTGTGCAGTACAGCTAATCTGCGCCTTTGTTTTTGCACAGGCAAAAGTCCGGTTTTCTTGTGACGAGGCTCATATCATGTCTAGTATAGATGTAATTTTCAAAGTTATTGCTTGAAAATATACAGGCAGTGAGCTTTATGAAATGAGCCGCATCATGAGAAAACCAACAATGTGGTTTCCGGCTAGGTCTGACACAAACCGAACTGTACAAGCACAGAAAATGGCTTGAGGCTGAAAATTTTGGATCTAGAAAGTAGAGGAATTGCTCTATCCGTGTCATGAAAACAAAAGTGCTGATCAGCTTCGCAGTTACTGCTTAACTGATCTGCACTTTTGTTTTCGCATATGCAAAATGTTAGTTTTCTCATGGCTCAAATGTGTGTTTTTAGTTTTAACAGAGGTTCCTTTAACATACTTATTAATGGCTAAAATATATATTTTTTGTTACACAATTGGATTGTAAATTGAGCCGCCACGTGGGAAAACCAACAATCTGCATAGGCGAAAACAAAGACGCAGATCAGCTTCACAGTAACTGCGAAGCTGATCAGCGCCTTTGTTTTCGCTACTCGGATAGTACAATACCTCTTCTACTTAAATCCGAAATTTCAAGCTTCCAGCTCTTTTCTGTGACTGTACAGGTTGGTTTGTGTCGGACCTGTTCGGAAACCACATTGTTGGTTTTCCCACGAGGCGGCTCAATTATCTTTTGAATGAAATCATGATTGGAATGAGCACTAATGTAAGATGTTTTAAACCAGAGGTCTGTAGTCTTACTGGCCCTGAGAAACGCTCACCTAATGCCCGACCTTGGAACAATGGTTGATCAAGAAATAACCTAGTTGACCTTGAATGGTAACATTACTTCATCCCCTCAACTTGTTGGCAACATAACTTCATCCCCTCAACTAGTTGGTAACATAACTTCACCCCCTCAACTAGTTGGTAACATAACTTCATCCCCTCAACTAGTTGGTAACACAACTTCATCCCCTCAATTAGTTGGTAACAACTTCATCCCCTCAACTAGTTGGTATCATAACTTCATCTCCTCAACTAGTTGGTAACATAACTTTATCCCATCAAGTAGTTTGTAACAACTTCATCACCTCAACTAGTTGGTATCATAACTTCATCTTCTCAACTAGTTGGTATCATAACTTATCTCCTCAACTACATGTAGTTGGTAACATAACTTCATCCCCTCAACTAGTTGGTAACAACTTCATCACCTCAACTAGTTGGTCTCATAACTTCATCCCCTCAACTATGGCAACCATGCTGAACATGGATTTCCCCAAACAATGTGTTTCATCAGGATAACATGTCCATGCATAACATCCACCTTTACATAGTAAAACTGGGGTATACAGGGGTATACAATTTTTCTTACTTCTGATGTAAAACATAAATTGTGGATACTCTTTAGAACCACATTGGCAAGGCGGTTCTAACATGTACATTTGTACCAACAATCAATGTTTTGAGCAAAAATAATAAAGATATCATTTTTTTTCTTATGAAATTTTCAATTTTTTTTTGACCACTAAAAATTGAAAATGTATATTGCATAGGCAATATTTCGTAATGTTTAAAGATCTTTGAGAAGCAAGGATGGACGACAGATTTCGGTTACACTATAAGCTCTCCTTGTGTGTCTAACAGCTCAGGTGAGCAAATAAAAATGAGATATCTTATGACCAGCACAAGATGTATATCTCAATTTGAGCCTCGTCACAAGAAAACCGGATTTTTGCCTAGGCGAAAACAAAGGCACAGGTCAGCTGTGCAGTAACTGCAAAACTGATCAGTGCCTTTTTTTTTTTTTTTCGCTACATGGATAGTACAGACCCTTTTCTTCTTAAATTCGAACTTTCAAGCTTCTAGTCATACTCTTAAGCTGCACAGGCCGGTTTGTATGGGACCTGGTCAGAAGCCCCAAAGACTGATTATCTCTTGTCGTGACCCATTTAATTAACAGAAATGATTTGAGCCACAATAGGGGAAAACCTGCCTTTTGCATATACAAAAACAAAGACGTGGATCATCTGGACCCAGTTGTTCAAAGCATCGTTAGCTTAACGATATCGTTAAGACATAAATTTGTTAAGCAAATATCAGCAAAAGTAACAAATACACTGTTATTTTTTGTTGAAAAAATGTGAGAATCCTTTGCAGTGCAAAGGATTCTCACATTTTTTCAACAAAAAATAACAGTGTATTTGTAATATTAATGTTTGAAATTTTAACGAAACGTTAACTAACGACATCGTTAGTTTTGAACAACTGGGCCCTGAGCAGTAACTACACAGCTGATCAGGGATTTTGTTTTCACTTTATTGACAGTACCATTCTTGTTCTAAGTTCTTAAATTTTCAAGCCTCTAGCTGTCTTTCGAGGCTGTGCAGGCTGGTTTGGATCAAACTTGGTTGGAAACCCCAAAGACCAGTTTTCTGGTGACGTGGCTCATTTTATGTATACCGAGAGTATTAAAATCAAGCAAGCAATGGCATATAGAGTTTAAATAAGCAACTGTTCCTTGACATGGCTTTAAAATGCAGTTTAAAATAACACACAACTGCTCTTCACAGAGGAAAAATCTGTTTTTGAATGTGTTAGTTATAATGATCAACCTGGAAGGCTAGCATCAAACCTATGTTTTTTCCTTTTTTTTTTTTGGATGAGAATTAAACCTAGGTCACATCTCCATAAGACCTTAACTGATGGTGGGAGATAAACCTTAAATCATACAAGCAAAACAAAATTTAATTCAAAGCAGCCTCAAGCCAACAATGTCCAGCATGTGCGAAAACAAAGGCACAGTAACTGCGAAGCTGATCAGCGTCTTTGTTTTCGCTACACCAATAGTACAGTACCTCTACTTTCTAAATCTGAAATTTCCAGCCTCTAGCCATCTTCTGTGCTTGTACAGCTCGGTTTTTGTTGGACCTGTTTGGAGACCACATTGTTGGTTTTCTTGTGTCACGGCTCATATAAATAACAATGTTTCTTAATCTGACACACACACAATGCTAATAATTGTCAACGAGTTACTATAGTATTCATGTTCGTGGCAAGCTGTTTGCGCTAATTATCCACTTTATAAGTCACTGAACCATACATTTAACTCATATAAGCCAAGCTTCCTTTTTATGGGACATAGACAACTAGAAAAAGTGCCTTGAGAGGCACGTATACCCCCGGCTGGTAGCCACAAAGCCCCCTCCCTACCCCCTACCTATACAACCCTGCACATGCTCACCCCTGACATTGAACTTCAAACCCCAATGAAAGACAGTACCCTTATCAAGTACACTTTAGAAATAAGCAATGTAAAGCACATTACATACAAACATGGGGGAGTGGTGTTTTAGAATGACAGATCTATTTTAGAGCAGTATACAGAGCTGACGTGTATACTCAATCTAGGACATAATCCACAGACATTATGGGTCAGGTCCTCAGTCATAGATTGGAATGAAAATAGAGTGTCATTCTTAAAAAAAAAAAAAAAAATGCCCCAGACCTTGACCTCAAGTCCCACCCCCACCCCATGCATGGACCCTTGGGTCCATCCCACCCCCACCCCCATGCATGGACCCTTGGGACTAACCCTTATGTGGAACCTATGTTGTAAGTATGAATGCTTTCTGACAAATGGTTGTCAAGATATAGACCTACAGATACATGTATTAATCTTGGTAAATATTCTGTATTTTATAAATGTGTCCTAGATTTTGACCTCCAGCCCCACCCCTCGAGTTTGGTGCCATGGAATTTAATTCAACCCTAAAGGGTATCTATGATCCAAATAGGAGTCTTTGTTAATATATGAACTTAGAGAAAACACTATGTAAATAGCACATTTTCAAGGTGACCTAGATTTTGAACTCTAGCCCCAACCCCAAACCCCCCCCCCCCCCCCCCCCCCCCCCCCCCCCCCCCCCCCGAGCATGGACCCTCAGGTCTGAACTCACGGAAACAAAGCAAACCTTATAGGGTACCTAAAGTCCAAATATGAATGATTTCTGAAAATTGGCTCATGAGATATACACCATTAGAGAAACTTTAACCAAAACTTTGACGCAAATTAAAGGTGACCTAGATTTTGAACTCTAGCCCCACCCCCAGGCATGGACCCTGGGGTCCGAACTCTTAGAATCAAAGCTAACCCTATAGGGTACCTAAAGTCCAAATATGAATGATTTCTGATAAATGGTTCTTGAGATATACACCACTAGAGAAACTTTAACCAAAACTTTGTCGCAAATTAAAGGTGACCTAGATTTTGATCTCTAGCCCCACCCCCAGGTATGGACCCTGGGGTCCGAACTCATGTAAATAAGGCAAACCCTATAGGGTACCTATGGTCCAAATATGAATGGTTTCTGACTATAACTGCATGAGATATACACCACTAGAGAAACTTTAACCAAAACTTTGACGCAAACTAACGAACTAACGAACATACGAACGGACAAACGGAAAAGCAAAAACTATATACCCGTCGGCATAAATGCCGGGGGTATAAACAGCATAGCCCCAGATGTGACGCCGCATTTTTTACGCCGCAGAATGCGGCGTCCCATCTGGGGCTATTCTGTTTGCAAAGAGAAATTTCATCAAAAATGAGATAAAAAATAAAAATCACTCCTAACACCCCTAAAACTGAAATTGGACTCATCCAATTGATAATGATGGGAGAATCCATTTGTCAAATATGGGTTAAGACAAACGACATAGGCCTACTGGATTCTTATGTCTTGGTTGGCAAAATTTAAACATGGAGCCATGCAAACTTCTAATTGACATCTGAAATAAGATGTTTCAAATATAGCACATTAAATTGCGAAAAATCATTTTTAGGATTTTTGAAATCTGCGAAAATAAATTGCCGAAGAAAATGTCCCCACAGACAATAGCGCGAAAATAGCTGCTACAATAAGTTGGGTTACAGTAGTTCTCAGATACATTATCACCATTTTTGGCTCTAAAATTAAATATATTAATGCGAGATTGCAAGTTTAGCCTTGGATTAAAGGTCGCCATTTTGCCAGGTCCCAAGGTAATAAAATACAATATTTTTTCACGATCACCGCAACACAATCACAAAACTGCTCTGACATAAAAATCTATATAGTTCAAACCAAAATAATATCCACTGAGAAATCATGACAGTCATTCATTTATCCTGCTCAATTAATGTTAAAATAGACATAAGCCCAACCTGGAGCTTCAGATAAGAAGATTTGCTTCCCTTTGAAGATCGTCATTAAAGACATAGTGCCACCATTAAGCACCAACAAAATATGGCTTTCGGATGTGGAACTCTTTCACTCGGATTTCAAAGACTATTACACTACATGAACCACATTTTGAGGAAACCTCCTTCTTTCATGTGAAAACAAAGGCTACGATCAGCTGCTCAGCTGCGTGGTAACCAACAGAGCATGTTAGCACCTTTGATTTGTAATATAAAAAGTACACTAATTTCTTAAGTCTACAATTTCAAAACTTCTGATCACCTACTGCGACCTGCACAGCCTGGTTTGTGATGGACCTGGTTGGAAACACAGAAAGAGAGGTTCTCTCACAACGAAACTGGCTCACTACCAGAGGACTAGATAAGGAGAATATTTGATGATTTATAATCATAGATAATTTTTTGCTTAATTCTTCATAAAAACCTATGTTGTGGGTGCTCATTAAAATCGCCTCGGCGAGGCGATTCTAATGAGCACCCACAACATAGGTTTTTATGAGGAACTAACAGGTGAGGCAATTTTTTCCTCATAAAAAGCCTATGTTGTGTGGGTGCTCATTAGAATAGACTCGGCATGAAAACCTATGTTGTGGATGACTATTACAATCCCCTCGGTGAGGCAATTAGAATAAGCACCCACAGCACAGGCTTTTATGAAGAACTAACGAAGAATTATCCTTCAATCATCATCCAATACTCCCATTATCTAGTCTTCTCCACTACTGCTAGGATGGCGGCTCCTTTGACTGTCTACTGGTATCTATGTAGTCTTTCAACACAGATAGGCTGTTTCTCATCTGTAAGCATATACAATATATTCATTTGAGCCTTCGCATGAGAAAACCAATGATTTGCATATGCGAAAACAAAGACGCAGATCAGCTGTGTGATCAGCGCCTTTGTTTTCACCACACGGATAGTATTATTCATCTTCTACTTATATCCAAAGTTTCAAGTTTCTAGCTTTATGCTGTGACTGTACAGCCTGGTTTGTGTCGGACCTGGTCGGAATCCCAAATTGTTGGTTTTCTCATGCACAGGCCCATTTATCATATGAACCGCATCTGTGCAAAAACAAAAGACAAAGAGCTAATGAGTACTGGTACCCACAATCTATGTTTTGGATAAAAAAATATATATATATCCCTGTACAGCCCAGTTTTACTTTAATATACTAAAGTTGGGTATAGCGAGGTAGACGTCATCCTGATAGAGATGTATCACATGTATGCTGATCATGGGCAAGCGAAGCAAGGTTAGATTAGTTTTAGTACTTTTGTTTAACTATTTTCTTGGAAAATGACTAGACGACACATGTGAACCACATCATGAGAAAACAATATGCATAGGAAAAAAACATGAGAGAGCAGATCAGCTGTGCAGTAACTGCACAGCTGATCAGCGTCTTTGTTTTCGCTACACAGATAGTATAATTCCTCTTCTACTTTAATCCGAAATATTTCAACCTTCTAGCTGCTCCTGTGCTTGTACAGCTCGGTTTGCATCGGACCTGTTCCAAAACAACATTGCTTGCTTTCTCATGACGCGGCTCATTTCAGAAAGTTGAGCGTGGAATTACCTGATCGACAAGATCTATAGAAACCGTGAGTATTTCTTTCCATTTGTCCATCTCTGTTTCATGTAGACTTTGTTGTTGTTGTAATAGATTCATCCATTCTTCTTGGGACTTTGGAGGATGTCTGGAGTACAAAAACCAAAACATTATAGCATAAAATGCGAAGGAACAAAAAAATGATTTTTATGATGTGAACAGAAAACCCTAATCCACATTACAAATGTATCTACATACATGTATAATAATCCCATATGCTATAAATGGCTATGTAATAATAATTTCAGTTGAAACTACAGTTCAATCCGTCTTAAGCAAGCGGCCAAGGGAAACACTAAAATCGCTTGCTGAAGACAGGTGCTTGCTTAATAGAGGTTATGTTCTGACACTAAGGTGGGCGTCCTAACCAAGCTAGAAATAAACAATAGCACTGCCCTGTCTACAAAATGAACCAGAGGACCAATGGTCCTGTAAATGCTCACCTGAGTATGCTGCATATACCAATAAACATGTGTGAATATTTATGGTATTTAACCCCAGTGCAGGGGCAGATGAAGCCCTTGGGCCGTTTTCTTTTTTCAGAATAATCAATATTCTGTCCATTTGCCAATTTCTTGCTGGCTTTTCCCTTCAAATGACATTTTAACAGTTTTTCCCATTCAAATGCATGGGCAATCCATGTTGACCTTGCCATAAACTTGGTCAAGGTCATCACAGGGTCATGATTTATATATACATTGTAGTACATTAGCCATGGATGCTTCACGCCAAGTTTCATTGAAATCATTCTATTGTTTTAAGAGAAGATATTTGAAGGGTTTTTACCATATATGGGCATGGCGGCCATCTTGGTCATGTGACCTAGATTATTAATATACACATTGGTTCCCCCATCCTATAGATGCTTCACATAAAATTTGGCTTCAATTGGCCATGTGGTTTCAGAGGAGAAGAAGTTTGAATATTATGGTAATATACATGTATATTGCCCCGGGGTGTGGGCATATGAGCCCTTAGGTCCATTTTTTTTCAGAATTATTAATATTTAGTCCTACTACCCATTTCCTGCAAGATTTTCACCTCAAATGACTTTTTAAAAGTTTTCCCCATTCCAATGCATTGGCGACCTATGTTGACCTTGTCGTAAAATAGGTCAAGGTCACCACAGGGTCATGATTTATATATACATTGTAGTACTTCAGCCATTGGTGCTTCATGCCAAGTTTCTTTGAAATCGGTCCACCAGATTCGGAGAAGAAGATCTTTGAAGGGTTTTTACCATATATGGGCAAGGCAGCCATCTTGGTCATGTGAACTAGATAATTTGTACATACCTTAATTCCCACATTCCAAAGATGCTTCACATAAAATTTGGCTTTGATTCGCCAAGTGGTTTCAGAGGAGAAGATGTTTGAATATTATGGTAATATACATGTATATTGCCCCGGGTGGGAGCAGATGAGCCCCTGGGGTCCAATTTTTTTCAGAATCATTAATATTCAGTCCTACTGCCCATTTCCTGCAAGACTTTCACTTTAAATGACATTTTAAAAGTTTTCCCTCTTCAAATGCATTGGCGACCTATGTGGACCTTGCCATAAAAAAGGTCAAGGTCATCACAGGGTCATGATTTATATATACATTGTAGTACTTGAGTCATAGATGCTTCATGCCAAGTTTCTTTGAAATCAACCCAACCGGTTCTGGAGAAGAAGATTTTTGAAGGGTTTTTACCATATATGGGTATTGCGGCCATCTTAGTCATGTGACCTGGATTATTTATATATACATTGATTACCCCTTCCTATTGATGCTTCACATAAAATTTGGCTTTTATTGGCCTCGCGGTTTCAGAGGAGATGATGTTTGAATATTATGGTAATATACATGTATATTGCCCCGGGGTGGGGGCATATGAGCCCCTGGGGTCCAATTTTTTCAGAATCATTAATATTCAGTCCTACTGCCCATTTCCTGCAAGACTTTCACTTTAAATGACATTTTAAAAGTTTTCCCCATTCAAATGCATTGGCGTCCTATGTTGACCTTGCCGTAAAATAGGTCAAGGTCATCACAGGGTCATGATTTATATATACTTTGTAGTGCTTGAGCCATCAATGCTTCATGCCAAGTTGCCTTGAAATCAGTCCACCGGTTCTGGAGAAGAAAATTTTTGAAGGGTTTTTACTATATATGGGCATGGCGGCCATCTTGGTCATGTGACCTGGATTTCTTATATACACAATGGTTCTTCCTTCCTATAGATGCTTCATATAAAATTTGGCTTTGGTTGGCCAAGTGGTCTCAGAGAAGAAGATCTTTGAAATTGTGGACGGACAGACGACGGACGGACGGACGGACGCCGGATCATGGCCATCCTATAAGCTCACCTTGTCAGGTACGCTAAAAATGCATAAGGAACTGCAAACTTACTTCATGATTCTGTCTATAGCTTCCTGTGAATGTGGGAAGTACAGCACATTGGTGAGGTTCTCTAGAGACCAGAGCTTGTAGAACAATAAGGCATTAAACATGTGGTGGCTATTCATAGCTATATATGAATTCTAGATGCTATTAATAGCTATATAATAACTCAGACATAACTTACTTCATTATTCTGTCTATGGTTTCCTGTGAGTGGGGGAAGTACAGCACATTGGTGAGGTTCTCTAGTGACCAGAGCTTGTAGAACAATAAGGCATTAAACATGACTAGAAGAACAAGACTGAAAATAGACAAAATGAGCCGCGTCATGAGAAATGAGACATTTTCCATATGCGAAAACAAAGACATGGATCAGCTTCGCAGTAACTGCAAAGCTGATCAGCGCCTTTGTTTTCGCTACACAGATAGTACAATTCCTCTACTTTCTAAATCCAAAATTTTCAGCCTCTAGGCTTCTTCTGTAACTGTAACGGCTGGTTTGTGTTGGACCTGTTCGGAAACCACAGTGTTGGTTTTCTCATGACACGGCTCAAATGTAACACATGAGGTGCATCATTCGAAACCTACTTTTTACCCTATTAAGCAAGAACAAAGACAAGATCAGCTATGCAGTCACTGCGCATATATGAGCCGCCTCATGAGAAAACCAATGATCTGCCTATGCGAAACCAAAGACGCAGATCAGCTTCGCAGTAACCGCGAAGCTGATCCGCATCTTTGTTTTCGTTACATGGATAGTACAATTCCTCTAATTTCTAAATCCAAATTTCCAGTCTCTAGCCTTCTTCTGTAGCTGTACAGGCCGGTTTGTGTCGAACATGTTCGGAAACCACATTATTGCTTTTCTCATGAGGCGGTACATATATGTATAGTATAATCTCTCTTCTCTTAAATACAACATTTCAAGCTTCCAGCCATTTTCTGTGACTGAACAAGCTGATTTGTGTAGGACCTTGTTGGAAATCAAGAAAACATTAATGAGCCCATGCATGAGAAAACCAACAATTTAGGGTTCCGACCAGGTCTGACACAAACCAACCTGTACAGTCACTGAAGCAGGCTAGAAGCTTGAAATTTCTGATTTAAGAAGAAGAGAGATTGTACTATCCGTGTAGTGAAAACAAAGGTGCTTATCAGCTGTGCAATCATTGCACAGCTGATGTGCGTCTTCGTTTTCGCCTAAGCAAAATGTTGGTTTTTGTGATGCAGCGGCTTGTTCCTTTGGTGATGCAGCTCGTATGACATACATACAAAAGACAAAGTTAATATTGCACATATTTGGCCTTAAATGAATAGAACGGTCTCAACAAATTACTGTTGTGGTACAGCTTTAAAAATGTATTTATTAATTTATTATTTTTTTTTTTTGGTTACATGCATTTTACAACTTTGTTTTATCGTAATCCGATTAGTACTCCCCACAAGATCAATGCCAAATTTTGAACAGTGCCAGACTTGGAAGAGATATTGTATAATACTTACACAAAACAAACTATTCTAACCAGAGTATCAGCATTCATTTTGAGTAATTTTTCTTCTTTTTGAGCTGAGATCATACCTGTAAACAAAACAAAACTTCATCATCAGGACAACATATCCGTGTAATATATAGTCCACTTTTATATAGCAAATCTGGGGTATATCTATTTTTCTTATATTTGCTCCAAAAAATAGATTGTGGGTACACGTTAGAACCGCCTCACTAATTTTTGCGTCTAAAAAATTTTCTTAATGAGGTAAAGCTAAAACTAAATTGTGGTATTTAAAAATCAAACTTTTTGAAAATTTAAACTTACTTCACATAAAATTTTACGCAACAGAGTTTTTTTTGTTTTGTTTTTTTTTGTACGCAAAAAGAGGTCAATATTTTGCAAAAAAAAAAAAAATTAAAAAGTATGACATGCATTATTTTTAGTTTGGGCTTACATCCCTTGTACATGTAAAAATACCATGATCATTTTTGCGCTTTTTATCTGAAACACTTACTTCTTTGTTTCTTTGTTTGTATTGCAGTTTAATGTCCCTGTCAACAATTTTTCAGTCATGTTGGGACAGAAAAAATACTTACTTCTAACTGGAGTAGGAGGGGCAATCATTTCAGAGGCCTTTGACCTTGACATTGACCCAGTTGTCTTTGACCTTGACATCTGACGTGCTGTCACCGGGAGCTCAGAGCCAGATATGTTATTTCTGGCTGCGGTGTGTGTCCGTCGTTTCCGCAGCTTTCTCTTATTCTGTGTTAGAGTTCCAGATAAGTTTTCGTACTTGTCTGATTCTTTACGTAAATGAATACCTGAAAAGCATGTGACTTTTATGTATCTAGCTTTGTCCAATATCAATTTTGTTTCGATGTCAATGTAGTGGTATTACCTTGCTGACACAAATTACCTTCGTTATTTGTTGAAAAATCATAACCAGAGGACCAATGGTCCTGTAAACGCTCACCTGAGATCTCTTGTACGTATATACCAATAAACATGTTTGCATATTATGGAAAAAAGCCCCAGTAAAGGGGCAGATGATTCCCTGGTGTCCATTATTTTTCTTCATAATAATCAATATCCTGTCAATTTGCCAATTTCCTGCAAGTCTTTCCCTTCAACCGACAAATAACAGTTATCCCCATTCAAAGGCATAGGCAACCTATGTTGACCTTGTCGTTAAATAGGTCAAGGTCATCACAGGGTCATGATTTATATATACATTGTAGTACTTAAGCCATTGATGTTTCATGCCAAGTTTTGTTGAAATCGGTCCACCGGTTCCAGAGAAGATTTTGGAAGGGTTTTTACCATATATGGGAATGGCGGCCATCTTGGTCATGTGACCTGGATCATTTATATACACATTGGTTCCCTCATTCTATAAATGCTTCACATAAAATTTGGCTTTGATTGGCCAAGTGGTTTCAGAGAAGAAGATGTTTGAATATTTTGGTAATATACATGTATATTGCCCCGGGGTGGGGGCATATGAGCCCCTTGGTCCATTTTTTTTCAGAATCATTAATATTCAGTCAAACTACCCATTCCTGCAAGATTTTCACCTCAAATTACTTTTTTAAAAGTTTTCCCCATTCAAATGCATAGGCGACCTATGTTGACCTTGCCATAAAAAAGGTCAAGGTCATCACAGGGTCATGATTTATATATACATTGTAGTACCTGAGCCATCAATGCTCCATGCCAAGTTTCTTTGAAATCAGTGTGCCGGTTCCGGAGAAGAAGATTTTGGAAGGGTTTTTACCATATATGGGCATGGCGGCCATCTTGGTTATGTGACCTTGATTATTTAATTACACATTGGTTACCCCTTCCTATTGATGCTTCACATAAAATTTGGCTTTAATTGGCCAAGCGGTTTCAGAGGAGATGATGTTTGAATATTATGATAATATACATGTATATTGCCCCGGGGTGGGGGCATATGAGCCCCTGGAGTGCAATTTTTTTCAGAATCATTAATATTCAGTCCTACTGCCCATTTCCTGCAAGACTTTTACTTAAAATGACATTTTAAAAGTTTTCCCCATTCAAATGCATTGACGACCTATGTTGACCTTGCTGTAAAATAGGTCAAGGTCATCACAGGGCCATGATTTATATATACATTGAAGTGCTTGAGCCATCGATGCTTCATGCCAAGTTTCGTTGAAATCGGTCCACCGGTTCTGGAGAAGAAGATTTTTGAAGGGTTTTTACCATATATGGGCATGGCGGCCATCTTGGTCATGTGACCTGGATTTCTTATATACACATTGGTTCCCCCTTCCTATAGATGCTTCATATAAAATTTGGCTTTGATTGGCCAAGTGGTTTCAGAGGAGAAGATCTTTGAAATTGTGGACGGACGACGGATGACGGACGGACGGACGCCGGATCATGGCCATCCTATAAGCTCACCTTGTGAGCCTAACGGCTCAGGTGAGCTAATAATGTGCAAATGTATAAACGTATGTAAAAATGCAAGACAGGAAAGTACCAATCTCTCTAACATTTTAAGACAGGCATGGACAAATGACACAAGTATGAAAGCCTTGAATGCTATATGAGCTACGTCATGAGAAAACCGGATTTTTGCCTATGCAAAAAAGGCACAGATTAGCTGTGCAGTAACTGATCAGCGCCTTTGTTTTCGCTACTCGGATAGTACAATCCGTCTGCTTGTTAAATCCGAAATTTGAAGCTTCTAGGTCTGTTCTCTGTGACTGCAGACCGGTTTGTGTGAGACCTGGTCAGAAACCCTGAAGACTGGTTTTCTAGAGTCGCGACTCATATGCTTGTCTGTAAGGCTTGAAAAAAAAATTTAGCCAGGTTGCTGGATGTTATTTAAAGGATAAAAAAAAACTTACTTAAGCACTGGAAGAAATCTAGAACACCTTGAACACTATTTCTGTCAATCATATCTGAAAATTAAAACAAAGTATTTCATTAATTAGTACAATTCTGTCCAGTATTAATGCCACATGTCCATCAAAATGTGTGAAGTCAAAACGTGTCATGGATTTTTTTTCCCTCTTTTCCTCGCAGAAGATGCTGGGAAACAGAGCCATATAAGAGACATGATTCCCTATCAGCTTAACCCATATTTGACGAATGGATTTTCCCATCATTATCATTTGGGTCCGTCCACTTTCATTATTAGGGGTGTCAGGAGTGATTTTTAAAAGTTATTCAATTTTTCGATGAAAATTCTCTTAGCAAACAGAATAGCCCCAGATGGGACGCCGCATTCTGCGGCGTCACATCTGGGGCTATTCTGTTTGTCTATGTCCCATAAAAGGGACGCCAGGCTTAAATGAGTTAACAAACTTCAAGCCCCTACTGTGATAATAAATTTTTTGAATGCCAAAACTGTCAAAAAGCAATAACTCTGGAGAATTCTTTTTTTTAAATTTCTATCATGCAACATACTAGTAATCCTCATTGAAAGTATAAAGTTGGGGAAAAAAACTAAATTACATCTGACTTACTTTTCACCACACCCCACACCGATTTCCTATATTTCACTTCACTAGTAACACGTAACCGCGACTTTGTCTTAGACACTCTAGTCAAACAATATCTATTGACCACGTAAAACGCATCCGCGTACGGTATTCCCGTAGGCGTACACTCAGCGTCTATCACATATAAGATGCCCGGCTTGCTCTGTTTATAGCACATTTGTTTCTCCAGAGTCTGTGATGATTTGGGGCCAAACGGGGCATTTAATGGAACAGTGTAAGTGACGTCTCTGACACGGCCGATATTTTCGTCGGGGTCATCTCGCCATGGCACCACAGATACATCTGAAAATAGTATAAATGTTTTATACATGTTTTATGTGCTACTTAACAGCTAGGATCACATAAGGATGGTATCTCGATTAAAGTCTTGTCCTGATGTAAGGCAAACTGCCCATACCAGGGGGTAACATGAAGTCTAAAGATAAAATTTACGACATCTGGTTTATAAGGCAAGTGGCATAACCCCTACGCCATAGATGTAATGAATTGCAAAAATGTTTTACATTTGAGTTACTGTCAACACACTCATATAATCCTAAATCTAACTACATACCTTTCAACTTTCTGGCTCTAGTAAAATGCCTGAAGAAAGGACAGTCTGTAAATATCAGTTCAAACATCTTGTCAACGGGGATCTCGTACACCTCGTTACACGCCAACTTCGGGAAATGGTCGTGGTCCGAACATACCACCTCACCATCTGTAAGAAGGCGACATGGAAGATTAGTTTGTACTAAATGTGTTTACCCTCATAAAATAAAGTTATTATTGATATTATTGTTGTTGTTGTAAAACAAATTTACCAGTTCAGAATTTTTTTATGTATTGTAAATAGCTAAATTTTATCGTAAATATCTAGAGTAAATATCACAAAATACTTTAAAAACAAAAAAAAACAAAAAAACAACAAAAAAAAAAAAACTCCTCTCACATTCCACAGTCAATTATTACTGTAAATCAGTTAATTTTCAGAGCTACAATATTTTTTACAGACTAATGGACATTTTCAGCTAGTGCAGAAATGAGCTACACAAAAACATTTCTTCTAATATATATGGTTGAATTCACAACATTTTCTTTCATGATATTTCATTTTGCAAAAATTGTGGAAAAATTTGACTGAAAAAAGGGATTTCCCTGAATCGTACCATTGTCATCCCCATCCTCCGTCGTATCGCTGAAGTCTGTCGGGACATCGCCCTCCTGTCCGCCGATAGGTCCTGCATCTATTGACAGGGATTCCTCGTTACTTTCACTAACCAGTAAGAAATCATCATCTTTGTTACTTTTAGTATCTGGGGTTTGAATGTCTGATGTATCCCCCTGAAGAAGAATTTAATCATCAGTATTTGAGCTGCCTCGTGGGAAAACCAACAATGTGGTTTCCGAACAGGCCCGACACAAACCGACATGTACAAGCACAGAAAAGAGCCAGAAGCTTGAAATTTCGGATTTAAGTAGAAGAGGAATTGTACTATCCGAGTAGCGAAAACAAAGGCGCTGATCAGCTTCTCGGTTACCGCGAAGCTGATTTGCTACTTTGTTTTCGCCTATGCAGATTGTTGGTTTTCCCATGTGGCGGCTCAAACAGCATTTACATGCCGAGCGTGATGTCGAATGAAAATTGAATAGACGATTCATATTACAGTAATGGCTCTTTACTTCATTCACCAGTTAGAAAAATATCATCTTTTTCAGTTTTGGCATCTGATGGCTACATCTGGTGGTGGTGGTGGGGGGGGGGGGGGGGGGGGGGGAGTGGATTTTGTTTTTTATTCCAGGGCACCCAATCTTTAATTCTAGGTTTCTCCTAAGGAAGAATAACAATTTTTTTATTTTTTTTTGGATTCAGTTTTACGTCCCTTTCAAGCTTTTTCACTCATATCGAGACGAATCAATCGGTAGGTGGGGCGAAAACCGGAGTACCCGGGGAAAAACCACCTGACACACCCGCAAGCAGAACATGGCTTGTCTCACATATGAATTCGTGCCCCGTGCGAGGCGCGAACCCACATCGGTGAGATGATCGAATGATCAAGAGCACTGAAGTCAGTGACCTTAACCACTCGGCCACGAGGGCCGCCAAGAATAACAAATGAGGCATGTGATGTGTAAACCAACAATGTGTTTTCCGAAACAGGTCTTACACAAACCAGGCTGTACAAGAAGATGGCTCGAGGCTAAAAATTTTGGATTTGGAAAGAAGAGGAAAGGCACTACCCATGTAGTGAAAACAAAAATGCTGTCAGCTTCACAGTTACTGTGAACTTCAGTGCCTTTGTTTCTGCATATGCAAAATGTTGGTTTTCTCTTGACGCAGCTCAAATAGTCTTTGCTTAAAGTATTCAAGCGCTCAATAATCTTTTGACATGTATGTAATTTGACAACTCTAATAAGTTACCATGGAAATTTACATAAATGTGAGTACATTTAATTCTGTCAAATGCATTTCCTTATAATCAGTAGGATAAGTAACACAATGGAAAATCTGATCAATACCTAAATTTGTAACTAAAGAACAGAAGTCTGTGCATCAAAAAGCTGACAAAAGGAATGTACGGCAAAGTTGTGGAAGCTTATGTTAACTCATTTAAGCCTGGCATCCCTTTTATGGGACATAGGCAAACAGAATAGCCCCAGATGTGACGCCGCAGAAGGCGGCGTCCCATCTGGGGCTATTCTATTTGCTTAGAGAATTTTCATCGAAAAATTGAATAAAATTTAAAAATCACTCCTGATGCCCCTTAAAATGAAAGTGGACTCATCCAAATAATAATGATGCGAGAATCCATTTGTCAAATATGGGTTAAAGCCACAGTGAACACTCTCTTCAAAGTAAAAGGCTTGGATAAACCTTGGATTAATATGTTTCGATAAACTAGGTCTACTTTTTGAAGTATTGATAACTGTTCTCAAATGGTTAATTACGCCAGAAATAAAGCCAATTACGCGGTTCAAAAACTTAAAAAAATTGTGAATTGTGACGGTTTTTGGTCAAACTTTTTACTGAGAGGGACGAAAAATGGTCACATCTGTATTACTTCCTGTTTTTGGAGATGTGACGAAAAATCGTCACATTCAATCATGTTTTTTACAAAGTGACTATTTACCGTCACACAAAATGGGGCGAAAAACCATCACAAACAAATGTGACGGTTTTTCAGGAATGCTTCAACTGCATAAAAGCCCATTTTTTAGGTGGTTTCAAAGGGACATAACTCTAAAATGGGACATGAAAATATTAGTAAAAGTTGATGGATAGCATTTTATGGAGTTTTATGAGATTATGACATATTTATCATTATGAAATCATAAATGAAAAAAATCTCACCTCCGGCTCTGACATGTAAGCTTTTTTAGTTTTAAAAGCATTTTTCAGCAACTTTCTTGCCATTGGGAAAGAAATTGTTTGTTTTTGTCTCTTGTCTCTCAACTTTCTCAAGTCCTGAAGGGACACGCTCTTCCTCCGTGAAAAATTATTCATTTCAATATTCTTTTTTTTTTTTCAATTTCAATATTCAAAATTTTTCAACCTTTTCAATATTCACTTAGAACCAAATCAGTGCCGGTATTCATTTTTCATTATTTCAATATTCATTTTTACCCATTCAATATTCCTTTTTTTTTCAGTTTCAATATCTATAATTTTTTATCTATTTCAATATTCACTTATAATCATTTCAATATTCATTTTTATCCATTTCAATATTCATTTTTATCCATTCCAATATTCATTTTCTTTCAATTTCAATATCCATAATTGTTTTATCGATTTCAATATTCACTTTTAATAATTTCAAGATTCATTTTTATCCATTTCAATATTCATTTTCATCCATTTCAATGTTCTTTTTTATGCATTTGAAATTCATTTTTGTACATTTTGATACTGTCATTTGCAACCATTTAAATACGCAAATCCTTAAGTCCAATATTCATTTTTATCAATCTCACTTTTCAATATGATGCAATCAAAATTAACAAGTCCAATATTCATTTTTATCAATTTCACTTTTCAATATGATGCAATCAAAATTAACTTTTATCTTTTTTATTTGATTCAATTTGCATTTTTATCTAATTACATCGAATCTTCATTTTAGTAATCGTCTTTTCATCTATGTGAAAATCGTGACCCTTGTAAATATAGTACAAATGAAAATTCATCAACTGTCCATGCAATTCAACCACAAATGAATCTGCAAACACAACACAATATCCGCTTTAGAAAGTTTAGTTGTACATTGTAATATTGATAACATAAATCTTTCTAGTTCCTTGTTTTAATAAATGAGCCGTCTCGTGGGAAAACCAACAATGTGGTTTCCGAACAGGTCCCACACAAACCGGGCTGTACAAGCACAGAAAAGAGCTAGAAGCTTGAAATTTCAGATTTAAGTAGAAGAGGAATTGTACTATCCTTGTAGCGAAAACAAAGGCGCTGATCAGCTTCGCGGTTACCGCGAAGCTGATCTGCGTCTTTGTTTTTGCCTATGCAGATTGTTGGTTTTCCCATGAGGCGGCTCAAATAAAGAACAGCTAAATTAGTTTTTGGTGGATTTAGGAATGAATAAATTCTCAAAAGGCTCCTAGTAGTATGCAAATAACATAAGCCAAGTCATAAGAAATAACAAAACATGGTATTAAGTGTTTTGTTTTGTTTTGTTTTAAAAGGCGCAGAATGTATGTGAGCAAACTAACATGAGAACGCTCTTGTACACCCAGAATGGACTATGACAAATTCTTGACTTCCAAATCAAGATTCTAACCACGACAAGTCTGCATCAACTCTGATCTCACAATCCCCAGAGATGAGACAGGTTCGGAAATTCTCTCTGATAGAAGCTCATATTATTCCATCAATTTATTTTCTCCAATCGCTTCGTTTAATATAAATCTGTAAATTAAGCACACTTAGCTTTGATTTGTATCTATCTTCGTATTGAAACTATTAATTGCACTTGGTAGCAACACAGCTATATATTATATGAGCCGTGATGCAAGAAAACCAGTCTTACGTGTTTCCGACCAGGTCCGACACACACCGGCCTGTGCAGCTAGCGAAGATGACTAGAAGCTGGAAATTTCTTATTCAGGAAGAAGAGGAATTGTACTATCCCAGTAGCGAAAACAAAGGCGCTGATCAGCTGTGCAGTTACTGCACAGCTGATCTGCGCCTTTGTTTTCGCATAGGCAAAATCCAGTTTTTCGCATGGCACGGCTCATATTTAAATTCCAAGCAATATAGACTACACAATAAATCACATTGTGAGGGTAATTACTAGAACTAACACATATATAGAGTGCAGCACATCATTTGAGCCACAACGCGAGAGAACCGGGTTCCAAGGCTCCGACCTGAGCTCTGACAAAATCGGCCTGTGCAGTCACAGAAGAAGACTAGAAGCTTGAATTTTCGGATTTAGGATGCAGAGTTATTGTACTATCCCATTAGCAAAAACAAAGGCACTGTGCAGTAACTGCATAGCTGATCTGCGCCTTTGTTTTTGCATAGGCAATGATCCCATTTTCTCACGACGCGGCTCATATTTGTCGCATTATAAGAATATCTGTCTTTGCGATTCTAGATTCTAAACCAATGATATGACACAAAAATCTGGCTGTAAGACCACATAAGATCATCATAGGCTAGATGCTTAAAATTTGCTTTTGGAAAGAAAAGACCTAATAATTATGCTATCTATGTAGCAAAATCAACGATTAATCGATCTGCAACATGGTTTTCACGCGCAAAGAAAAAAACAAAGGCCTTTTTTTCCTATATCATGACATGGCTAAAACTGAAAATGCTGATAATTTTTGGAATTTCCCATTGTCCATTTTTCAAATTTGAATTTTCGAATTTGAGAAATTTTTGATGACATCTTTTCGCGAAGTATCCGCAACGAAAAATTCTTACATGTTCCGATAAAAATTATCGCTCAATTTTCATCTAATATATCCTCCTATACTTCAAGGCAGCAGAGATCAATTATTGAGATATTGAGTCTCATTACGACAGAACTTGATTTTTGGCATATGCAAAAACAAAGCTGCAAATCAGCTGCAGAATCATTATGCCCCATTCTTGTACATGTATGCCGCAAGCTCTCCACTTATCTTTTTATTCAAAATTTCAAGTCTCAAATCAGATTCTGTAACTCTACAGCAGGGTTTTAGTAGAACCTGGTCGAAATATCCAAAGACAGCTTTTCTGAATATACAACATGTCTAAATCTGTCACTATTTAGTATGGTGAAAATTACCAGCTCCATACAAGCAATCTGAATAGGCGAAACCAAAGGCGCAGATCAGCTGTGCAGTTACTGCACAGCTGATCAGCGCCTTTGGTTTCGCTCCACAGATAGTACAATGCCTCTTCTTTCTAAATCTAAAATTTGAAGCTTCTAAATATGTTCTGTGACTGTGTACAGTCTGGTTATTCAGACCTGGTTGGCAATCCAGATTGTTTTGCGTGTTTTTTCATGGGAAAGCTCAATTACAAGTTACAAGTGGCTTCAGGAAACTAGTGACACTGTTTTACCAACTATGGCTATTATCTTAGATCTCATCTACTGTATTAGTCCATTTTTGTTTTAGGGGTGTTAGATAATTATAAACCTTTACTGTGGACCTGAATGTTTGCGCATTTTATGTACATATTCATGTACTTTAGTCAAGTTCAGGTAATTGAGTGGCCACCTTTAGGGAAATAGCTGCTCACTCGGCTTATGTATCAGTACCTGATTGCCAATTTGTTTGTTTCAACCTAGGTTTTAAGGGGTGGGTCTCTTGTTCTCATGCAGTTCCTGGTCATTGCTTACTTGTTGTTTTATGACTTTTAGGAATCTAAGTTTAAGTAGACAAACAGCATCATGGAAGAGTTACTGGGCTTCTGACCAGGTTGCTTTGGGCTTTAATAAAAACAGATGCATGACTCAGTTGCACAGTTACCCTGGGTCCCATTTGTGCTTTTGTTTTTGTATCACATTTACAATATTGAAGTCAGTCCAAATTGTCTCCCTCAACATTTTGCATGCTATCTCAAATAATCACCCTATTACAATTTTCAGAATTTCCTGTACATCTTGCACATCTTCAGTTCCTAATTCTAGGGAGTCCATACATTAAGTATAATTGTACAAAATTGCAGAAAATTTGTGTTACCGCGACATTTTGATCAATGTCTTCATGCTTATATGCATGTAAATCTTAATACCAATTATACCCAATGCCCAGAGGAGCATACATGCTGCATAAAAACAAAGTTGAGAGGAGCTGCATTGAGCCATGTCATGGAAAAACTGGATTTTCGCATTTGAGAAAACAAAGGTGCAAGATCACTAGTAACTGCACAGCTGATCAGCACCTTTGTTTTCACTACTCGGATAATATAATTCCTCCACTATATACTTGAATACAAAAATTTAAATCTTCTAGCCTTCTTCTTTGAGTGTACAGGGAGTTCGGTCCTGGTCGGAAATTCCGAAGATCAGGTTTCTTGCCTTTATCAGCGCCGAAATGGTAATCAGTCAGGCCATTTTGGAAACCTGAAATTTCAACTTTACCTAAAACTTAGCATACTGGCTTATGTCTTATTCTTATAAATCTTATTCAAATACCCCAAAGCAAACTACTTAAATTTTCTTGCATCTAAATTCTAAAGCCAAAGCATTATTTTATTTTACTTCCATTGTACAGCTGATGGAACTTTTTAAGCATTCTTGGAAGGCATGCATGTTGGCATTATGGTCTTATGTAGCAAAGACTTCTTCATAAAGACCTTGTCACACAGTCACGAGTTGGACCTACGAGTTAAGCTCTTCCCACTTTTTTGGCAAACTCGTAGCAACTCGTAAACTCGCCCTATGTTGGCGATTGTCGTACACAAGTTTTCCCAACTCGTAACAGTTTAAAATTCTCGTAGCAAGTCATAGCAACTCGCCGTCTTAAAAAGGGTGGGGCATGGGCAGAGCATAACTCGTACTGATCTCGTAGCTTATCGTACAGAACTCGTAGTAATGTTGTGGGACGTCGTGTGTTCTCGGTGTCTTGTCAAATATGGCGACTGGCCTACAAGTTCCTACGACATCTCACAAGCTTACTATGACATTCCTACAAGTATCCACGAGTTCCCACAACTTATATCGTAGAGATGTTGTGTAGAACTTGTAGGGCATTGTAACTCGTGGCAACTAGCGCGACAAGCAGCGAGTTATGACTTGCACTAACTCGTAGCTTCAACTCGTGAGTGTGTGACAGCTGTTAAACTTTTTCAACATAACTCGTGGCAACTCGCGCGACAAGCGGCAACTTATAACTAGTACCAACTCGTAGCATGTCCGGGCTTCAACTCGTGAGTGTGTGACAGGCCCTTAAGGCTGCAAAGTAGTTTTCCCTTGATCAGAAAATAATTGATACAGATTGTAGATAAAGAGATTCAGGATGTTGATTTATGTCACAATATTGCATCCTCCAAATCATAAGCATTATTTGAGCCACCCCATGGGAAAACCAACAATCTGCAGAGGCGAAAACATAGGCACAGATCAGCTTCGCGGTAACCGCGAAGCTGATCAGCGCCTTTGTTTTCGCTACTCTGATAGTACAATTCCTCCTCTACTTAACTCCAAAATTTCAAGCTTCTAGCTCTTTTCTGTGCTTGTGCAGGTCGGTTTGTGTCGGACCTGTTCGGAAACCACATTGTTTGTTTTCCCACGAGGCGGCACATTTGTTAACCCAATTGTGACCAATGGACTCACCAATCATTGTCATTTCGATGAGTCCACATTCATTTTTTTTAGGAACATGGGGAATTATTTTGAAACTTTTAATTCATTTTTCTACTAAATTCCTTTTTGAAAGCAAACAGAACAGTCCCTGATTGGACGCCATCTAAAATCTGCAGCATCTCATCTGGGGCTTAACTGATCATCTATATCTCACAAAGAGTACATCAGGATTATGTGAGTTAAGAGGGAAGGCTAGTCCACTTAACTCATATTAGCCTGGCATCCTTTTTATGGGACATAAGTAAACAGTATAGCCCAAGATGTGACGCCACAGAACACTGCATCTCATCTTGGGCTGTTCTGTTTGCTGAGAGGAATTTCATCGAAAAATGGAATAAAATTTGATAATCCCTCCTGATGTCCCTTATTATTATTATTAAGTGGATTCACCCAAATGATAACCATGTTTAAGTCCATTCATCATAAATGGGTTAATATATTTTGTGAAGACAGTTTAATTTTAATAGTGCTTTACATACATGTGGTGGTCAGCAGCTAAAGAAGTCAGAAACATGTCATATCATTATCATAGAGCTGGACAAGCCTCCTAGAGGCAGTTTACCAGTATTAAGTACACATTTCTTTCACCACTAACTGACAAATGCTCTTCTTTGAATCAGCAAATTAGATGAGGAAGAATGGCTATAGAAATATTTTCCACAGCAAATTTTCATAAAAGAAGTGTGCTGGACATAAGGATCAATTGCAGGTTTGCTTCATAAAGGATCGGACAAGCTACCATTGAGGTATTATGCCAAATGCAAAGTTCATGTGTTAGGGCTAAAGATATATCGGGAACCAACTATTGAGATCAAGGGCACTTGTTACCAGCTCTTCTCAAGATATTTGATCACTGGAAACTAGCCTGTAATACCCAAATGGTCATAATGATAAATCTGCATGCAAAGTTTCCGATTCTAATTATAACAGGGGCCATTCCAATGAGTTCCATCCGGGCATCTCAAGTCACCAGGGTTCAACACTAAAGGGAGTCCGGGAGTCCGAGACTCCCAAATTATTATGCTGCACTCCTTGTTTTTTTATTTGTAGGCAGTCTGACAGACTCCTTGAATCTGGGAGAAATATGACACCAAATTTCTTGTCTTGTCATTTTCTGTAGATTCTAAACGTCACTAAAGTTAATACAGCTTTCAAAAGACTCCAAGATGTGTTTGTAGATTTTTCTACTACACAGTTTACTGCACTTAGAAAGACAGAGACTGTAAGAGAAAACCAAAGATTGGATTTCACACTTGATATAAACCAAGAACGTTTTTTAGAAACAATAACTTTTTAATGGAAACTTTTAACTATTTTATTTAGAAGTGTATACTTCATATCCCTGAGGCTTAAGTTATCAACAGAAAAAAAAATCAAATATTCTTATATTCCATTAAAGTTTTTGGGGTTTTCTTTTTCTTTCTAATATTTATTGATTTTTTTTTATTTTTTTTATTTTTTTTTATTTTTTTTTTGCTTGCTGGTTCTTTGTGCATTCTAAGTCAGATTAAGAAAGACTTCAAACCAAAGACTGGCATACTGTTAACATTTGGGCTACAATTATTACTGACTTTGGGTTTTGCACACATGTATACAAATTGAAGCTTTGTCTGTATATATTAATTGTTAAATCATGACGAATTGAGAAAATACTAGTAAGCTGTAAACATTTCTCAAGATTCAAGTTTGGACTTCTATATTTGTGTTTGGACTCCTTGATTTCTGAAGTTAGGAGTCTGATGGACTCCTTAATCTAAAAAGTTAGTGTCTAACCCTGGTCACTAAGATGAGACTTTAGAGTAATTAAACTTTTAATAGAGTAATTTGTTGTTGAGTGGGACATAAAATATCAATACAACCATTCAACAGTATTCATATACGACATATAAAAGAGTGCAAAAGAGTATATATAGAAACTGAATCCTCATATATGCCAAATCACAGACTGCAGAAATTGCCTATTATCAGTTGCCAATTGCAAAACACTCAAGTATATGAGTTGTCATGCCAACAGAAATAATTTATCTGACTGAAATAAAAAGATACAAGTAGGCAAAGATCAGGAAAAGGCACAATCAGAAAAAGATTCCCACTTCAAAAACCGAGGTGGGAAAAAACCAAACTAACAATCAGGTACTTATACCATGAAACAAATCGTAAGCTGAATGAGCAGCTATTTTCCCAATAGGTGGCCACTCAGTTACATTAACTAAAAATATGAAAACATACATAAGGCGCCAACAGCACAAAAAAATTTAAACACAAGACATAAAACAAAAAGAACCACCACAGAAGTATCGCCTTGGAACGATCAGTAACACAAAGTTACTGGCGGGCTTAAACCAGTTTTACATGGCCATAACCTCACCCTCAGCTTAAAAGTGGTTCATAACATTTAGTTAGTTCTTCGGTCCTCGTGGTGAATCTCTAACTAGTCAATGAATCATCAAGAACAAACAAATAAATCATGATAAACATCCTGATGAATCAAAAACCAGGACGCACAGATTGAGTAAGCTGCCCGACGATGGAGATCCCTGGGCGCCGAATAACCTACTAACTCCGGAGCAAAAGAAAAACACCAGTTGGACCCCGGTGGGCCAAGCAACAGACAAGAAGCTCCGCCCCAACCAAAATGAATAGCTTTAAGTGGGGGGCCATCATAGAGTCTGACGCCCGACCCACCGGCTAGCAATTAAAGAAGGCAGCATAGTTATCAACCATAATTGGTCATAATTGGTTAAAACCTTAACTGGTCATTCTGGCTAGCAACAGATGGTGTGAGAGGAAAAAGATAATATAAAAGATGTAAAAAAACTGACTACAAGGCTTTGTGGAAAAAAAAAAAGAAAGTAATTTATAATTACCAACCCTGTATGTTTTCAGAAAAGCAATAGTAGCATCCATTTTTTACTTTATTCAGCTATTCATTGTTTTCTAAATTCCCAGATGCATGTATATCTCATATTAAGGTCAATATACATGAACATGTTTAAGAGTAAAGCATATAAAAACATGTTGTGCATGGATACATGAAAGCTATCCATAGTTATCTGTACCGTCTATTCAGACTGCTATTGAACACTACAACATGCAAGACAGGAACAAATGAGAGACAATGACCAGACTGCTCAGATGAACAGTTTTACATGTTCGTGGGTACATAACTCAGTTTGTTTCATGCGATGTCAGATATGATGCCCTATATATGAGCTGCATCGTAAAAAAACGAATTTTTGCCTATGCAAAAACAAAGGCGCAGATCAGTTTCGCAGTAACTGCGAAGCTGATCAGCGCCTTTGTTTTTGCTTCACAGATAGAGACAATTCTTCTACATTCTAAATCCAAAATTTCAAGCTTCTAGCCTGTTTCTGTGGCTGTACAGGCAGGCTGGTTTGTGTCAGACCTGATCGGAAACCCAAATTGTTGGTTTTCTCATGCGGCTGCTCAGTTAAAACTTTAATGTCTTTATTCTTACTATTGTATTGATGATGTACACTCTATAATCTATAAGTTGTCAAATGTTATCAGCGTTAAAAGATATCAAGTGTTAACCCAAAAGTCAATCACATTTAAAGATTAACCAAATCATTTGAGAATAAATCACAGAAAATTTCTTATTAGTTTTTATGATCATACCTCACTTCCCTCTCAAAACAAAAAGTTCTACTGTTCTACTATGCCTTTGTTATAACAAGACGACTTATATACTGGTCAAAATAAGTTAGGGATGCCTTTTTGGGCCATAGATAACTTATCAATTTTTCATTTATATGGTGGATTAGCAGTTTTATCACACTTTCATATGCCACCAATTTTGAAATTGTGCAGCACCTGACTTTAGCACAGGTGTTCTTTAAAGCACACTTCCCTAAAATCCAAAGTGATAAAAAGTCCATTAAAACTGTTTCCACAAAAAAAATCAATTTTTCGAATTCATGAAAATTTTGCGAATTTGCATGATAGTCATCAAGATTAATCATTTCTAAGATCAGCCAGCTGAAAAAGATTGGAAATATCTGAAAAAGATTGGAAATTTCTAGCCATTTTATAAGTTTTGAACAAACAAACTTACACACCATCAATTCTCTATGGGAATTTCATACCACTTTCATTTTAAGGGTAGTCTGATTTAAAGCTTGGTATTGTTGAATGCAAAGACTATTGTTTCGGTCCTCAAGCGTACAAAGCATACAAAATGAATTAACTTGATGATAGAAATGTTTCATTTTACCAGCAGTACAAAATCTTGTAGAAATTGCAAGTTAAAAAATTGATCCCTAACTTTATTTGTCCAGTATATATTAAATTTTGATTAGACTGCTGATTGTACATTCTGGTCTTGATTTTTATTTTAAGTTATGCTATTAATAACAACAGCTTTTTGCACTTTACGCAGCCCAGCTAAAAACTCTTGTAACCTTCTTCTACAATATTTTTGTAGAAATAAATGATTATTCATACATGAACTTGACTGGTCTGCACACCAGATTCTGATGTGTTCTGAATTTCTGATCTGTCTCTTCTGCCTTCAAGAAACTCCTTGTCATTACTCTCCTAAAATACCTCTTCAACTGCTTGCCTTAGCTGTTTTTCAATGCAGGTTCAACAGATTTTTGCTTATGTGAAACAAAGGTACAGATCAGCTGTGCAGATATCAGCTGTGTAGTATCTACACCTTTGTTTTCACTTCATGGATAGTACAATCATTCTCCTTCTTCAATCCAATATTTCAAGCTTCCAGCTTTCATCTGTGACTGAACAGCCCAGTTTGAGTCAAAACTGGTTGTAAACCACAAAGACTTTTTTTGTGTCCCAAATTATAAAATCTCACCTTAGCGGCGCTAGTTCTGATATGGTCCCGCATATCCTCCATACCCGGTGGTGGCACGTAGTCGTCATCACTCGATGTCAGGCCGAGCTCATCACCATAACTCACGTGTACCCAATGCCATAGCTCACTCGGGGATAGAGGCTGTAACAATAAGACCATATAGGGCAAGGGCAGCAACACAAAAGAAGAAATTAACTATCAACTGCGTAAGTTACATACCTTAAGAATAACTTCAATGCCAGTATTTTCAAAGGGCAATAAGGCAGCATGATATCATTTTCAAAATTATAAGTTAAAGAAGAAAATTTGTCTCAAATGTGAGTCTATGAAAAAAGTAACTTCAGCTGAATCTTATGGTGTAGACTTACTGTTACAGTACCGTTTAAGCAGAAAAAAGCAAAAGCGAAAATATAGAGCAAATTGTGAGCTTTGTTGGGTTGAGCTGAGCTTGCTAGTATCTGATGCTTGCAAATGTTTGGCTTAGTCACCTAGCTTTTAAAATAAATGGAAACTATGCTTGCATAGATATCTATGGGCACAGCTGCTGTTTGAAGCCATTTTCAATCAGGCCGAAAGCCATGTTCAAATAGCGAAACCCATGTTCATATAATGAAATTCATGTGCCATTAGAACATGACCTTTGCCTAAAATATGCCAATGTTGGCTAATATGACGTGACGTCACTGTGTTCCATAGAAACAATATGGCCCTCAGGTATCAAACAACTTCCTGGAGCATCGGCAAACGTTAATGCATAAAAAGGAATGTTTGATCCCTATATTTGAGCCACGTCGTGGGAGAACCAACAATGTGGTTTCCGAACAGGTCTTACACAAACCGGGCTTTACAAGCAAATAAGATGGCTAGGGACTGGAAATTTTGGATTAAGAAAAGAGGAATTGCACTATCCGTGTAGCAAAAACAAAGGCACTGCGAAGCTGATCTGTGCATTTGTTTTCGCATATGTAGATTGTTGGTTTTCTCATGAGGCGTCTCATTTTAGATTAAAATACTAATTAAGACAACAACCTGTTCAAGTAATGCATTCTGCCATATCCTGAACAACATCAGATAAGTCTTGTCCCTCGCGGCAAATGAGGTGAAGAAATACTTGTCCTTGTCGTTCGAGATCTGTATTGCGTTGGGTATCACTCGGGCTGTCTTCTCTTTGGTGATTGCTGTGATTTCTTTAGTCGGAATGGTCACCTGAAAAATTAACATTTGCTTGTATTGAGGTTTGACATCCTAGTCAACAATTTTTTGGTTATGTCAGGACGGATTCACAGCTTCCTGGGGATTAACCAGTACTACTGGGAGATGTGTTTTGCTCAAGGACACAACACATTGCTCTGTATGGGGGATCGAACCCAGGACCTCTCAATTTGTAATTCAATGCTCTACCACCAGGCCACCACGCTCCAGAAAAATTAATGGATGATGTTAAAATTTGGTTTTTTGAAAGAGGCAAGACACAGTTTTACATGGACTTCATAGTTTTCTATCTGGAGATATCAGATCATGTTACTGTGTCCTTAATTTATTTATTAAGATCTTTGAAACTTTAGGAACTTTATGACTGACCAGGTTTAGGTTGACACCATTATAAATGTACTGTATACAGAGAAGACACTAATAAGACTGATTCTTTAAATGAGCCACCTCGTGAGAAAACCAACAATGTGGTTTTCGAACAGGTCTGACACAAACCGGCCTGTGCAGTCTTAGAAGATGGCTAGAGGCTTGAAATTTTGGATTTAGAAAGTAGAGGAATTGTACTATCCATGTAGCGAAAACAAAGGCGCTGATCAGCTTCGCGGTTACCTATGCTTTTTGCCTATGCACATTGTTGGTTTTCTCACGAGGTGGCTCAAATGTTTGAATTTTCCATTTCTTTATTCAGTTGTTCATCACCTTGAGATTATGTCAGCTCATGAGGGGGCCAATCAGTAGGTGCACAGTGTATATCCGAGCGTATGCAGAACAGACGGTTACGGAACAGACAGACGTTTACAGGAGCACGCGCTTTTTCGCGCCAAAAATGTTTTCCGTTCTTTTAAAGTGACTAATGCAAATATTGAGACCAAACTAGAGCAGATGTGTTGCATACATACCCGTCTAGTTGTCTGTGCTCAAGAGCACAATGATTTTTCAGGGGGTTCGCCATAACTGCCCAAGACGTGTGAAAAATGGCATATTTTGTTTTTTTTTTGGCTGTGTGTCGAGATTGCTTGCAAAATAAGCCCTTGTCAACCTTTTGGATTTAGCCCGTATGCAGTTAAATATGCCATGAACCACCAGACATTAAATATTTTATATGTTTTCCAGTAAAAATACCCAAGATTTGTTTTTTTTCTGAAGCGTATGGTAATTTCATGGTTACGGGGCGGTACAGTCGTTTGTTACGGAGCGGAACAGACGAAATGAGGCATTTCCATACGAAACGGAACAGACGTAGGCGAGCTTTAGAATACGGATAGAAACATACGCTGTATAGTAGAAATGTAAGATACAAACATGTTTTAGCTCACTCGAGCTTTCTGATTCACTATAGACAGCGGAATTTTTACAGACCCAGCGTCTGTCTGTCCATCTGTTCCTCACCATCCTGCTTAGCAAATATTTCACCACATTCATAGGGAGAAATACATATGAAATGCCATCCGGTGGCTGCTAAAGTCCGGACCACAGGCCAATCACGTTCAATGCCTTTTTGTTTATATTTTCAGCCATGAATAGATACAGCTGCTATTATTGTGAGTTCTCTACAGATGACTTCAAATCCATAATAGACCATCTGTGTGATCAACATGGAGAACTCTGGCTCAAGTACCGAGAACTCGAGCTTGACTGTACGACGGGCGTAATGTTACTAATGTATTCAGCACGAATGCCAGCCTTCCATATATACCTCCAGTTAAAACAGACATGAGTCTTATTATCGGACCTTTTCAGACTTTTTTCAGTCTTTTATTTTAGAATTTATTGTTAGATATGCACTATTAGTGATACTATATTTAAATGAGAAGAAAAGCTGTGATTGCCTCGTGATGCTGAGCACCATGGAAGCCATTGGTACCATTTAAACGCATTTGATATGGCGCGGCCTGGGCGAACCCACGACATCTCGCCCCCGAAGCGGGCGCTTTTACCACTGAGCTATCGGGACCTCTCCCCCCCCACTCTCTCTCTGATCTGCTGTTTGCCCCCAAACAACTTTTTGTTTTCACAACATAGTCGATGCTATTCTGATACATGTATGATGCTGATCCAGGTCACCAGGTGTATTCCATCTGGTCACGTTCGAGTGCTACAATACAGAAGGTTGCCGCAAAGTGTTATATTTGACATCACAGTGTTGTTCATGTAGTATTCATGGCCGTCTGTGACCGCTCCGTATGCTGATACGTCTGTTTTTTTCGTAGGCTACGTCTGTTCCGCCCCGTAACATAAACGAATCTGTAGACTGTTCCGCTCCGTAATGTTTTTGTTGCTAAGCAACAAAATTCTGCTTAAACTACAAGGCTTCCATGCCGGAAATTATGGTGTTTTGGAAGATAGTAGATGGACATGCAAGGCCGATATAACAATACATTCGAAGCGTACAGTTTTGGATGAAAAACTGTACAAAACATTTTTGGCGCGAAAAAGCGCGTGCTCCTGTAAACGTCTGTCCGTTCCGTAACCGTCTGTTCTGCATACGCTCGGATATACACTGTGAGGTGGGCCAAAAATTATCAAGAAAAATAAAACAAACCCTTGCACATCCATAAGCATAACATGGCTTGTCTAAAATGAACTCCCTGTGGGGCTCCAACCCACTCTGGACACAACGGTGAGATGATCAAATGATATAGGGCAGTGATGAAATCATTCATAATCACACAGACAATAGGCCATCGTTGCAATATTTGCAATTTATGGAGTTTTCAAATGGATTAAAAGCATGCCACGAATAAGAATCATTTTCTTCCAACAATTTCTGTTGGTTGTTTGATTTGGGGTTTAAACATCCCACCATCAGCTAAGGTCATATGGAGATGGGACCTCAGTTTATTTATCTCATCCGACAGACTGGAGAAGCCAAGAATCCAACCTGCGATCCCTAATGACTACTAATGATTTACTAAAGACTTCAACTTACTATGGTCTCCCATCGGAAAATATTGGCATAGAAACATATCCAGTTCTGTGTGACGAACATTCTACCATGTACAAGGATTTCCTTTTGTAAAGCACAGGAATAATCTGAAATAATTGTAAGTCATATGGAATAATCAGATCATATGGAATAATCTACACACTCTAAAATTAAGTTTGAAAGCGTAAGAATTTTGTTAGCAAAGAAACATATCCAGTTCTGTGTGACGAACATTCTACCATGTACAAGGATTTCCTTTTATAAAGCACAGGAATAATCTGAAATAGTCGTGAGTTATATGGAATAATCAGGTCATATGGAATAATCTACACACTCTAAAATTAAGTTTGACAATGTAAGAATTTTGTTGGCATAGAAATATATCCGATCCAGGTCTGTGTGAGAAACATTCTACCATGTACAAGGATTTCCTTTAATAAAGCACAGGAATAATCTGAAATAGTCGTGAGTTATATGGAATAGTCAGGTCATATGAAATATCATATCATAAGGAATAGTTTTGAATATCAAATGAAACAATGTGGAATACATATCTGTAATGAATAATCATGATTATAACATAAATACATTTGTACTAGTGCCACATGATAAACAGAATGGTGTGTATTAATGAAAAAAAGCCATGTATTTATCAGGTGATTCACGAGAGCACACATTGCAGAGCCCTAGTTAATTTTTGAAGCAGTTGGGTATTTAAGCGTCATTTTTTCTAACAAAGGGGTAAAACCAAATTCTACGAATTGATAAGTAAACTTTTAAGCATGGAATTTTCACTCAGGGGGTAAAAACATTAACTCTATTTTCGAAACACTTTCTTTTTATAATACAGTAAGCAGTGAAGCCATAATATATATATCATAAGCCACTTTGTCAGACTTCACAGAAGAGGAGTATTTGATAATTATTTTGCTTAATTCTTCATAAAAACCTATGTTGTGTATGCCCGTAAGAACAGCATGCCCACTCCAATATTCAGCTGAGGGTATATGTACCCTTTGTGTCATAATTTTGGGGGCACAGGCCAAATTTTGAGTGTACACCATCAGGGATCTCAATAGGAGTTTTAAAACAGCAGTCTGGCACTCCTGACTAAGAGAAAGGAGGAGTCCCAGACACAATTTAGGAGTCCCACTATAGAAACTCAGTTAAGAGCCCTTACTTTAACCTGATGGCACAGTGTATATAATGACTTCCTATCAGTTGTAGAATCGGTTAGATTAAACATACTTAGTAGTGTGGTTAGGTACATGAATGCTTGAGTGCAGCAATTCTGTGTGGGTTGGAGGGTCTAACCTACAGTAACTGTCTAGACAAGACTGAGAAATGCACTTCAAAATAAGTTCCAATCGTAGCCATAGCCTTTCTTTGACATCTGTCTAGTATATAGTGTGAGGTGAATATCATTTATTTTCACATGTTAAGTTGTGAGTTTGGGGTCAATAAGAGGTGACCCCCTTCAAAGGAGGGATTTCCTAAGTAATGTAAAGTCATTATTCTTGATTCCTGAAACACCAACCCCAAACGTTTTTGGAACACTTTTGAAAAGGTTTTACCAACAATTTATGATTTAGAAGCAAGTGATCCACAAAAATCATCAGATTAAGTCACGAACTTGTAAGTCGCGAAAACTAATGACATTTTAAAAAATCGATCCAAAAGTACAAAAAGTTTTGCTCTTTTTATATATTTATATAATTCAATTGATTTCTTAATGAAAATCGCTAGGTTTTCAAAACATATAATGACTTGCTAATTAAATAATTATTGTTGCATATAGCTGACCGATCAACCGTAACTTTGTGTGACACGCGATGAAAGCACATTGTTTGATAAATTGCCGAAGGCGTGAAAAATTATGGCATGTCTAATTGGATTATGACAACATTGTTAATTTGGTTATCCATTTCTTGATAGGGGATAATTGATTAACTGTTATGTATGCGGGGGACATGCACGTAAATAAAATATTTTACTTTGACTTGACTTACACGAGGAAAACCGAATTGTGGACATGAATAGGTAGCGGAACGTCCAGATCAAACAAGCGAACTAAACAAGCGCACCCAAAAATTCGATGCAAGCGCTTCTCTGGCCATGCAAATATGGCGACCGATTTTCAATGTAAACAAAGTACTCACGCGAAACAGTAATGTTTGCGTAAGTACTCGCGCGAAACAGTAATGTTTACGTATCTCGGAGAATGCAAGCGTAAATGGTACGCACGATTTTCGATTAAGCAGCGTATTGCCGATCATGCATGCGTGAAATAAGCAAATACGCATCTTACTAGGGCTCTGCATTGTTAATACACTGCTTTTATTTATGCTCATTACAGGATGCCACCCAAAGCATGTGCTAAATTAAGAGTTACTGAATCTGGCCCAATACATGTGTAAGTATAAAAATATTACAGGTGAGGCGTCAAAATGTAGTGCAGTATTATTTCTTTTTAAATTAGTTTTTGTTGAATTTATGAAATAATAGCGATCAAACATGATTGTGTCATTCATGTTCTCAGCAAGTTAAAAATATACAAGTAATTAATGAGAATAAATTGAACCACATATATTAAGCTTCATTGTTTTATTTATCTATTAATTATACATGCATTAAGAAAATTTCTCACCAACTATGAGTCTCTCATCAGGTGGAATCTCTTTAAACTGTTTTTTAAAGTCTTCACTCCTTGACTTGTATGTAGGGCTTAGCATCTGGAAGAAGAAACTGACAGAACTGAATACATCAATAACATATGAGCCACGTCATGAGAAAACCAGATATTTGCATATGGGAAAACAAAGACACAGAGCAGCTTTCATTATTGCCTTTGTTTTCACTATGCAGTAAAAATCCTTTACATGTACTTCTTTACTTCAAAAATTTCAAGTTTCTAGCCTTCTTCAGTGTGTAGCAATCAAGCTATCACACTTGGTAGAGAAGCAATTGAAGCATCTTGTTCAAAGACACTTGTAACTAAAGTGTCCTGTTCAAGGAAACAACAAGGACACAACTAAATGTCTTGTTCAAAGACACAATTTAAGTGTCTGTTCAAGGACACAACTAAAGCTTCCTGTTCAAGGACACAACTAAATGTCTTGTTCAAAGACACAATTTAAGTGTCTTTTTCAAGATCACAACTAAAGGGTCTTGTTCAAGGATACAACTATAGTTTCTTGTTCAAGTACGCAAGTAAAGGATCTTGTCCAAGGACACAACTCAAGAATCTCTCATTCAAGGACACAACTAAAGTGTCTTGTTCAAGGACAAAACATATGGTAGTGGCAGGTTTTGAATTCATGATGCCAAGCTTTGGAGTTAAACACTATACCACTGAGCCCCAACTTTTATCCAAAAGTCAATATTTGAATATATAAATTAAGAATCTGAGCATTTGACTAGCTTTTATACGTCACACGTCACCATCACCATGCTAATTCAAGTTTATAATTTCCCTACACATATCATTACCAATCACCCATTATAGCAACTAATGATTAACAGAAAAGAAATTATTTTTTAAATAATTAAAAGGGAAGAAAACAGAACCAACAACCAAAATTATTCTTGATAAGTAGTTTGATATACAGTTCCTTATCACAAACAGAAACATAAAATTAAAAAATTATGAAATTGAAAATAAAAATACCGTATTCGTTCTAATTAGCGTACAGTGCGCTTAATTTTTCAAAATAACTAAAAGTTAAGATATCGTTCTAATTAGTGCACACTTCTAATAAAAACAACACATCAAAATGTTGAAATAACCATGTCAAATCTATCAATGGTGATGTCATTTAACTGTTCTAATTGTTGCAAAGTAGTCTTTCATCATTTTCGGTTACGTTGTAATGCGCCTAACGCTGTATTTATGTGCAGAATTGGTGCAAAAAAAAACTATACTATTCATGGAGTGTGCGCTTATGCATACGATTTTCGAAAATGACTGGGGTGTGCGCTCATTGGAGCATGTGCGCTAATTAGAACGAATACGGTACAATAAATTAAATCCTTTGAAAGCAGTTATGGAACAGCATTGCTCAGTTTCCATTAAGCAACCATTATCAGTGACCCTTAATTCAGCAACTAAATATGACATTCATTTTTCGACTTTCAGAAAGACAACATTAGTTACTCACAATGTGTGGAACTGGTGCAGCGTTGAAGATAACTTCCATTTCCATGATGATTTGAAACTCAGTTGAAAATATTAGTAATAGAACTTATTCTCCTCCAATAATATGCTTCTAACGTACTGTGACATGTAGCTGACATTCAGACTCAGAGTTTAATTCTAATGTGATGGGCAGTTTGCATGTTTGTTTGTCATCTCAAGCTTAACATTTTCAAAGAAATCACTTTGAACAGAGATCAGGTACTTCAATCTTCAATATACACCAATTAACGAGAGACGATCCTTATGAAATTGTTCCTAGACAAGAGCAGGCATTTGCATCCCACAGTCTTCACCAAATCTTTTTTTCAGCTGCAGAACAGCTGTCTGGCAGACTGCAAGTTATTGCTGGTCAAACCCCAATTCTGTAGGACAGTTCTATATGTTATCATTGTAATTCTGGAAATTTTTTGCCGAACATTTGTCTGACAGAATAAAATATTTTGTCAGTCAGATTGAAATTTTGCTGGTTTTGACTGACAGACCGGCACTTTTCGTGAAGACTGATCCCACAGCCTTATAATACTGATTTCATCTGCCTTTGTTGTTCTCAGTCATGTTGGTCGTCTCTGGATAACAGGTGTGTGATATATCAGCGGCGACACCAGAAAACCGGGCTTCAGGATTTCAGACCATGTCTGACACAAACCAGGCTGTACAGCCACAGAAGCAGGCAAGAAGATATACGTAGGAGAGGGATTGTACTATCTGTGTAGTGAAAACAAAGGCGCTGATCAGCTGTGCAGTTACAGCACAGCTGATCTGTTTTTTTGTTTTTGCATAGGCAAATATCTGGTTTTCTCGTGACGAGGCTCAGACCTGAATGGAGTCCAAACTGTTCACAAAAGGCTATCCAAAGATTTGTCTTAATGTTACGATGTGACACTATCTGATTGCCATGTACAATTACACCGAAAAGATTATCCAGACTTCCACAGTTCCATAGAAATGCTAGAAATAAATCTTATTCTCACTGAACTGCCACTAGTTGACAGTGGAATGTAACAATATCACAGCCAAGAAAACTTTATTAGCTTTCATGACAATATAAAAACAAGAGTCTCTAAGTGGGCCTATACTGCTCAACTGTGAGATGTGGATTTTATGAACTAGGAAGACTAACAGGGATTAAATGCTGTATAAGCAATTTCTGACCTTTGAAGCATCATTATATCAAGTTCTCCAAGAAAATCAGCTCACAGTAGGAAATGATAACTGCATGGACATGAGGAAAACATTCTGACAAGATCCTAAGCCATGCTTTGTCTATTTCAAGTGCTTTATGCTGCTTATGGTACACTTTTCTCCTTCAGAGACACTCTATAATTAACTTTAGGGAAGCATGGCGGCATTCAGTCGCGATGTCATAAAACATTTTTCATGCTCAACTCAGCTGAGCATAAAATTTTCAATTCTCATAATTATTGAAATAGCCCATATAAATTGAAATTTCAAGTTTATATCACCATATCCTGTAATTTATCTTGCTTATAAATGTTAAAATGCCAACAATTATTGTTTACATTTTTAAATTTGTGAGCAGGATAAATTTTAGTCTCAACTGAGCTGAGCACAACAATTTTTTATAACCTCTGGGCCAGGTGTCAAGTTGTGTTTGAGCAAGGTCAGTTCATAAACACATCATATTACTGGTTAAGGTCCTAGAACCCAGGAAGTTGTGGCTTTGTCCTGACATTGCTAAAGCCGCTCAAATAGCTGTTACTATAAACAGGCTGAGGTAAGTCCTAATTCATCGTTTCTACTGACTTACACCAAAGAAACTCCATTTTAAGCTGACCTTTTAGAAGTTACACTAACCTAGAGGAGTTGTCACACTTAAGCAAAAATCTTCTGATGTAAACTTGCTTTTAATTGCGAAAAACAGCTTTCGTTTCTTTGCTTTATTGTTTTTCATCCCAGTTAGTAGCTATGGTCATGTCGGGACACAAGCTGTTGAAAGGGACATAAAGCAATAAATCAAACAACAAAAAATTCCTTTGTGCAATAAAGCACAAGTCTGCGCAAGTCTATCGTGAGATTTTTGCTAATGTGTGATTAGTCCTTAAAGGCTTAGGTGAGCTATGAAATGATTCCTTATTCATATGCATGCATCAATCCCATTTGAAGCATCAAACAAAATAACTAGTTTAACATGGAAATGTTAAGCTCAAAATCCGATTGACCTTCTACTGATGGAGCTTAAAAACATGCTAATTGCTTAAAAACATGCCATTGGTGCCTAGACCAGCTTGTGCAGATGCTCAGCTGGATCAGTCCCTATGATGCTAACTGGTTTGAAGTTACTGAATAGCTGATTTTTCATTTGTAGTTGTGCAGAAATGAAGAAATGTCCAAACCTTGCTGTCAGATAGGTTTTCACCTGATGATTCTAAAATAAGCAACATCTGGAGAAAACGTGTCTTTGGTTAACCCATTTTTGACGAATGGATTTTCCCATCATTATCATTTGGTTCACTTTCATTTTTAGGGGCATCAGGAGTGATTTCTGTTTGTTTGTTTGTTTGTATTGAGGCTTAACATCCCAGTCAACAATTTTTCAGTCATGTCGGGATGGAGCCAACTCTTCCTGGGTTTAACCAGTACTGTAGGGAGTTAATGAGTCCTGTGGGGATCGAACTCAGGACCTCTCAATTCGGAGTCCGACGCTCTACCACTACTCCACAGACTAGGCTAAAATATAATATGGCTCTATGACAGAGGCTAGAGACTTGGAATTTTGGATGCAAGAGGTAAAGGGATTGTAAACATAGGTGCTGGTGAGGTATTTGATTACAGCTCCACAATGTGTTACTTAGTATTTTGTTGTTGTTGTTGTTGTTTTCTTTCTTATGATATGCCTCAAAACATTTTCTCAGTGATGAATTGAAGAAGAATATTTGTTTGTTTGTGTTGAGGCTTAACGTCTCAGTCAACAATTTTTCAGTCATGTCAGGACGAAACCAATGCTTCCTGGGTTTAATCAGTACTATAGGGAGTTAATGTGTCTTGCTCAAGGACACAACATGATGACGCCTGTGGGGATCGAACCCAGGATCTCTTGATTCGAAGTCCGATGCTCCACCACTACGCCACCGCGCTCCCTTTGAAGAAGGGTCCTAAATAACTAGGATTGAAACTATCAACATCAATAACAGAAAATTTAACATGCATGTGAATACAAAATACAAAATAATCAACACATCATTATGCTAACACCCCAATAATTAAATGTGCACTTTTCATATTACTGTTCTGACCTTAATTATATCTTGTGGTCAACTTGAAAAAATGTCTTACAGAAACCCCAACCAGAGGCCAATTGGCAACAAAGCGCATCTGATTTGAATCCATTCAATGCTCAACTCAGCTGAGCATGAAATTAAAAATCCTCATAAATACTGAAATAGCCCAATTTAATTGAAATTTTGGGTTTAGACAATCATAACCATTAATTTATCCTGCTAATAAATGAGCCGCCCCATGGGAAAACCAACAATCTGCATAGGCGAAAACAAAGGCGCAGATCAGCTTCGCGGTAACCGCGAAGCTGATCAGCGCCTTTGTTTTCGCTACACGGATAGTACAATTCCTCTACTTTCTAAATCCAAAATTTCCAGCTTCTAGCCATCTTCTGTGACTGTACAGGCCGGTTTGTGTCGGACCTGTTCGGAAACCACATTGTTGGTTTTCCCACGAGGCGGCTCAAATGTTAAAATGCCTACAACTGTTGGTATTTTAACATTTATGAGCAGAATAAACTTTAGTCTCAGCTGAGCTGAGCATGAAAAAGATTTATAACCTGGGGGCCTGGTTTAATATCCAAGTCAACACTTTTAAGTCATGTCAAGACAGAGCGCTACCTCTTCTGGCATCTGATGCACTACTACATGTAATAGGCCACAGGTTCTGTAGTTTGAAAGTTCAGCTAAAGCTGAAAATTGGTTTAGAAAATCATTACTAAAAATATATATTACATGCATGTTGGAGTGTTAACGAAATGGCGAAGCATGCATTCAGGGTTCTTCCAATGGTAATATTTGCAAATTAACTATTGGTGCCATTTTTACCAATGGTAAGCAGAAAACCCTGATTTTGGGTCAAGTCCAGTATAAGACTAAAATAGTCCCTTGCGCATGTTTTCCTTACGTTCATACGTAAATCGGTTTTGTATTATTATTTATTTATTTATTTATTTATTTATTTATTTATTTATTTATTTATATTTATTTATTTATTTATTTATTTTATTTTATTTTGCATTGCTAATGCTAGATACTACAGGTTTACATAGTTATCAGATTTGCAGGTTGACAAAATATCAAGTTCGACAGAGTTTACATGTTGCCGTCACAATACATTACGTAAGATGACGTCAAACGTTTATCACGTCGTAAAAACATATTACCTCATAATGTGGAATCCCGAATACGGTTTTTGTTTTGGCATTACTACATAGTTTACCTGTCAACCCTGTCAACCTGTGGATCCTGTCAACCCTGTCGACCTGTCAACCTTGTCGACCTGTCAACCCATCTACCCTGTCAACCCGTCAACCCTGTCGATCTGTCAACCCTGTCAACATGTCCACCCTGTCAACCCTGTCAACCTGTCATGTCAGAATTGTTAAAATAGTTCGCAGTGGTAAGTGTATGGTTGTGCCTATAATGTTTGGACTGTTGCTTATGTATGCCATATTCATACATAACAATGTATGCCATATTTATGTTTATACATAACAATGTACGGCCCCAATATAAATTATTAGTAACAGACATGTGCATTAATACATTATTAGTAAATCAATTATGTGCATTAATACATTAGTACACCGAACTATTTTAGTCTTATAATGGACTTGAGCCCTGATTTTTTCGGCACCCATTGATGGCATGGAATGGTAACACTGGTAACATTGGTAGAGCCAAATATATACTTGTAATGATAATGATGAATGCAACTTAATTGTTTATTGATAAATGGATTTCCCATCATCATTTGGAAGGGTCCACTTTCATTTTTAGGGGCATTAGGAGTGATTTTTTAATTTTTATCCCAATTTTCCATGAATTTTCGTTAGGGCTACATTGTTTGCCCATGTCCCATAAATTGGCATTACCAATGGTAACATCGGTGAAATCTTGAACGGTGTTTGGCTGTCATTGGTACAGATGGTAAAGATGGTAAGAACCGTGTACGTATTGGTAAGAACTGTGTATGTTTTGGTAAGAACCGTGTACGTATTGGTAAGAACTGTGTACGTATTGGTAAGAACCATGTACACATGTAATACAAAAATATTCACAAAATAAGACCCCAGAAGTCAAAGCACAGTAAACTAAAACATAGCAATTTTCAAACAAATAATCTTGTGTATAGCTTAGATTTAGATAAGCAGCAATGCTGATCAGTCCCTAGTTTTATCTACATAGATAGTTTGAGCGCAGTGGCCTAGTGGTAGAGTACATGTCTACAGCGTAAAAGGTCTTGACTCCCATTCCTACTTCACCCTTGCTACCCATGTAGTACTGGTTAACACCCAAGGGCCAGTTGCTCAAAATTAACAATGATGCTAGTTAACGATTCCTTAAAATTTCAAATGACAATATACACTGTTATTTTTGTTGAAAAAAAAAATGTGAGAACCCTCTCATTTTTTTTCAACAAATATATGGTGTATTTGCTTTTGAAGCCGATATATAGTTATCAATTTGAGGGATAAACAATAGTGTTAGGCTATTACGAAGTTTTGAACAGCTGGGCCCAGGAAGTGGAGGCTCCATCCAGACACGACTGAAAATTTGTTGGATCTGGTCAGAAACTCCCAAAACTGGACTTCTGTAAACTCATAAATACATCATTTAATTGTGCACTGTTGTTAAAAAGGAAAAGAAGGATTTTGCACTCTTTAAAAAGCAACCAATGTGAAGAAATCACAATTATTAGCTAACAATTAAAAAATCGAGCCAATGCATAAGAAAACCAACAATTTAGGTTTTCGACCAGGTCTGACACAAACCAGCCTGTAGAGTCACAGAAGCAAGCTAGAAGCTGGAACTTTTGGATATAAGTAGAAGAGGAATTGTACTATCCGTATGGTGAAAACAGAGGCGCTGATCTGCTGTGCAACGGCATATCTGATCTGTGCCTTTGTTTTTGCCTATGCATGTTGTTTTTCTTATGCGGCGGTTCAAATGTAAAACAACCCATCTGCATTATAATCTAGACTGAATTTGTATCCTCCCTTTCGGTAATGCAATCGAATTGCTGAAAGCTGTAATACAAGGTTAACCTCTCACCAAAAAGAAGGGTTTCAATTTCGTGATTTGGGTTTAGCTATATTTTACCATCCCAGTCAAAAACATTTCAGTCATGATGGGATAGATAATTTTTGAGGTACATGTATGATTTTCTGATTCTTTCTATTAAATGAATTTATAGACAGCAGGTCTCAAACTATGGGAAAATGGTGTAGTTTGACTGTTTGATTATATAGAGGTTTAACATCCCAGTGAACAATTTTTCAGTAATGTCGGGACAGAGACACAATTTCCTGGGTACTTACCAATACTCTGGTGAGTTATGTCTTGCTTAAGGACACAACACTGTGTTGTCAGTGGGGATCCAACCTAGGACCTCTCAATTAAGTCTGATGCTCTACCACTATGCCACCACACTCCCCTTAAAAGGGGAAAAGTGACATATAATAAAATAGCTTGCTTGTATACTGAAAGGCAATGAAAACCCAATTATTGCATAAATACCCATGTCACACGATATTATTTTTAGTAACAGCCATTTGAGCCACCTCGTGGGAAAACCAACAATGTGGTTTCCGAACAGGTCCGACACAAACCGGCCTGTACAAGCACGAGAAAGAGCTAGAAGCTTGAAATTTCGGATTTAAGTAGAAGAGGAATTGTACTATCCGAGTAGCGAAAACAAAGGCGCTGATCAGCTTCGCGATTACCGCAAAGCTGATCTGCGTCTTTGTTTTCGCCTATGCAGATTGTTGGTTTTCCCACGAGGCGGCTCATTTATTAATGAAGAGAAAGCCATGCATTAATATTGCAATTCACATGCGCACCTGCTGTTAATATATGGCTTTTACTTATGCTCATTACCGGGCGCCACGCAAAGCACGTGCCTTTAATGAGAAACTGAAGTCCGCTCGAAAGGAGCCTAAAAACGAAAGCTTTTACGCGTATGAAAATGTGATGAGACTGTAAAATATAGTGCACCATATTTTTTTCGTTTCTTTCGTTTCTGCAGAATTTATGCAATAATAGCGATCAAAAATGATTTTGTCATTCATTAACATTCGCTAGGTCCCCGGGTGAAGTGTTGAAAACCTCAGGCTACGCCCTCGATTTTCAACACGCTCCTTGGGATCTAGTGAATGTTAATGAATAGAAAAACATGTTTGATCCCTATATTGTAAAACAAGGAGCTGTTTAGAAATTATTTACAAAAGGCAAGCCAATTATTTAAGCAGCCACTTTCTTTGATTAATGTGCTTATATGGTTAAACAAGCAGAAATAATTAAATACTTGGCTTAGAGAAAAGGACATAGGCTAAAAGAAGTCCAATATTGAACAACTTTATACTTACACTAGTTATGTTACTGCCGAAAACCTGGAAATCAGTCATGCAAATACACTCAATTAGTGTACCAAGGGGCCTTAAAAGCCATGTCATGGGAAAGCCTGCATTCTTTATATTCAAAAGCAAAGGCACAGATCAGCTGTGTGGTAGTCATGTACTTGTATGTCTTGTAGCTGATCAGCACCTTTATTTTTTTATCCCTCTACTACCAAAATGTAAATTTTAAGCCCCTTGCTTTTTTCTGCAGTTGTACAGTAGGAGTTACAGAAATCCAAACATATTTTCCTATGATATGGCTTACTTGTTGATAATAAAAACCAGAGGACCAATGGTCCTGTAAACGCTCACCTGAGATCAGCTGCATATACCAATAAACATGTTTGAATATTATGGTATTTAACTCCAGTGCAGGGGCAGATAAGCCCTTGGGCCATTTTCTTTTTTCAGAATCTTCAATATTCTGTCCATTTGCCAATTTCCTGTTGGCTTTTTCCTTCAAATGACATTTTAACTGTTTTCCCAATTCAGATGCACAGGCAACCCATGTTGACCTTGCCATAAACTTGGTCAAGGTCATCACAGGGTCATGATTTATATATACATTGGAGTACTTTAGCCATTGATGCCTCACGCCAAGTTTCCTTGAAATCAGTCTATTGGTTTCAGAGAAGATGATTTTTGATGGGTTTTTACCATATATGGGCATGGCGGCCATCTTGGTCATGTGACCTAGATTATTTATATACACATTGATTCCCCCATTCTATAGATGCTTCACTTAAAATTTGGCTTTGTTTGGCCAAGCGGTTTCAGAGGAGAAGACGTTTGAATATTATGGAAATATACATGTATATTGCCCCGGGGTGGGGGCACATGAGCCCCTGGGGTCCAATTTTTTTCAGAATCATTAATATCCAGTCCTACTGCCCATTTCCTGCAAGACTTTCACTTTAAATGACATTTTAAAAGTTTTCCCCATTCAAATGCATTGGTGACCTATGTTGACCTTCCCGTAAAATAGGTCAAGGTCATCACAGGGTCATGATTTAAATACACATTGTAGTGCTTGAGCCATCAATGCTTCGTGCCAAGTTTCGTTGAAATCGGTCAACCGGTTCTGGAGAAGAAGATTTTTGAACGGTTTTTACCATATATGGGCATGGCGGCCATCTTGGTCATGTGACCTGGATTTTTTATATACATATTTGTTACCCCTTCCTATTGATGCTTCACATAAAATTTCGCTTTGATTGGCCAAGCGGTTTCAGAGGAGAAGATGTTTGAATATTATGGAGATATACATGTATATTGCCCGGGGGTGGGGGCGGATGAGCCCCTGGTGCCCAATTTTTTTCAGAATCGTTAATATTCAGTCCTACTGCTCATTTTCTGCAAGATTTTTCCTTTAAATGACAATTTAACAATTTTTCCCATTCAAATGCATTCTCGACCTATGTTGACCTTGCCGTAAAATAGGTCAAGGTCATCATAGGGTTATGATTTATATACACATTGTAGTGCTTGAGCCATTAATGCTTCATGCCAAGTTTGGTTGAAATCGGTCTAGTGGTTCCGGAGAAGAAGATTTTTGAAGGGTTTTTACCATATATGGGCATAGCGGCCATCTTGGTCATGTGACCTGGATTATTTATATACACATTGGTTCCCCCTTCCCATAGATGCTTCATGTAAAATTTGGCTTTGATTGGCCAAGCGGTTTCAGAGGAGAAGATCTTTGAAAATGGTGGACGACGGACGACGGACGACGGACGGACGGACGACGGACGGACGACGGAGCATGGGTATACTATAAGCTCACCTTGTGAGCCTGACGGCTCAGGTGAGCTAAAAAATCAGTATTCTACAATAGTTGTTTTAATCATGATACATGTCGTCGGTCTCGTTACAAAATGCCGAACCTGCAAAATACTGAAACTGCATTTTTCGGCTTTTTGGCCTTCTTACAGACTCCCGCGTCCCACAGCGCTGATACCTGGTCATCTAGCCAATCAGAAAGTGGAAATAATGTCATGTGATAAAATGCCGAACCTGCGAGTGGTGATACAAAACCAGAGGACCAATGGTCCTGTAAACGCTCACTTGAGACCAGAGATATATACATGAACTTGTTAGACTAGAATGGTACAATGCATGTATATAACCCTAGGGCAGGGTCAGAATAACTCCTGGAGTCAATGTCTTTTTCAAATCATAAAAATTCAGTCCATTTGCCAAATAACTGCAAGTTTTGACCTTCAAATGACATTTTAACAATTTTCTCCATTCAAATGCATAGGAGATCTAAGTTGACCTTGCCGTGAAATAGGTCAAGGTCATCCTAGTGTCATGATTTATACAAATTTTGTAGACCTCCATTCCTTAATGCTTCATGCCAAGTTTCAAAATCATAGGTTCTGAAGAAGAAGATTTTTAAAAATTTTTGCTGTTTATAGCCATGGCGGCCATCTTGGTCATGTGACCTTGACCATTTATATAAATGTTCATTTCTTCTTCCTAAGGATGCGCCATATAAAGTTTGGCTTTGATTGGCTAAGCAGTTTCTGAGAAAAAGCTGTTTGAATAGTATGGTCATCTACATGTAGATAGCTTCGGGGCAGGGGCAGACAACCCCTGGGCCTAAAATATTTTCATAAACATAAATCTTCTGCCCATTTGCTAATTCCTAGCAAGTTTTCTGCCATTACATGACATTTTCCTATTTTTTCCCATTCAAATGCATGAGCGACCTAAGTTGACCTTGCCATAAAATAGGTCAAGGTCATCCCAGGGTCATGATTTATATAAACTTTGTAGAGCTCCATTCCTAGATGCTTCATACCAAGTTTCAAAATCATAGGCCTTCTGGTTCTGAAGAAGAAGATTTTTAAACATTTTTGCTATTTATAGCCATGGCGGCCATCTTGGTCATGCGACCTTGACCATTTATACAAACTTTCATTCCCTCTTCCTAAGGATGCTCCACAAAAAGTTTGGCTTTGATTGGCTTAGCGATTTCAGAGAAGAAGGTGTTTCAATATTATTGTCATATACATGTATATAGCCCCGGGGCAGGGGCAGACAACCCCCTAGGCCCAAAATATTTTCTTAAACATAAATCTTCTGTCCATTTGCTCATTTCTAGCAAGTTTTCTGCCATTTAATTACATTTGCCTATTTTTTCCCATTCCAATGCATGGGAGACCTAAGTTGACCTTGCCGTAAAATAGGTCAAGGTCATCCAAGGGTCATGATTTATATAAACTTTGTAGAGCTCCATTCCCAGATGCTTCACACCAAGTTTCAAATTCATAGGCCTTCTGGTTCTGAAGAAGAAGATTTTTAAACGTTTTTGCTATTTATAGCCCTGGCGGCCATCTTGGTCATGTGACCTTGACCATTTATATAAACTTTCATTCCCCCTTGCCAAGGATGCTCCACATGAAGTTTGGCTTTGATTGGCCTAGCGGTTTCAGAGAAGAAGATGTTTGAATATTATGGTTATATACATGTATATAGCCCCGGGGCAGTGGCAGACAACCCCCCAGGGGCTAAAATTTTCCATTAACATTAATCTTCTGTCCATTTGCCTATTTCCAGTAAGTTTCACCCATTAAATAGCATTTTACCATTTTTCCCAATTCAAATGCATTGACGACCTAAGTTGACCTTGCCGTAAAATAGGTCAAGGTCATCCTAGGGTCATGATTTATATAAACTATGATGGGCCCGCGTCCCCGATGCTACATACCAAGTTTCGTGGAAATCGGCCCACTGGTTCTGGAGAAGAAGATTTTTAAACGTTTTTGCTATTTATAGCCATGGTGGCCATCTTGGTCATGTGACCTGGACCATTTATATAAACTTTCATTCCCCCTTCCTAAGGATGCTCCACATGAAGTTTGGCTTTGATTGGCCAAGCGGTTTCAGAGGAGAAGATCTTTGAAATTGTGAACGACGGACGGACGACGGACGGACGGACGCCGGAGCATGGGTATACTATAAGCTCACCTGTGAGCCTTCGGCTCAGGTGAGCTAAAAATACGGAAACTGCATTTTTGAAAAATGGTTTTTTGCTTCTTTTGAAAAGCTACTAAACGCAGGTTCGGTTTTTCGGCATGCTTATCTATAGATTCCCGCGTAGCTCAGCGATATCTGCTCTTCTGACCATTCAGAAAGTGAAAAAAAACATCATTTTATGAAATTCCAAATTGTGATCAAAATACCGAAACTGCAGTGCATAATACCGAAACTGCATTTCAGAAAATCAGTTTTTCTCTTCTGCAGGTACGGCATTTTGTAATGAAACCGACGATGTAATTTTCCTTTTTATCTCTTTACAAGATAAGGGAAACAACTCGTTTATAGCATCAGAATTCATTACAGCATTACCTTTGTGCTTCTGCCATTCTGTTGCCAAAGTCACCTTTGGTTTCTGTAACCCTGGCAGGAAAGAGCTTGTCATTTTGAAACTGATCAGCTTTAAGCTAGAAAATTGGGATACTGGTCAGGTAATGATAAAATCTAGCATTAGGGTTTCTAGTGCCAATTTATAAACTTCACTAAAACAAAATAAACATAAAACATCAATCTTGCTAGTAATACTACAATAATGTCATCCTTCGTGCAATAAACAACAAAAAGTACTGTATTTGTTCTAAATAGTGCACATGCTCCAATATGCACACACCATGACTAGCATATTGGAATTTTACACAAATTTTACACATACTGTATTATCACATTAAAACTTAACCACTTTTTCGCAATGATTGGAGCACTTAAATGACATCATCATTGATATGTTTTACGTTATTTTAACAGTATATGTGTTGTTTTGTTTGTAGTGTGCTCTTATTAGACCAATATTTTGTTGCCCTAACTTTAAATTTAGGTTGTTTTGAAAAGTTAAGCGCACTGTGCACTAATTAGAAAATACAGTACTTAAAATAATGTACAACACTTAAAAGGAAAGGGCCCATAAATAATTCACTTTCATTCCAGGAGAAAAGGATTTGAAAGACACACATTTTGCAACAATCTACAAATTAGTATTCTGGTATTGTGGATATTTCAAGATTGCTTCGCCCACTGAATATGGTGTTTTGAACAAATTTTTTCCCCTCACAAACAAAATTTACATGAAATTTTGATGAAAAAAGACTTAAATAAACAAGTTGGTGATAAATTCCTTATTCCTTTAAAGTTTTTAGTATCTTACCACATTGCCTATGTCTAATTTCCAAACTGTGCAAACTTACATATATTTAACAGGCTAACATATCTGTGTAATGAATACCCCGCTTGAATATTGGGGTTACAAGGGTATGTTTTTGGTCTTATTTTTTATCCAAAACACAGATAGTAGGTACTCGCTAGAACTGCCTTGCCAAGGTGGTTCTAATGTGTACCCACTATCTATGGTTTATGCAAAAATAAAAGAAATATCAAAAATTTTCAGCTACAGATTTTCAATTTTTTAGAGTTCAAGAAAAATACATGTACCGGTATATATATATTGCATGGGCAAGTGTTTGTTATGAATTCCTGTATGGTCTTAATACAGTCAAGGTAGGTAAATTATGCCGCATTCTGCAAACTGGGGAGGGCAATCAGTTGCCAATGTGTAGATGGATAACTCATTTCAAACCATTAAAGTGCTTTTAGATACCTTTTAAACATCAAGGCTTTTTCTCTATACAAAGATGGGTCTGGTTTTTGGTACTAAATTTTTTTCCCCAATTGGCTAAAAAAAATCCCTAACTGACTCCAAACATTCCCAGTTAACAGAAAAATCCCAAATGAAAAGGAAACATTCCCAAATGGGACTATTTTATTCCAAAATCGCATTATTTTTTCCCCAAATTCATCAGTACCAAAAATTTCCGAAAAAGGTGAGTGAAAGCCCCGAGTTACATTATAGGCTAAAATACACTTTAATTGCCTATACCATACAGTTCAAGCTTTATACCAACAAATAAAATCTAGGCAATAATGCAACAAACCATCCTTAAAAGTAATATTTTTCTGATACACGAGTGCTCAAAGATCAATTTTTGATGACTACCCATGATCTATTTATTTTTCTGAAAAAAGGAAAAAAGAAAACCGATGCATTTACCATTATATAAGCAATTTTTCTATCTACAGTGGGCACAAGTGAGTGAGATATGAAGGTATTCTACATGTAAATATATGAGCGTTTCAGAAAAAATCATGAAACCTACCGTATACCAGGGGACACTTTTCTTCTTCCTTTCCACAGATTTTCCAGACTTCACTGGCGTGACCGTCTCTTCAACTGATTGTGTTTCCCTCGACGAGTCAAGTGTTAAGTCCACTGAGGGCTCAGAACATTTGTCTAGTATAGTATTCAAAGATTTCTCAAATCCTCGCAAGTCCGCTGGATCAACATCTACACTCTTTGGACTTTCTGTACCATCTGATGATCTCCGACCCCCTTGTGACAACTCGACACTTTTTTCACTCGCCGCAGAGGACTGGGTCTCAATGTCAAGTTTAACACCATCGGTAACACTGAAACTTATGCTAGGTGTGCTTTCCTTTGATTGCTGATTGTCATGGCCACTTGAGCTAGCGTTTAAGTCAGTAGAACTATTCCCACGACTGTGTGTTTTTGGAAGGGAGGGAATTCTGCTTAATCCCGCACTACTTTTTCTGAAACAGAGAACAACATGAGCCACAACGTCAGAAAACAGGTACATGTATTTGGGATTTCCGACCAGGTCTGACTCAAAGCGAGCTGTACAAGCACAGAAGATGGCTAGAAGAGGCTTGAAATCTTGGATTTAGAAAGTAGAGGAGTTGTACTATCCATGTTGCATAAACAGAGGAGCTGATAAACTTGTAAATCCACAGAACAGAATATGACGTCCAATCTGGGGCTATTCTGTTTGCTTCAAAGAATTTTGTAGTAAAATGGAATCTAAATTACTACTGACGCCACTAAAACTGTCAGTGGACTCACCCATATTGATCTGGGAAAGTCCATTTGTCAAAAATTAGGCCTATTAAAAGAATACCTGTGCTTCCGGTTTCCCGACCCTACCTAAAAAAATCCGCCGACCCTAAAGTTTTTTTCGCCATTCCAAAAAATAAATCATGTTCTTTTTCGATCTGCATTCGGGGCGAAACGACCGGAAACATTTTTCTTCATTGTTAAAGAGACGCACCGAAAAATCGATAAAAATATTCAGTACAGTAGTTGCAAGCGTCTTCTTGCAATGAGCACCAACAGCCAATCAAAAATCGGATATGAAAAGCTCTCGGATGTTTGGAGTTTTCTACTTTCGGTTTCAACCTATTACCGAAAAAGTCGCATAACAGCGATTAATATCTCAGAAATCCGCCTAAAACACCACCGCCTGGGTGTGCCAAGTTAGAGGAATATGAATTAGACAATAAAGAGGTGCAGACGGAGTACTCAGATGCAAAAATTTATTGCTAAATTGACACGCGACCGATGGCATTGTTGTTGTTGTTTCGTAATGTTCCGCCGTTGACTTATGGGCGCACCCGGTAATACCGGTAAAAGGGGTATTTTTGTTTTGATAAAAGTTAGTTTTTTTTTTCACTATACAAAGTTAGTCACTGTCTTGGTGAAGACTAAAAGATTCTTGTGAATAAAATAACTGTTCCAGTGAATAAATGTCTGTGATGTCTTAACAAACTACAAGTATTTTGGTGAATAAAAGTCTGTGAACTAAAAGTTTATCTACAAGCACTCTTCCACACTAGGCAGTGATCTGATAGCTTTACACAGCTGTTTGTGAGATGGCCAGTCTTCTAGTGTAAACATAGTCAATTGCCCCTGTACATAATAAGTACAATGGGGTCGGGCCACAAGTTCTACCATTGAACCTTAGCTACAGCCCTTCCCCTATAACATGACATATAGAACAGCCAACATATAGAACCAACCAATCTTCTGCTTGGAACTTCTTAGAGCAGTATCTCACATATTTACATGCAGAGCATTTTTGGAAGTCCCCTCTGCTAAGCAATAAATCTGAATCATTTGCCCGCTTTTTGCATTGGATAATAGGTAACGAGAGTCAGTTCCACCTCAAGTTATTGATCTAGAAGAGCATACATTTTGGCAGTTGGTGAAAGAAATGTGCACTAAGTAGCCTGCCTCTGGGAGGCTTTGGCTACTAAGGATAACTGATTATCCTAACATACCCATGTTTATTTTGAAAGTACCAACTCAAGGGATTATGTGCATAGTCCCGTGATAAAAAAAAAAAAAAAAAAAAAAATGCCTACCTACCCTACCTAGTAATTTTCAGACTGAATTTTCAGACTGAAACCCTAAGCACAGGTATTTTTTTATTTGGCCTTATTTACAACCTGAAGTGAGTTTAATTTCACTAGGTTAACCGAGAGAAATCACTGAAAGTGCCTACCAAATTCATTTTAATTAGCACACATGCTCCAAATAAGCACACACCCTGGTCGTTTCTAAAAAAAATGTGCATAAGCGCACACTGCTTGACTGGCACATTTTAAACACATTAAAACTTTACCTCTTAAGATCAAACACTATTTTCTAACAATTAGAACATTTAAATGTTAGTATTTTTGATATGGTTATTTCTGCATATTTTGTGTTGTTTTCGTTCATAGTGTGTGCTTATTAGAAAGATAATTTGTTACCTAAACTTTTAAGTTATTTTGAATTAGAATGAATATGGTAATTAAGGTAATACATGCATTCATTCACTACAGACTGATGGGTTCTAAGCACCAAGTTCAAAATGCTTCTTTACCTTTGTTCCATGTCTGCTAGAGGTGAGGGTGCAAGTGCTGACAGAGAATCGTGACTGCTTGATGTTCCAAGAGATGAAAATGATCGAGATCTAGTGCTGAAAGAAACATCAAATTTCTACATTCAAACATATCTTTAGACATAAAATCTGTTTTTGTCAGTTTGTGTTTTACAGCTCTTGAACTGTTATTTACATTTAAAACCCTAGCACCTTTTATTTCAACACCATTTTCTTTTATGCACCAGTCATTTGTAACCACTGCACCCCCACCTACGGAGAAGGGTGGGGAATAGCCGGGCTAAAGTGTGGGCAATTACTTTTTGATGGTGCCCGTAGAGCAGGGAAAATGAAGGGGTTTTGACATTTAATAGGGTCCTTACCCCAGGGAGATTTTCTTTTGTGAAGGGCAGGACAAACATCCAGTTTTTCCCCTGAGGTGGGGCTTACAGCAGGGCACTGAAAGCTGAAAAGTCATAATCCCCATCCTTCCCTGTAGGTGGGGTGGGGGCATGTTTACAAATGACTGGCACATTAAACATTTACTTACTTGCTAGGTGTACCTGCTAAAATCATCCCAAGGGGTGTTTAGTATCTATACAGAGAAGTTGAGAGAACATCAAGATCATATTTGAGCACAGTACCGTGTAAGCACTGATCAAAATTCAAAGCAGATTTGATAACTTTGCATGCCCTCTGGCTCTGATGCCATTTCACCATCATATTTAAAATTAAAGAAGTAAGCCATATAAGGCTTATAAGCTTCATCCAACACCTGGAGTGCTGTAGACATGTTGTCTGTCTATAATGATCTAAAAAACTTGACATCAAATGACATCAGCTCCTTGGAGTCCTTGCAATTGATTTGGTCGGCAAGCTACTCTTTTGTGAGAAAAAAATCAATATTGGTTACCTGAACTGCTTCTTTCCCACTTTTTTGCTCATTCGATTGAGGGTATAACTTGGTCAATATCGTTATGATTTAATCATATTTAGACACAAGTTTGTAAAATCATAATTTGAGAGAAATATCATGGGGGTTCATACCTTGAGTTAAAGAAATGATAACAATCTATAGATGTTTTCAAAGTTTTTGCACAAAAATAATTTTGTTTTCATAATTCCTGCTTTGAATTCAGTATGGCAATAGCGATAAACACCGAGTCATTCACCTAGTACTGTAAGAATGACCGATGACGTCATTCTGATCGGATCAATACAATGGTATTTGTTTTTGGTTTCATTTAATGTTTACCGAGTCGATAAAATTCTGATCATTAATTCAGGACCTATGTAAATGTGACTTGCTCAAGGCCACAATGACAGGCGTCCGGGCTGAGAATTGAACCCAGGACCTCTGGTACCAGAGACAACCAATCTACTCCTGCGCCATTCCACTCGAATCCGGGACGTTTCGCCCCCAAACCATTTCGCCCCCTAGTCGTTTCGCCCCCAAGACGTTTCCCCCCTAGTCGTTTCCCCCCTAGTCGTTTCGCCCCCCTAGTCGTTTCGCCCCCCTAGTCGTTTCGCCCCCTAGTATATAGATATAGTATAATTACCTTATGTACATCATTTTGCTTCATGTAAATAATTATGCTAGGCAATAAAGATTTCAAACTTGTATAGCAAAGTCTTATTAAGTTGTTTACTTGGGCAATCAATGCTGTTAAAGAGTTCGTTTGCGAAAGACATGTAATTCCGCTGGCTTTTGTAAATTAATATCTGAAAAGAAATTTATGATGGAGCATCGTCGCCCTGTCACGTCAGCCTTAGGGTAAGGTTTATGGGTACCTTACCCTTAGTTACCGGCCAGTACCGGGCCATCAATAAATATTGGCCACTCAGGGAGGTGTGACGCCGTGCTGGCGTTTTCCGACAACCTTATTACATGCAATGCACAGATCAGACATTATAGAGAATGATGCTTAATGAATTTGAACATCTTATATACCCAATAATCGGTCTATTAAAAGAAATCGCTGAATAAAAGATAATTAGGTTTAAAATTCCTATGAGTCATTAAGTTCTTTTAAATACAAAGCCTGCCGCATGCCGACAAAACCATAGGATTCGGCAAGCAATCCTTGATTAAAGAATCTATTTTTCACACTTTAGTTAATCATCCTTCAGAAGTCGGTGTCAATAATTAATGACATTAATTCTGCACATTATTATACCGTAAGTTTTTCACACCTTCACTTTATTACCACACCAAACCATCTATCTATCTATCTATCTATCTATCTATCTATCTATCTATCTATCTATCTATCTATCTATCTATCTATCTATCGAATAAATAAATAAATAAATAAATAAATAAATAAATAAATAAATAAATAAAAATTGGGGGCGAAACGACTAGGGGGGGGGGAATGGTATTGGGGGCGAAACATCTAGGGTATTGGGGGCGAAACGACTAGGGTGGAAAATAGAGGCGAAACGACTAGGGGGGAAACGACTAGGGGGGAAACGTCTTGGGGGCGAAACGTCTTGTGACCTTCCACTCCACCTTTGTTCATTTGTATTGAGGTAAAACAACCCAGTAAACAGTTTTTGTTATATCTTTATGGTGCCACTGCTTTCGGCAATTAACCAGAACTCTGGGGAGTAAATTTTTATCGCTCAATGACACAACTACTAGGGCACTGTTAGAGGGGATTTAACTCGATCAGGCCGTTTGATGCTTTACAACGGCCGCTGTGGCAGTACTGGATGGCAGATTTGAAAGTTTATTTAAATTATTTACTAACTGTTTGTTAATGGAATTGGCTGAACGCTTGAAGAAACTGTTAATTGCACCAGCTACAGTGCTAAAAGCCTTCAAACCATTTGATGGCCAGTCAACAAGATTATCTCCCTTGGCGTAAAATTCTCCAGATTTAGATTTTCCGTGTCTTGGTTTATGAACTGATTCAGAGCCTCCACTTGAGCGTCTGTCCATATTCTACTTTTCCGATCACTCAGAGGCTTCTCATGCACATGAACTTTGAATTTACAAGGCATTTCTGGATGATGTTTTGATCATTTTTCTCGTCAGCTGAGTGTCATTATAGTGGCCGAAAATTCGTATTTTTGATCGTACGATGTTGTGGTCCGTCTGATTACCCTTGACTTAGGAACTTGTCAACTCGCTCAACAGTCAAATAGTATGAGACCAGTCCCATGATATAAATCACTGAAACATCTCCGTATGAAACCTACACCAGATTTACACCTTACATATAGTAAAAATAGGGGAAATCAGGGGTTGGTATAAAAGTATCAATTTTTAATAATAATAATAAAAAAAAAAACCTGCCTAGAATGTCCGCGAGGGCGTGTGGCAGTATATAGAGATAGATAGATAGATAATCCATAAACATTTAAATCATGTTTTGTGGGCATCAGTAATAATCAGAAATTGATTGTTGGGAGTAAGAAGTAGAAGTAGATCTTATAGAATCGACTCGATGAGACGATCATAACAGATACTCAAGTTTGGATGATGTTATGGAGAACAAGTGCAATTAATGCAAAACTAAAATTAGCTTTATTATGAAACGCTTTGTGTAAACGGAAATGTTTCCATAAGGCTATGGCCTGATAGTTAGAAAAAAAATAATATATGGAAAAATACATAAGTTTTCAAGCAAACGAAAGAGGTTCTGATTGACACTGTGCTATCTATTTACTGTCACCCGAGTGTGCGGATGTGGGTGGTTGTGGGTTTCTGACCGAAGCTAAGGTCTCGTTGTATCTTACACTGTCAATTTTCCCAGTAAATGTAACAGATACATGTATGGTCAGATATCTGAATCTGAATCTGAATGGTTTACTGTTGACACGCAAAATTGACAATACTTTATCAAACCAACTGTTCGTGAGTGATAACGGAAGCCAATGTACATGTATTTTGTTTCGATCTTTTGAGGTCAGACGTTCTAAAGACTTCTTAGTAACTACTCTTGATAACTAAGATGTGCTTCTGATGAGAAGGAGAATGCATACGAAAGGAAAGAATGTCGTCGGTTTGATTTTGGGAGGGTTGTTTTGATTATTGTTCGAAGCTGTCGCCTAGAGTTGATCAAGTAGTGTTATTTTAGTAAGTAAAACTATTTAAGAAATAATTTTACTTTACGGTCAATTATCGTGATTAACGCGGGATGTTGAAGGGCAGATTGCGATGTATTAATTCACGACGGCGCAGCTGGAGTGAATTAAATATCGCATCTGCCCGACAACATCACACGTTAATCAAAGATAATTCACCGTAAAGTAAAATTATTTCGATTCTAACACGACTAATAAATAAATGCTTACATTTTAAAACGTTTTACAGTGGACTCATTCGCGGCGGACATGAATGTTTATATGTGCGACGTCACAAAACCGCTACCTTACGCGCGTAATTTTGTTTACAGTGAATTATTGTGTATTTTTGCAAACGGTAACGTTTCCATTAGGTTCAATGGGAAAGACGATAACGTCGTGTTAGAATAAACGTTCTTTTGTTTTATCATATCTTTGTTAATATCTGAAGTTTCGTTACTAGTTTCGAGACACAAGATCCCTTCATCAGACGCAATAAAATTATATGAACAAATATGTGTCAGCTTCACTATTCAGCACTGTATTTTGTACAGTGCGTAAATACAATGTACGTATTTATGTACATGTATATTGGAGATAACTTCTGACCAGTACAATTATTATCATTATAATTAGCAAAGTCACCCGTCGAACTTGATGCATTTATTGTACTTTTAGAGTTCCTTGTCACAACGTAAAAAAGAGTGTCGTTACCCCCGGGGGCTATTTGAAACTTTGCAACCCAATGACAATTTATCATGGGTAGCAAATCATTCATTGAGCCCCCCCCCCCCCCCCCCACAAAAAAAAAGGGCGTTTTGCAACACGGGGACGCAGAGCGGAATAAATCCCCATCATCAGTTGCAAGAGACCGTGTTTGGAGTTTGAGGTTCTGGAGAAAGAAAAATTCTAGCCAAACCACTTTTCTGAGCAACACTCGCCAACAATCTGAGGATACCGTTCTTGAACAGGAAAACACCGTTCATGTCAATTTGGATTCTTCTGGTGCCTGCAAACATATATCCAGTCAGTTGGACACAGAGCATGTCATTTTCCAACTTTGAAAGTGTTAATGTTAACATATTTCAAAGAAGGTTAACTTTCAACTTCAGATTTCTGTTTAGCTTCAGTATGTGAATTGATTGCATGATTCAACAGTTTTTGATGACTTTGACCGGCTGAAATGACGGGAACTAGTCCCAATATCGTGTAGCGGAAAATCTGTGGCGCTGTAAATCCGAGGTACAAAAGCAGGAAACATTCTTATGTTTCTTGAAGGAGTCAAAAAAAAAAAAAAAAACCAAAACGAAAGTTTATAGAGTCCAGTGATGGGAAATTCTCCGTCGTGGCTAAGGCACAAACCAAAACGACCACGAAATGAAATGGCACTGAGTTAGTAAACGATAATGATTCTAGTATGACAGATATGTTATACAGCATGGTTTTACTATCGCTACACTTCGTACGGTGCATAGCTGTTATATTAGAATACATTAATATGACACTAGCTATGTAGTAATTCTGTTGAAAAGATTGTAAGAGATAAGTTAAAATCTTGGCATTTATTTGTCATTTTAGCAAACATCATTTGCTTCTATAATAATAGCTTATATGAATGAAATCATATTCGTCCTGTATTCAGTGCACTCTGTGTTTCTACAAAAAATATTTACAGTTATAATGATTCTAAAATGACAGCTGTGTTATATAGCATGTGTTTACCATCGCTTCACCACGTACGGTGCATAGCTGTTATTATAGAATGCATTAAGACACAAAGAGGGCATATAAACACAGCACGTGCACTAATTAGAACGAATTTGGTGTATGTTTTAGTATAATATGTATACATGTATAACAAAGATGTTAAAAAAATATATAAAAAAGAAGAGAAAATAAAATAAAATAAAACAAGACAAGTAGATAATAAATAAATAAAGAAAGAAAGAAAGAAATAAAGAAATAAATAAATAAAGATAAAAAGAGGCTAGTTAATTGCTGTCATCAACTTGATTATCTTTGGAAACGTTTTGGGAAAAAAAATCCAATAAAAATGACAGCAAGTCCTATTCACACCTCCACGAGTCACAGTTTTTGCTCACAGTTAAGGTTTCTGAGTAAAAGCTGTGCGGTACCAGCTGGAAACTAAGGATAAGTTTTATCCTCAGGCTAACGTGACAGGGCGATGAATACATGCAGTGATACACTTCACTGCAATAGTATACTAGTATATTCATACTGAAACAAAACCTTAGATATACAATGATATCCATACTGACATAAAACCTTACCGAGACAAAGTCTTGTAAAAATTAATTGAATTCGACAGAAATAGACTAAAAACATGTTCTAAGCAAAATAAGGTCATAAAAAGTTATAAACCGTTTACTGACATATAACAAGAACTGTCCTGGTGTGTCCTGGTGCGTCTTGGGGTGTCCTCCGGTGTTTTGGTGCGTCCTGGAATAAGACCGACCCGAAATATCTATCTATCTATCTATCTTCCACTACTTCTTAACCTCATCAGAGGACTTCAGAAGGAATTCCGGTATACCAAGTGCTAAAGGGGGTTAGCTGAAATAAAAGAAAAGTGAAGTGGGTGAAATGAGTTTGTACAGTGAAAGAAGAGTGTTAGTATAGTTTAAAAGATAAAAAAACAGAATCTGGTGATTAGGGAGACACATGCCCCACCTGGCAAACAGCATGACTGGACTGTGCCACGGTGGGGAGCATGACAATACTGATGGGTAAAGCGTTCCAATGTACTGCAGTTCTTGGAAAAAAGCTATACTTGCAGTAATTGGTAGAAGTGCTGATTTGTCTGTATGCCAGCGGGTGGATGAATTTGGACTGCCTGTGATTTGGTGTGAGATAGTCAGTTAGAGGGATTGCTACAAGATCATATGTGATCTTGTACAGCATGATCAGTCGGGTATCTATTCGCCTTTGGTCTAATGGACGCCAGGAATGTTTATTGAGCATTTCAGTAACACTGGAGGTGGACCTGTAGTCATGGGTAGCCCACCTGGCCGATCTACGTTGAACAGATTCTATCTTTTTTATGTCGGTGTCGGTGTGGGGAGACCATACAGAGGAGGCGTATTCCAGCTGTGGTCTGACAAGTGTTTTGTAGGCTGTGGATTTGAGGTCTTGGTTATGAACTTTGAAATTGCGTTTGAGAAAGCCCAGCGTTTGATTTGCTTTTTTAGTGATGTTATTTATGTGATTTCCCCAGCTGAGGTCTTCTGATATTGTGACCCCAAGGTACTTGGCAGCGGGTACACTTTCAAGTTCAGTGTTGTGTAGAAAGTATTTGGATGGAATGGGAGTCTTGAATCTGGTCACATGTAGGACCTGACATTTTGCTGGGTTAAAGTTCATATCCCAATCTTCTTCCCATTTCTCGAGTTTCAGGAGGTCTTCTTGAAGGATGTTTGCTTCTGAGAGTGAGCTGATGCATAGATACATTGCTGTGTCGTCTGCGAAAAGTCTGACTCTTGACCTTACCTGTTCTGGAAGGTCATTAATGTAGGCTAAGAATAGGATTGGTCCGAGAACAGAGCCCTGTGGGACACCAGAGGAGACAGGGATGGGGCTGGAGCTGATACCGTTGGTGACTACAGATTGTTTCCTATTGTCTAAAAAGTCTTTTATCCATTTTAGAGTGTCACCCCGTATGCCAAAGGCATGAAGTTTTTGGAGCAATTTTTCATGGGCGACTTTATCAAAAGCTTTACTAAAATCTAAAAGTATTAAGTCTGTCTGTTTTTTGGACTCCATGTTTTTGGAGAGTTCATCAATAAGCATGATCAACTGGGTCTCGCAGGACCGCCGCTCTCGGAACCCATGCTGTAAGTCATAGAGGATATTCTGGTCCGTGAAATGTTTTGATATGTTGGATGCCACGATGTGTTCCAGTACTTTGCAAAGAACACATGTGAGCGATATGGGGCGGTAATTGGCTGGGTCCGTCTTGTCCCCTTTTTTGAATATAGGGGACACATTTGCTTCCTTCCAGATGGTAGGGAGTTTACTTTGGTCTAAGGACCTCTGGAAGATTATTTCAAGAATCGGGGCTAATTCCTTATGAAGAGTTTGTAGTACAATGGGTTTGAGTTGGTCAGGACCAGATGCTTTATGGGGATTGAGCTTTTTCAAAAGGCATTCAATACCCTTTGATGAAATTTCTATGTCCGGCATTTTAGTGTATGGGCTGGCTTGGAAGGGAAGGTTTGGACCTAGGTCATGTAGGTCCTGTAAGGTCTTTTGTGCCATGGCTTTCAGTGATGTGGGTGATTTTGGACTAAAAACAGATTGAAACTGAAGGTTTAGGGTATTGGCCTTGTCTGTGTCAGAGGTGAAAGTCTGTCCATTGGCCTTTAGGGATGTTATGCCACTATTGGCCTGGAGTGTTTCAGCAGGGAGTATAATTTCTTGGTATTGACCTTGGTAGGGGTGTCAAGGTCAGTGTCATCGGCTTCTTGCTGTAGGCCAAGAATGTCACCGATGTATTTTTCATAGGCCGTTTCAGATACCCGGCGTACCAGGTGTTTATAGTCAAGAAATTTCTTGTGATCAACAGGTCTGTTTGACCTGGTCCATCTCTTATAGTGTCTGTCTCGTTTACGCATCAGGCGGCGGATCTCTTGATTGGTCCATGGGAGACCATCTCTTGATCTTGCCTTGCGTATTGGGATGTAGGTGTCGATACCATGCTGGAGTTTGGTGACAAACTCATCCCACAGAATCTGGATGTCTGCGGTAGCAAGGTCCGACTGAAGTACTGAGTGGAATTCCCTCATAGACTCTTTTAGCTGGTCCCAGTTGGCCTTTGTTGTTGTTGTTGTTGTTGTTGTTGTTTCGTAGAGTTCCGCCGTTGACTTATCGGCGCACCCGGTAAAACCGGTAAAAGGGGGGATTTGTTTGGATAAAACTTTTGCACTTTACAAAGTCACTATCGTGGTGAAGTCTATCTAAAACGTGAATAAAATAACTGTGTTCCAGTGAATAAAAGTCTGTGATGTCTACTAAAACAAGGTGCTCCGGTGAATAAAAGTCTGTGAATTAAAAGTTTATCTACAGGCACTCTTCGACACGGGGCAGTGTTCTGATAGCTTTACACAGCTGTTTGTGAGATGGCCAATCTTCGGTTATGTATAAAACCTGTAACCGAACCAGACCAAACCGAACCTACGGAAAATACCGAACTTACCCGACCGAACCTACGGTAATTACCGAACGTTCCGGACAGAACCTACGGAAAATGCCGATATATCGATACCGGGATTTAGCATAAATACCGGTTTAATTTGGAAAAATAAAAGGTAGATGTATTGAAGAGCGATTCTAAACGCAAGGAGTACTTGATACGAGACCGATCAACACAAAGTAAGAAAATCAAAATACAAAATATGTTCTTTAAATAAATGACGGACCATAAGTGAGTTGATTTTCCGGGTCATTAGACAAATTTTCATGCAGCTAGTTTTTGTAATATTCTCATGTGAAAAACGCGGACAGCTCGGGAATTCAAACTGTATACGGCTAAATACGGAAATAAATAAATAAATAAATAACTGGGTCCGAACATATAAACCGAACTGCAACCGAACCTGTTAACCGAACATGTAAACCGAACTGAGTGCGAACATGTAAACCGAACTGAGGCCGAACCTGCTAACCGAACTGTGGCCGAACCTGCTAACCGAACTGTGGCCGAACATGCTACTTGAACCGAACTGTGGCCGAACCTGCTAACCGAACTGTGGCCGAACCTGCTACTTGAACCGAACTGTGGCCGAACCTGCTAACCGAACTGTGGCCGAACCTGCTAACCGAACTGTGACCGAACCTGCTAACCGAACTGTGGCCGAATCTGCTACTTGAACCGAACTGTGGCCGAACCTGCTAACCGAACTGTGGCCGAACCTGCTACTTGAACCGAACTGAGGCCGAACCTGCTAACCGAACTGTGGCCGAACCTGCTAACCGAACTGTGGCCGAACCTGCTAACCGAACTGTGGCCGAACCTGCTAACAGTTCGGACCCAGTTCGGTTTACATGTTCGGCCCCAGTTCGGCTAACAGGTTCGGTTAACAGGGTCGGCCTCAGTTCGGCTGACAGGTTCATACCCCAGTTCGGTTTACATGCTCGGACCCAGTTCGGTTTACATGTTTGGACCCTGTTCGGCTAACAGGTTCGGCCCTAGTTCGGTTAACATGTTCGGCCCCAGTTCGGCTAACAGGTTCGGTTAACAGGTTCGGCCTCAGTTCGGCTGACATGTTCAGACCCCAGTTCGGTTTACATGCCCGGACCCAGTTCGGTTTACATGTTTGGACCCTGTTCGGCTAACAGGTTCGGCCCCAGTTCGGTTGACATGTTCGGCCCCATTTCGAACCCAGTTCGGTTTACATGTTCGGACCCAGTTCGGCTAACACATTCGGATAAATAGGTTTCATAAACATTTTTTTATTTTTTATTTATTTATTTATTTATTTATTTATTCAAAATTTGTATGATTTTATTATTTGGAGTGTTTGTTAAACTTAATTGACATCTAAGCGCGATATCAATCCAATAATTAGCTATGTTTGACGAGGGCGTGAAAGACAGTCTTTATCGTGATAAAAACATGATCATGAAAGTGACACCTGCGTTTATTAACAGTAATTGGATACAGAAGGATTATCATCAGCTATTCAGTGAAGGTGGTCATGCATCACAGCAGGGGTTCACAGTGTATAGAAAGACATTACTCTAAGTAATCTTTGAAGTATTAAATACAACCGCACCATTACAATAGGAAAGGAAAAGAAAATACTATAACGCCATTATAATTTTGATACTTATAAAACAAAATAATAAATAAACAAACAACCTTTATGGCCCTTCATTAAGCTTAACTTAGCGGTAAAATTACATAAAATCCTTTGTAAATAGTGAAATAAGTGCTTGAACTTCAAAATTTTGGTCCATTTAACAGGAAATGCAATTAATTCCCGGTATCGAAAGATCATAATTGCCATAGGTCCGGTCCCGGCGGATGTTCGATAATTTCCGTAGGTTCGGCCGGATATGTTCGGTAATTTCCGTAGGTTCGGTTCGGTTTGGTTCGGTTACAGGTTTTATACACAGCCCCAATCTTCTGCTTGGCACTTCTTTGAGCAATATCTCACATATTGGCAAGCAGAACACTTTTGGAAGTTTCCTTCTGCTAAACAGTTTGCACAGCTTTCTGGCGATTCAATGTCTTGTTCGCTGTCAGGTATCTGATTGAACAAACACTTTTCGAACTGAGAATCGTCACTATCAGGATTCACTGATTTGTCTGTTTCTGCCTCCTCGGCAGCCAGTTCGTTTACAAATATATCCGATTGAATGTTGGTTTGCCTTTCAATGGTTAAACGACTGTGTGACTCTGAAACTAAGGGTGTACGATCCAAGCACCCAGATTCCTCTGAATGTCTGACCACATGTATACTTTTTGTATAGGAAGATATTATACGGGCATGGCACGAAGTGCGCGAAGCGCACTGAGGCTGGGCCGAAGGCCCAGCTGCGTGCCCGCCTATAGGTAACGCGTACACACGGGTAAATGAACTCTGATGTTGTTTACCTAACTAACTTTGTGCACCTGAACGTCCGGTCCTAGTCTCGGGGGATATCGCTAATCTCCCTATCTCGCGATAATTCGCTATCCCATCGGTAGTTCTAGATAAAATATACATCCTTTTTCCACCCATGATTATACAGTTTAGCTTCTTTGTGGACAATATATTTTTTCGTTTCACTTCAGATCAATTTTGTTTGCAAAATTACAAAAAAAAAAAAAAAAAAAAACAGGTTACGTCACTTCTTCAGCGCGCGAGAATGCTCGATTATCGCCATAATCGGGTATCACAATTTAGCGAAACAGGTGCGTCTTAATAGCGAAAGTGGGTCGATTCGGCCGCGAGTCGTTACATCCAACCCCCTGGTGAAATAATGTCATTTGGCGTGTACCCAGTAAACTATTCAGATTCAGATCAACTTTCTTTCTAAAGTTACAAAAAATAAATAAAAATTACGTCACAGTCACGCGCGAAATTCTTCTAATATCCGGTGTTACTATTTACCGGAACCAGAACGGGCCGGAACGATGCGTCTAAATAGCGAAATCCGGTCGTTTCGGCCGCGAATCGCCGATACAACCTTTAAATCGGACATCCAAATGCAAGTAACTGGTCGTTTCGGCTCCGTGAGTCGTTCGTTCTTCAGTCAGCTACCCGAGGGTTTTACCTGGCGCACAAAATGAACGTTTTGGCCCAAAAATGACCCCCAAAATACCCAGTTCTGTTCAGAGAGGGGACCATGATGTCCCCCAAAATTAATAAATATTAAATATAAATATTTCTTGTTCCTGATATTGTGCTATTTTGTCAGAATGTTGTTTAGGAGTTGTCAGTAGTGGGACATTGGTCCCCTAAATTAATACTCTGAGGTCGATGGGGAACACCCTGGTACTAGGTAAGGTAGGGATAGTGAAGAGAGGGGTAGGAGTAAGGGTAGGGTAGAGTAATGAGTAAGGTAAGGGTAGAGTAGGGTAAGTAGTAGGAGTAATGATAGGGTTTGGTAGGGTAGGGTTAGATGGGGTAGGGCACGGCAAGGAGTAAGGGTAGGGTAGAGTAATGAGTAAGGGTAGGGTAGAGTAGGGTAAGTAGTATGAGTAAGGATAGGGTTTGGTAGGGTAGGATATGAATACTGGTAGGGTAGAAGTAGGAGTAAGGGTATGGTAGGTTGAGGAGTGGCAGCAATGGTAGTAAGGGTAGCCTGGTAGGGGTAAGAGTTTGGGTAGGTAGAAGTTAGGGTATGGTATTGGTAGGATAAGGGAAGGAGTAAGGGTTAGGGCAAAGAGTATGAGTAAGGGTAGAGTATGGGTATGAGTAGGGTAGGGTAGGGTAGGAGGTTATGTGTAGGGTAGGAGGTTATGTGTAGGGGTAGGAGTAAGGGCATGGTAGGGGAAGGATTTGGAGTAGGGGGGAAGTCGTAAGGATAGGGTAGGAGGTAAGGTGTTGGGTAGGTGGTTCGGTGTAATGGTAGGAGTAAAGTTAGGGTAGGAGTAAGAGTAGGGTAGGGTATTGGATAGGGGAGGACAGGACAATGGCACAACATATACTTTTACAGTAAGTTTTGTTTAGTAGTTTTTTTTTTTTTTTTTGTTTTTTTTTATATATACTTTTTTTTCCTGGGACCAGTACTATAGTAGGTTGTTTTTTTATGGGTTTGTTGTTCCGGGAGCACCCGAAGGCTCAACCGGGAGGTTGATTTTTGTTGTTGTTTTAGGAGAAGCCCGTGATCGAACCTGCGACCCCTGGTTTACAAGGCGAGTGACTTAACCACTGCACCACGGAGTTTAGTAGTTGTTAAATCAATAATAATTTCAAAATCATGATGGCATGCCCGTTCTAGGCAGTGCCTAAGTTCATATTACTTTTTGTATAGGAAGATATTACGGGGGACCTGCTTAATCATTTTGGGCTTGACATTTACTTCCGCAGAAATGACCCGGAATCCTTAGCCTCCTGGTACCATTTCTCGAACGGGACCAACTCTCGACCAATAATTTGATTAACACTAAATAAAACATAAACTCTGGTCCACAGGAAAACAATTTGAACGGGTTTTTCTTCGTCAGTCAATGGGCAACGAAACAGGCACAGTGCCAAGTGACAGCCTCGTTTTGGATTTCCCTAGCAGACGATGGAAACCACCCAAAATCAAAGCAAAATGCATCTACTCTGATTGTCTGAAAAAAATTTCTTTGCTCAAAAACATTCCTGAATTCCATTTTATTTTCTATCTCATGCCAGAAGCTATCTTCTATGTATTCAAATCAATTTTGGACGAATGAAACACACCTAGCGTCTTCTAGCTTTACAAATGTTTGTTTACACCCCTGTGAAAATACAGTGTCCGTGAAAATCATATGAGCAACAAGAACGTTTTTCTTTTGTTACTGGTACTACCTCCCATTCCTAGTGGCTCTCCCTAGTGTGATCACTTGTTTAATCCCAAAAAATCAAATAGAAATTGGCTAAGTCTGCTCAGTTTTGGTGCTGGCAAAAATACAAGGAGACAAAGTGTAGTAAGAGACCAGTGTTTAGGTTGGACCTACTCATAATGACCTACGTGGTAACATGCCTGCATTTTACCATATAATCTTATATTTAAATACCTCCTGGGTGACTACACACTGTTTTTCCCTGATTCCCTTGCATTATTATATATGAAAACGAGCTCAAATAGTCTGTTCGAGAGTTGGTTCCATTAACTGAAGGAAACATGATTTTTAGTGGTGATGCAACGGACCGTGCTGTGCGCGCGCCATACGACGTCACACATTAATTAAATAGGTCATTGACGTTGGCAATGTTGTGTCTACAAAATCTGAGGATTAAATTAATTTTATTGCATGTTCTAAGATTATTGCATGTATCAATGTTATAAAAGTGGTTCGAGATATGGTACCAGGAGGCTAAGATGATCAGAAATCAGCGATTCTAAAATAGATTTAAATCTAAAATAAAACATAGTATCATTTTATTATTTGATTAAAACGTTTAACGTGTTTAAATTGAATCTTAAACCGACAAGTTAAAGCAGATACGAATATATAACTGACCAGTGTAGACTTGAATTCCAAGGCAAGCAAATGGCGGACGACTCAGATGAAGAAAGAACAAATGTATTTTGTTTATTTTCTATTGCGAACTGTATCCGCTTCCTAATGAAAATTATTTTCTGATAAACTTAAGGTTTCATGTGTATTTTTGACCGAAAAATCCGGGATTTTTTTTCTGGATCAACTCGTAATTTCGCTTGTAACCAATGTAAACAATGAACATGAAAGCTTCTGAGACAAATTTCATGTCTTTCTTCAGTCGATGAATTTCTGATCATCACCTTAGACAAAAACTTAGGCAGCTGACTCAAGATCGAAACGTCATGGAGCCTAAACAACCCATTACCGGTGTTTGGGTTGTAACTATTTGAGCCTGAAGCGGATCGATTTTCGTAATTTATAATATGAACTTAGGCACTGCCTAGAACGGGCATGCCATCATGATTTTGAAATTATTATTGATTTAACAACTACTAAACTCCGTGGTGCAGTGGTTAAGTCACTCGCCTTGTAAACCAGGGATCGCAGGTTCGATCACTGGCTTCTCCTAAAACAAGAACAAAAATCAACCTCCCGGTTGAGCCTTCGGGTGCTCCCGGAAAAACAAACCCATAAAAAAACAACCTACTATAGTACTGGTCTCGCCCAGGAAAAAAAGTATAAAAAAAAACAAAACAAAAAAAAAACAAAAAAAAAAAAAAAAAAAAAAAAAAAAAAAACAAAAAAAAAAAAAAAAAAAAAAAAAAAACTACTAAACAAAACTTACTGTAAAAGTATATGTTGTGCCATTGTCCTGTCCTCCCCTATCCAATACCCTACCCTACCCTTACTCCTACCCTAACTTTACTCCTACCATTACACCGAACCACCTACCCAACACCTTACCTCCTACCCTATCCTTACGACTTCCCCCTACTCCAAATCCTTCCCCTACCATACCCTTACTCCTACCCCTACACATAACCTCCTACCCTACACATAACCTCCTACCCTACCCTACCCTACTCATACCCATACTCTACCCTTACTCATACTCTTTGCCCTAACCCTTACTCCTTCCCTTATCCTACCAATACCATACCCTAACTTCTACCTACCCAAACTCTTACCCCTACCAGGCTACTCTTACTACCATTGCTGCTACTCCTTAACCTACCATACCCTTACTCCTACTTCTACCCTACCAGTATTCATATCCTACCCTACCAAACCCTATCCTTACTCATACTACTTACCCTACTCTACCCTACCCTTACTCATTACTCTACCCTACCCTTACTCCTTGCCGTGCCCTACCCCATCTAACCCTACCCTACCAAACCCTATCATTACTCCTACTACTTACCCTACTCTACCCTTACCTTACTCATTACTCTACCCTACCCTTACTCCTACCCCTCTCTTCACTATCCCTACCTTACCTAGTACCAGGGTGTTCCCCATCGACCTCAGAGTATTAATTTAGGGGACCAATGTCCCACTACTGACAACTCCTAAGCAACATTCTGACAAAATAGGACAATATCAGGAACAAGAAATATTTATTAATTTTGGGGGACATCATGGTCCCCTCTCTGAACAGAACTGGGTATTTTGGGGGTCATTTTTGGGCCAAAACGTTCATTTTGTGCGCCAGGTAAAACCCTCGGTTAGCTGACTGAAGAACGAACGACTCACGGAGCCGAAACGACCAGTTACTTGCATTTGGATGTCCGATTTAAGGTTGTATCGGCGATTCGCGGCCGAAACGACCGGATTTCGCTATTTAGACGCATCGTTCCGGCCCGTTCTGGTTCCGGTAAATAGTAACACCGGATATTAGAAGAATTTTGCGCGTGACTGTGACGTAATTTTTATTTATTTTTTGTAACTTTAGAAAGAAAGTTGATCTGAATCTGAATAGTTTACTGGTGACACGCCAAATGACATTATTTCACCAGGGGGTTGGATGTAAAGACTCGCGGCCGAATCGACCCACTTTCGCTATTAAGACGCACCTGTTTCGCTAAATTGTGATACCCGATTATGGCGATAATCGAGCATTCTCGCGCGCTGAAGAAGTGACGTAACCTGTTTTTTTTTTTTTGTTGTTTTTCTGTAATTTTGCAAACAAAATTGATCTCAAGTGAAATGAAAAAATATATTGTCCACAAAGAAGCTAAACTGTATAATCATGGGTGGAAAACAGGGCTGGGGTAATCATAATTTGTAATCGTAATCAGCTGTAATCGATTACAGATTTTGAAGTAATCAGTTGTAATCAGTAATCAGCCATTTTTCTGATTACAAGTAATTTAATTTAATCAATTACAATTGAAAAAATGGCTTGTAATCATGATTACATTCTGATTACATTTGATTACAACTAGATAGATTCTGATTGGTTTTATGCTAAATGTTAATGTGCATCAATGGTATACACAATATGGGCAAAATCCAAACCCCCCACCCCACCCCCAACCCCAACCCCCACAAAAAAGGAAACAATTCATGAAACTTGTCTTTCTTGTCTGCAATGGCACAGGCAAAGGATGGCATTGTAAATTACAGTTATAAAATGAAATGAACATCACAAACTTATAATTTATTTGATATACATTTTGATGCCTTTTGCAGTCTGATATGGAAACTGCATATTCGGAAACTGCATATTCACTGAAATTTTACATTATCTTATCATATCTAACACCCTACGCTACAAATATTTTTAATACAGCAATCACAGGCAGCTATATTCAAGCATTTCAACAGCCAACCAATTAATGATTTTCTAAAGCTCAGTCTAATGCAACAATAAGGTTTGTATGGCTGTGTCACTTTAATTTGCTTGTTGGTCTATTGAAAGTTGTGCAAGGTGTGAACAATTTCTTTTGTTGTATGCTGATGAATTAATTTAATTAAGCATTTGAGTAAAACAAATGGGAGATTTACCTGTGACCACACCTGTACAAACTGTTAACAATCAAGACAACCGTATTTTCTCCACAAATGGGACATGTTAAGTTAACCAAATTTCATTAAGTTAGTGAAGTTAACCAAAGTTTTGGCTTCTTGCAGTTTGGTTTTCAAGGATAAGGGTTTGTTTATAATTGTGTCCATTCCTGGTCACTGCTTATTGCTTTACTTGTGAAAGGCCTTCTTTCTGACTGTGTTTTAGAAAATTATATGCATTAAAATGCAGGTTCATATTTTGCAGGACCTTCATGAACATGCAATTTATCATCCTTGCCTACTGGTTCATATGAAATTCAGCAAAATAACAACTCATTGAAAGACAAAACTTAACAGTTCGTTGAACCATAATGTGATGGTTTATCCAACAACTAGGGTCATGAAGTGGGAACTTGGTTTAAAATCTGGAATGGTGTCTGGTTCGGCAAATCATGTAGGGTTTGGCTTCTAGGAAAATACAATGTAATATGATATTCTACATTAATAGAATTGAATTCAAAAGATACTTTTTATTGAGTTGCAATTGTTTTCACTTAAAATATCAGAGAGAAGCAAACACTTGCATTAAAGAAACTAATTTAGAAGAGATGTTAATTGTCATCTCACCAAAGTAATCAAAAGTAATCTGATTACTTTGTCAAAGTAATTGTAATTTAATCGATTACATTCAAAATCCAAAGTAATCAGTTGTAATCGATTACATTTTTTGTACAAAGTAATCTGTAATTTAATTGATTACATTGCAATGTAATCGACCCCAGCCCTGGTGGAAAAAGAATGTATATTTTATCTAGAACTACCGATGGGATAGCGAATTATCGCGAGATAGGGAGATTAGCGATATCCCCCGAGACTAGGACCGGACGTTCAGGTGCACAAAGTTAGTTAGGTAAACAACATCAGAGTTCATTTACCCGTGTGTACGCGTTACCTATAGGCGGGCACGCAGCTGGGCCTTCGGCCCAGCCTCAGTGCGCTTCGCGCACTTCGTGCCATGCCCGTAATATAAGCACTCAGATAATTGAACAATCCCACAAGCCACTATTACATGTAGTGTATCTATCTTCTGTCTGATACAGAGTTGTTCAATGTCTGATCAGACTGGGTAGACTTAGAATTAAAAAAAAATATTAGTCTGCATTTTTTTTTTTTTTTGTAAAGTTGATCTCAGTAGAATGTAAAATTATTGTTCTCAAAGAAGCAAAACTATGAAGTCATTGATGGAAAAGGGATGGATGGTCTTTCTGGACTTTGTTTTTTATGTGCTATATACATTATTGATCCGGACTGAATGACGTCATCGGTCATTCATTCGGTCATTTTTTTTTTTTCGAAGATATTGGAAAATTTATTGTTGACTTTGATACATTAATAAGTTTACATGAACGATTTGTGATGTTACTTAGCTCTAAGCAATCTGATGTTAATTTGCTAGTTGTAAATTATGTGAATAAATGTTTTGAACTTAGAGCCATGCATCAGGAGTAGTCATGTCAAGACTATTATCTATATATAGAAGTACCATTCCATTATTATTCTTTTTCAAACAAACTTGAATTGGTAGTTTGTTAATATTAGTATATGTGACATCAATATTGATTCCAGCCTCATACGACGATACAGAATAATAAAACAGGGATTCTTTCTTGTTTTTGCTCTTGTGATTGGTTGTGGATACTCTTTAGATCCGTTTCAGTGAGACGGTTGTAGAGGGTGCTCGTACCCTTTGTCTTGGTCGTTGAAAGATCTTTTAATTGAAAAGATAGCAATTGATTCAAGTTGTTACTTAGACATATTTTGCAGGTAGACATGATGTCATACAGTTCAACCTCATTATAACGCGCTCCAATATAGTGCAGTTTTCAATATAACACGGCCATGTCATGGCTCCCAAATTGATTATTTTGCTATATGTCTATTGTAAATAACCTCATTATAACACGGTTCACTTATGACACAGTCTGTTTCCATGGACCCCAAAGATAGCATTATAATGAGGTTGACCTGTACATATTATTATATTTGGCCCCTGTTCAATTCTAGCTGGTAGTTACATTGTGTGATGTTTGTGAAGGTGGATCCAACTACTTTGTTTCATGTCGTCCGTTGTTTGTGGCCTTTCATATGCCTCTGGGATGCATAAATGTAACACAGAGGTCTGTGTGGGGTCGTACGTAGTAAGGACTAATTTTTGAGGTTGAGTGTTTGGATACACTAGTTAGTACATGTACTTTAGTGACGTCATTACGTATATGTGTTTCATGTCATGTCTGTTATGATCCTATATGTTTTGGATTGATTGCAGAATAAATTTTGAATCTTTGAATCTTCGTAGGAGGTGAATTACTCAGTGTTTATCCTTATGACCCTACTGAATTTAAAAGAGAAAACACAAGAACACAGTGAAAATTTTCATAAAAGCTTCACTTATATTTTTAGATCATTTTTATTTCTTCCAGTCAAGGTACAAACCCCATAATAATTCTGGCAAATTATTATTTTATAACAGTCTAAAAATGATTAAATCACAGCGATAATAACGGTGTTGTACCCTCGACCGAAAGAGCAAAAAGGCGGGAAAGGTGTAGTTCGGGTGGCCAAAATTGATTTCTTCTCATGGAAGAGTAGCTTGCCGACCGGATCAATAGCCATACATTAGTCATCACTCTACCAGTCTACTGTCGTTACACCATCTGTCAGAAACTGCCTTTTTCAATGTTACACTATTATCAGCGATGTAGGTAACTATAAGGAAGTCTGAACCTGCCTTGGAAAGGTGGTCAAATGAATGCTGTCACACGAATAAGCCTCAGTTGTTAATTTGAGTGATTATATTTTGAAGTACATTTCACGTGCTGACATCCAAATGTTGGAAATTGCATAAATGGAGGCAACATCTCAACATGACAGTAGCTGTTGACTGCCATGTTAAGCCATAAATCAGCCAAGAAAAATCTTCTTTTTTAGGCCCAGATACACCAGAATCAGCCGTATGACGAGTCTCTGGAAGTAGGTGATGCTGAAGAAATAGCTAGCATCTACTCTCCAACCCCACGAGTCACACAACAAGGTAATTTTTTTCACTCTAATGGTCAATATAAACTAGACAATTTTTTTATTCAGTTTAACGTCCCTTTCAAGCCTTTTTCAGCTCATCAGCTCATATGAGACGGGCCGGTCAGTTGGTAAAAATGGGAGAACCCCGAGAAAAACTACCTGACACACCCACATGCAGACCATGGCTTGTCTCACGTGCCCTGTGTGACAAAATTTGTTGTTTTACCAAACATTATAGTTGCTAGTTTGCACCGTCTATGTGAATATTTATCAGAAATTGAATAATGTGTGCTATCATTTGCTCTGGAAAATGAAGTTTACATTTGGGCTGCCACATCCGAAAACCAACAATCTGCATATACAAAAACAAAGGCGCAGATCAGCTGTGCAGTAACTGCACAGCTTATCAGCGCCTTTTATTTTTGCTACATGGATAGTACAACCCTTCTAATATAAAAAATTTCAAGCTTCTAGCCTGCTTCTGTACAGGCTGGTTTGTGTGAGACCTGTCAGAACATCTGAACACAGGTTTTCTTGTGTCATGAGCTGTTAGTTAGTTGCAATTTTAGTCAGCCTTTAGATTTGTCAACCTTTTAGCATCATGCTCATTATGCTTTTATATGTAGAATGGATATACAGGGGTTTCAATGGCAGGGCAGGGAATTTTCCTCTGCAACTCGGGCAGTTTCACCCTGCTACTTCGGATGAATTTGTATGGTGTACTATATGTAAAGAACATGTAAAATCATCTGGCTACTTTACTGTTAGGACCCAGATGCTAAATAAATTAGTGATACCATTCCATAGATTTCATGGATTTTTTGGCTGCACAGTGCAATCCAACAGTTGAATGCTTCTCTTGCTTTTTGACTTGTTTTGCACGTAGCTACGAAATATATGTTTTATTTGTTGAAATTTTATGTTCAGGAGCTCGTCTTGGAGTGAGACCTAGGCCACAGGGTAATTGTATAGTTGCTGTATATTTTCTATGTACAAGTATATTTACAGTAGATTTTTCTAAAATTCTAAACACCCTCCAAACTGACAGGACTTTTTTTGGGAATGGTGTCTTAGAGATTTTTTTCCATTTATGTGATTTTTGTTTGTCATTCCTGTACATGACAGTCATCGTTAAAACTTCAGAACTCTTTTTAGCTCGCCTGTACGAAAGTACAGGAAGAGCTATTGCAGTCACCCCGGCGTCGGTGTTCGCGTCCGCGTTGCTCAAATGTTAACGTTTTTGGTTTAAGTTTTTTATAAGTCTATATCTCTTGAACATGTTGATGGATCAAGTTGATACTTTGCATGTTGGTAGATATCGGTCTGAAGTTTTATGCAGTACCATCATGACCCACCCTGGATGACCTTGAGGTCAAGGTCACGGACTTAGAAATTTTGTGTTAAAGATTTTAGTTAAAGTTTTTATAAGTCTGTATCTCTTGAACATGTTGATGGATCAAGTTGATACTTTGCATGTTGGTAGATATTGTTCTGAAGTTTTATGCTGTACCATCATGACCCACCTGAGTGACCTTGAGGTCAAGGTCATGGGTCATAGATTTTGATAGGTTTAGTGGCAAAGCACAAGTCAGGCAAGCTACGCTGTCCTGCGACAGCTCTTATTTATACCCCCCGCCAAAACGAAGTTTTAAGGGGGGTATACTGTTTTCACGTCCATCCTTCCGTGCGTGCATCCGTCCGTCCGTCCGTAACATTTTGTTTCTTTAATATCTTGAAGACCCATTGATGGAATTTCATAAAACTTTGCAGGCATCTGTATATCTATGGGGCAGATATGTACATGCAAAAATTAAGGGCTAGGGGCCAGTCCCTTTTGAGTTACTTCCCTTTATAGTTCTTGATGGCTTTTGTATACAGTGAAGATAGTGCATTTACGGGCCGATCAACTCCTACAACAGTTTTTGTTGGAACTTTTTGATATTATGCCTAAATGATGTAGGCCCATTGGACATTTGCATGAAGAAATGTTATCGCGAAAAAATAATTTTTGACAAAATAACAGCTATGAGAACTTCGGCAATTTTCTTACTTTTTTATACAGGTAAGGGCTTTCACGGGCCGATCAACTCCTAACACAGTTTTTGATGGAACAATTTGATATCATGCCTACATGATGTACACCCATTGGACATTTGCATGAAGAAATGTTATTGCGAAAAAATTATTTTTGACAAAATGACAGCTATGAGAACTTAGGCAATTTTCTTACTTTTTTTACAGGTAAGGGCTTTCACGGGCCAATCAACTCCTACCACAGTTTTTGATGGAACAATTTGATATCATGTCTACATGATGTACACCCACTGGACATTTGCATGAAGAAATTTTATTGTGAAAAAATAATTTTTGCTAAAATTACAGCAATGAGAACTTAGACAATTTTTCTTAGTTTTTTTTACAGGTAAGGGCTTTCATGGGCCGATCAACTCCTACCACAGTTTTTGATGGAACACTTTGATATCATGCCTACATGATGTACTTCCATTGGACATTTGCATGAAGAAATGAAGAATTGTTATTGTGAAAAAATAATTTTTGATAAAATGACAGCTATGAGAACTTATATATATATATATATATATTTTTTTTTTTTTTTTTTTTTTTTACTGTCTTAAAGGCTTTCTTTGATGGAACAATTTGATATCATGCTTTCATGATGTACACCCATCCATTGAACATTTGCATGAAGAAATTTTATTGCCAAAATAATTTTTGTGGTAAACAGTTATCCTGCGGGGGGTATTTAATAAGCATTGCTTATTGTCTCTTTTTTCATTAAATTAGGTGTGGTGCCCTTAAATGCTTTTAAAGCTGCAATTTAACTTGTGTTTCAGGTCCCTATAATTCCTGTGCAGTCTTACACACAAGAACATAACATCTTATAATTAGACAAAACAATAAATTGGGTCAATTCACTGAATTGACCAATTAAATAAAACTACTAAATTTTACTCTTAATTATTCAATGTTTTAGAATATTTACTGTAAACCACTGCATGGTAGATGGTAGTACTTTTACAACTGCACGGGTTGGACACGGGATACAATACTTAAGTATTATAATATGTAGAAGATATATTGGTCAGTCATGATTGGATAATTTTTGCTGTAAATTTCTTAAAACTTAGGCAACTATATTCCCCCAACCACCCCTGTTAAAACTGAGGTAAGGTTTGGTATATCTGCCAAAGCCAAAACAAATCTCTTTTCCTCTAATTTTACTCTCATTGCAACACAGATTTGATAGCTAACATGGAACTTGTATTGGAGACCAGCAACAACATTATAAAGAAATTGTGGTGTTTATCAACTTTCAATGTCATAATGTGGTGGGGAAAGGAAAAGTTTTATCCTGTGTCCAATGCTGGAAGCATTTTAAATGGAGCTTTTAAATTCTTTTATTTTAATCTTTTATTTAATGCTTATGTTTGGTGTCAGAAAACACTTAAAAACATAGAAATGTGGATGTGATGTGTTGCATTGATGTTAAGTAACATATTTGCATTATTGTTGTAGTGTTGCATGAATGTACCACTTTTGTACTTGTATTTTATGTAGTTATGTATGATACATTATGTAAATGGACGTTGTACAATAGCACTTGTCAGGCTATGTCCATGAAAAGTATACCTCCTTAAACCCTGCTTTTACAATGTATGTACAACCTCATTATATGTGCTATTTTCAATATACAGGTCAACCTCATAATAACGCAATCTTTGGGGTCCATGAAAACAGACTGTGTTATAAGTGAACTGTGTTATAACGAGGTTATTTATAATAGACATATCACATATAGCAAAATAATCAATTTGGGAGCCATGACATGGCTGTGTTATATTGAAAACTGCACTATAGTGAGGCGTGTTATAATGAGGTTGAATGTTGTGGCTCCCAACAATTGCCACAAAATGATTTTTGATTGTAGTATTTGGGGTAATTAGTAAAAAATTGTATCGATTTGGGATCTGTAGCATTACATGTTGCGAATGTTTGGCTTGATTTGGCTGCAAATGCATGTTAAGTTTGTGTATGTGAGGAAATGTACACTTAGTACAGGCCAGCCAAACTCATTATAATGCTATCATTGGGGTCCATAGACACACCATGTTGTAAGTGAAACCGTGTAATAGTGGTGTTAAATGCTATACTAGTATAGACATTATAGCAAAATCATGAGTTTGGGAGCCATGACATGGCCATGGTATATTGAAAACAGCATTATAATGAGGCGCATTATAATGAGGTTGGACTGTATAGGTAAATTGTCTCTCTGAGGCTTGTCCACGAATTTCATAACTGTGTACGGTTATGATAATTGACATGCCCGACACACCTTATGCTGTTTGCTTGTAGATTGACCACTGTTTTGTATTGTTCTTTGTTTCATTTTTACTCTCACAAAATTGCTTTTTTGTGTGTTGTCAATGTTATTGTGAGTCTAAATTAAGTTTATTTACGGTAATAGTGGGTTCTGGTCTTTTTCATATACTTAAAATTGTTTCTTAGACTTAGATTTATAGATGTCGTAACAGACTAACCATGGCAACCCATTCTCCAGAAAAAAAGAACAAAAAGAGACTATTAATCTGAACTGCATCATTCGAAGACCTAGATTCTTTGATTAGTTGTTCAGGAATCTTGAAACTCTAGGCCTCTGGTCATGTGTAGAGGAATAAAATTTTACGGCATACATACTGTACACTACAGTCTCTAATTAGTGCCTCTCTTAATGATATGAATAATGATACATATGTTTGTTAATCTACATTTAACAAGATTCTGTTACTGTATATCATACATCATGCTTTGGCTCTAAAAATTCTGACATCAGCCCCTTTCACTCGAGTTTGCCGTTTGAGCATTTGCATCACACAAGAAGACCATGTGTTCCGAAGATCTGAGTTTCTTTTCATGTTGTCCTCAAAGACATCTGGATTGATTGATCTGCTGATCTGAGTGACAGCTTCAAACTAAATGACCTTTAAAAACGGCAAACTCGAGAGAAATTTTTAACTTCCTATGTGGAATTTTGCCATGTAGATACCGATCAGTTAGCTGCTTAAATTGATAAAATTCTGCTTTTGTCTCTATGCTTTTACAATTGTGTGTTCTTAATATGCATTGTATATGTTGTGCAAAGAATTTTGAAATAAAAATGCTTTAACCAAGCAATTACAATGGTTTTTATCAGAAGAGGTGACATCATTACCTGAAGATAAATGCTGAATAGATTTTAAGAACACCTGGCACCTGGGACACTGTTTCAGTTCTAAAATAGAATAAAAAGTTACCTGATTTACAAACAAAAGGCAAACTCGAGTGAACAAATTTGATTGACCTAAGTGCTCAAACGGCAAACTCGAGTGAAAGGGGCTGTAATTTGCCTTTTGTTTCTGTAGAAAAGTATTGCCTGAAAAAAGATACACTTATACGGTCCATTTGGGTTCCATTTCTGCGACCCCAAAAGTTACAGTTAAATGCAATAAATAATGATGCATATTTATGGTAGGAAAGTTCGTAGACACTTCAGCTATCAGAAAAAGTAACGCGTTGTTGAAGAAGCATTTTGCATAATTTCAAGCAGCAATATCTTATGGGTATATTTCAGAAATTTTGTGCAATTTGAAGTAATAACACGCTTGGTATGGCCACTTTTCTGTATGAGGGTAGAGCCGTGCAGGGCAGGTGTCAAAACGTGATAAAATGTGACGATTTTCACATTCTGTTTGTCCTTGTGAAACAGCACGGATTGTGCTGTAACGATAAGATATTTTGATCCTGTAAGAATGTTCAATCAACAACGTTTTCTGAATGTTTGGGCCTTGGCGGCAGTACAGTTTGATATTTGTGAATAAAATTTCAGATGCAGTCCGAAAAAAATGTTTGAAAAAATGGCGTAATTTTGACTTCGGAGAACAGCGATAACCATAAAATTGTGTGTTTTTGTTATGGAAATGGCCAACAAACACGATGGAAATGATATAAACAACAACATAAAAACTATCAGCTTGTCTGTCACCAGTTTACAAGTGGTAGAGTTGATTTTTGGATGCTCGATAGATCATCTAAGATAATAAACGGCGGCGGAAGGGCACTCGTCTTACATTCTCAGTGAATGAAAATGGTTTCATATGTTCAACCGGTCATCAGAGAACCTGAGGACAGTTGGCACAGATCTGCATTTGACAGCTGGATACACATAATAAAATTGTACCGATATCCAAGGACCCTATGTGGAATAACTCTGAAACATGGTTAAACTTGTTACAAATATATAAAGCACTGACAGCAATAAACTTCAAGTAACGTCACTGAGACGTTGACCCTTGCCCCGCTCCCGGTTAGGGACGTGCACATAAAAGACTGTAGAAGATGTCGTGTTGGCCAGATTTTCATAAAATTTCGTCTATTTGCTCATGAAATATTTTTGCAAACCCAGCTATATTCATTTTGACTGAATTTCTTTTACTGTTGAAAATACCAATGGTGTCTACGAACTTTCCTGCCATACCTCGTATTATCTTCTTGTGTTTTAGTGTTTTCCCTTGAAGTAGCTTTTGTCACACCCTGATGATTATGATGATAATGATTTACAGTACATGTATACAGATGTATTATTTGACTTTTTAGGTCCTGGCAGAGGACGTGGATCCCCAGACGCAGGTATGATGCACCCAGATGATGACGACGATGATGACGAGTTCAATGATAAAATAAACCCACCTGATAGAGCTGTAAGTTGTCAGCCCCCATTTTTTCCCCTTTTCATTGTTAAATTCATTGTAGACTTGCCTTGTACAATTTTCCCCAACAGCCCTTATATTTGGGAGAAACTGACCGGACATTGTATCCTGAGAGGAACTACTAGGAAACTTAAGTTTTTAACTTACCATTTATTGAGTTGGGACTCTGTAAAATCGATGTAAGCCACGAAGCCCTCCATTAATTTCTTCACTGCTGTATAAAGTGAAATCACTACAGAACGCCCTTAGAATAAATTACTGGAGGGATTAAATCAATTTTGCGTGGACCCTTAACCCAAAATGTGGGAAGATGGAACTTGAGTTTCTTTTTCCTCTCAGTATAGTTTCGAAATCATTGTTGCTGTGTTTTATGAAAGAATATTTTGAAAAATGTTTACTTAAGGACTAGAGCATGCAGAATTAATGTCCCCTGCATGGAATGTGATTGTGCATGACCTACATGCCCCCCTTTATGTCGACAGTATGCCAATCAAATGAGGATGCAGGCTGACAACCAAATGGGCAGTATGGAAAATGACATCATCGATGACGATGATGACGAAGATGATGATGATGATGACACACTTTCAGAACAAAATAGGGTATCCTGCTTGTGACCTTTTCCTCTTTAGTTTGGTGTAGTGTAGTGCTTAACATACTCTTGGAAACACACATGTTTATTGGCACTCTGGAGTTGATGGGAGAGAGTGGTGGTGGAAATATACTATATGAATATTAACACAGATTTTTACAATCATCATGATAAGATTGTCAAGGAGTAAGAATTTTGAAATGTCTTACTGTCATTGTACAAGACTGTTTACTGTTTTTGCCTTTAAGGTGTGACTATGCGGCGGTTTGACACCGTCATTGGATTAAGTGGACAGACTGCAGAAGAATGATTACAATGCATGTTTGCCTGAAACAATAATTTCTTCAGAACATTTTCATTCTATATACGTATATAATTAATCTATGATGTTACCATTTTCCTTGCTGAATCTATATAACACTTAAAATGATTTAAAAAAAAAAAAAAAAACTTACCACAAAAGTCAAGATTTCATGAAGTATACTTTAAACAATGTGTTTTGGAGATTTCCTAAATGTAACTGTTGTGTGCATGTAGAATTTGCCCAAGATTTCCTCATAACTATTGTGTGCATGTAGTCTGTAGACTTTTCCTCTCTTATTATCTTAACGTGTATGCAGTCACAAATTATATGGTTTGAAATGTAGAAGTTACAATTTTCAGATGAAGAATGTGTTTTTATTTCTGCTGAAAACATAGACTGTCAACACTGTTTGAAACTGAACTGTAGTCTATGTGTTTACAACAGCTTACATATACTGTATGTCCTTTTAAACCAGAGCTTTTAACCTACATAGATGTGTGTCTTTGTATCTATCTAACAGTTTTAGTCGTTGTATCTCTCTAATAATAGGTGTTGGGCTTAGAGTGCAAAAGGTTTCAGGGTTGATTTTAGTTGATATAGAAATGGCATATAATTGCATACTGTTTTCAGTGTAAAACATGTAAATTTATCTAAATTGCATTTATTAGCTAGCTTGAGCTGAGGTGAGCTTATAGGATAGGCAGGTACCGGTCGTCCACCATCCATCGATCAAACCCAAATTTTATATGAAGCCTCTATAGGAAGGGGAAAAGAATGTGTACATGTATATAATACAGGTCACATGGCCAAGATGGCCGCCATGCCTGTATCTGGTAAAAACCCTTCAAAACTCTGCTTCTCTTGAATTGCTGAATCTGTTTCAACGAAACTTGATATTTGGGACTAGAGTATTACAGTGTGTTTATAAATTATGACCCTGTGATAATGACCTATTTTACAGCAAGGTCAACTTAGGTCGCCTATGCAGAAAACTGTTACAGTGTCATTAAACAGAAAAGGAAATTGGCAGTTAAACAGAATATTTATTATTCTGAAAAAAAAAAAAATGACACCAAGGGTTCATCCCCCTGGGGCTATATACATGTACATGTGACCATATAGTCAAACAAGTTTACTGGAATATATCCCAGGTCTCAGGTGAGCATTAACAGGACCTATACAGGACCATAGCATACATGTGATGAGTCTGAAAGAGGAATCAGGGAGATTTTTGTTCCATTTCAGGGAGAATTTTGAAAAATGTATAGAATATATAGGAAAATTCCAGATTCATTTCAGGGAGATTTTGAATTTTCGTTACAAAAGTGGTACATTTTAGAAGAATTTTTACCAATTTTTGGGCTCATTTGATGATGAGGGAGGTATCACATGTATGCCATATTATTCAGTAGTCTGAGTTAAAACTAACATTTTATCAAAGTTTCCAACAGATTAAGCCTGTAATAAAATGCCACTTTCTAGAATGTATATACTGTACTGGTGCATGTAGATGCTTTATGACCTTTGTTATGTAAATAGTAAATAACTACCCCATGACCAAAATCAAAGTTTTTAATGGGTTTATCATGCTAGGATTAGTAAGCTGATGAAATGGTGAGGTTCTACCGAGCCATTTCATCAATTTATGGTCTGAGCGTGATAAACCCATTTAGTTTTGGTCATTGGGTTGCTTTTACTTTATAATGGAAGGCAACTTGACCATAATTCATGAAAAAAACTCACCCGACGTGAGGAGATATGCTTTCTGCCATCTAGTTTTATTTAGTCAATAGCTCACACCACAGAAGGAATCCACAAAATTCGCCACCATGGCAATGCATTTTGTTGATAATTTATATTTTTCTTGTCCACTGTTACATCTGCATAACGCTGCATAATAATGGTGGAGATTGACATCACAAAATGTAACTAAAATTAACTTCACTTATAATCTCACTTCTTTTTGGTTTGTTAAAGAAAATTCCAACACAGTCTGTAGTTAGTCAGTAGAGGAAGCCTTTATTAGGTCAGTAGCTAAATAAAGGGATTATTTATGAAACCCCTTTATTAGGCTGATATTTAGAGTCCTTGCATTATAAATTGCCATTTAAGTTAAATTTGCTTCATTAATTTTGTTTATTGTCTTGTTTAAATCAATTAAATGTGCATTTGATAACTAAAAATTTGTGATTTTACAGGCTCTGTAAATACATTAAATGATAAATGTTATGTACATGTTCATGTAGTTAATGTTATGAACCTTAATGGATAAAAATGTCTGTGGATTTTCAGCTAGATAACATGCAGATCAACATCCTCATCTTCAGCTGTTCTTTGAAGTGGGAGTGACCGTTAAAATCATGGGTCTGAATTTTTTTTTGGAAAATTTCTATGTTTGAAATGGCAAAATGTTGAAAAAAATATTGTGCAAACTGTATGCATCTAGAGGTTATTCTAAAATGTGCATTTCATTTCAGCATCCTGGACCAATGAGACCAGGCGAGGCAGGGGACCAGGGAGGCCCAGCCCCAGGGCAGGGAATGGCTCCAATGATGGGCGGGCCCAAAGAAGGGGGCAAGGCAGGGTCCCAAGGGCAGCAGGGGCAGTTTAATTCTGAAGAAGACGAGGATGATGATGACGATTCTGGGTCGGAGGAGTCGGATGATGATGATGATGACGACGATGATGAAGATGACGATCATGTGGCATTGGAAGGGTATTTTAAATTTCTCAACCTAAAAGGGTCTCTTGTCACTGCTGAAAAACTAGGGTCTCATATCACTGCTGAAAAACTGATCTTACTGGAAGTGTACCCTATATAAATAACAGTAAAATGGCCTAGTGACCCTCGCAGATTACATAATTATGGTACATGTATAATCCTACCCAAAATGTTTGCTATGCAAGCATTGAGCCTACACTAATGTTCTTACTTTTTGCTTTGGAAGGGTATCTAAAACTTGTTCTTGTACTAAAAATACATGTAATCATGTGACCCTGGAAGGGTGTCCCCATTTTCATACTCATTATTTTCCTCTCTAAAACATACTCTGTAAAGTATACCAATGTAGACATTTTGCAAGATTATTTTCCACATTTTCTTCCCATGAATATAAGTTGCTTTACAGTAATGAGCCACTGCATAAGAAAACCAACAAAATGCTTGGGCGAAAACAAAGGCGCAGGTCAGCTTTGCTGTATCAGCACCTATGTTTTCGCTACACATATAGTACAATCCCTCTTCTACTTAGGTACAAAATTTCAAGGCTCTAACCATCTTCTGTGACTGTACAGCCCAGTTTTTGTCAGACCTGGTCGGAACCCACATTGTTGGTTTTCGCACACACAGGCTCAATAGTTTTATTCTATCAACAGTGCCTATGACCCCGCAGACTATGAGAACTTACCAGTCACACCAGAGATCAAAGAGTTGTTCCAGTATATCACTAGGTTTGTTTCTGTTATTTACTGTAATTTCGGAAATGTTCGTCAGAACTTTAATTTTGGGAATATTCGAGAATTTGTTGTCTCAAGAATTTTAAGTTCTCTCTATTAATAAAGGATCACTAAAAGTGGTAAAGAATAAACGTATACAAGACCTAACGAGTAACTAGGAAATAGTATATAGGGAAATAGTATACTAGGAAATAAAGTCATGCAAAAATTCCCAAATTTACAGTACATGTATAACAAGATTGGAAAATGGTGTATGCCATACAAGCTCACTTGACAATGCACATGGTGTCATGATGCTTTTTGGATGTTTATTTTATTGTATAGCCAATATTGCTGATTTTCTAGCCTTTGCTCAATCAGAAAAGCTGTTGAAATGTTTATTATTTATTTCTGTTTTCACCATTAATTCATGAAACTTTCACAAGAGATCAGTAATGTTTGTTTTGTATCCATTCTATATATTTTAAAGATGCATTTTTTTTTTCAGGTACACTCCTCAATCTATAGAGTTGGAACACAAGTTAAAACCCTTTATACCTGACTTTATACCAGCCGTCGGAGATATTGATGCTTTTGTCAAGGTAAATCAGGATAGCATGTCCGTGCAATGTAATCCCCCTCACTCCTCACTTTATAAGATGCGACACCACAAGAAAACCATTCTTCAGGGTTTCCGACCAGGTCTGACACAAACTGGCCTGTGCAGCTACAGGAGATGGCTAAAAGCTTGAAATTTTGGATTTAGAAAGTAGAGGAAATGTACTATCCATGTATCGAAAACAAAGGCGCTGATCAGCTTTGCAGTTACTGCGAAGCTGATCTGCGCCTTTGTTTTCGCATAGGCAAAAATCCGGTTGTCTGGTGATGTTGCTCATAAATTATCATTGGGGTGTACAAGAGTATTTTGCTTATTTTGGCTTCAAAACATAGATTGTGGGTACTTGTCACGGCCGTAGACAAAGGTGCGACTGGTGAGACTTGGTCGCACCAATATTGACAGTTGGTACAACAAGTCGCACCAATATATTTGAACGAAATATGACGTTATATACTATTTTTTCCATTTTGACGTTAAAATTCAATGCATTTTCGATGTTTTTAGTGGAAATGTACATTAGAATGGGGATAACAATATTCAATATACGCTGACGCGTCGCCGTAAAACAAAAATTCCGACCTTATATCCGACGATATAAATTTCCAAATTTTATTTATTCATTAGCTCAGGTTATACAATACATGATAACAACATGAGCAGCCCCCAATGAAAAAACTGAATACAGTTATCCCCTAATTAAATGCCAAACATTAGTGACATTTCAACATTTATGAGCAGGAAAAAAATTAGTCTGCTGAGTTGAGCATGAAAAACAGTTTATCGCCCTGGGGCTTGTTAGTTTGCTTTTTCTTTAAATAGAAAGTAGATATCCTCTAGTTAGCCCCTATGACTGGATAGATTTGCTTGAACTACAAATTCTACTCCCACTGACTGGCCTTAAAAGCTAAGAAACAGTGAGGGGCGTCTGGCCAACTGGTTATTATTTCATCTCATGTTGTCGTCCAAAACACATTAGAATTGGGTTTGTGAAGACATATTACTTGACGAAGATCACCCTGTATACCGTCGGATGCAACCAAAGTCTGACAGCCCACATTGATGCAACGGTTTACGGCGTTGACAATATCAAACATGCATTTGATATGGATAGCATGCACAAGCAAAAATACGGTACAATAAAGAACGCTGATATTCTGTATCTATAAGAATACAGAACACACACGTGAGCGATGTGTGACCGAGCGTTGCCACCATGAAAAATTCCATGTAGTACCTTCGAATAATTATAGCGACATAGCATGCACGAATTTCATTACAATATCACGTCTGTCAGCCTTGGATCCAAATGCATTTAATCAGTTTCGTTAGAAGCCCACATGAGTGAAAAATTGTTGATCGGGACAGTAAGCAACAACCAAACCAAACTATATAATGGCGCTACCACTGGTAAAACCAATACAAAAAAGGCATATGGAAGGCCCGTGGGGTGCCACAATAAAATATCGTAGCCTATCACAAGCACCCAGGCCACCTGTGGACACTGCTCGTGAGAAAAGCTGAGAATCGTCGGGAGATTACTGTAGAAATGTGAATCTGCGGGGAAATTTTGCAGTGAAACTCCGGGATCTCGTGTTGTTATACCCCCCGCAAAACGAAGTTTTAGGGGGGTATACTGTTTTCAGTCTGTCCGTCATTCCGTGATTCCGTCATTCCGTCATTCCGTCAACATTTTGACATCTTTGCTGAATAGCAAAACGAAGTTTTAGGGGGGTATACTGTTTTCAGTCTGTCCGTCATTCCGTGATTCCGTCATTCCGTGATTCCGTCATTCCGTCATTCCGTCATTCCGTCAACATTTTGACATCTTTGCTGAATAACTTAAGTAGTTTTTGCCCTATGTTCTTAAAATTTTCAACACACCTGCACCATTAGACAACACATGTGTGATATGAATTTAGGGGCCAAAGGGTCAGTTTTGCAAGAGTTATGGGACTTTTTAAACCTATACATAGAATGTTTGCCATAGTGCTAATAGTGCATACTTTGTGAAATCAACTCCTCCTACAGCTTTCAATACTGTCTTTTGATACTTTGCAGATATGTGCCAGAGATATTGAAGATATGCATGAAGAAGTATTATGCTGAAAAAATGATTTTGGACAAATTTACAGCATTTTGAACTTAGCCAATTTTCTATAATTGCCATATTCAACAATGGTTGGAAGTGCATAGTTTGTGAAATCAACTCCTCCTAGGGCTTTCAGTATTTCTTTTCAATACTTTGTAGACATGTTCCACACATATTGAAGATGTGCATGAAGAATTATAATGCTGAAAAAATAATTTTTGACAAATTTACAGCAGTTTTTAACATAGCCATTTTTTGACCATTGCTTATACAATAATGGTTGGTAGTGCATACTTTGTGAAATCAACTCCTCCTACAGCTTTCAATATTCTCTTTTGATACTTTGCAGATATGTGCCAGAGATATTGAAGATATGCATGAAGAAGTATTATGCTGAAAAAATGATTTTTGACAAATTTACAACATTTTGAACTTAGCCAATTTTTGGATAATTGCCATATTCAACAACGGTTGGTAGTGCATAGTTTGTGAAATCAACTCCTCTTAGGGCTTTCAGTATTTCTTTTCAATACTTTGCAGACATGTTCCACACATATTGAAGATGTGCATGAAGAAATATAATGATGAAAAAATAAATCTTGACAAATTTACAGCAATTTTTAACCATACATGTGATACACCTGAGAAGCCAAATAGGGAGATTTACTTTTTGAAATAGGGAGAATGATTAAACAAAGAAGGGAATTCTTGATTTCAAATAGGGAGATCTGAAATTTGTAATAGGGAGATGTATAACTTATATAGGGAAATTTTGAAATTCCAAATAGGGAGATTTGCTCAAAAATAGGGAGATCCCTCCGAAATAGGGAGATATCACATGTATGTTTTTAACATAGCCATTTTTTGACCATTGCTTATATACAATAATGGTTGGTAGTTCATAGTTTGTGAAATCAACTTCTCCTAGGGCTTTCAGTATTTCTTTTCAATACTTTGCAGACATGTTCCACATATATTGAAGATGTGCATGAAGAATTATAATGCTGAAAAAATAATTTTTGACAAATTTACAGCAATTTTTAACATAGCCATTTTTGACCATTGCTTTTACAACAATGGTTGGTAGTGCATAGTTTGTGAAATCAACTCCTCTTAGGGCTTTCAGTATTTCTTTTCAATACTTTGCAGACATGTTCCACACATATTGAAGATGTGCATGATGAATTATAATGATGAAAAAATAACTTTTGACAAATTTACATCATTTTTCAACATTGCCATTTCTTGACCATTGCATATATACAATAATGGTTGGTAGTGGATACTTTGTGAAATAAACTCCTCTTAGGGCTTTCAGTGTTACTTTTAAATTCTTTGTAGATTTGTTCCAGATACTTTAGATGTGCATGAATAATTTTCATGCTGAAGAGTTAATTTTTGACAAATTTTCAGCTTTTATTTAACTTAGCCAATTTTTTACCATTTCTCATGATAAACAATAATGATCATAATGCATACAGTGAAATCAACCTCAAGCTTTCAATATATTCTTTTAATATCTTATAGATGTGACTGGCATACTGAGGATGTATAGTGAAGAATTATAATGCTGAAAAGATATCTTTGACAAATTTTCTGCATGTTTGATTTAGGAAGTTATCCGCCAGCGTCAGATAATTTTGCGGGGGGTATACTGAAAGCCTTGCTTGCAGCCAATTTCTAGTTGGTTTTCCCACGAGGCGGCTCATATCAGTCAAGCTCAATGTTACATATAAGAGTAAAAGATCAGACATGGTCAGGTCTTTAGCCAGGTCTAATCATGTGCAAGTTGTCAATTACTGGCAAAAGAAAAGGAATTGAAAACTGGTAAACTGCCACAAGGTCACATAACTCATCAATTTGATACAACCATATTGTTGTCAGGGTCTTTAACTTCAACATATAAAACAATGATTATAATTGATGATTATTTTTAGACCCATTTCATTATTCATCCAAATTATCTCCTTTTTAGCTCGCCTGTACGAAAGTACAGGAAGAGCTATTGCAGTCACCCCGGCGTCGGCGTTAGCGTTAGCATCGGCGTTGCTCAAAATGTTAAAGTTTTTGGTTAAAGTTTTTATGAGTCTATATCTCTTGAAGTTGTGGATGGATCAAGTTGATACTTTGCATGTTGGTAGATATTGGTCTGAAGTTTTGTGCTGTACCATCATGACCCACCTTGGTGACCTTGAGGTCAAGGTCACGGACTTAGAAATTTTGTGTTAAAGTTTTTGGTTAAAGTTTTTATAAGTCTATATCTCTTGGATATGTAGATAGATTAAGTTGATACTTTGCATGTTGGTAGATATAGGTCTGAATTTTTATGCTGTACCATCATGACCCACCTGGGTGACCTTGAGTTCAAGGTCACAGACTTTGAAATTTTATGTTAAAGCTTTTGCTTAAAGTGTTTTGAACTGTATATTGCTGGAACAGATGGATGGATCTAGTTGATACTTTGCTGTTAGATATTATTCTTAAGTTTTATGTTGTAGCATCTTGACTCACCTGTGGTCAAGGTCGCGGGCTTAGAAATTTTATTTATATCAAGTGTATGTAGATGGATCAAATTGAACTTAGCATGTTGGTAGTTTTATGCTGTACCATCACGGCCCACCTGAGTGACATTGAGGTCAATGTCTTTGGTCATAGATTTTAATAGATTTAGTGACAAAGCACAAGTCAGGCGAGCTACGCTGTCCTGCGACAGCTCTTATTATCGTACCTGCTTATAGCAGGGTACGATATAGGAGTCCATATTTCTGTCCCTCTGTTTTCTCTACATCAGTGACAGCTGCAAGTCTAAACCTTGCATAGTAATTGTCTTTGACATACCCTTCAAGCACGCACCTTGACCCAGTGCCCTTGACCTATATTTCACGGTCCATTGACTTAGTTACTTTTTATGTCGAAGTTACATAGAAGTTTGCTTTTCTCTGCATCAGTGATAGCGGTGAGTGTGAAACCTTGCATAGTAATTGTCCTTGACATACCCTTCAAGCATGCACCTGGGCCCAGTGCCCTTGACCTATATTTCAAGGTCCATTGACCTTGTTATTGTTTATATAGAAGTTTGGTTTTCTCTGCATCAGTGATAGCCCCGAGTGTGAAACCTTGCATAGTAATTATACCCCCCGCAAAACGAAGTTTTATTATACTGTTTTTAGTATACTGTTTTCAGCCTGTCCGTAATTCCGTCATTCCGTCAACATTTTGACATCTTTGCTGAATAACTTTAGTAGTTTTTGCCAGATGTTCTTCAAATTTTCAACACACCTGCATCATTAGACAACACACGTGCGATATTAATTTAGAGGCCAAAGGGTCAGTTTTGCAAGAGTTACGGGACTTTTTAAACCTATACATAGAATGTTTGCCATAGTGCTAATAGTGCATACTTTGTGAAATCAACTTCTCCTACAGCTTTCAATATTCTCTTTTGATACTTTGCAGACATGTTCCACACATATTGAAAATGTGCATGAAGAAGTATTATGCTGAAAAAATGAATTTTGACAAATTTACAGCATTTTGAACTTAGCCAATTTTCGATAATTGCCATATTCAATAATGGTTGGTAGTGCAATCAACTCCTCCTAGGGCTTTCAGTATTTCTTTTCAATACTTTGCAGACATGTTCCATACATATTGAAGATATGCATGAAGAATTATAATGATGAAAAATAATTTTTGACAAATTTACAGCATTTTTCAACATAGCCATCTTTTGACCATTGCTGATATACATAGAATGTTAGTGCATACTTTGTGAAATCAACTCCTCCTACTGCTTTCAATATTCTCTTTTGATACTTTGCAGACATGTTCCACACATACTGAAGATATGCATGAAGAAATATTATGCTGAAAAAATGAATTTTGACAAATTTACAGCATCTTGAACTTAGCCAATTTTCGATAATTGCCATATTCAATAATGGTTGGTAGTGCATAGTTTGTGAAATCAACTCCTAGGGCTTTCAGTATTTCTTTTCAATACTTTGCAGACATGTTCCACACATATTGAAGATGGGCATGAAGATTTATAATGCCGAAAAAATAATTTTTGACAAATTTACAGCAATTTTTAACATTGCCATTTTTTGACCATTGCTTATACAATAATGGTTGGTAGTGCATATTTTGTGAAATCAACTCCTCCTAGGGCTTTCAGTATTTCTTTTCAATACTTTGCAGACATGTTCCACACATATTGAAGATGTGCATGAAGAATTATAATGATGAAAAAATAATTTTTGACAAATTTACAGCGTTTTTTAACATAGTCATTTTTGACCATTGCTTATATACAATAATGGTTGGTAGTGCATACTTTGTGAAATCAACTCCTCCAAGGGCTTTCAGTATTTCTTTTCAATACTTTGCAGACCTGTTCCACACATATTGAAGATGTGCATGAAGAAGTATTATGCTGAAAAAATAATTTTTGACAAATTTACAGCATTTTTTAACATAGCCATTTTTTGACCATTGCTTATATACAATAATGGTTGGTGGTGCATAGTTTGTGAAATCAACTCCTCCTATGGCTTTCAGTATTACTGAGGATGTACATGAAGGATTATAATGCTGAAAAGATATCTTTGACAAATTTTCTGCATGTTTGACTTAGGAAGTTATTGGGCAGCTTCAGATAATTTTGCGGGGGGTATACTGAAAGCCTTGCTTGCAGCCAATTTCTAGTTTTAATGTGTAAGTTGATCATGATGTCAAAGGATACAGAAAATATACATTGAAGAGAACGCTTTCGCAGGAACTACAAATATTTAGTGCATCTATAGGTGTGAAAATATTTTGATGTCTATCGAAAATTTTGCAGATATAGAGCGCCCCATTTTACAGGTGTACTATTTTACGTCCTATCAAGGCATAAATGCAAAAATAATCATAATTCTCCTTATAAAATGGCCTATTTCAGCCGAGCAAAAACCACCCGGAAAATGCACCAGATGCCACCAAATTGCACAATTTTTTCAAAACTTTTCCGGGGGGCATGCCCCCGGACCCCCCTAGCGAAGCTTCGCGCATACGGCACTGGCATTCGCACCTTCGGTGCTCCAAAAATGGTCGCACCAATATGAAATCCGTTGCTACGGGCCTGCTTGTTAGAACCACTTCACAAAGGCGGTTCAAACGTGTACCCACAATGTTTTGAGCAAAAATATGAAAGTTTTTTTTCCAAAGAAATTTATTAATTTTCAGAGCTGAAAAAAATTATGTACATGGGCAAGTTTTTCTAATGGTACGCTTTTACTATATCATTTTGTGGCCATTTTCTCTGATTCAACATGTTCAAGAGGAGCATAATTTTGTCAGTTATTGTTGCAAAATAAATATGCACTAACTAATGGCAATCTGCATGATGTGGCTCATTTGTTAATCTACAAATTTCAGATCACAAGGCCAGATTCAAAACCTGACAACCTTGGTTTGAATGTCCTTGATGAGCCCTGCGCAAAGCAGTCTGATCCTGTTGTGCTGGACCTACAGCTCAGAGCCATATCTAAACAGACCACAGATAAAAAACTGGTTAGTATGGTTTACCTAAGTTTATCATATGACACTAAGTTTATCATATGACACAAAAGTTATAATATGACACCAAGTTTATCATATTACACTAAGTTTATCATATGACACTAAGTTTATCATATGCCACTAAGTTTATCATATGACACAAAGTTTATCATTTGATACTAAGATTATCATGTGACTTCTAGTTAGTATTGTTTGGTCTGTCATTTTATCAGTTCACACCAAGTTTTTCAGAGATAAAGTCAGAAATATGATATCACCACACATTGCCACATTTACGAAGATGTGCAAGAAACAGAATCCAACATTCGTTTGAGGATAGGATAGACAATTCTGTCCTGAGACCCAATTTCTGGCATTATTTGGCAAGTCTCTTATCATATATGAGCCACAATGTGAGAAGACTGTTCTTTGGGGTTTCCGACCAGGTCTGACACAAACTGAGCTGTACAAGCACAGAAGATTACTAGAGACTGGAAATTTTGGATTTAGAAAGTAGAGGAATTGTACTATCGTGTAGCGAAAACAAAGGCGCTGATCAGCTTCGCAGTTACTGCGAAGCTGATCGCCTTTGTTTTCGCATAGGCAAAAATCATGATGCGGCTCATATATATTCTGTGCAAATACTTATTACAATTGCCAGGTTGTGAGGTCTCTGGCTGAAGCAGAAAAGAACCCTAAACAGGTTGACCAGTGGATAGAGAGTATCCGGGAACTTCATCGGCATAAACCACCTCCAAATGTACACTATCTCAAGTAAGTGAAATATGTCTTTAACTCATTTAAGCCTGGCATCCCTTTTATGGGACATAGGCAAACAGAATAGCCCCAGATGTGACGCCGCAAAACGCGGCGTCCCATCTGGGGCTATTCTGTTTGCTGAGAGAAAAATCATCGAAAAATGGAATAAAATTTTAAAATCACACCTGAAGCCCCTTAAAATGAACGTGGACTCACCCAATTGATAATGATGGGAGAATACATTCGTCAAATATGGGTTAATTGTAATCTATCTCTATGAAATTATTCTCTTTTTACATTATTTGCCATATTTTACATTCATTATTGCCATATTTTACATTATTTGCCATATTTTACATTCATAATTGCCATATTTTACATTCATAATTGCCATATTTTACATTATTTGCCATATCTTACATTATTTGTCATATTTTGCATTATTTGCCATATTTTACATTATTTGTCATATCTTACATTATTTGCCATATTTTACACTTTTTGCTGTCTTATTTTTCAGAAATATGCCAGATATAGACACATTAATGCAGGAATGGCCACCAGAATTCGAAGACCTACTGAAAGAAGTATGTATAATATATGCTGTAGCCGAATTTATTTTCTACAGCACTGAATCATATGCAGCTGCAATTTTCATAGAAAACAACAAAATAAATACATAAATAACAACAATAAAATAAATATGTAAATAAATAAATATCCAGCTGTTTTTGCTGTTGGACGACTAGCACTGGGTCATGCCTGCCAGGCTAGTGACTTTTAAAATAACGGTAAACTGCTTTATTAGCTCACCTGAGCCGTTAGGCTCACAAGGTGAGCTTAAAGGATGGCCATGATCCGGCGTCCGTCGTCCGTCCGTCTGTCCACAATTTCAAAGATCTTCTCCTCTGAAACCGCTTGGCCGATCAAAGCCAAATTTTATATGAAGCATCAATAGGAAGGGGGAACCAATGTGTATATAAGAAATCCAGGTCACATGACCAGGATGGCCGCCATGCCCATATATGGTAAAAACCCTTCAAAAATCTTCTTCTCCAGAACTGGTGGACCGATTTCAGCGAAACTTGGCATGAAGCATTAATGGCTCAAGCACTACAATGTGTATATAAGTCATGACCCTGTGATGACCTTGATCTATTTTACGGCAAGGTCAACATAGGTCGCCAATGCATTTGAATGGGGAAAACTTATAAAATGTCATTTGAAGTGAAAGTCTTGCAGGAAATGGGCAGTAGGACTGAATATTAATGATTCTGAAAAAAAAATGGACCCCAGGGGCTCATGTGCCCCCACCCCGGGGCAATATACATGTGTATCTCCATAATATTCAAACGTCTTCTCCTCTGAAACCACTTGGCCAATCAAAGCCAAATTTTATGTGAAGCATCAATAGGAAGGGGTAACAAACATGTATATAAAAAATCCAGGTCACATGACCAAGATGGCCGCCATGCCCATATATGGTAAAAACCCTTCAAAAATCTTCTTCTCCAGAACCAGTGGACCGATTTCAACAAAACTTGGCATGAAGCATTGATGGCTCAAGCACTACAATGTATATATAAATCATGACCCTGTGATGACCTTGACCTATTTTACGGCAAGGTCAACATAGGTCACCAATGCATTTGAATGGGGAAAACTTTTAAAATGTCATTTAAAGTGAAAGGATTGCAGGAAATGGGAAGTAGGACTGAATATTAATGATTCTGAAAATAATTGGACCCCAGGGGCTCTTGTGCCTCCACCCCGCGGCAATATACATGTATATTTCCATAATATTCAAACGTCTTCTCCTCTGAGACCGCTTGGCCAATCAAAGCCATTTTATTTGAAGCATCTATAGAATGGGAGAATCAATGTGTATATAAATAATCTAGGTCACATGACAAAGATGGCCGCCATGCCCATATATGGTAAAAACCCATCAAAAATCTTCTCTGAAACTAATAGACTGATTTCAAGGAAACTTGGCATGAAGCATCGATGGCTAAAGTACTTTAATGTATATATAAATCATGACCCCGTGATGACCTTGACCAAGTTTATGGCAAGGTCAACATGGGTTGCCTATGCATTTGAATTGGGAAAACTGTTAAAATGTCATTTGAAGGGAAAAGCCAGCAGGAAATTGGCAAATGGACAGAATATTGAAGATTCAGAAAAAAGAAAATGGCCCAAGGGCTTCATCTGCCCCTGCACTGGAATTAAATACCATAATATTCATACATGTTTATTGACCAGTATATGCAGCAGATCTCAGGTGAGCGTTTACAGGACCATTGGTCCTCTGGTTTTTAGTGTGTAACAGATTTATGAAAAGGAAGTGGTTTTACGTTAAACCCAAAACATACGATTCTGGCGTATGAATGTAAGATTGATTGACTGTATTTTCATTACGAGAACATGCCAATGCAATCAAAAGAGTTTTCTGAAACTGTAAAAATTGAAAAAAAAAAAAATATATAATAATAATTTTCTTGTTTTTGCTCAAAACATTGATTGTGGGTTCTAATGAGTACCTACATTCTATGTTTTTGAGCAAAAATGAGAGAAATACACCCCTATTTTACTATATAAAAGGGGGGTAAAAGATGGTATATAAAAATTATAATTCACAGAAATGTTACCCTGATGATATTACAGGTTGGTTTACCAACGGCAGAGTTAGACTGTGATCTCGCACAGTATGTAGATCTGATCTGTGGTAAGTGAAAATTACTGTAAACTAATTAAATTTTGTGAGCGATTTTTTTTTTTTTTTTTTTTTAATTTTTTTTTTGATTTTTGCGTGTAGAAGAATTCGCGAAATGAATAACCACAAAAATGTCAGTTTGACATACTGCTCATTACTGCTGATAAGCCTGTTATTCAGTTGGCAAAAATAACTTGCTGCGAAAATACGCATGGAGACCATTTCGCGAAAATAAATAGCCGCGAAAAATAAGTTGGGTTACAGTAATCCATGAGTGACAAATGGACTGGCCCATCATTATCATGTGGGTTAGTCCACTTATTTTTAGTGACATTTGGCATAATTAGCTCACCTGAGCCGAAGGCTCACAAGGTGAGCTTATAGTATACAAATGGTCCGGCGTCCGTCCGTCGTCCACAATTTCAAACATCTTCTTCTCTGAAACCGCTTGGCCGATGAAAGCCAAATTTTATGTGGAGCATCCTTGGGTAGGGGGAACGAAAGTTTGTTCGCGGGATCTTGGTCACATGACCAAGATGGCCGCCACGCCCATATATGGTAAAAACCACTCAAAAATCTTCTTCTCCAGAACCGGCGAGCCGATTTCCACCAAACTTGGTATGTAGCATTGGGGACTCCAGCCCATCGTAGTTTGCGAAAATGATGACCTTTGGGTGACCTTGACCTATTTTACGGCAAGGTCAATTTTGGAAACATAGGCTTTTACACTGGAAAAAGTGAAAACCATGGATTTTTTGATAACTTTTGCAGCCTGAGATCTGAAAAGTGGTAGATGCAGAGAACTAATGGATTAGATGAAGGTATGTAATCAATTTAGGTCAAGGTCATCTCTTGACCTTGGCCGGTCTGTGGTCTATACACACTTTTCAAAGATCTTCTCCTCTGAAACCGCTTGGCCGATGAAAGCCAAATTTTATGTGGAGCCTCCATGGATATGTGGAACGAAAGTTTGTTCGTGAAAACCGGGTCACATGACCAAGATGGCCGCCACGCTCATATATGGTAAAAACAACTCAAAAATCTTCTTCTCCAGAACCGGCGGGTCGATTTCCACGAAACTTGGTACGTATCATCAGGGACCCCAGCCCGTCATAGTTTGTGAAAATGATGACCCTGGGATGACCTTGACCTATTTTACGTCAAGGTAAATTTTGGAAACATAGGTTACATGGGAAAATTTCAAACATCTTCTCTGAAACTGCATGGCCGATGAAAGCCAAATTTTATGTGGAGCATCCTTGGGTAGGGGGAACGAAAATTTGTTCGCGGGATCTTCGTCACATGACCAAGATGGCCGCCACGCCCATATATGGTAAAAACCACTCAAAAATCTTCTTCTCCAGAACCGGCGGGCCGGTTTCCACCAAACTTGGTATGTAGCATCCGGGACTCCAGACCATTGTAGTTTGCGAAAATGATGACCTTGGGATGACCTTGACCTATTTTATGGCAAGGTCAATTTTGGAAACATAGGCTTTTACACTGGAAAAAATGAAAACCATGGATTTTTTGATAACTATTGCAGCCTGAGACCTAAAAAGTGGTAGATGCAGAGAACTAATGGATTAGATGAAGGTATGTAATCAATTTAGGTCAAGGTCATCTCTTGACCTTGGCCGGTCTGTGGTCTATACACACTTTTTAAAGATCTTCTTTTCTGAAACTGCTTGGCCGATGAAAGCCAAATTTTATGTGGAGCCTCCATGGATATGTGGAACGAAAGTTTGTTAGTGAAAACCGGGTCACATGACCAAGATGGCCGCCACGCTCATATATGGTAAAAACAACTCAAAAATCTTCTTCTCCAGAACTGGCGGGTCGATTTCCACGAAACTTGGTATGTATCATCAGGGACCCCAGCCCGTCATAGTTTGCGAAAATGATGACCCTGGGATGACCTTGACCTATTTTACGTCAAGGTAAATTTTGGAAACATAGGTTACATTGGAAAATTTCAAACATCTTCTTCTCTGAAACTGCATGGCCGATGAAAGCCAAGTTTTATATGGAGCATCCTTGGGTAGGGGGAACGAAAGTTTGTTCGCGGGATCTTAGTCACATGACCAAGATGGCCGCCACGCACATATTTGGTAAAAACCACTCAAAAATCTTCTTCTCCAGAACTTGTGGGCCGATTTCTACCAAACTTGGTATGTAGCATCAGGGACACCAGCCCATTGTAGTTTGCGAAAATGATGACCTTGGGGTGACCTTGACCTATTTTACGGCAAGGTCAATTTTGGAAACATAGGCTTTTACACTGGAAAAAGTGAAAACCATGGATTTTTTGATAACTATTGCAGCCTGAGACCTGAAAAGTGGTAGATGCAGAGAACTTATGGATTAGATGAAGGTATGTAATCAATTTAGGTCAAGGTCATCTCTTGACCTTGGCCGGTCTGTGGTCTATACACACTTTTCAAAGATCTCCTCTGAAACCGCTTGGCCGATGAAAGCCAAATTTTATGTGGAGCCTCCATGGATATGTGGAACGAAAGTTTTTAGTGAAAACCGGGTCACATGACCAAGATGGCCGCCACGCTCATATATGGTAAAAACAACTCAAAAATCTTTTTCTCCAGAACCGGCGGGTCGATTTCCACGAAACTTGGTATGTATCATCAGGGACCCCAGCCCGTCATAGTTTGCGAAAATAATGACCCTGGGATGACCTTGACCTATTTTACGTCAAGGTAAATTTTGGAAACATGGGAAAATTTCAAACATCTTCTTCTCTGAAACTGCATGACCGATGAAAGCCAAATTTTATGTGGAGCATCCTTGGGTAGGGGGAACGAAAGTTTGTTGGCAGGATCTTGGTCACATGACCAAGATGGCCGCCACGCCCATATATGGTAAAAACCACTCAAAAATCTTCTTCTCCAGAACCGGCGGGCCGGTTTCCACCAAACTTGGTATGTAGCATCCGGGACTCCAGACCATTGTAGTTTGCGAAAATGATGACCTTGGGGTGACCTTGACCTATTTTACGGCAAGGTCAATTTTGGAAACATAGGCTTTTACACTGGAAAAAGTGAAAGCCATGGATTTTTTGATAACTATTGCAGCCTGAGACCTGAAAAGTGGTAGATGCAGAGAACTAATGGATTAGATGAAGGTATGTAATCAATTTAGGTCAAGGTCATCTCTTGACCTTGGCCGGTCTGTGGTCTATACACACTTTTTAAAGATCTTCTCCTCTGAAACTGCTTGGCCGATAACACTTTGTTTCCTTAATATCTTGAAAAAATACTTGGCCGGAATTTCATGAAACCTGTCAGACACATACAAAATTGATGGAGCAAACAACTAGAACCCTCTCAGGTGAGCTACAGGACCCTTGGTCCTCTTGTTTTGGCTTGTATTTGAATTTTCGATGAAATTCGTCTTATTAAACAAACAGAAAAGCCCCAAATGGGATGCAACATGTTGAAGTGTCACATCTGGGGCTATACTGTTTGCCTATGTCCCATAAATAGAACGGCAGGTGTAAATGAGTTAAAGTACCATGAATGTCCTAAACATGAGGATGCTTACAGAAAATGTCTCTGGATCACCATTGTGCATATTTTGCAATTAGATAAGGGTTATATTTGAGCCACCTTGTGGGAAAACCAACAATGTGGTTTCCGAACAGGTCCGACAAAAACCAGGCTGTACAAGCACAGAAAAGAGCTTGAAGCTTGAAATTTCGGATTTCAGTAGAACAGGAATTGTACTATCCGAGTAGCGAAAACAAAGGCGCTGATCAGCTTTGCAGTTACTGCGAAGCTGATCTGCGCCTTTGTTTTCGCCTATGCTGATTGTTGGTTTTCCCATGAGGCGGCTCATTTGTTTATTAATTCTGTGATAAAAACCAATATAATTTCGCATATCATCTATTTACCACCTGTTTTATTTTACAGCTATTTTAGACATTCCTGTGTACAAGAACACAAACCATCATAACGAGAGGGTACAAGCCCTACATGTGTTGTTTACACTCTTCTCAGAGTTCAAGAATTCTCAGGTAGGTTTTGTAGATTATTTTCATATTGAAAATAGTAAAAAAGATGTTCATTTGATGATTATTGAAATACATTTGACCTAAGTTAAAAAATTGTTTGTTTGTCCTTTACCTACCCAGCATTTTAGACTTGGGTAGGTAGGTAGGAAAATTATTTTATTATTTTTTGCTTCCAGTAGAAAGTGGACAAAAATGCCAACATGTCGCGTTTTTGTCTAATACTGCTGGCAACGCAGTTACTATTGGTTTCCATGTGTATGATCAATTGATCTTTCAGATTCATTGCAGTATAAATGTGCACAACAATGGTTTTGTCCCAGGTACTACCTGGCAGGTAGACTGACAGGATGCACTTGCAGGATCATTAAACCATAAACAATGTTTGATAAAAACTGCATTTCCTGGGCCAATCCTGGCAAATTATCTAAAGTCTGCCACAACAAAAATAAAAATATTTTGTCATACAAAATTGCAATATAATTTTTTGGGTAGGGGGGTAAAATGTGGGTAGGTAGGTAAAGGACAAACAAACAATATTTTATTTTCTGCCTTTTATTGTCATTTATTTTCGGAAAGCTTACTTATTAGTCTTACTACTGCAATCTAGCATGGTGTGTTTATACACAATTCTCATACCAAGTGAATCTATAGTGTATGCCAAGATTTATCAGTATTTTAAAAATACTGATAAATTTTGTGTCCTTGTATCATCGTTCTTGTTTATATTTAAAGCTACTGAATGAATGTATCTTTTCAGCATTTCCGAGCCTTAGCAGATGACAACAAGTTAGACAACGCTTTAAAAACAGATTATCACGAAGATCAAGGCCCAGACAGATTTGTATTGTGATCAAAATAATGACTTAAAAAGATAATTTATAATGTTCACACTTACTGTAAATTGAGCCGTGTCATGAGAAAACCAACATTTTGCTTAGGCGAAAACAAAGACGCAGATCAGCTTCGCGGTAGCCGCGAAGCTGATCTGCCATCTGCGCCTTTGTTTTCGCTACAAGGATAGTACAATTCCTATACTTTTGATTATCTGAGAGTAATTAAAAACAGATTATCACTAAGACCAAGGCCCAGACAGATTTGTATTGTGATCAAAATAATGACTTAAAAAGATAATTTATGATGTTCACACACCTACTGTAAATTAAAGATATGTAGACATTGAAAAATGGATCCTTCACATGAGAAAACCACCAATCTGGGTTTCTGACCAGATCCAACAGAATCCGGTCTGTAAGGTCACAGAAGCAGGCTAGAAGCTTGAAATTTTAGAGCTAAGAAAAAAAACGGATTGTACTATCTGTCTAGCGAAAACAAAAGACGCTCATTAGCTGTGCAGTTAATTTGTTTAATGTTGTGAATGAACATTTCCGAATTTCTTTATACTGTTCCAAGTCAAATTGAATGATTTTCACAGAAACTAAATTGCCAGTCCTGCTTATGTGGGTGTCAGTAATGGAAGGTGACACCATTGTTAGTGTGTCAAGAAAGTATACTTTCACTGTTATTTTGTTGGAAAAATGCAAGAATCATTTGCACTGCAGAGATTTTCACATTTTCGACATAAATAGATAGTAAGATTGCATGGGTTTCTAAAGTAAGTTAACAACAAGGGGCTAGTTGTTCAAATCTTCATTAGCTTAACGTCATTGTTAAGACAACTCGTTCATTAAATGCTGACTACATAAGCAAATACACTGTTATTTTTTGTTGAAAAAATGTGAGAATCCTTTGCATTGCAATGCAAAGGATTCTCACATTTTTTTTAACAAAAAATAACGATGTACATGTATTTGAAATATTGCCGTTTGAAAGTTTAACGAATCGTTAACTAACGACATCGTTAATTTTGAACAACTGGGCCAAGGTTGTCAGCCTACCAATGCTTTTAATGGTTTCCTCTGGGCTGTACTGCACGATCTTGTATTTCATTTTGTCAACAATGATACATTTAATATACAGATGTTTTATAACAATAAATAATTTAATTCCGTCCAGAATACTGGTTATAAGTTTGTTCTTTTTTCACACCCTTCCGCTGTCAAAACTTACTTCAATATGGTTGTGATTACATATAGTCCAAAGTTACCTGGTTAGAGACCATATTTGCATTATCAGCTGGTGTCCGGCTTAGAAATAATAAAAAGGTATTTCCAATACTGATTTTTGTAGGCTGGAAACCAGCCAATATAATAATGCAAAAATGGTGAAGTCATTTATGACAAAGATTATTTCAACCCATATTAGATGGGTAAATCTTTAGGTGAACCTCATCCCCCTCCCCCTCCCTAAAAGAAAAGGTACATCCGCAAGCAGATCTTGACTTGTCTCACATGGTCCTGTGTGGGGCTCGATCCCATACTGAACAAAACCGTGACGTGATCGAATGATTAAGAGCGGTAATGAATATTTTGTTGAAGACTGACACGATTATTGAATCATTTCATACAGGTGTAAAAGAATCAATGGCATTAACATTTGCACATCCGTTAACTTTGTGGAACCGGGGACGCCTGTATATACTGATGGTGTTTATTTTTGGTTTACTATTGGTAGTAAATTTGCATGATAAGTGGGGAAAATCCCGAGAAACCTACACTAGTCCAATTCGCATGCACAAAAAATACACGCATGTAATACTCCAGTGTGCAAATTTTACTCTGGGTAAGCAAATGTCGCATGCGAACGCAAATACACACCGGAGTATATTTACATATGGGTAAATTTACTCCTGGGTCTGACCAGATGCAAATTTTATTTTTACAACTACACACCTGTAAATTTACTAATAAGTCCCATGCAAACACAAAGTAAATTTTACCCATGAGTATTTTTATTTCAAGTCAATATTCTGCTTTTAGATAATGAATTTTCACATTTTTTGTTCTATGACAGTTGCTGAAACTGTGGACATTATTGCTAAATAAGAGTATATTGCCATTCAACATATTTTAGATATTTGGAGTGCAGACAGCCACACTATTTCTTCATCATTCTTGGTGAGGATTCTTGAGGCATTTTTGGTAATTCCTTGTGATATGATATTGATAATAGGGAACTCGACAAGAACACCTTGAAGCAGCCTCTTCTTGTTTTGCAAATACAGAAAACTTAAATGAACAGTTTTAATCCAGAAATGATTTATTTACATACAAATAAAAATTCTCCTGGTGATAAAACCCATGCGCACGCAATTTAAATTTACTCAAAGGTTGATTTGCACACCGGAGTATATTTATATGCGTGTATTTTTTTGCGCATGCGAATTGGACTTACTTTTAAAATTGAAAATTAAGTGATTTTTTTATCATGCAGACCAAGAGGATTTCAATCAAAAAGCGTGCACCGGAGTATATGACATCATGATCGACACTAGAGATAAGATTCGGTGGAAAACCGTTATGGGTTCGTAATGTTTTTGCTCTGGTGCAATGTCTTAATGAACTGAAGTTCCATGAACAACATGAGTTACGCGACGTCACATGATCAAACTTGATGTCATAAAAAACCATAGACGTTTTAAACGCCATGACGTCACCGATGCTGTTCCGCTGTTTCAACAAAGAACGTGTGTAAATTCTCTATTTGCTTGTAAATGAGATCGCCTTGATATTTTCTCAACAAGCGATAGAGAGAAATGAATGTAAATATAACTGCATAAGCAATGAGTTTTTATTTTTTCTGATGTTTATGGAGCTATGAACCTTAGTGGGTCGCTAGAGCTCAGGGTGAAATTCATTCGCTTTGCACGCGCCCCTTTGTGGTTCATGGCTTTATGAACATAAGAAAAATGAATTCATTTCTTAAAAAGGAAAAATACATTATATTTCTGTTTATTAATGCCTCTTCAGTATAAAAATGCAAAATACATTTAAAATATAGGAAAATGCAACTATATCCAATTGATCAAAGAATCACGGGATGAAAATTTTGAAATCTTGATGAAACCTTAATATGTACGCACGCATGTAGCGTTAGGTAGTGGCGAAACTAAAAAATGAATGTGTTCCAGCGCGCTGTCTGACTTGCCGCGTTTGCCTGCTTTCTTTGCGAGGGAGAGGGGCAGATTTTTCAGGCGGTTGTCTAAAATAGTACCAGTAGAGTCCAACAAAATTCTACTTTGTCAGACCCCATTCGCAAAGAAATCGTGATGGTCTTAGCCATAGTAGCCCGTATGGGTGCACGAATATTTCTTAACTATTTAAGTTTGCAATTCTCCCCCTCATTTAAGACAAAGTAGGCACTCCTTGTGGAATTTTAGGAGACATAACAATACATATTTATGCAACATTAGAATCTATAAAATAAATCACAAGGCACGTACGTATATCACAGGATTTAAAAGGACCAATACTTTGTAAATATTAGTAGTGAAGAATAAAATATACTAGACATGCCAAAAGTTTGCCAAATTAATAACAATGCCTACAATGCATTCATCCATACCATCTATTTGTCAGCTGAAAGCAGCGTCATCAATAGAAAGAACTTTTGTAGGCCACGGTGCGGGGGCCCCCACTGGACACAGGGTTTGCAACGTTACTGCGGCATGTACTGTCAATGAAACACTTTCAATAAGACCACCACGGATAAAACTACCGACAAGGCTGATAACCGGGCAGTCTGTGTAGACCCGGCGGTCAATGACTTGAAAGACCCGGTCGGGCAGCCATCACTCCATGTGGCGGACTCTCCATTTCTTCTGTTCTCTTCTTCCAACCATACCTTCAAGAAATACAGAAAAACGGTGCATTTTTAATTATTGGTCTTTATGGAGTCAAATTGCTCCCTTATTAAAATCTTTACAGCGTACAAACACGAACATTTAAAGCATCTAAAATCGGTGACCACAGATGCTTGATACGTTGACATGTAAAAGGGGCAACTCTTAAAACTGACGGCCTCTGTGGCCGAGTGGCTTATGTTGCTGATTTCAATTACTGTTCTTAATCATTCGATCATGTCTACATTGTGTCAAGTATGAGATCAAGCCCCGCAGGAAGCACATGTTAGGCAAGCCAAGTTCTGCCTGGTGGTTTTTCCATGAGTTCTCCCGTTTTCACACCACCTATTGATTTGTCCGTCACACATGAGTTGAAATAATCTTGAAAGGGACGTAAACTGCATAAAACATATATTTTAACAGCAGTGGAAACTGCCGACAAGGAGGTTGGGTTAGACCTGTGTTACGATTATCTAAAACCTCGTGACCTTATAATGTGGGCAACACTAGCCGGTAAAGATGCTTTAATTTTGCATCAGGCTCCGTGTCGATTCGCACTCCAATCAATTCGCATCCACATTGATTCGAACCTATTTGAATTAATTGTACCAAGATGTGTACACTTGCAGGATCTATTCAAGTGCTACAAGCATGCTGATCGTCATGTTTCCCCACAGGAAGTGTCACAATGCTGATACTGACAGTATTTGATGATCTGCGTTATACTGTTTTCAAATTGTTTAAGTACTTTTTTTATTATATAATTATTATTATTATTATTATTTATATTTATATATATATTTTCAATCAGAAAATGATAGTAATAGATAACTTTTCAGCTAAATGAATTTAAGAATTCAATTTATCTTGGTGGAATAGAAAGGTAACAATTATCTATTCAGTATTATATATATTCTATAAATATAGGCCGTGTCGTGATCCAAGCCACAGTTTTAGCACACAAGTGACAAGAAAGATACAGATCAGGTGCCGCCCCTGGTACAAGATACAACATATCAATTCCTTTTCAGCTGATATGTGTCTTTGTTCTTGTTATCGCATAAAACAAATTTTCTTGTGAAATCAGATAATTATAACCATTGTGCCCAAAGCAATTATTTGTCAAGCTGTCGCCATCTACATGAATTGTCGATGATACAACAATATGATTATAAGTTCATACAATACTTACATTGATATATAGGGGATATAGCTCAGTGGTAGAGCATTCGACTGCAGATCGAGAGGTCCCCGGTTCGAACCCGGGTGTCCCCTTAACTTTTAACCTTATTGACTCGAAAATATTTCGCATAAAACAAATGTATGAGTGTGACCCCGCAAATGTTGAGTCATTGTAGATGTTATATATATTTTTTTAATTATCACAATAAGAAAACCCTGATACCACCTTAATTTTAGGACCAAACTTATCTATTATACTCGGAAAGCTCAGGATAGCCTGCTAGGTCCGTGTTCCGGTAACGGACTGAGATCCGCTTCCTCAACACAATACTCAAATCGAGGGAAGCACGCTCAGTTCATGCGTCTTCTCAAATGTCCAATTACTAATTGAGAGTTGAGCTCAGTGGCCGGTACCATTTCATTCGGCTTCCCAGATGTCTTGTGGGTAATTTCTCTGGCCAGTAAAGCTCATGGTCCGGTACCGGACTCCGATACGCGTGGAACGTCCGGTACCGGATATTGAATAAAAAAAATAAAACTGAGATCCTTTAAGGGCAGTGAGCATATTAATGACAAAGGGGATGGGTCAGACAGCGGTTTCGGCGTTTCCTTACCTGAAGTGGTCGGAAATACTCAAGCAAGGGGGCCGCACTCATTTTGTCCGTCTCCTGTGGTGTCCCGCGGGTAATTGTCCTCATGGCCTCGCCCCACGGCCGCGACTGACCCATTTGTAACATCTCTCTGTCAAGATAGATAAATGGAATCACAGAATTTTGGGTTATCATGTAAAACAAGATTTTTTGAAATTCGGCAAACATACAAGTTGTAATCTAATATATGGTTATGAGACTTCACCTAGATGTTGCTCTATAACGCCTTTACTCATTTAAGGACTTATAGCCGCTCACTGTATATACATTATTGAAGATTTACCTGTATAAAAAGCATTGTTTATTTTGTCAACAATGCTTCATTCTTTAGCATGCTTTATCATGGGACTATTGAATATGTTGCAAATACATGGATTTGTGTATACATGATTGTGGAATGAGTGGTCAGCTCAGAGCAAGTGAGTCATTTTTCAGTTACTTCCGGGTTGAAATCGTCGGACCCATTTTTCTTATCTTTTTGAAAACAATAAGACAGATTTTTTGATGTGGTCATTGACTTCAATCATATAAAAACCTGAAACAAAAGGCATGTCATCTTTCAGCAAACAATAAGCGCACACGATCCGCCCCAAGTTACCCACTTTCAGAATTTTCCAGAAAAAACATGATTCTAACTTTTCCCAGAGAAATACATTTCCATGACCCCAAAATAACTTTTAATTTGTCAGATTATGTATCCTAGACATTTAGGCTTTGCGTAATTTTTATTCAAATGCATTCCATTTTCCAGGAAATGGGTCCCACGAAAACCAGTTACATTTCCATTTTTACACCAAGCTATTTAAAATTTTAAAATAATAACTATATTGACTCATTCCTAGTATCAGTGACGTCTATTAGCAATAAATACACATCATCATTGGATTAACAGATTCAAGAAAACAGTAGATTTCTGTTTTACATACCCCACCCACTCATGTCAATATTGATAAATCCTTAAGCCTGGTGTCCTTTTTATGTGTCCTGAGCAAACAGTATAGCCCCAGATGTGACGCCGCGTTTTGCCTGGCGTCCTTTTTACGGGGCATAGGCAAACAGTATAGCACCAGATGTGACGCCGCAGAACGCGGAGCCCAATCTGGGGCTATTCTGTTTGCTATGAGAATTTTTATAAAAAAAAAAAATATAAGAAAATTTAAAATCACTCCTGATGCCCCTTAAAATGAAAGTGGATTCATCCAAATGATAATAATGGGAAAATCAATTCGTCAAAAATGGGTTAAATCACACATTTTTGCTTATGACAGCACATGAAGTGTATCCCGCATTACTTTCCAATACCCATTGACAAAAGGCGACAGATCAGTGCGCAAATGCCACACGTTTTAAAATTAAAGCTTTGTACCCATTGCTTGGATAAATATCATCTGTTTTACAGTAAAACATCGACATCGACACCCAGTAAATTTTACACTATCATCCCTTCTCTTGAAAGTGGCTACAAACGGACACTGCTACAAACGGACAATTGAACCATCGCACTTGAAAACCAACCATCTGCATATGCAAAAAAAGACACAGGCCAGCTGTGCAGAAACTGCACAGCTAATCAGCGTCTTTATTTTCGCTACACAGATATAGTACAATAATTCTTCTTAAATCTGAAATGTCAAGCTTAGCCTGCTTCTGAGACTGTACAAGCCGGTTTGTATGAGGCCTGGTCGGAAACCTCATTGTTGGTTTTCTCAAGCAAAGGCTCATATATATTTTGGAAGGGAAGGAAACCTTCTAACCTAAGTCTTTGCCCAGCAGCCGTGTTGTTATAGATATCACACCTATGAAGCGGTCCGTCATATCCTGATATGTTACAGAGGGCCTGGTGCCACTGAAACTGGGCCACGTAACTCACAAAATATCTGAAACAAGAAATATAATATCTTTAAAAAAAGATAATTGTCGAAGAGTAGTTTCTTAAGGACTTATGTGTGGTCACTGTATATACATGTTTGAAGATTTACCTGTATAAAAAAGCATTGTTTATTTTTGTCAACAATGTTACATTCTTTAGCATGCTTTATCATGGGGCTGTTGAAAATGTTGCAAATACATGGATTTGTGTATACAGGATTGTGAAATGAGTGGTCAGCTCAGAGCAAGTGAATCATTTTTCAGTTACTTCCGGGTTGAAATCGTCCGACCCATTTTTCTTAACTTTTTGAAAAACATAAGTCAGAATTTTCAATGTCGTCATTGACTTCAATCATATAAGAACCTGAAACAAAAGGCATGTCATCTCTCAGCTAACAATACTTGAAGTGCACACGAGCCGCCCCAAGTTACCCACTTTGAGAATTTTCCAGAAAAACATTTTTACACTAACTTTTCCCAGAGAAATGCATTTCCATGACCCTAAACTAATCCTCAGTTTTGCAGATTATGCATCCTAGACATGTAGGCTTTGTGTAATTTTTATTCAAATGCGTTCCATTTTCCAGGAAATAGGTCCCACGCCGAAAACCAGTTACATTCCAATTCTAAACCAAGAGATTCCTAGTATCTGTGACGTCTATTAGCAATAATTGCACATCATCGTTTGATTGACAGATTAAAAAAAAAAAAAAAAAAAAAAACAGTAGATATCTGTTTACTACACCCCACCCACTCATGTCAATATTGACAAATTCTTAAGATTCACTTTCTTACTTACATACTTGCTTATTTACATGAGATAGAGTCAGTCTAAGCAATTGATGTTTAGCTAAGCAATTCTGCTTCTTAGACACCGACTGTCTAGTGATGGGGGGAAGCCAGGGCAGTTCTCGACGTTCGGTCCGGAAATACTCTGTGAAACCACCGCGACGGTCAAACCATTGATACGTACCGATGCAGGATTAATTTGATAGTTTTTTTTCTTTTCAAAAATCGATTAATGGGATTCGAATCTGCACCGCAGACGTATATAGCTAGTCAGAAGGCAACGACGCTACCGACTGAGCTATCGGTGCGCCCCCAATTGAAAAAGAATCTGTTGAAAAAGGCAAATGTCTCAAAGATGAATATGTATTTATGCGGGACCTGTCTTTATGTGTATGATTTATGTACCACTAAAGCTGGGCGACGAGATTAACAGAAGTTAGAGCATAAAATATCTTCAATTTGAAAGAAAATAATTGTCGAAGATATTAATGGCTCTAAATGAATGCATCCACAGAAATAGATTTAGTTACGAGTATTAATAAAAAGGCTGATTTAGTCAAATACTGGAGCAGACATACACTAAAAACTGCTATACATGTCCGTGCTCATGTTTTAAATACAGTACCTGATATACGGGGTGTTGCCAGGAATGTGATACTTTGCCCCTGGGTCGAAGTCGTCCTCCGATCTTTCTACAGGTGGGGATATGCCTTGGTAATTGCACCTGGAATACCAAATAGCAGCATGTGAATATGCCCATATAATCTGGAACCCATTAGAAATACAAACACATATGGGCCACAACGTGAGAAAATGTACCTTCGGACATTTTTTGAGTATTAAACAAACAATGTTAGTTTGAATGTAGTATGTTTCTAGAGTCTGTTAGTCTTTATTTGACCAGCTTATTCAAATTATTTTGTGAGTTATGACCAATTTAGTATATGAACCCTAAAGACGTAATTGTCCTGAAAAATGACGTCAAAGTTGCGTAATGCATTTCTGCATGTAATAAGAGCCTACAAAACGCGGTGCATTTTTATAAAACTGTTAGCCATGGTCAGAACCTATTGTTAAGATAGAAACATATCATCCTTTGACCCAATTTGTCGAAATTATTGGATATATTTTCATGACGATGCGGTTGCTATGGTTACCGTTTAACGATAGTTATAGGAAAATAAAGTAGATTATGGGCTAAAACAAGGGCAGATAACTCCAAATGTTGAAAATAAATATGTTTTCAAACTCCCAGTGTTCAAAGATTACAAATACAGTGTTATTCCTAAAACATATATTACATGATTTCTCCTCTATTTTGCCGTTTGCTACTAGTTTTGTCCCCGGTTTTGTCAGAATGTTCGAAGGTACATTTTGTCGCGTTGAGGTTCATATAGCAATGCTAGGATTACCAGAGGATACATAGGATTGTTTTAAAATTTTGGAATAAAAATTCTGTCTGTTCTTACCAGAGTTCAGCCGTGTCCACATTCTACAAGCTTATGCTTGTTTTCTTTTTTTACTTCTACTTACTTTTTCTTCTTCTTCTTGTTTTTCTTCTTTTTCTTCTTCTTCTTCTTCTTCTTCTTCTTCTTCTTCTTCTTCTTCTTCTTATGTGACAAATATTTCAATCTGTAAAGGCCTACTCTAGTCGCAAATTAATGTTAGAATCTACTAATTTTACGAATTTATTAAAATGATATAATTTTATTATTATTATGATCGTCAGATACAGGCAATTAATCTTCTGCGAATTTTACCTCAACTTCCACCATTCACTGTTATATTTATCTGGAGTTGTGTCCCCTCTGAATACACTCCACCTCCACTGGTCTATCAGATAACCGAAGGGTAAAAACGCCACCTTGTCTAACGCCATTTGGAACAGAAAGTTGATATCGCTCTCTGAAATGAAGATACATGAACAATACAGGCAAGTTTGGTTGTCAATGTTGTATATTCCTTCACTCACTCGTCGAAAAGCAATAGAAAATGCCATGTGTAAAAAAGGAAAGTAAACCAGATTTTAGCTCTGCTGAGCCAAAGGCTCAAAAGGTGATCTTATATATACACATGATCCATCTGTCGTCCGTCCACAACTTCAAAGATCTCTGACCCGCATAGTCTGTGAAAGCCATTTTATGTAGAGCCTCCATGGGTAGGGGAACGAAAGTTTGTTTGCAAAAACGGATCACATGCTCATGTTGACTTATGCACAAACATGCTCAATTGAATCTTCTCCAGAACCGAGGGACTTGATTTATAGCTGAGCCACCCCATTGGAAAACCAACAATCTGCATAGGCGAAAACAAGGCTGATCAGCGCCTTTGTTTTCGCTACTCGGATAGCACAATTCCTCCTCTATTTAAATGCAAAATTTCAAGCTTCTAGCTCTTTTTTGTGACTGTACAGGTCGGTTTGTGTCGGACCTGTTCGGAAACCACATTGTTGGTTTTCTCACGAGGCGGCTCAGCTACTGAGACTCCAGTCCATCATAGTTTGTGGCCTCTTTTTATCGCCAGGTCAAGTCTGGAGACTTTTACATGACAAAATGTGACAACAAATGGATTTTTTTTAAAACTATTGCAGCCTTAGACCTGAAAGTCGGTAGATGCAGTCAACTACTATGATGGAGTTAATGAATGTATACTGACTTACCATTTCCTGTTGGTAACTCTTCTAGCAGCCCGATTTTCTGCAGATGTTCTGGTGTTTGGAATGACAGGCTGACAATGTCTGCAACACCTTCATGGAACCCTGCAATGCAACGTTAATCATGCTTACATGTCTATGAAACATATTACCCTCAAACCCCGCTCTTATTAAGTGGACTAGGGTATACAGAGGTATATGTTTTTCTTATTTATGTTTCACTGAAAAGATAGATCGTGTATCCTAACAAATGCCAAGTAACATGTACCCACAATCTATGTTTTAAGCATAAATACAGAAATATTGTTTCTTCAACTGAATTTTAGGTCCTACTTTGCGTAATTGTTGAACCGATTCCTACGTTGCACCGAACATGGGTGTCCCAGAAAACATGATTTAAAACTCTAATAAAAACGTTTCTTTTATTTAAAAATTTAAATTGTTCAATTAGCTAAAATGTTAGGTAATGTTTAGAAATTTTATTTTATGGCATTGTCTTTTCTCAACAGTGTGTTTCGTGGAGCATTTATGATAGTGCAAAATGGGAAATCCAGTAATTTGAGCTACTGAAATTTAATGAAGAATGATGTTTTAGACCCCCTGATTCAGAAAAGTTCAATAGTCCATGCATGAAACAAAATGAAATCATCATCCAAAAGCAATGAATGTTTTTTGTTTTATTGTGCTGAAAGTGTATCAAGCATCAGCTGTTTCAATAGTGAAAAGTGGATGGGGTAATAAAATGTGGTACTCATGGTGGTGTTACTGCATGGTTCATTACCAAATTTTGAAAAGGCATACGAAAAAACAAACAACAAAACATAACATTTATGACGGCATAACTGCTTGAAGTAATATTACCCGTCTAAAGTACTTTAAAGTTGTAGTCGAAACCAACTGACCTCTGACTAAACCAATAAATCTTTCATCGTAAACAGGGCCATAATCAACATGAAGTGCGTGGTGTCCTCTTGAAATCATGTTATGGGTGCCATTACCGGTGTCATTTCCAATTTCTTAATCATAATTTAATGGGTGACACTGACTGAAAATGACTTTCAAATATTACATCTTGTATGAAGCCTATTTTCTGCAGTAAATCATTTTACTTACAGACTTTTATTCACTAATACGTGTACCTCCATTCCACTGGGTGACTGTTCCTCAACGCGCATGGCGATCGTGGCGAGCGCCGACATATGCAAAATACTTGGGACTTCCAAGCTTTCAGTACGCTTCTTGTGAAATGTTACCGTTATTATAACATTGTTTGCCTTTAACCCCATGCTTGGGTACATTTGTGCAATGAAATTATTCTATCCTTTCGATGATGGGATACGCAGACTATGATCTAATCGCACAGTCACTGCGCTCCTACTACGCTTTGGGAATTTGCAAGCCACTTAATAATTATTCTGCGCGTTCACTACGAAACGGGATTTCAGGTTACGCTTTGTCTCAGACTAACCCCGTTGTTTTCCGAGAGGACTTACGTCCGGAAGTGGAACACCGCGGCCAAGGCATGGAGTTTGGCTTTAAGCCTTTGTCTACATTGCTGTTGCGACCTTTAAAACTACGATATAAGCACAGGAACCGCGCTTTCGGGTAGGCTTTTTGGAACATTTCTTTTTAAATTCAACGGTTTTACTACTTTGGCAGCATTTGGAAATTCATTGGAACGCTGCTTGTTTGCCGAAGTTGTTCGTGTTCAACTTCATGTGTATGATCTTGTGGAATATGACCTCCATCACCGGAGGTTAACGTTTAAAATAATGGTAAAAGTGCGGCGTCAAGAGCGTGATGTAAAGATCCATTCTGAGTTTCTGACTAGTTTGCACTGACGAGTCGATATTCAATATTTGTCTGTCGTGAGAAAATCATACATGGTCTGAGAGTACAGTAAGAAAAGAAGACAGAGAGATTGTACAATTAAATTATAAAATCCCAACCCAGACACCAGGTGGGATAGAAAGTACTGCACGAAACACAGTAAAATGTCACACGAAGAGCAAGATGACAAGCTCTTTCCAAACAAGGTAGCCATTCGGCTAGTATGAACCAAATACAAAAATGACAAGCACAAAATTGAAGTAGACAGAATAAACAGAAAACATAAAGATTATTCACAGACCTGGATTAGCACCTCCCCTGAATAAAACTGGTTGATTTACGTATTCCAGAAAATATTGGACATGTCCCATTTCATGGTGCACAGTAAGTAACTGGTCTTCGGTAACCGTGGTGCACTGTTTAATTCTGGAATAAAATAATTTACTATAAACGTGCAACAATGTCAGCAATACAGACCTGGATTAGCACCTCCCCTGAATAAAACAGGCTGGTTGACATATTCTAGGTAATATTGAACATGCCCCATTTCGTGGTGCACTGTCAGTAGCTGGTCTTCGGTTACGGTGGTGCACTGTTTAATTCTAAAATGAAATGAGAGTCTAAACAGTTGGTCATTTTATCATGTTTATATGTTCTCACTGTCAATTGAGAGGTACAAATAGGCAAAGATCAGGAAAAGGCGCAATCTATTTTCCCAATAGGTGGCCACTCAGTTACCTTAACTTAACTAAAACTATGAAAACACACATAAGGCGCCAACAGCAAACAAAAAATTTAAACACCAAGACATAAAACAAAAAGAACCAATACAGAAGTATCGCCTTGGAACGATCAGTAACACAAAGTTTCTGGCAGGCTTAAACCGATTTTACAGGCGCCTAACCTCATCCTCAGCTTCTGCAGTGGTTCATAACATTTAGTTAGTTCTTCGGTCCTCGTGGTGAATCTCTAACTAGTCAATGAATCATCAAGAACAAACATATAAATCATGATAAACATCCTGATAAATCAAAAACCAGGACTCACAGATTGAGTAAGCTGAACTCGTCTAAATGCACATGTGGGCAACTTTAAAGCGAAAAACATGTGTTATATTATGGAGGTATTGCCCCAATAAAAATAATATTGGATACCGTGTTTAAGAATACATGCCTATACCAACATTGTGTTAAAATATGGAAGAATTGCCCCAATAATTGGATACCGTGTTTAAGAATACATGCATATACCAACACTGTGTTAAAATCAATAATTGCATACCGTGTTTAAGAATAAATATCTACACCAACATTGTGTTAATATATGGAGGAATTGCCCCAATAATTGTATACTGCGTTTAAGAATTCATACCTATATACCAACATTGTGTTAAAATATGGAGGAAGTGCTCCAATAATTGCATACCGTGTTTAAGAAAACATACCTATACCAACATGGTGTTAAAATATTGAGGAATTGCCCCAATAATTGGATACCGTGTTTAAGAATACATGCCTATACCAACATTGTGTTAATATATGGAGGAATTGCCCCAATAATTGGATACCGTGTTTAAGAATACATATCTATACCAACATTGTGTTAATATATGGAGGAATTGCCCCAATAACTGCATACTGTGTTTAAGAAAACATACCTATACCAACATGGTGTTAAAATATTAAGGAATTGCCCCAATAATTGGATACCGGGTTTAAGAATACATGCCTATACCAACATTGTGTTAAAATATGGAAGAAGTGCCCAAATAATTGCACATACCTACAGGGTGTTAAGAAAGTTCGAAGACATTATTCAAAATGTCACTAAGTGTTTATTAAAGCATTTAGATATCATGATATACTGAACTTTTAATCTTGAAAATATGGCATACAAGATATAATGGACAAAACTTTGTTTCATATCAAAATGATTAGAAAATTGTATGTGGTAATAAGGGACCCCTCTTCTGAACCGACATTCACAAAATGCAAAATATGGGTATAAATAGTGCTTGCCTGAGAAATTGTTTGAATTTCCAATACCAGTGGATTCATATTGAAAACATTGATCACAAATATTGTCAGGAATGTTTTTATGCTAATTTGAGTCACCATTTCCTATTGTCTTCTAAACTTTCTGGAATTGTTGAGCAAAATCTTAGGGTACCCCCATTCTTTAAAAAAGTCACAAATAGTAGGGGTATAGGTAAATATTTTATGAGCATTTGAATCTGCCTGATTATTGTCATTTCTTTTTCTAATATAATGCTTTTTAATATGTTGTGGCATAACAAAACTCATTTTTGATGACGTCCCCCCCCCCTTATCTTTGAAGAAAACTTAATGAACGATACGTTATACCTTACCCTGTCCCTCCAATTCATCAACATGCAATTTTGCGCTAAAAACTTCATAATCGTAAATATAACATAGAAATACAGTAGTTTATTCAGATTGGCGTGGTAATATTTGATACAGGGGTGTGTATTATTGTGATTTACGGTGCCCATGCCAGTAAAAATGTTATATTGTTAACGAAAATCTCAATTTTCCATCATTTTACCCAATTTTTGGTACTTTTTGGGGTCAAAGCTAATGTATGATAAATTTTAACCACACAATCTACCAAATTGACATTTTAACAATTCTGTTCACTTTACAGACACTTAATATATATTGTGAAATATTTTATGTAAGTTCTTTGCTCCATATTTTTTCTATGTTAAGTCTTGATTACCCCTACCCCCTATCAAAACACCCACAGCTTTTCTGTTCGTAAATCATGTGCTTTCATCTGATGAAAATTCATATGTTCTGAAATATCTTATAATAACTATTATGTTCATGGTAAAGTTAAGGACAATAACTATCACTTTAAGTTATTTTATGTTCCCCCATTTATATTGTGGATTATGTTTAATATACCACCCCCTTTTACACAATATCTCATTGAGAATGCGGCAAGCTGTGTCACCCTGACTTAGAAATTGTAATGTAAACCAGGCAAAACAGAAGTTGTAGAAGTTCTATGATACTGTGCAAACTGATATTAAAATGTAGATTTTTTGGATTGTGTGGTTATTCATTGTGAAGTAGGATTATTGCAATGTCTTCGAACTTTCTTAGCACCCTGTATACCAACATTGTGTTATATTATGGAAGAAGTACCCCAATAATTGCATACTGTATTTAAGAATACATACCAACATTGTGTTAAAAATATGGAGGAAGTGCCCCAATAATTGCATACTGTCTTAAAGAATACTTACCTTATGACTTCAATTTAACTTATGTTTTCTGGTTCTCATATTATGGCTAGTGGGTTATTGTGCATGGGTTTGGTTGGACAGGTAGGAAAATATCATACCCACCTGTCACTCCATGGGTAATGACTGTATGCCTACCTGTCGCTCAGCGGGCTATACAAACATTGTGTTAAAATACGGAGGAAGTGTCCCATTTATTGCAATACTGTGTTTAAGCATACATGTACATAACCATATATACCAACATTGTGTTTAAAGAATGGATGTTTCAAAAGCAAAGCATTCTGTGTGTTGAGAATGCATGGCTGTGTCAAAAATGTAATGCATACATTTTAATTTACGTATTAACTTTAAGGATGCGTGACAGTGCACAAGCTTTTTCATAGTCTATATTTCTTGGATGTCTAAATTCTTAACGATTTTTTATGAAAATACAGTCAAACAAGTAAAGTGAAAATATGCAACATTTTGACATTTTATTGAAAAATAAATTTTCACTCCTTTCCGACTGAAATAAAACTTGATGGATGGAGACCTTTGAACAAAGGCGGGTGGGGATGAGAATCTAAAACATAATTAACTCCTGTCTAAAATGTTTTTAACCGTTCGACCGTACCTAAAATCCGTTCCGTTGTTGAAATCCCAAGCCGAGGCATGACAAACCACGTCTCTTCCATCTGATGGCTTCTCCAACATTGAGTTAGTCCAAAATGAGGCTGGCATTTCTAACAGACCAATAGATGTGAAAAAATCTTCCGCCACTCGATACATATGTGTTATGTTGTAATTCTGCAAAATGAATGAATGAATGAATGAAAACTTAACAGCACACATAATCGGCTAATCGGCACAAAACATGAAAATTCTAATATGTCATGGCTAGCTTCAAACATCAATGGGATGAACTTGGCTGCTGATATATTGTTTAGTATAACAATCAACAGAACAATCTGATAAGAGGAGCAAAGACGAATATCTTACACACTTCCCCTTTGTAAGATTTCAAGCCCTATAATATAGAGTATGCGTCAAATGTGAAAACAAAGACTCAGCTGTGCAGTTACTAAAGTGAGTGTACAGGCCGGTTTGTTTTGCACATGGTCGGCAACCCCGAAAACAAAAAGGCCTCCCTTAATTATTTCAGCCGATAAGCAGACTTATTTTGTCTAGCGGCAAGAATAGTGAACAAGTGGCACCTGTCGTTCCATTTCCTGCGTCAGACTTTCTCTGCCCTGGCCAGGATACGGCTCCAGTATGCTGTATATGTTACCCCACTGCTGGGCCCACATGTTACCTGATACAAACACACATTATCAAATTTCTTCAGGTCCGTTTCATAAATACTTCAAGTGCAAATACTGGTATGTCATTACTTTTGAAACAAATCGCTGTGTACTGAATTAACGAAGCGGACCTGTTTTTTACGAACGTGTTACCGCAGCATTTATTCTTTTTGCTGTTACATGTATGTATAGAAATAGAGTATTTAACATTCTATTGTTTGATTGTATTGTGATTTTATGTCCCAGTTAAAATATTTGTCATGATGGGGTGGAGTCATCGATTTCTATGTGTTAACCTGTATTCTGGTGATCATGATAAATTCTGAGCAGAATATTAGTAAAATTTAATGAAAGAAAAAATGGAATTGTCAGGCTCAATTGAGCTGAAATGACCCCGGAACTTGAAGAAACTGACTCACCAAATAAATGAGCAGGTATGTGTCCTGAGTCTGGAAATTTAACGTCGGAATAGTAGTCCCTCAGCTTACGTCGGACGTACGCATGTAACTGGGTGTACAAAGGTTTCAGCTCTTCGTACAAATTCCTGACGTCTGTCTCGAAGTTGGGATCTTCATACCATGATCTGTAGTATTCACCGATGTCCTGATAGCGTCCTGTAGATTTGATACTTTGAATCTTACAATTCTGCGACAAAATCTAATCACACCAATAGGCAGTCGCTGTTTGGGAAAATACGCTGCTCAGTACTTGTATTTTTTTTTTTTTTTTTTTGTGTGTGTGTGTGTGTGTGTGTGTGTGTGTTTTCCATTTATTCGCTGTTTCCATTGCATTGTATGGTTTTAAGAAATAAAATGCTCTCACATACTTTATTTACTTTTTACACAATTTATAACAAATATAAATCAAACTCACCTCCAGCCTTAATTGCCGTATTCAGTAAGTTGACAAACTGTTGATACTGTGCTTTCATCTGTCTACCGCTGACGTCCCTCCAGCCTTTCCAAGCGTCCCTCAGTGTGTTGTAGTCCCTCGTATTGGTTATTATGTTTGTTAGGTCTGAATAAGATACATGCATATTTTTAAAAATCTGTTGGGCGTTCTGTTAGATTAATGTCTTTTTATATAATACGTAATGTCTATTGGATGCCGTGCTGAGGCACATGAATTATGAGTTTAGGGAAATTACTGATGACGGGATACATACGTAGACGTGTAACTACTTATGGGGAAGTACATACAAATATTTGGTCAACAATATCGAAGTTCAAGTAAATGTGATGAATTGAAAGTTACGGACAATACAGTTGCATTTTGTATTTTGTTGCTTTAAGAAAGAAAAGAGTTTGGTTGTTTAAAAAAGAATAGTCGCTTGTTTTTCGATAAACAGTTGGTATCATTTCGAAATGGATGGTAATGGATGGTTGATTTTATTTTTTATGAGATCTAGAGACTGATCTTCCCTAGCAAAGTCCCGCCCCATGATAATACATGATCTCTCTGACATTACTCGATTGTATCAAATCACCATTAGCCTCAACTATTCTGACTAGTATATAGGAAATACTGACACTTTCAGTACTAAAATTGATTTACCTGGTTCCAATGCTTTGCCTTCCCATTTCGCTGAACTGTAGATGTCAGTCATTTCTGCTTCCAGCTCATTAATCTAATTTGGAGAGAAGAGAGAGGGAGAGAATAGTGATGTGGTCAGTCATTGCAAACAGGTCTTATGGTTTCAAACAAGTTCACCAACAGGCCGTATAACGTATCGGATCAATATAATGAAAACGTTGATATATTGTCTGTAAACAAGAATTGTAGTCCGGGGAAACATACTAAATTGAATGTGTATAAAGAGGAATTTGAGGCGCCCGATCACTTCGGAGGCGTTTGAAATCATTTTCTCGAGTTATTTTGTTCATGATTCGTTTTGCACGAATATAATATAAACTCCATGCAATAATCTTACGACTTTAGCACATTAATAACAAACTTGTGTTTCAAACAACTGAACATCATATATGAAAAATAATTATTAATAATTAATTGTACATGTACCTTTCTAAGAACATCCGTATCCTCATATCCACTAATACCAACGTCAAGAATCATGTTTAGCTGACGTTTGATGGCTTGGTCCGATATCTGATTTTGGTCAAACTGTGACGCATTCTGAACTTGCTCTTTGCTGAACTGGGAGACCTCAAGGCTTCTGTTGGTCTGTAAAAAAAAATACGTAAATTGTGAGTGAGCCTATCTTCCTATCTGGCCATTAATGTATGTAAAAAACAAAGTGTGTGTCATCACCGTGAGTGTGGCCAAGTTCTGAGGCATACCGAACTTGCTTTTTGTCGAACTTTCTTTTGTAGGTCTGTATAATTTGTAGGTCTGTATAATTGCATGTATACTCAGAGGTACTAGAAAAATAAGATTTTCTGAGTATGAAAAAAAAAAAAAATACATTTTTCTCTGCGCTCAATATAGACATGGCACAGAAGGCATTATAGGATTATACGTTTTGCCACAGAAGACGTTATGGGATTATATATTTTGGCACAAAATACATTATGGGAATAGACTTTTTGGCACAGGAGGTATTATGAAATATACATTTTGACACAGATTTACATTATGGGATTATACATTTTGACACAGAATGCATTATGGGATTATACATTTTGGCACAGAAATTATGGGAATATACATTTTGACATAAAATACATTATGGGATTATACATTTTGGCACAGAAGATATTATGGGATTATACATTTTGACACAGAAGCAATTATGGGATTATACATTTTGGCACAGAAGCAATTATAGGATTAAACATTTTGGCACAGACGAAATTATGGGATTATACCTTTTGGCACAGAGGACGTTATGGGATTATACATTTTGGCACAGAAGACATTATGGGATTATATATTTTGGCACAGAAGATATTATGGGATTATACATTTCGGCACAGAAGACATTATGGGATTATCGATTTTGGCACAGAAGACATTATGGGATTATACATTTTGGCACAGAAGACATTATGGGATTATACCTTTTGGCACAGAGGACGTTATGGGATTATACATTTTGGCACAGAAGACATTATGGGATTATACATTTTGGCACAGAAGACATTATGGGATTATACCTTTTGGCACAGAGGACGTTATGGGATTATACATTTTGGCACAGAAGACATTATGGGATTATAGATTTTGGCACAAAAGACATTATGAGATTATAGATTTTGGCACAGAAGACATTATGGGATTATAGATTTTGGCACAGAAGACATTATGGGATTATAGATTTTTGCACAGAAGACATTATGGGATTACGGATTTTGGCACAGAAGACATTATGGGATTATACATTTTGGCACAGAATTCATTATGGGATTATATATTTTGGTATAGAAGACATTATAGAATTATACATTTTGGCACAGAAGACATTATGGGATTATACATTTTGGTATAGAAGACATTATGGGATTATACATTTTGGCACAGAAGTCATTATGGGATTATACATTTTGCACAAAAGACATGTGAATATACATTTTTGGTACAGTGTGCATTATAGCTTGGATTTATATGTTTATAGTAATAGACTTTTTGGCACAGAAGGTATGTATGGGAATATACTTTTTAGCACAGAAGGTATTGCGGGAATAGCCACTTTGGCATAAAATACATTATGGGAATATATATTTTGGCACAGAAGGCATTATGGGATTATACATTTTGGCACAGAAGACATTATGAGAACATACATTTTAGCACAGAAAACATTATGGGAAAATACATTTTGAAACAGAACACATTATGAGAATATACATTTTGGCACAGAACTTATGGGAATATACATTTTGACACAGAATACATAATGGGATTATACATTTTGGCACAGAATGCATTATGGAAATATACATTTTGGCACAGAAGGCATTATGAGAATATACACTTTGGCACAGAAATCTTTATGGGATTATACATTTTGGCACAGAAAACATTATGGGATTATACATTTTGGCACAGAAATTATGGGAATATACATTTTGACACAGAAGGTATTTATGGGATTACACATTTTGGCACAGAATGCATTATGGATATAGACATTTTGGCACAGAAGACATTATGGGAATATACATTTTGGCACAAACGAAAATATGGGTATATACATTCGTGCACAGGAAACATAATGGGAATATATATTTTGAAACAGAAGGCATTATGAGAATAGACATTTTGAAACAGAAGACATTATGGAAATATACATTTTAAAACAGAACACATTATGACAATATAAATTTTGATGCAGAACACATAAGGGTATATACATTTTGAGAACACATAAGGGAATAGACATAATGGGAATATACATTTTGAAACGGATGACATTATAGAAATATTCAAAAATATTTTTGCACAGAAATTATGGGAATAAGCAAGTTAGAAATAGACATTATTGGGGTAGACATTTTTGTAGTAGACGTTTCAGCTTTATCCCTATTTTAACTCGTATAAGCCTGTCATCCTTTTTGTGGGACATGGGCAAACAGCATAGTCCCCCAGATGTGACGCCGCAGAACACGGCGTCCCATCTGGGGCTATTCTGTGATCTTAGAGAATTTTCATCGAGAAATTGAATAAAATTTAAAAATCGCGCCTGAGTTCCCTCAAAATGAGAGTGGACTAGCCCAAATGATAATGATGGGAAAATCCACTTGATGAAATGGGTTAACATGATTTACCATAACTTGTTGGTTATACATTGTCAGGTTGGTGTAATAAGCCCATGCTGCTACTGATGACCGAGTAAGGAGCCCCTCCAGTTGGGCGCTGTATGTATTCAGGTAAGCCTGTGCCTGTGCGTCCTGTTGGGCCAAGGCACCGCACACAAACGACAGAAAGATAAAGGTTGGTATTCGGAGTGACATCCTAAAGCAAGAAGAAAAAGCCATTGCACGAAAGGACTACATGTATTAAGAGACAGGATTAGCCCTTTTCGATATCAGACACTTTATCTTTTCATTTGCAGTAGCTTATGTTTCTCTCACCAAAATTCAAGATATTTAAGGTGACAGTCTTCAAGTTTAGAACTTATCCCAGCGGGTACATGACGTCATAATGACGTCATGTGCCCGCTGGGTATTCGTCAATTATTGCCTCCTACTCTATGTTTTTTCTGTCTTACTGTATATGTACTTCTTCAGTTTACACGTCAATTTTATTGTATCAAATGTTTTTGTCAGCACCATATTTTTTTTTATTAAAATGGAATCTTGGATGATGAGACCATACGGATTTTGTTTTTACTTGAAGATCTATGATGATTTTAATAAGTGTCCATTTCAGTAACGAAGAAATAGTTGAACGATGCTAATTTAGACAACTTACAAGGTGGCTACGATCCGACGATAGTGCTCAAATATTGACGCTTTTTGCATGTTCAATATATAAACTTGTCAAATACTAGTACTGAAAATTGTCAAAATTTTCGAAAAGTGTCTTATTTTATATACCTTCAACTGATGTGTCTCTTTTATCACCCAAAAGAGTCTACAACTATTCCACTCAGAAGCTACAACTATTCCACTAAACTACAATAAATAAATGGCCAGCCAGTGGTTACATGATCATTTTTCAGAAAAATCTAAGCGCCCCCTCATAAGCCATTAATTTCTAAAATATTTACGACTTGAAACTCGATTGCATGCCACTTTTATGGTGATAATTAAGCTAAGTATATAATAAAGACAGAGACTCTGATTATTGAATTAAGGGCAATAAACCAGCTGATAGTACCTACATAACTGATATTTATGAACTGCATGTTTATTTGGGACAACTAGTCAAATCTACTTAAGAAGTAACATTTTCATCATGCTACTATTATTTTGATTTAGTTGTCACACTCACTAGGGGCAAGGAAACTCCTTTTTTTTTTTTAATTCATTTCACGTCCCTTTCAAGATTATTTCAGCTCATATGAGACGGGCCAATCAGTAGGTGGGGCGAAAACCGGAGTACCCGGGGAAAACCACCTAGCACACCCGCAAGCAGACTTTGGCTTGTCTCACATGTGAATTTTGGCCCGAGTGAGGCGCGAACCCACAGCGGTGAGATGATCGAATGATCAAGAGCATTGACGTCAGCGACCTTAACCACTCGGCCACGGTGGCCGCCAAGGAAACTCCTTGCTACCAAAGATTGCGATGCTGCCTTCCACAGTGTAAAGTAAAGATTCGTTTCAACAAGAGTCAACATCAAGTTTACAGATTGCAAATCGGCTTTTAGAATATTTAAACTAGCAAAATAGCCAGGCAAGTTTAGTTCTTCAGAGTTTTCAGAGAATATGTACATCTACATGTGTATTAAGTAATAAACTATATTTATACAAAATGCGTACTTCAATCTTCGTATCCTGATTTTCAGTATAGACCGGGCGCTTTCTCGAATAAATGAACTAAAGCCTTACCTTAGAATACATGTACGTGGGATAACGCCCATCATTTCTTCGTTTTAGACAATGAAAAATCTAAATAAGTCGCGTCATGAGATCGTGTGCTTATGAAAACAACTGTAGAATGATTGAGCAGCCTAGACGCGTAACAGTTTGTGCATTGGAATATTTTGACCCGACATTCCTTTCTTCCATAGATACTGGACGGAACTTGTTTCTGCGCAATAGGTACCGCCTCGATTCGGTCTAGCAGGCTGGTTATGTACAACGCCGTTTTAACCGCTAAAAGTGAACGATACTCGTTCGTGTTCTTGAATAAATAACTTATATTTTACATTAAAAGCTAAAGCAATATTTAATGAATATTGAGTTTCTTCTTTGTTCCCATTTAAGAAGACTAACCGTTTTAATTACAAAAGACAACCCTGATTCACACAAAACTTAAAACAAATAACCCACCGCATCAGAAAACCAACAATCTACATATATGAGAAACGACAGGCGCAGATCAGCTGTGCAGTAAGGGTTCAGCTGATCAGCACCTTTGTTTTCGCAATCCCTCTTCTTCTTAAATCTGAAATTTCAAGCTCCTAGCCTGCTTCAATGACTCTGCAGGCCAGTTTGTGTCGGACCTTGTCGGAACCCAGATTGTTGGTTTTGTCATGCGAAGGCTGAAAAAATTCACGTTTAAGATAGATGCACCAGGTACAGTAGGCTAGTTTGATCAATTCCGAATCTTGACCAGTACTGGTACGCGTGATCTAAAAAACTACACACATCAGCGGTACAAATGAGCCACCACATGAGAACCCAGCAATGTGGTTTTTGAACAGGTCCCACACAAACCGAGCTGTACGCGCACAGAAGGCTAGAGGCTACAAATTTTAGATTTAGAAAGTAGAGGAATGGAAATACCCGTCGGTAGCGAAAACAAAGACGCTGATCAGCTGATCTGCGCCTTTGTTTTCGCATATGGAAAATGATTATTTTCTCATGGTGCGGCTCAATGGCATGTGATAGCAATAACAACACTGATAATTGAGCCGCCTCGTGGGAAACCAACAATGTGGTTTCCGAACAGGTCCCGACCTGTACAAGCATAGAAGCAGGCTAGAAGCTTGAAATTTTGGATTTATAAAGTAGAGGAATTGTATTGCGAAGCTGATCTGCGCCTTTGTTTTCGCCTATGCAGATTGTTGGTTTTCCCATGAGGCGGCTCATTTCTTGTGAGAGCTCGGGACTAATCCCTTCAGACCAAGCCTCATCCCCATGGTGTGGTATTGTGAATTTGGCGTTGCACCAGTAAACCATTCTGATTCTGATAGAAAACATGCATCACGGTTACAGACCCAAACTAACTTTCATAATTCATAAGATTTGTCATATTTTTGTGCCCTGTATAGATCTATTATTAGCTCACCTGAGCCGTTAGGCTCACAAGGTGAGCTTATATCCATGCTCCGTCGTTCGTCGTGGTCGTTGTCTTCGTTGTCATTGTCCACACTTTTCATTCATCTTCTTCTCTGAAACCGCGTGGCCAATCAAATTCAAATTTCATGTGGAAAATCCATAGGAAGAGGGAACCAAAGTTTCTATAAATGGTCAAGGTCACATGATCAAGATGGCCGCCAGGGTTATAAATAGCAAAAACCTTAAAAAATCTTCTTCTCCAGAACCAGAAGGCCTATGGTTTTGAAACTTGGCATAAAGCAGTAGGCAATGGAGCTCTACAAATTTTATATAAATCATGACCCTGAGATGACCTTGATCGTTTTTACGACAAGGTCAACTTATGTCGCCCATGCATTTGAATGGGAAAATAGGAAAATGTCATTTAATGGCATAAAACTGGCTAGGAATGAGCAAATGGACAGAAGATTTATGTTTATGAAAATATTTTGGACATAGGGGGGTTGTCTGCCCCTGCCCCGGGGCTATATACATGTATATGACCAAAATATTCAAACATCTTCTTCTCTGAAACTGCTTGGCCAATCAAACCCAAACTTTATGTGGAGCATTCTTAGGAAGAGGGAATGAAAGTTTGTATAAATGGTCAATTAGGTCACATGACCAAGATTGCTATATGGCTATATAAAAAATCTTCTTCTTCAGAACCAGAAGGCCTATGGTTTTGAAACTTGGTATGGTATGATGGAGCTTTACAAAGCTGTATGACCCTGGGATGACCTTGACCTATTTTACGGCAATGTCAACTTAGGTCGCCCACGCATTTGAATGGGAAAATAGGAAAATGTCATTTAATGGCAGAAAACTTGCTAGTAATGAGCAAATTGACATAAGATTTATGCTTATGATAATATTTTAGGCCCAGGGGGGTTGTCCCCTGCCCCTGGGCTATATACATGTATATACATTATATAAACATGTATATACATTATATTCTAACGTCGTCTTCTCTAAAATCGCTTAGCCTCGCCGAGGCGGTTCTAACGTGTACCCATAATCTATGTTTTGAGCAAAAATAAGAAAAATATCAAAATATTTCAGCTGAAAATTTTTCAGTTTTTAAAGCTCAAAGATCTCTGTATATTGCATGGGCATGTTTTCGTAATGATAAATATGCAAAGTCAAAACAGAAAGTTGACTTACTCATCACACTTAATTTGCTAACATTAAATAGTCTGTTGGTCAAGAGGGATCTTTGCGCTCTCTGTGAGTCATATAGAAATATTCACTGGGTTTCTACTGTCTAAAAACTTGCCTCTGATAATGGTTTTTCGCAGAAAATTTTTGTATGGGGGACGACAGAAAAATTATTTTAATGTCAAAATCTTGATCTTAGTTTGTCCTAATAGGACCTGCAAAAATTTTGAAAATCGGTGAACAAAGAAAGTTTTTATGGCCAAAATGAATTTTGCATAGGGATTTTGCATTGGCAAGGGAGATAATCGATGATCGTGAAAATGCATATTTTTCGAGAATTTTTACCTGATCATGAAGATTTTGTCTCAGGTATGTCATTTGCTTCAATTTAAAATAATTTTGAGCAATCATGATTGAATAGTTAGAATTTAAAATTTTTGCGGGAAAATATTTACCTCCCTTCCATGATATTTTGTACAGGAAATCCCTTTTTAAAAATGCTTTTGACCCGAACTTTTTTTATTTGTCAACCGATTTTCAAAATTTTTGCTGCATATTTTGCGACAAACTAGATGCTATTATTGTGCCAAGAAAATATTTCTTCTACATTTGAACAGTTGTAAAATATCTGCGAAAAACCATTATCACACGCTACGAAACAGACTTTAGTAGTAAGAATCAATATAAACAAACCATATCTTGGAACCAAGCAGCCATTTGGATGGGTTTCAAGATGGTTGCCACAAAAAGGGAAGAAATGTATACAGCTGCAGTTCAGTTATTAATATACCCCTGCGATATTCAGAAATAAATTGACAACTCTACTTGTTTTTGCACAATCGTCACTGGCAAGAAATGGAAAAATGGGGGGGCTTTGTTTATAATAATTATAGTTTAAGTGTGAGGGTGAATATTTACTCTGTACATAAAACTTCCAGATCTTGTGATGGTGTATGCCTAATTTGATTACATAATATATGAAGCTCAATTTGTTCAACAAAAATAGCTGATATTCGAGTTTCAAAGATTCCAAGATGGTTAATGGTTTGAAAAAAAATGTGATGTATGAAAGAATAACCATTTTGTAATAAGGCTGAAAATGGTGTCTTTTTATTCAATGTGCATTTTAGAAGTTCATGCTAAAGCGATTGTTACTATTTCAGTGTTGTTTGTAAGAAAACTAATATTCCACCAAGGACGGTTGTACGAAGAAAGCTTGCTAGAGGACCTTCATGAGGTACGCATGTCTTAAAGCACTGTGGATTGATTTTTTGCAAAAGCGTGGGTTGGAATTTCATGATACAGTTCCATAGCCTTTATTGCCTGCAAATAAATGTGTGACCAGATGCGCAACATCAAGAACACAAGAACAGTAAATACAGAAAGCTTTGACCTGATAAATTCACAGTTACAAGTTTCAACCTAAAAAAACTGGATAACACCTAAGTTTGTCGCATATCATAATGTGTCAGCCAGATGTCGCCTATGTTCGCACAGGATCGTTAAGCAGTAGCACATGTTACATGGGGCTACTGACTGACAGAGAATCACGTGTATGGCAAACGTGCAGAAACGTATATATGTACGGTTTCAGTTGCAAAATATCCCCAATATTAACCTTTGAATTGAATTTCACAAGCAACGCAATCATTGGTAAATTTCCGTCCATGACATCTATAGGACTGAATAGCAGGCACAGATCATAGAAGGTAAAACGCATTCCTTTTAGAGGCTCAACTAACCCTTGAAATCGGCGACAATTTAGGGCTAAAATTGGCCTAGTCGGCCATCAAAGAACTCGCAAACAGAGAAAAACGACGACTAGTGAAGAACATGTTATAAAATTACTTTGGTTTTCATCAATTTGAATAAACCATTTCAGGCGAACATTTCAGACAAACATTTCAATACTCATCTTAGTCTATTTTAAAACGCATGACAGTTTTGTGAACAAAAAAATAAACTTCGTGAAATGTGTTCATAAAACTGAGGCAGTGAATTACACGTTCACTGGGAAAATAAATTTGATTATTCTGTGCCGACGGCCAAGTTAATAAGTTGATTACAAAACAAGAATGAAAACATCTTTTCTCAATCGAGTATATCGAAGGTGGACAGCCAGATTACTAGTCGATATACTAGAGCAAAAGAGGATTTTGCTTGGCAGACAGTATAGGTAAACCAATTGATCAACCTGTAAATGTCCTTCATGAAATCGTCAAACCCGATTGGTTCATGGTTACAGGAAGTGTTTGATAGAGTGCTACTTGCTGATGGCGAAATCATGATCACCAAGCCTGCATTAATATAAAACAAAAAGACAAATGGTATATATTTTAATGACACCCGTGAAAGTCTCATGCATCAGAACTTCTAACGATCATATTGTCATTTCAGTTACAAGCTCATCGTCAGCATCTGCATCAAGACCAAAACTAGCAGAACAACGTGTACTCTTTCGGCAGTGTTTATTTGTTTCATAATTTTGAAGTAATCCTCCACACAAATAAACACAGTGGCTGTAGCGTTAGCGCCAGCGTCAGACAAAGGATCTAGCAAATTTTTTACTTTCTGATTTTCAGAGCTCTCAATTTCGGATTTCAAGAGCCTGATCCCTGGGCAGAACTTAACTTTGGGAACTACAGACCAGCCACAAAACCGCAAATTGTCGGCATAGAGATAGTCATAAGCTTGCGCAATAGCCTCGATGGGACGAGGATCATACTGAAGCCGTAGAAAGATAGGTCCGCGCTGGAGTGGGACTTTTATAACCCTCTGAGTCGCTCTGTCGATATTTTCGTGAAGCCACATATACTGGCAGTTATTATTGGTACTGACCGTGAGCCGAAAATCCAGGTCTGGGAGGGGCCTTTTCGAGATGCTGTCGGGGTTTCTGTCAGTCATTTTCAATTGCAAAAGACACAAGTTACATGCCTTTACTTTCAGGACTGTGGCTACGATTCTCACAATGTCTTCACCATCCGTTTCTGAGAAGATGTCAGTTTGATTTATGTCTCGTAGTTTTGTGATACTCCAGTCGATTATTAGATTCAGTTCAATACAAACCCCAACATTGTTCATGTTGACTGCTAGAGTCTTGCATTTTCCACTTTCTGGCTTGCTCCCGAAAGGACACAAAAGTTTTCTGCATTTTCCCTGAAAAAGGAATAAAGATAAACCAAATATCAGAAATATCTGAGTCTTTAATGAGTCCCGAAACAAGGAAAAATGCCTCGGACTTAAGAGAATCTGCTTGCAGCTTACAATGACGATAAGTACTTAAAGACGAGATGGGAACACTAAGTATGGGCAACATAACACCTATGTTCTTTATAATGTTGCAAACATTCATTGATGGACTGTAAACTTCTTTGTGAAGTAGTCAAGAGATTACCCTAGCAACTTGCCAATATAAACAAATAGCAATCTTCATATAGTGATTGATTTATAAAGCCCAGGGATCTCCATCGTCGGGCAGCTTACTCTACCTGTGAGTCCTGGGTTTTGATTCATCAGGATGTTTATCATAATTTATTTGTTTGTTCTTGATGATTCATTGACTAGTTAGAGATTCACCACAAGGACCAAATAACTAACTAAATGTTATGAACCACTGCAGAAGCTGAGGGTGAGGTTAGGTACCTGTAAAACCGGTTTAAGTCCGCCAGTAACTTTGTGTTACTAATCGTTCCAAGTCGATACTTCTGTAGTGGTTCTTTTTGTTTTATGTCTTGGTGTTTAAAATTTTTTGTGCTGTTGGCGCCTTATGTATGTTTTCATATTTTAGTTAAGTTAAGGTAACTGAGTGGCCACCTATTGGGAAAATAGCTGCGCATTCGGCTTACGATATGTTTCATGGTATAAAGTACCTGATTGTTAGTTTGGTTTTTTCCCACCTCGGTTTTTGGAGTGGGAATCTTTTTCTGATTGCGCCTTTTCCTGATCTTTGCCTACTTGTACCTTTTTAGATTTGTACACAATTGAAATCAGCAGATTTGGCCACCTCATTTGGTTCTCTTCAGGGTTGACCAGAGCAATTTGCAATTCATTTGAATTGTGGAAAAGTAGGAAGTTTAAGTTTGGCCACTCTAACCAATTTAAAGATTAAGAAGTACATAAACCTTGCCCATAGTTTGTCCTCTGTCGCTATAAGCATGATGATAAAGTTTGACCATACTATGGTGAAAACCTTTATCACTGAGCACAAAAGGACACTATATCTTACCCGTCTGGCTATGATAGGAAGACAATCGCATAACATAAAGGATTGAAGTCTTACCATGTATTTATCATAAATCTGGTCGACATTGCAAACTGAATCGACAGGTTTTTCTTCTGTTTGAGATGCAGCCTTGTAGTTTATCAGAGCGTTGAAAGAGGTACCAGTAAATCTGTCATCCGTATGTATAATTGGGCAAACCAAGTCGGCACCACTGATCTGTTCGACGTTACAGACATAACAGAAAATGTTCTTGTAAAGGATCATTTCAAAGAAGTTGGGCTGGAAAAACGGCACCGTATTTCTCTGGCACGCAGCGTCAATATCGGCATCATTCTTCCTCCACCGACCGGTCTGGTTGCAGCTCGATATGGTTGGTGTAAAACAGCGGTATGTCTCCGTCATTGCCGCATGTTCGTCCGAAATTTCATTAATGATGTTGCAGTCGTTCGACAAAAGTGATGAGGTAAGATTGTCAAAGGAATTGTCCATAGTGTTGATACAGTGTGCTCTGATATTGAAGGGCTCCCAGGCTTTAATTCCATGACATTCCGCGCAATGACGATTCTGGAATATTTTACCAGTTGCTGCATCGAACACCCAAACATAGTCGTCCACAGTCGTCCTATTTGTACCGAGACACCGGTGTTGGATATCTTGATCCGTCTCACTTGCAGGACAGCTACCGGTAATGTAGTAAAATTTTATACCATAAGAAAATCCATCATAATTGCGAACAGCATCGGTACTTCGGCTTCTCTTCTTGACCATTGAGTTTTTACACAGTAGTTCTGCGGAGTTATGAGAGACTATCGTCTTATCAGGACAACAATTGTTCGTCGCCATGCAGTCATCCTCACAGCTACAGTTGCCGCAGCATGGTGCATTGTTATGGATGGTGTAGTTGAAAACCTTTGAGGCTTTTGCGTGGCAGAAATCCGTATATGGACATAACTGATTCGTAATGTTGTGAATCCAGCCAGTATCTTTTGATTTTACCCTGGGTGTAACAATGGTAAACAACGTCAATACAAGGTAAAATGACGCTCTACCAGACATAGACGCCATGGCTAGTTATCAGAATACCGTTGCTTTCGCATGGACCTGAAATACGAATAGATGATTATTTAAAATGTTAAGTGAATCAAACAACATATGAAAGATGAAACCACATGTTGACGAGCGAACCGAATATTCATTAGGGAGTACAAAACTCAAAAGTACGATGCATGGTCAATGTTTCAAATAATTAAAGTCAATGCAGAAGTTAATGCAAACTAGGAAAAAATGACTGTGTTTAGTGATGCAAGATGCTAGGAAAATAAAAAGATAAAACTTAGAACTTACGTTCTGTGTCTGCCCACAGACTGGACTTACTCTGATTGCTTCAGTCGTCACAATTTATACCAAATCATCGCAAAAGCCACGGCATGGCAACTTTCAATACGGCATTTGTATCAATCGATATTTACCTCAAGTTGAGCGAACACACATGCGAGTCTAGGACCCAATTCACTTTGGGGAAAGCTTGGTTTTTCACTGCTCAATTAGTGAACAGCTTAGACTCTGATCCATATCTTCGCTGTGCGTAATAGCCTTACTGCGGTTCCTGTAACGGTGCAGGTTTTAGGTGTGCGACTCGACGTGCCAAAAGTTTCTCACTTTCATTTTCAGCTGTGAATCAAAACAAGAAGCCGAAGCGCTAAATATCGATATGTATGTTTCTCAGTTTAACAACAAAGCTTGTCACATATTATGATATGTTGGCCAGACTTTGCGGGTTTGTTTTCGCGCATGACTGTTAAGAGGTAATGCTTATCACCTGTGACTGACAGAGGGTCAGGTGTATCATACATATACTAGTACCTGCTTTGCCGCATGACGCTTCCACGTGACTTGCATTGTACATGTTCCGTTTACCTGTTAAATTTTCTAAATAGCATCATTGACGCGGCAATAAATACTGCAGGGAGCATAGATTTAAAAGGATCTCACTTTTATTTTTTGTAAAATGAGTTTTGTTTATTAACTCCCCCAGAGAACTGGTAAATACACAGAAAGCGGGTGTTCCTTAAATTACGCTGACGTCATACCTAGCCGATTTTGGCACTCGATGGCCACACGAATATGAAATTTTGAGTTTCGCGCGATTTTCGTCACGAATTTGGTAAAAAGGCCAATTTTGAGCCGAAGCATGTACGAAGCCTACCGATAGTCCCACGACGGACACACGAATACCACACGGTCATACCCGAGGCACTTACGAACCATATACGAAGTGGTAGTTTTGCATACGTTGATGGGAATGGTTTACGAAGGCTTCACGGAGGCTTCACGATGGCTTCACGACATCGTAAGGTGTAAAATGTATTCTCAAAAGTGTCCCGATAACGTGACTTCCCGATGTTATGTAATAATTATTTGTTGAGACTACACAGTGATACTGAGAACACAGCAGCTTTGTCAGTTTCTTTCTTTTAAGGCATGGGAAGAAGATTGTGCCAGTCAGCTCCACTCCAAAATTTCCCTCCAAGGTTCCACTCCAAGAATCCACTCCAATACTCCAGTCCATGACTCCACTAAAAACTCCAATACATAAAATACACGGTGCCTATACTGTAGGCGGGAGATTGAACAAACCCCTTTGCTGGACTCTTTTGAGAAAGCATTTTTATTCGCACGATTTCGTTGTTGACGTCAACGGTAAAAATTACTACACGCCAAGTTCTGCTTGCGGGTGTGCAAGGTGTTTTTATGCCCCCAACTTTGAAAAAGTTGGAAGGGCATATTGCTTTCGGCTTGTCTGTGTGTGTGTGTGTGTGTGTGTGTGTGTGTGTGTGTGTGTGTGTGTGTGTGTGTTAACGTTTGAATGGTGAATGCTAGGGTTTTGAAATTTCATATGCACATTCCTCATGAAAAAATAGTTGACCCGTATTTTTTTTCATGTCCGAGTTACGCCCCTTTTCTGAGTTATGTCCCTTTGAAAACAAAATTTGAAAATCTTGTGTGCAAGATATCTCAAAAAGTGTTTAAGCTAGAGCCTTCATATTTGGTACATTTGTTGGGACTGAGGAGTAGATGACCTGATTAACTTTTCAGAACTTTCCGTCTTTTTTTAACAAAAATACGGAATTTTGAAATTTTGATTGATTTTTCCACTTTTCGGTGAAATTTGAAACTTTTGAACGGTGAATGCTAGGGTTTTGAAATTTCATATACACATTCCTCATGATAAAATAGTTGACCCGTATTTTTTGTATGGCCAAGTTATGCCCCTTTTTTTGAGTTATGTCCCTTTGAAAACAAAATTTGAAAATCTTGTGTGCAAGATATCTCAAAAAGTATTTAAGCTAGAGCCTTCATATTTGGTACACTTGTTGGGGCTGAGAAGTAGATGACCTGATTAACTTTTGAGAACTTTCTGTCAAATTTTTAACAAAAATACGGAATTTTGAAATTTTGATTGATTTTTCCACTTTTCGGTGAAATTTGAAACTTTTGAACGGTGAATGCTAGGGTTTTGAAATTTCATATACACATTCCTTATGATAAAATAGTTGACCCGTAGTTTTGTATGGCCAAGTTATGCCCCTTTTTTGAGTTATGTCCCTTTGAAAACAAAATTTGAAAATCTTGTGTGCAAAATATCTCAAAAAATATTTAAGCTAGAGCCTTCATTTTTGGTACACTTGTTGGGGCTGAGAAGTAGATGACCTGATTATGAAGGCTCTAGCTTAAATACTTTTTGAGATATCAAATTTCATATACAGATTCCTCATGAAAAAATAGTTGGCCTGTATTTTTTTCATGTACTTGTTATGCCCCTTGTTGGAATAATGTCCCTTTGAAAAGAAATTTTGAAAATCTTGTGTGCAAGATATCTCAAAACGTATTTGAGCTAGCAAGCTAGAGCCTTCATATTTGGTATGCTGGTTGGGGCTGAGAAGAAGATCACCTGATTAACGTTTGAAGACTCTCTGTCAAATTTTGACAAAATTGCTCAATTTTTAAATTTTTACTTCATTTCTAACTCGCCTGCAAAAAAGCTTACATTCTGTTTCTGGATCGAGGTCAAAACAGACGCAACCGAACAGCTTCTTCAGGAAATTAAATTTGACTGCATTCGAATGAAATAAATGAATCATACAAACTGCCAGTTTAGGCACAAGCATACAGTTGGGGGCATAGTGTTTTACAAACACGCATTTCTAGTTTCTCGGGGTTCTCCCGTTTTCGCCCACCTACTGATTGGCCCGAAATTATCTTGAAAGTGACGTAAAACTGAATTAAAAAAATTACTACCATGACTGCACATAATGTCAGTTACTTTACAACACTGTTCAAGCGTCATGGTGACAGTTGTATTGCATTTTAAATCCATCTAGCGCATGAAACTGCCACAAAACTGGCCTTGAGTTAGTAGATAAAACGCTCGTTTGTCGAATACTGCAGTGGCTACTACTCAACTAGAAAGAAAACCAGGTGCTGCTTGAGAGACAACAGAATAATAAACAAACCAAACACCTGTAAGAGATGGTGTTGCTCCTACATGATGTGTTTATTATCATGTTCCAGTTGCGCGTAAAGAAGCAGTGCTGCAGTCTTCTTCTTACTGATTGTCGTGTCTTCGAAATACGCTATTATTTTGTCAGAATAGAATCAGCAGTACTCAACTGAAGATTTTCTGAGAAAAATGTTTTGTGGATGCTGATTTTTGTATGTCCACGTTACCGTGGGAAATATTGGAAACACAGAAAGAACAGTTTTGGTTAACTGTGTTCTCATGTTCAGATCGAGATGCCATCGTGTTCTAAATTTTTCAGATACGATGTTTATTTGATGGCGTTGCGATGTCATGTTGCATTCGTAACACAATCGGGCAACATCGCGTCTCCTTCGTATTGCCTTCGTGTAGCAAAACCTAGCCGATGGTGCCGATGATCACACGACAGAAGTACAATAATATGTAGTCCCGATTTGATCACGATGGCTTTGCGAAGGCCAAGATTTACACACGAATTCAACACAAAATTGAAGCTTCGTGTGTCCTTTGGACAATTGTTTGGCATGTCAAAGATTTTGGTGTTGCTCGCGATGGTGCTGCTGAATGCTTAAAAATCTCCCAACGGACATACGATGGGTAAAGATGCACTCACGAATGGCCCGATGTCTTCACGATCCGTGCTGAATTTGAAAATTTCCATAATCGTCCATCTTATAACAAAATCGGCTAGGTGTGACACCTACATGACGACATCTGATAAAATGTTGACTGAGACGTTAAACCCCAATTAAAACAAACTTTGGTTTGTAATAGTTCGCGATACCGGGCATTGTTCCATTTTTATTTTGGAATAATGACCCTCAACTATTTTCGGATACGAGATATATAAACATTTGGTAATATGGGATGTTGGATTAATTTTGGGATATCAGCCATATTAATTTGGAAATATATGGGATTGGACGGTTTACTTTAATGAGGTGTACCTAGCCTCCCAAACAAGCCTCGTAAAGGTTACTCCAAACACCTATAGGTATAAAACATAATTCCCAAACCATTTTAGTTGATTAATATTTTCAATATAATCTCTTTTGAGAAACTTATGATGCAACGGTTCAGAAAGTGATATAGAGCAACATTTTGTAAAACAAGCAGAGCGTAGCATAGCACGCAAGACGTTACGCTCATCCACTGCATCCAAACCTGACTCCAGACGTTTGCCCTCTTCCTTGCCTCTCGGCATAGTTGGGTGAGAGCGAGTGAGTGAGTGAGGTTGACGCTCTATTCCTCATAATCAAATTTTGATAGCGCATGTCATCTTATTTCGCAACACACAAACACATGTTTAATACAACAATATCTTCATGCATGTACCCATATATCTACAAAAGTCGCGTAGTGATCGGCGAGTGTTGGAATAGCCGGTGTAGGACACGCTGGTAGCTGCACATGTAGTTGTAGACCTGCACGTAGGCAGCTCAGTTCTATATGGCGCTTTTAGCAGAATTCGGCAGTCGGCTGAGCGACTGAATTATTCGATTTAGAACCACACCGCTCATCTCCGTAGCATTGTGAGGGGGCATTAAAAGGTGTCCTAAATAATGACTGCTTCGACCTGGCTGGTTAACCGAAATCAGCGTGGGACCTCTCTTAGCGGCCAAAATCAAAAGAAAAATACAAAGGTGAACCCTCTGAGAATTGACAGAACTTTGGAATACGCGAACGCTGATGGACTCGGTTCGCAGAGGTTGGGAAATCAAAGAAAAAGAAATAAGTGCCGAATACACTTTCTTCTGGAATGTACGCAAAAGCGAAGAGAGGTGTGAAGCAGGAGCTGGCTTTGCCATTCAAACAGAACGTTAATACGCATTCAGGATTGCCGAAAGACATCAATGATTATATTGAGACCTCCTCTGTCAGGCAATATAAATGCAACCGTTGTCAGTGCCTATGTACCTATAACCAATCCACATGAGGTTTTAAAAGACGTGTTCTTTAATGACTTAGATGACATTAGTTCTGCAAATGTTTTGAGCAAACTTATTAAAAATATCAACATTTTTTCAATGAAACTTTCTATTTTTTTTTTTTTTTTTTTTTTTTTTTTTTTTTTTTTTTTTTGAAGAAATTTGTATATATTGCATGGGCAAGTTTTCGCAATGGTTTTGGGAAAGTATCATGCACCAGAATATCGCCATTTCAATAACAAGCTCAGTCAGAATCTGCATGAAGACCAAAGCTAGCCAAACGACGTGTACCCTTTCGGCATTATTTATTGGTTTCATAATTTTGAAGTTATCCTCGAAACAAACCAGAGGACCAATGGTCCTGTAAACGCTCACCTGAGTCTGCTGCATATACCAATAAACATGTTTGAATATTATGGTATTTAACCCCAGTGCAGGGGCAGATGAAGCCCTAGGGCCGTTTTCTTTTTTCAGAATAATCAATATTCTGTCCATTTGCCAATTTCTTGTGGGCCTTTCCCTTCAAATGACATTGAAACAGTTTTTCCAATTCAAATGCATGGGCAACCCATGTTATCCTTACCATTAACTTGGTCAAGGTCATCACAGGGTCATGATTTATATATACATTGTAGTACTTTAGCCATGGATGCTTGACGCCAAGTTTCATTGAAATCAATCTATTGGTTTCAGAGAAGAAGATATTTGAAGGGTTTTTACTATATATGGGCATGGCGGCCATCTTGGTCATGTGACCTAGATTATTAATATAAACATTGGTTCCCCCATCCTATAGATGCCTCACATAAAATTTGGCTTCAATCGGCCAAGTGGTTTCAGAGGAGAAGATGTTTGAATATTATGGTAATGTATATTGCCCCGGGGTGTGGGCATATAAGCCCTTAGGTCCATTTTTTTCAAAATCATTAATATTTAGTCCTACTACCCATTTCCTGCAAGATTTTTACCTCAAATGACTTTTTAAAAGTTTTCAAACTCCAATGCATTGGTGACCTATGTTGACCTTGTCGTAAAATAGGTCAAGGTAACCACAGGGTCATGATTCATATACACATTGTAGTACTTCAGCCATTGGTGCTTCATGCCAAGTTTCTTTGAAATCGGTCCCCAGATTCGCAGAAGAAGATTTTTGAAGGGTTTTTACCATATATGGGCATGGCAGCCATCTTGGTCATGTGAACTAGATAATTTATATACACATTAATTCCCCCATTCCATAGATGCTTCACATAAAATTTGGCTTTGATTCGCCAAGCGGTTTCAGAGGAGAAGAAGTTTGAATATTATGGTAATATACATGTATATTGCCCAGGGGTGGGGGCAGATGAGCCCCTGGGGTCCAATTTTTTTCAAAATCATTAATATTCAGTCCAACTGCCCATTTCCTGCAAGACTTTTACTTTAATGACATTTTAAAAGTTTTCCTTATTCAAATGCATTGGCGACCTATGTTGACCTTGCCGAAAAAGAGGTCAAAGTCATCACAGGGTCATGATTTATATATACATTGAAGTACTTGAGCCATCGATGCTTCATGTCAAGTTTCTTTGAAATCGATCCACCGGTTCTTGAGAAGAAGATTTTTGAAGGGTTTTTACCATATATGGGCATTGCGGCCATCTTGGTCATGTGACCTGGATTATTTATATATACATTGATTACCCCTTCCTATAGATGCTTCACATAAAATTTGGCTTTGATTGGCCAAGCAGTTTCAGAAGAGATGATGTTTGAATATTATGGTAATATACATGTATATTGCCCCGGGGTGGGGACATATGAGCCCCTGGGGTCCATTTTTTTTTCAGAATCATTAATATTCAGTCCTACTGCCCATTTCCTGCAAGACTTTCATTTTAAATGACTTTAAATGACATTTTAAAAGTTTCCCCCATTCAAATGCATTGGCTACCTATGTTGACCTTGCTGTAAAATAGGTCAAGGTCATCACAGGGTCATGATTTATATATACATTGTAGTGCTTGAGCCATCAATGCTTCATGCCAAGTTTCATTGAAATCAGTCCACCGGTTCTGGAGAAGAAGATTTTTGAAGGGTTTTTAACATATATGGGCATGGCGGCCATCTTGGTCATGTGACCTGGATTTCTTATATACACATTGGTTCCCCCTTCCTATAGATACTTTATGTAAAATTTGGCTTTGGTTGGCCAAGCGGTTTCAGAGAAGAAGATCTTTGAAATTGTGGACCGACGGACGACGGACGGACGCCAGATCATGGCCATCCTATAAGCTCACCTTGTGAGCCTAATGGCTCAGGTGAGCTAATAAACACTGTGACTGTATCGTTAGCGTCGGCGCCAGACAAAGGATCTAGCAAATATTTTACTTTCTGATTTTTAGAGCCCTCAATGTCCCTCGGCAGAACTATACTTTGGGAACTACAGACCAGCCACGAAACCGCATACTGACGGCATAAACTTGCCTAATAGCCTCGATTGGACGAGGATAATACTGAAGCCGTAGAAAGAGACGCTTAAACGTGAGGGCCTTTCGGAACCAGAATTATGGTGACTTGGTTTACTTTAAGAAACTTAAAGGAAGGTATGATTTTTTTTTTCTTTTCAGTTCAGAAAAATCATAATGCGTTACAGTCGTATAGGATATGCATGTAACTTAAATGTTATGCGACAGTCTGCAAGCCTAATTTTAACCCAATTGTTTTGATGATTATGCTGCCCACTTAAATTGCGCGTCGGGCGTGAGAATATGATGGCACCGACGTAAAGCTGTTCATTTTAGTTGGATTTTCAGTAGTTGGTGCCTAGGGATTTCCATCGTCGGGTAGCTAACTGAATCTGTGTGAGTCCTCTTTTTTATTCATCATGGTGGTTATCATGATTTATTTGTTTGTCATTGACGATTAATTTACTATTAGAGATTCACCACGAGGACGGAACAACTAACTAAATGTTGTGAGCCACTGCAGAAGCTGTGGGTGACGTTAGGTACTTGCAAAGCCGATTTAAGCCCGTCAGTAATTTTATATTACTGATCGTTCCAAGGCGGGACTTAGTGTTTTTTGCCTTGGCGTTGATTTTTTGTGTTGTTTAAATCTTATGCACATTTTCATATTTTAATTAAATTAGGTAACTGAGTGGTCACCTATGTTTTAATAGTATAAGTATAATGATATGGATAACACAAAAATTTGTCACATATTATAATTGTGTCAGACAGATTTCGCCTATGTTCGCACAGGATCGTTAAGCAGTAGCACATGTTACATGCGACTACTGAGTGACAGAGAATCACGTGTACGGCAAACGTGCACATATACAGTCAAGGAGCAAAAGTATTTTTATAACGTCAGAAACTCCATTGCAAAGACTTGCGTGTATTTTCATGTTTACAAGAAACCTGAGATCTGCTGCATATACCAATAAACATGTTTGAATATTATGGTATTTAACCCCAGTGCAGGGGCAGATGAAGCCCTTGGACCTTTTTCTTTTTTCAGAATAATCAATATTTTGTCCATTTGCCAATTTTCTGTTGGCTTTTTCCTACAAATGACATTTTAACAGTTATTCCCATTCAAATGCATCGGCAACCCATGTTGACATTGCAATAAACTGGGTCAAGGTCATCACAGGGTCATGATTTATATATACATTGGAGTACTTGAGCCATCAATGCTTCAAGCCAAGTTTCGTTGAAATCGGTCCACCGGTTCCAGAGAAGAAGTTTTTGAAAGATTTTTACCATATATGGGCATGGCGGCCATCTTGGTCATGTGACCTGAATTATTCATATATACATTGGTAACCCCATCCTATAGATGCTTCACATAAAATTTGGCTTTGATTGGCCAAGCGGTTTCAGGGGAAAAGATGTTTGAATATTATGGAGATATTCATGTATATTGCCCCGGGGTGGGGGCATATGAGACCCGGGGTTCAATTTTTTGTCAGAATCATTAATATTCAGTCCTACTGCCAATTTCCTGTAAGACTTTCACTTTAAATGACATTATGGAGATATACATGTATATTGCCCCGGAGTGGGGGCATATGAGCCCCTGGGATCCATTTTGTGTTCCAGAATCATTAATAGTCAGTCCTTCTGCCCATTTCCTGCAAGACTTTTACTTTAAATGACATCCCCATTCAAATGCATTGGTGACCTATGTTAACCTTGCTGTAAATTAGGTCAAGGTCATCACAGGGTCATGGTTTATATGTACATTGTTGTACTTTAGGCATCGATGATTCATGCCAAGTTTCGTTGAATTCAGTTCACCGGTTCTGGAGAAGAAGATTTTTGAAGGGTTTTTACCATATATGGGCATGGCGGCCATCTTGGTCATGTGACCTGGATTATTTATATACACATTGATTACCCCTTCCTATTGATGCTTCACATCAAATTTGGCTTGGATTGGTCAAGTGATTTCAGAGGAGAAGATGTTTGAATATTACGGAGATATTCATGTATATTGCCCCGGGGTGGGGGCATATGAGACCCGGGGTCCAATTTTTTGTCAGAATCATTAATATTCAGTCCTACTGCCAATTTCCTGTAAGACTTTCACTTTAAATGACATTTTAAAAGTTTTCCCCATTCAAATGCATTAGCGACATATGTTGACCTTGCCGTAAAATAGGTCAAGGTCATCACAGAGTCATAATTTGTATACACATAGTGCTTGAGCCATCAATGCTTCATGCCAAGTTTCGTTGAAATCGGTCCACCGGTTCTGGAGAAGAAGATTTGTTAAGGGTTTTTACCATATATGGGCATCGCGGCCATCTTGGTCATGTGACCTGGATTTCTTATATACACATTAGTTACCCCTTCCTATTGATGCTTCATGTAAAATTTGGCTTTGATTGGCCAAGCGGTTTCAGAGGAGAAGATCTTTGAAATTGTGGACGGACGGACGACGGACGGACGGACGCCGGATCATGGCCATCCTATAAGCTCACCTTGTGAGGCTAACGGCTCAGGTGAGCTAAAAATATCCTGTCTCTCCTGGTCAACATATTTTCATTATTTTGTTGTCATTTGAACGGCAAATAAATAAAGCAATTGACAACGCATTTTCAATCAATTCATTGCATGCGTTTTAATGCTACAATTTTTAAACAACATGCGAGATTTATTTTGGCAATTTTGGGCCACGTCACAATTTGTATAAAGAAAATGTAATGTCAAAACTTCATCACATAAAAAAGTTAATTGTGTCATTTATTTAACTTTCAAATGACACATGCACGATAATGTTTCTTATACGATACACTGAAAAAAGTTATATGAGGCCACTTTTCAAACTCATTTTTAATTTATTAGCCATATTCAAAATTGAATGATTTTTTTTTTTGCCTAAAGACGTGTCTTTCAAGTAAGTAAAGTTGGAAAGTGTTCAGAAATAATTTTCTTTCACTAAACGCGTTTTTCGTGTAAAAGTGCAAAAATCAATGTTTTCGAAAAAAAATAATAATAATAATAATGGGTAAAGCGCAAATTTTATTGAAATGAGGAACGGGTGTCATCAAAGGGACCATTCCAGTTTGGAAAAACATCAAAGATTCGAATTTTCTCAACTTGTAGATTTTTTACGCATTTCTAAAAAATCGCTATTTTCGAGATTTCCGGAAAAATCAACAATGTGCCTCTTAAACATGTTAATCCCTGATAAATTCACTTTATGAGACATGGAAACGAGTAATATACCTCGAAAGAGCTGTATTATACGATTTTCGAGGACAAACAAGCCACGACTGCCGCACACTTCCGGTTTCAATGCCAATTTTTAACGACCAAATTAACAAAATCTGTGGACGATTTTTGAAATTTTCAAAATCTATCAGAGTCAAGGATTAAACATTAATGATTGCTGAAAATTTCAATTCTGTGCTGCTGCTAATAATGCAACCGGAAAAGAACAAAGTTCGTATGCAAACTGCATACAAATAGCTAAATTTCTGTAATTCATGTTGCTGTCTTCTTGCATTTACAAAACTGACACGAAAAATCTTATTGCAGCAACACATTTAACATGATTTTATCATACACCATCTTTCAAATAAATGAAAATGTATTTAGCATAACATCGTAATAGGACATTTAATTTGATGTTAATAAAGTGTGATTTTTGAAATGATTTGTGAAATGAGGGTACCTTTACTCATGCTTCGTCTGTGTGAAACGTATTACACATTTTTGAATGCAGAAACTCACAGAGCCACTGTTAGACATTGGGTTACCCATATGATCATGGATTGTAATTGATCGGCTTTTACTTTCTATACTAGAATGAAAAAATATAAGGCGGCCTCGTATAACTTTTTTTTCAGTGTATACTATGCAAATAAAATTAAACAATTTTCGTAACATTCGCTAGTCTGCAGATAATGAACAAACGTCATATTTTGGAATATAGGCGTAAATGGTTACCTTTCGGCAAGAACTTGCAAGCAAAAAAATTCCTTTTGTCCTACATTTTCGCCTTACATTGGAATTTCCCGAAAATCGGCAATGAGTCTAAATGACTGATGCATACCGATATATTACAATAAAGAGAGTTTGCAGCAAAATTCCCTATCTTGGCTTCATAACATGAGCTTAAATAATGAGTTTTACATCAACGTTATCTCACTAGCATGACGCGGTATGGCTCTGAAACTTTCAAGTGTTACTGACTACGGTATTGGCTACATTGTGCCTTGTTTATCTTGTTTTGTTTTATGAAATTCTATGGAAACCAAGTAACCCGAAATTAAGGCAATTTCGACCATTTGACGGCGCGTTGACGTCGTTTTTTTCGGCAGGTATAATTTGTACCAAAAAAGCCGAATCTCATTTCTCACATAATCGACAACGTTGATAAACAGTGTATGAAAATGATGGGTCTAATGGACTTAACAAACGTCAGCTGTTTGCATTGTGTTCAATGGTTGAGAATTTCGTATTCACACCCTTTCTGTATTTCTGGATTGATCCAAAAGCCCCTTTAAAGGATGGCGTTTTTTAATTCATCGTATCATGTCCATAAAACCCTGTTCTTGTCATTTGAATTAAAGAAATGTCCAAACATTTTAGTTAAATTTAGTTAACTGAGTGTCCACCAATTGGGAAACTAGCTGCTCATTCGGCTTACGATATGTTTTCATGGTATAAGTACCTAATTATTTATTTACTTTTTTCCCCACCTCGGTTTTGGAGTGGGAATCTTTTTTCTGATTGCGCCTTTTCCTGATCATTGCCTATTTACGACTCTCCCTAAGATGATCAAAACTATATGTAACATCAAAAATTGCTAAATTTATTTTGCATAGTATACATGAAAATACATGTAAGTCTATGGAGTTTCCGACGTCGTGGAATTATTTTTGGTCCTTGACTGTACATCCAAACAGTTTCGTTTGTAAAATACTCCCAATATTTACTGAATTTCACAATCAACGCAGTCATTGCTATCTTCCTCCATGACATCTACAGACCTATATGAGCCTCGACCGGTCTTCGGGGTTTCCGACCAGGTCTGATACAAACCGACCTGTGCAGACAGAAGCATGCTTGAAGCTTGAAATTTCGGATTTAGAATGCGGAGAAAGGGTACAATTCGTGTAGCGAAATTCGCAATTACTGCGAAGCTGATCTGCGCCTTTGTTTTTGCATAGGCTAAAATCCGGCTTTCTCACAACGCGGCTCATACACAGCAGGCACAAATCACAGAGGGAAGAACGCATTCCTATTGAATATTCTAATAAGTCTTGCAATCGGCGACAATTCAGATCAAAAATTGGCCTAGTCAGCGATCAAGGAACTCACCAACACAAAAGAACATTTGTTCAAAACGAAGACGAGCTTTCTCATAAGTAAGTAAGTAAGTAAGTAAGTAAGTAAGTAAGTAAGCAAGCAAGCAAGCAAGCAAGCAAGTAAGCAAGTAAGTAAGTAAATTCATTATTTAAAGAGGGTAACCCATTTGGCTTTCACCAATCTTCCATAGGGCCCTCAAAACATAACAATATTATTACTGAGAGACGGACGACAACTGATGGAAAACATGTTACAAAAGTAATTTATTTGGTTTATCATCAATTCACTCCTAAAATTTGAGGTAAAAACGTTTCAGACGAAGAAAACTACACGTCTTAGTTTATTTTAATAGATCGCACGACATTTTTTGTGAACAAAAATAAACTTTGTGAAATATGCGCTCATAAAACTAAGGCAGTAAATAACATGTACACTGAGAGAATAGATTTGATTTACCTATGCCGACGGCCAAATAACATGAATAGGAGTAAAAACATTTCAGACGAAGTAAGAGTCATCTTCGTTTATTTTAAGTCGCTCTGCTTTTTGTGAACAAAAATAAACTTATTGAAATATGCGCTCATAAAACTGAGGCAGTGAATAATACGTTCATTGGGAGAATTGATTTACCTGCGCCGACGCCCAAGTTAGTTGATTACAAAACATGAATAAAATAAAAATAAAACTGAGATCCTTTTAAGAGCAGTGAACATATTAATGAAAAAAAGGGGATGGTCCATACCGCGGTTTGGGCCACTGAAGCCTCTTCAGTAACCCTATAGATTTGGCAACATGAAGCCAAAGAAAATTACTGTAATTTTGCAACTTTCAACAGGGTAGTCGATACAAAGACTACATATAGTATAATCCAGTGGGACCAAATATATTAAACGTTGGTCAGAACATGAATCTAAACCGATAAAAATTTCTGATTTCTCAGAATACCCTCGATGATCTCAAAGGGCCAACTGCACTATGGATGATGTACGGGGAGACTTTTAAGGGACGCTACAAGGCACAACACCAGCTGCAGTAATAGCAAATAAAAATAAAACTGATATCCTTTAATAGCAGTGAAGATATTGATGAGGAACGGAATGGGGCATACCGCGGTTTTGGCTACTTGAGCCTCTTCTAAAACTCTTTCGTCTACCGAGTACATCGGATATACTTAAAGAAGAATTTTGCTTGGCCGACAGTATAGGTAAACAAATTGATCACCCTGTAAATGACCTTCATGAAAACACCAAACAATTGGATGTGCTTGATAGAGTGCTACCTGCTAGTGGGGACAATTGGAGTGATCATCAGTCCCCGAAATCACAATCACCAAGCGTGCGTTAATATAAAGAAGATACCAAAGGTATATAATGACACTTCTCACATTAGACGTACCGAAATCCCTTCGGGAAAGTCTCATGCACCAGAACTACCAAACATTATTTCGTCATTTCAATTACAAGCTCACTGTCAGCATCTGCATGAAGACCAAAGCTAGCCAAACGACGTGTACCATTTCGGCAGTGTTTGCTTGTTTCATAATTTTGAAGTAATCCTCCACACAAATAAACACTGTGGCTGTAGCGTTAGCGTCGGTGCCAGACAAGGGATCAAGCAAATCCTTTACTTTCTGATTTTTAAAACTTTCAATCTCGGATTTTAAGAGCCTGATCCCCGGACAGAATTTGACTTTTGGAACTACAGACCAGCCACAAAACCCCATACTGAGGGTATAGAGATAGTCATAAGCTTGCGCAATAGCCTTGGTCGGACGAGGATCATACTGAAGCCGTAGAAAGATAGGTCCGCGCTTTAGTGAGACTTTTATCACCCTTTTAGTCGCTTTATCGATATTTTCGTGAAGCCACTTATACTGGCAGTTATCATTGGTACTGACCGTGAGCCAAAAATCCAGGTCTGGGAGGGGCCCTTGAGAGATGGTGTCGAGGATTCTGTCAGTCGGTTTTAGTAGCAAAAGACAAAAGTTACATGCCTTTACTTTCAGAGCTGTGGATACGACTCTCGCAATGTCTTCCCCATCCGTTTCAGAGAAGTCAGTTTGATTCATGTCTGGTAGTTTTGTGAGACCCCAGTCGATTATAAGATTCAGTTCAATATTAACCCCGACATTGTTCATGTTGACTGCTAAAGTCTTGCATTTTCCACTCTCTGGCTGGCTTCCGAAAGGACATAACAGTTTTCTGCATTTTGCCTGAAAAAGGAATAAAGATAAACAAAATATCAGAACTACCTGAGTCTGCAATGAGTCCCGACACAAGGAAAAATTGCCTCGGATGCTTGCAGCTTACAACTAAGTAAAGTTTATACCGATACAGTACTTAAAGACGAGATAATTATTAATCATGATGATAAAGTTTGGCCATAATATGGTGAAAACACTTTATCACTGAGCACAAAAGGACAATATATATGACCCGCCTGGCCATGATATGAAGACACTCGCATAACAAAGAGAAAGAAATGTAGTCCTACCATGTATTTATCATAAATCTGGTCGACAGTACAAACTGAATCGACAGATTTTTCTTCTGTTTGAGATGCATCCTTGTAGTTTATCAGAGCATCGAAAGAGGTACCAGTAAATCTGCCATCAGTATGTATAATTGGGCAAACCAAGTCGGCACCACTGATAAGTTCGACGTTACAAACGTAACAGAAAATGTTCTTGTAGATGATCATTTTATTGAAGTTGGGCTGGAAAAACGGCACCGTATTTCTCTGGCACGCAGCGTCAATATCGACATCGTACTTCCTCCATTGACCGGTCTGGTTGCAGCTCGATATTGCTGGTGTAAAACAGCGGTATGTCTCCGTCATTGCCGCATGTCCGTCCGAAATTTCATTAATGATGTTGCAGTCGTTCGACAAAAGTGATGAGGTAAGATTGTCAAAGGAATTATCCACAGTGTTGATACAATGTGCACTGATATTGAAGGGCTCCCAGGCTTTTATCCCGTGACATTCCGCGCAGTGACGATTCTGGAATATTTTACCAGTTGCCGCATCGAACACCCAAACATAGTCGTCTAGAGTCGTCCTATTTGTACCGAGACACCCATGCTGGATATCTTGATCCGTCTCACGTGCAGGACAACTACCGGTAATGTAGTAAAATTTTATACCATAAGAAAATCCATCATAATTGCGAACATCATCGGTACTTCGGCTTCTCTTCTTGACCATTGAGTTTTTACATAGTAGCTCTGCGGAGTTATGAGAGACTATCGTCTTATCAGGACAACAATTGTTCATTTCCATGCAGTCATCGTCACAGCTACAGTTGCCGCAGCATGGTGCATTGTTATGGATGGTGGAGTTGAAAACCTTTGAGGCTTTTGCGTGGCAGAAATCCGTATATGGACATAACTGATTCGTAATGTTGTGAATCCAGCCAGTATCTTTTGATTTTAACCTGGGTGTAACAATGGTAAACAACGTCAATACAAGGTAAAATGACGCTCTACCAGACATAGACGCCATGGTTAATTATCAGAATACCATTGCTTTCGCATCGACCTGAAATACGAATAGATGATTATTTAAAATTTTATTCTGTTAAGTGAATTAAACAACATATTAAAGATGAAACCATATGTTGACGAGCGAACCGAATATTCATTAGGGAGTACAAAAAGGGGGCATGACTCGGACATGAAAAGAAATTAGGGTCAACTATTTTCACATTAGGAATCTATAAATGAAATTTGAAAAACCCTACCATTCACCCCTTAAAATTTCACAGAAAAGTATAAAATTCAACCAAAATTTCAAATTTTCGTAATTTTGTAAAGTTCTCAAAAGTTAATCGGGTAATCTACTCCTCAGCCCCTACCAGTATACCAGTCTGTAGCTCAAATACTTTTTGATATATCTTGCACACAATATGTTCAATATTTGTTTTGAAAGGGACATAACTCAGAAAAGGTACAGAACTCGGACATGAAAAAATACGGGTCAACTATTTTTTCATGAGGAATGTGCATATGAAATTTCAAAACCCTAGCATTCACCGTTCAAAAGTTAACAGACACACACACAGACAGACAGACAGACAGACAGACAGACAGACAGACAGACAGGCGACAGACAGACAAGCCGAAAGCAATATGCCCGTCCAACTTTTTCAAAGTTGGGGATATTATCATAACTAGGAAAAATTGCTCTGTTTAGTGATGAAGATGCAGCTAAGAAGATAAAAGATAAAACTTAGAACTTACCTTTTGCGACTGCCCACAGACTGGATTGGCTCTGCTTGCTTCAGTCGTCCCAATTTATACCAAGTCATCGCTACTGCCACGGCATGGCAACTATTTCAATACGGCATCTGCATCAATCGATATTTACGTTAAGTTGTACGGACAAATATGCGAGTCTAGGACTCAGTTCGCTTTGGGGAAAGCTTGGGTATTTTCACAATGCTCTGAGGGTGAACAGCTTAGACTCTGACACATATCTTCGCTGTTCGTAATAGCCTTACTGCGGTTTCTGTTATGGTGTAGGTTTTTAAAAGTGTGTGCGACTCGACGTGTCAAAAGTTTCTCACTTTCATTTTCAGCTGTGAAGGCTGTGAATCAAAACAAGAAGCGCTAAATATCGATGTGTATGTTTCTCAGTTTAACAACAAAGCATGTCACATATTATGACATAAAATACACAGTGCCTATACTGTAGGCGGGAGATGGAACGAACTCCTTTGCTGGACTCTTTTGAGAAAGCATTTTCATTTGTACGATTTCGTTGTTGACGTCAACGGTAAAAACTACTACCGTGACTGTAATGTCAGTTACTTTACAACACTGTTCAAGCTTCTTGGTGACAGTTGTATTGCATTTTAAATCCATCTAGCGCATGAAACTGCCACAAAACTGTTCTTGAGTTAGTAGATAAAACGCTCGTTTGTAGAACACTGCAATGGCTACTACTCAACTAGAACGAAAACCAGCTGCTGCTTGAGAGACAACAGAATAATAGACAAACCAAATACCTGTAAAAGATGGTGTTGCTCCTGCATGGTGTGTTTATTATCATGTTTCAGTTGCGCGTAAAAAAGCAGTGCTGCAGTCTCCTTCTTACTGATTGTCGTGTCTTCGAAATACGCCATTATTTGTTTTCAGAATAGAATCAACAGTACTCAACTGAAGAGTTTCTGAGAAAAATGTTATATGGATGCTGATTTTTGTATGTCCACGTTACCGTGGGAAATATTTGAAACGCAGAAAGAACAGTTTTAATTAATATCATGTACCCATCGAGATGTCATCGTGCTTAATTTTTCAGATACGTTGTTTATTTGATTGCGTTGCGATGTCGTGTTGCCTTCGTAACACAATCGGGCAACATCGCGTCTCCTTCGTATAGCAAAACCTAGCCGATGGTGGCGATGATCACACGACAGAAGTATAGTGTAGTCCCGATTTGATAAGATGGCCTCACGATGGCTTTGCGAAGGCCAAGATTTACACACGAATTCAACGCAAAATTGAAGCTTCGTGTGTCCTTCATGTCAAAGATTTTGGTGTCGCTCGCGATGGTGCTGCCGAATGCTTAAACATCTCCCAACGGACATACGATGGGTAAAGTTGCACTCATGAATGGCCCGATGTCTTCACGATCCGTGCTGAATTTGAAAATTTCCACAATCGTCCATCTTATGTCAAAATCGCCTACATGACGACATCCGATAAAATATTGACGTCCACTCCAGAAGAAAGTGTATCCAGAACCAGTTTCGTCGATGTCCCCAACATCTGCTTGTATATAACGAGTCTCACTCATTACAGCTGTCTGTATACAATACCTCTCAAGGGGCCGCTAGAGGCTGTGGTCTATTTGGTCAAACGCTGTCCATTAACATTCGCATACTCCAAGTGACAATCCTCAAAGGGGCCGCCTTTGTCTTTCACAGTCCACCAGACCTTGGAACTGGGAGGTAGTCCAGTATGTATTAGAAAGTGCAACATCAATTGTTTCTTGCTTCTTATGAAGTGTGGTGCTCTTCATGATTTTGTCTTTAGCTGTTTGATACAAATGTTAAAATCAATTCTAGACACAGAGATCCTGAAGGCAGGGGTGCAAAGCTTTGAAAGAGATCATTGCATTCTGGGTTTATAGAACATACAGTAAGCCGAGTGAGCAGCTATTTCCCAGGCGGCCACTTAGTCACCCGAACTTCACTAAAACTATGAAAACGTGCATAAGGTTCAAACAACACAAAAATCGACAGAAGTATCGCATTGGAACGATCAGTAATATAAAACTACTGGGGGGAGTTAAACCGGTTTTACAGGGCCCTAACCTTACCCTCATCTTCTGCAGTGGTTCACAACATTTAGTTAGTTGTTCGGTCCGTGTGGTGAATCTATAACTAGTCAACGAATCATCATGGACAAACAAATAAATCATGAGAACTACCATGATGAATAAAAAATGAGGACTGAACAGATTCAGAAAGCTGCCCAACGGTGGAGATTCCTGGGCGCCGAATAACTTACTGAAATTCGGAGCAAAAGAAAACACCAGTTGAATACCGGTGGGCCAAGCAACAGACAAGAAGCTCCGGTCCCAACTAACTAAAATGAATAACTTTAAGTCGGGGTCATCAAAGAGTCTGACGCCCGACCCACCGGCGTGTATCCACTATCCATCCTCATTCGTCTTCATCAAACTACGTCCAGAGCAAGACACATATTTGGATGTAGGATGCTAGGCAAAAGACACCCATTTGGATGGTACGAGTCTTTGAATCGACTATCCTGTTGACAGCAAAGTAACAGCAATTCGCTTTGGCTCCATGTTGTCAAATCACAAGGGTCACTGACGAGCCTTTAATAGCCGGAGCCGCGGTATGGTACATCTCTGTTCTCATTAATATGGTCATTGCTCATAAAGGATCTCAGTTTTTTTTATTTTGATTTGCTATTACTTGAAATGACTGGTGGTGTGCCGTGTGGCAGCCATAAAAAGTATCTCCGTACATCATCCAGCTGATATTTTCCTTTTGGTCCTTTGAGAATTAAGATCGGCAGTGATATCCTGAGAAATCAGAAATTTGCAAACTAACAGCTAGCAATTCACTTTGACTCTGTTTTGCCAAATTTAAGAAGTCATTGGGCGTGGCTTTAGTAGCCGAAACCTTGGTATGGTCCATCCCCTTTCTCATAAATATGCTTATTGCTCTTATAGGATCTCAGTTTTAATTTTTATTACCTTAAAAGTTCTCAGATTTAATATCTTTGACATGTTTCACAAAAACGTTTCTGTGTCACTTTCTGAACAATTGAATTAAGATGAGTTCTGTAGCCCTATCTACCGAAAGAGTCTGCATATCTGAACTACTCTAGGTATATATCCAGTCATACAGCTTTTCCTTTGTAGAAGCCTTCTTCTTGAAAGATGCTTACCAAAGCTGAAGAACTCCATCCACCCTTTTCCAGGTTTTGTTTAATTACCTGCTAACTCCTGGAAGGACTGTCAGCATCTCAGTCAGACAACTGAGTTCCTCCTTATGTATAAGGATTTTACAATCTCCTAGATGACTTGCCGCCAAAGTCTCAAGAAACCCCATCTGCAAGCATGAAAACAGGTAGTACTGATTTGACTAATGGCACTGTAGCAGTGAAGACTTGGTCTAGTACTTATGTACTATTAAGTGAGAATCAAAACGAAAATAGAAATCGGAAAGATGAGACAGCACCAAAGCTTGTCGCATATGTTTCATTCACATTTCTGCTAGCTTTTCGTTTGCCAGTGACACCTATTATGTTTCTAACGAAGACTCGTGAATGTAAACGTGTTCCGAAAGTTGGGCTCACACTAGGACTAGCGGGAAGAAGCAATATTGGTATATTTATGCTTTTGACTCCTGCAGAGTCCAGGTCCGATTTTTATTACGGTACCTCGTCATCGCTTATATAGATCTATATACTATCCAAAATGTAACAATGATTTTATATGCAAAATTGTGTGCCTTTGTTGTCTAAGGTACGTATATTTTTTAATTCCGGAATTTTGTGACTATTGTATTTTTACCCCCAAATCACGAATTTATGGCATTTTCAAAAAGGAATCCTTGGAGAAAAACACTATAACGATTGGGTTATCGAAACATTTTTGCAATAAAATTAGCCAGTGGGAAGGGTCATTTAACAGAATTGGTCAAGTTAGAAAAGCATTAAAACGCTTTAGTTTTAGCGGAGTTGATGTGTAGATGTGTTCGTGTAAGTCCGCGAGAACGGAATACAGACAACACCAGCAAAAGGTAGCGGGCTTTATGCATTTCAGGGCACTGGGCTGCTACATATATATTTATGACAAAATTTTGGGTTGAAGATTGCCACAATAGCCTGAAGTATTTATAAGAATAAAGCTTTATGCTTATCAAATTTTGAGTAGTATATAAATTAAGTTTACCTTACTAAATTCAGTCATGGCAAGATAAGATCTGGCCTTATAGAAATGCTAAGGTGACACTTTATCATTTATTTATGCAAGTTTGTTTTATTTTGGAACGGCCAAAATGGCGTCGAAGAAGATTTTGATTTGTCTTACAGTGCTGATGGGTATATATATATTTAGCTCAGTTGCTTTGACTCGTACCTATCATTTGCGCAAGTCCTAGCACTTGTTCTAATCACTCTTCGCTCCCAGATTTGTGCCATTGTTGGTTTCTAGCTCATTGAGACGGTTTGCAATCTTATTATACTCACATTGTTAATCAGTCCAACATAATGTAAATTTATTATTGTTCTCAATATCATTTATCGACCATTTCAAATTTCGTAGGCACCATTTAACATTTTGCAGTAAGCATTTAACAATTAGCAAATAGCATGTCGTCCCGGCCTTTTCCCTATCTGATTCGGGCTTTCAAGTTTAATTGTAACTATTCCTGAACATTCTATTCTTACTTTCCAGGATTTACTGTCGCCCCGTCTAGTCAGCAAGGGGCGTGTCAAGACTTAGACACCACGGCCTGTGTGCTGCTCCACAAGCAGAAACCAGACCTTTGTGTTGACCAAGCCTTCTCTGTGACCGCGTGCCGGAGATTCTGTGGAAATTGCCGTGAGTAAAACCAAATTATTAAGAAAGCACGGTTGCCGAGTGGTCGGACTCAAGATGGAGGGGTCTTGGGTTCGAACCACAGTGGAGACGGGTTGTGTCCTTAAGCAAAAGCCATTTTACAAAAAAAACTCACTCAATAGCAAGGAATCGGTGGCTTCGTCCCAACATGATAGAAATAAAACTGAGTATTGGTTGGGAGTTCAGCAACAAAACAAATAAACAAAAAAGTTCTCATATCTAGCAAATTTCAATTTTGTCCATTTTATTGCTTCCAAAGGATCAAACCTTTATATTTTATTTGCTATTACTGCAGCAGGTGTTGTGCCGTGTGGCGGCCCTAAAATGTCTCCCCGTACATCATCCATAGTGCAGTTAATATTTTTATTTAGGTCCTTCGAGATCAATAAAGATATTCAGAGTGTTCAAAGCACTCACGTTTAGAAACATACTTCTAAGCAATGTTTAAATTATTTGACCCCGTTTAGGAGCATGTCTTTGATTAAGACTTCTTGCGTAAATTTTTGAAATTGCAGTATAATAGTCTGGCTTTCGTTGCCGGTTTAAAAGGGCTACTGGTGAGGGTTCATTACCCGAAATTGCGCAATATAGTCCATACTATCTCTCTTTGAATATTTTATTGCTTCCAAAGGATCAAACCTTTATATTTTAGTCAAATGTTATAAGCTGATTACTATTTTACGTACGTCTTTTGCTGATTGACTCCAATAGGTGTCCTATCAATGGCATGTCTGTATCTTGACAATTCAATAATAACCTACTATTCAATTATTTCCAAGTTGTTCGTAGAAGAAAATTAAAGACGTATGTGACGCAGTGGTTTTGTCACTCGCCATGTAAACCAAGTGTCGCGGGTTCGATCCGGAGTTTCGGGTGTCTGTCGTATGGTCGTATGAGCCGAGGTCCTGTCTCCATATGAGCTTAGCTGTTGGTGGGACGCTAAACCAGCAATCCAACTAAAAGACGAGTTGACAATATTTATCGCCGGACTATTCTGTTTTTTTTTTTTTTTTTTTTTTTTTTTTTTTTTCAGCTTTGGTGTGTTATGACTGCCCTACTCCCGTAAGAGACCCAAGCACCTGCAACTCAACAAAGGCGTGTGCAGCGAACGAGGTATTATTTTTCATTGTTTTAGCCAGCTGTACTACTAGTGGATAAAATTAAAACTGAGATCCTTTAAGAGCAGTGAAAACATTAATGAGAAAGGGGATGGGCCATATCGCGGTTTCGACTATTAAAGTCTCATCAGTGACCCTTTAGATTTGGCGACATAGAGCCAAAGAGAATTACTGAAATTGTGCAACTTTCAACAGGATAGTCGATACATAGACTAGTATTATCTAAATGAGGCCAAATACATTAAACATTGGTAAGAAAATGAATCTTAACCGATAATAAATTTCTGATTTCTCAGAATATCCTCGCTACTCTCACAGGACCGAAAAGAAAATATAACCTGCACTTTGGATGATGTACGGGGAGACTTTTTAGGGCCGCCACACGGCACAACACCGGCTGCAGTAATAGCAAATAAAAATTAAAACTGAGATCCTTTAAGAGCAGTGAAAATATTACTAGTGGAAACTGTTTGAATGGAACATAGGTCATGATTTCACAAATTCGAATGAACTTACACAAATTCAAAATATCAAAATGGCAATGTCCGACAGCCCATGTAAATATATATGACTCTATATGTTTCAATTTGTTTAAGGGTTGAATTTGGCAATGAAAGGTTACCATTATTCTACTGAATGAAACAAAGACTCACCCAGACACAATATATCGCCGAAATTGTCTTACGTAATTTTTAAAAAAGACTAGAAACAATAGGAACTGCCTACAAACAGGTTTTGTGAAGGGCAATGCTATAGCCTGACTTTCTTTACATTTTTCCTTGTTTCAGACATGCATCCTGAAACACCTGAAGGCGAATGACGGACATCATGAGTACATTATGTCATGTGAACCAGACGTGCAGGTACATTTCTTTTAATTTAGCCCTTTTGTGATGAATTGACTTGGCTTCACCTTCATTTGGGTTAGTCCACTTTCAAGTAATGCTTGCAAAAGGAGTTATTTTATTACTTTATATTCCATTTTTTTATTAAATTCCTTTAAGCAAACAAAACAGTACCGTTCTGGTGCGTCATATCTGGGACTATAGTCTTTGATTGTCCATGTGCCATAAATAGGACTCAATGCTTTTATGACTTATATGGTTGGAATATCAAATAAGCCGGTATTCGGCACCGTTCCTGGTTATTTCGACAACATTATCACCGCGTTGCCTACTCCTTTAATATCCGTATGCATGAGCTGCTCCACTGCATAGTCATAAGACAATTGAATCGAAGATATGGAATGGTCTACTGAATGCATCGTTTGACTTGAACCACTATTCTTGGGCAGTCTCACTTTAAAATCCTAGTCACATAGGCACCAATCAAATAAACAGAATTGACATTCTCCCCACACCCAATATCCACCAAAAAATTATTTTTACTTGACTGTTGAAATGTGCCAGGAATATGGGAGTTCCTGTTTCTTGTCATTGATTCATCTTTACAAAATGTTATCCTTTAATTTAAATGTATTCCCGAACATACTGCGTTCTAATATTCACGAGTTCTGTTAGATCCTTACAAATTGGACTTTTTGTCATTCACTAAGTAGATGTTCGTAATATTTTCAGCTATGCAGTGGCTTTGGTTTCGGGTTTGGTCCTATGGTCGGTAAGAGGGACTCTCCCGCCAAGTCGATACAGTCACGTGACGTGTCGATAGAATGTTGTGATACCGACATGTGTAACTTCCCGACGTCAACAACAGTGCCGACGACCGTGACGACTCCCATGACGACTATAAATTATGTACACGGTGAGCATAATGTTACACGGTAATATACAGAGATTTTTCAAGTTGTAAAAAATGATAATTTTCAGTAGAAAATGTTTGATATTTTTTCTTATTTTTGTTCAAAACATAGACTGTGGGTACTCTTTAGAACCGCCTCGGCGAGGCGGTTCTAACGAGTACCCACAATCTATGTTTTGGAGCAAAATAAAAAAAATAGGTATACCCCTCCATACCCCAGTTTTGCAATATAAATGTGGGGTTTAAGGGGGTACATATTGCACGGACATGTTTTCCTGATGGTTATCACACACTCATTTTCAGATCACATTGAACCTCTATAATGGAAGTAGAGGAGATTTTCAGTTGAAATTCCCAAACTATCATAGATTGTAAATTTTAATAACCATTTAAAGTTCTTTAAAGGAAGGCAAACTCAGGAAAATCTTAAAAGTATTAGTAGACTTAAAATACGCAAACCTTTGAGCGAAATAAATAAATAAATAAAAGGGTCATTTATGTTTCTAAAGGCTAGTGCAATATGCCATAAAAAATATTTGACTTTAAGCATTAATCAAATTGAATTTTGAAAAAGGTGCAGCGAACATCATGTATAAGTTAAGAAAGCATTTTATCAACTGCAGTTATCCAAATATCGTGATATAGTGTTTGAATTACTTCACGATTGTGTTTCAGGATGTTCAAAAGATGTTATCTTCTTGCTAGATGACTCTGGAAGCATTGGAACCACGAACTTTGTACATGCTATAAATTTTGTACAATCAATCATTACCTCCCTTGACATCGGACCCCACAATAGTCAAGTGGGATTACTCGTCTTTGGAACACATCCACAGGTAATTGGTGACGGTTGGCAATATTTACTTCCCTTAATACCGGACCTCACGTCGATATTATTCCTATTTGGAACACATCCACAGCTATATCGCGGGGCAATATTTACTTCCCTGGATATTTGACCTAACTTCAGTCAAGTGGTATTTACTTACCTTGTTATCAAACCTCACAGCAGTCAAGCTGGATTACTCGTATCTGCAACACATTCATCTACAGGTATACTTCCCTTGGCGATTAATTAATTGGCAACATTTTATAAATTAATTTAATCCTTTTATATGTAACCTGACAACAGTGAAGTTTTACAGTGACTATACTTATTTTTCTTAACATAAAAATTAATGTCTATGGAATGCATACATATGTAGAACTGTAAGCTTTATTTTAAGCTTTCTAGACAATTTACACTTTAGAGCGATTTGGTCAAATTTATTGAACAAAACTAAACTTTTAAATTATTACGACATGTCAGTTCAACCATGTGTCCTATTAGAGTGCATTGTTTCCATTTATCGATAAAATAAGAAATGTTTTCTTTGGAACTGTGACAGAAGTACATCTTGTAGCCGAATAACTTCTCAATTAAAATCCTATCACTATAAATCTGTTGCACCTAAAATATACTCGAAGCCAAAAGTTAACTTTACATTGTTTTGTAGTTTTTATCGGGTATAGATGTGTAATATTTATAAAGTGTTTGATAGGTATTGAAGTCCGATCAGTTACGTATTCGGTAGGCGAAATGTTAAGAATTTTAATGACAGAATGCTGCTGCACGTCCCAATAAAACATGCAAGGGGTCAAAATAACGTTTTTCCAAATCACATAAGTTTTGAAGTGTTACTGTAGTTCTATGAAATAACAATTTTAAAGTTTGAAGACCAAGTCTTTAAGAGATGCTATTGTATTGCTTATTAAAGTTCAAACTAACTCGAATTATCCTGCTCGTACAGCACACTAGAGTGACGTTTTCAGGTCCAAGGCCCTTTTGCGACATTAACAATAGTTTTAATGGAAAATCCCATTACAAATTGTTTGCTATTTTTCTTTCGAACCGATCGGTTTTTTCACCAGCCAGTGTTGCCACATTTCAATTGAGATATGAACGATTCGCAATGAAAAAAGTTCAATACAATTAAAGGAAAAGCTTTCCGAAATGGTTAAACTTTACTATTGGTTTATTTCAAAGGGAGGTTATTTCGATGCAAAGCAATTTTAACAGCCTGCAAAAACCTTACCAAATGTCAGAGCGAAAATGGCGGGCAGTATTTTGACGGACAAAAAGTGGTCCTTGGCACAGCATGTTCAAAGCTTCTGTCTACCTTTGATTTGGTGCGAAAATTGGTGCAAAAATGCCAATTTTGTGCTTGTAATGAAGGCATAGATAACTCGCAAGTGGATTAAGTTATATCGACCGCTTTACATGCACATTATACTCGTACATGTGTTGGAAAAACACTCCAACAGATGTTTTGTTAAAATTCAAAACGGATGAAGCTATATTTAGGAATGAAAAATGTAGTTACATGTACTTTTTTTATTCAGTTTAACGTCCCTTTCAATATTATTTCAGCTCATATGAGACCGGCCAATCAGTAGGTGGGGCGAAAACGGGAGAAGCCCGAGAAAAACCACCTGGCACACCTTTTGGTGTTAAGTACAGATCGAGTGCTTATAAGGAACAGTGACTGGCATTGATTTGCATTTTCAAATAAGACTAGCCACATACATTATATCTTATTCATCAAATGTGTTCCCTTAAACTAATAATGCCAGTAAATATTTATAAACGCATAGACCAAATAAATCTGAAAGAAGCCTCCTTTCGGAGAGTCTGAAATTAGTGTTGCCATTATAATTGTGTTTATAATCAAAACACATAGACCAAATAAATCTTAAAGACTCCTTTCAGAGTGTCTGGCATCTGAATACACATCCTACTAAAGCCAGCCTACTAGCAGCCAGTCAACATCTTAAATACTACGGTGGAGCCACAAGGACACATGAGGCCCTGGATTATGTGAGAACAACCATGCTCAGTACTGCTAATGGAGACAGAACATCAGGTTCGGTAATTTGACCCATCACATTACGAAAACAAGCCCATGCAATATACAGAGATTTTTAAAGTTGTAAAAAATGAAGATTTGCAGCAGAAATTCTTTGATATTTTTCTTATTTTTGCTCAAAACATAGATTGTGGGTACACGTTAGAACCTCCTCGGTGAGGCGGTTCTAACGAGTACCCACAATCTATGTTTTGGAGCAAAAATAAGAAAAATAGGTATACCCCCGCATACCCCAGTTTCGCTACATAAAAGTGGGGTTCAAGGGGGTATACATTACACGGACATGTTTTCCTGATGAAAGGCTTTCATCGCAGGTGTATTGTCTAGCACACATGTATACTGAACAAAATGTATTAAATTGGTAATGTTTCATATAAGGAAGTGATTTTCGTTTTATTTTCTGCAAAAAAAACTTGTAAAATAGAACAAAGCCAAACGTATAGTAACTGTTGTTGATTTCCTGTATTATTTCAGTGCCAAATGTTGTTATTGTCATAACCGATGGACGTTCAACTGATAGAACAGCCACTGTTCACTCCGCTCAGCTGTTACATCAACAGAGCTCAAACATAATCGGGATTGAGATCGCACATACCAACGAGCAAGAGATCCTGAGCATAGCAACAGACAAGAACCATGTGTTTGATCTGCGATCATATGCCTCAATCCTTACAATTGTTCCAAATGTTATCAAGCTCATATGCCCGTAAACTTGCATTTTTCTGGCATTGCTTGTCAAGATTTTTTGCTACAAAAATCTTGAAAATAAAAGCCAAACTTTTTCTGTTACTTTTCATTTTTCACCATTGCTTTCTCAAATAATGTAGGATAAAATTAAGTTTTACAGCATCAATTTACATTCATTGTTGTTGTTTTTTATTGTTTCTACATAGGTGACTGCATATGTGCTCTCATTTTTCATTGCATTTATGGCTATATAAAACTTGAAATGAAATAAACAAAATAATCATTATCATATCTGAAACTACTTTATTCCACCTCCACAACTAAATATATTTATTAACAAGTATGTAACTGTAATTTGTTTATTTAGTTATTGCCAGATGCCCAGCATCACATCCTTTGACTGTTGAAGACTAGATGATTTCTGAGTCTATAACTCAGTGATATAAGCACTTTCAATTGACTGGTTAATTGGTTAATTTTGTATTTAACCTCCCACTCAACAGCTACGGTCATATAAAAGGTGAGTGGCTTAGCCACCACACCACAGAGGCTTTTGAGGAACTTTTTGTGACTTTGCATTCATACACACTCCTGATTAGCAGCATCTGCTCTTCAGAAATTTGGACAAGTAAGCTTCTATCAAACAAAATCTTGTGGTAATATCAGTTTTTCTCTCCTATATTTTTCACATGAACAATGACACAAGAAAAACTGTCTGGGGTTTCTGACCAGGTCCGACCAGTAAACTGTTCAGATTCAGTCCGACACAAACCAGACTGTTCAGTCACAGATGAAGGGTTTGAAGCTTAAAATTTTGGAATCAGGAAGAAGAGGTATTGCAATAATAAGTAACCATGAACGGAAAAAGGCACAGTTACTGCACAGCTGATCTGTGTCTTTGTTTTCATATATGTATAAAGTCAGCATTCTAAGAATGCTGCTCATATGGTGTTTATTTCTCCCATGATATTCACTGGTCTATCCTTGTATTTCTTGGATATCTCAGCTTGCATCTGAAAAAAGATAACATAAATATGTTTCAGTATGAAATAAATGTTCCAATATATCTATTTACAATACATATTAAGCATGTAAATTATATCTTCCTCAAACCAGTTCAACTAATTATTTACATATACATGTAGATCATCGGGGATTACATGATGCTTCTGTTTTTAATTGACTCCTCCGCCAGCAAGGTATAGCCACGCCCACCCGTTTCCTTAGACAAACATTCTGTTTTAGCACCTATATTTAACTAGAGGACCATTGGTCCTGTAGCTCACCTGAGAGATTATCACATTGTAAGCTCATGAGATTTAAATTAATTGAGAATCGACCAATGAAAGTCTATGCATGGACACTATTGACCCCGGGGCATGGCCAAATTTGACCCAGGGGCATGACTGGCACAATTTATAATGGGGACTACCAAACATTGCTACATACAAAATATAGAAGCTCTGGGCCTTTTGGTATCAGAGAAGAAGATTTTTTTAGTTTTTCCCATTGTAAGTCTATGGAGACTATCTACCCCCGGGGCGTGGCCAAATTTGACCCCAGGGGCATGGCTGGCACAATTTATGTAGAGGACCATTAGCCATTGCCACATACAAAATATCAAAGCAGTGTGCCCTGTGGTTTCAGAGAAGAAGATTTTTGAATTTTTTTCCCATAGCAAGTCTATGGAGACTATCAACCCCTGGGGCGTGGCCAAATTTGACCTCAGGGGCATGAATGGCACAATTTATGTAGAGGACCATTAGCCATTGCTACATACCAAATATCAAAGCTGTGGGCCTAGTGGTTTCAGAGAAGAAGATTTTTTTTAGTTTTTTCCTATTGTAAGTCTATGGAGACTATCGACCCCCGGGGCGTGGCCAATTTTGACCCCAGGGGCATGATTGGCACAATTTATGTAGAGGACCATTAGCCATTGCCACATACAAAATATCAAAGCTGTGGGCCCTGTGGTTTCAGAGAAGAAGATTTTTTAATTTTTTTCCCATAGTAAGTCTATGGAGACTATCAACCCCTGGGGCGTGGCCAAATTTGACCCCAGGGGCATGAATGGCACAATTTATGTAGAGGACCATTAGCCATTGCTACATACCAAATAACAAAGCTGTGGGCCTAGTGGTTTCAGAGAAGAAGATTTTTTTAGTTTTTCCTATTGTAGGTCTATGGAGACTATCGACCCCCGGGGCGTGGCCAATTTTTACCCCGGGGACATGATTGGCACAATTTATGTAGAGGACCATTAGCCATTGCCACATACAAAATATCAAATCTGTGGGCCCTGTGGTTTCAGAGAAGAAGATTTTTTAATTTTTTTCCCATAGTAAGTCTATGGAGACTATCAACCCCCGCGGCGTGGCCAAATTTGACCCCAGGGGCATGAATGGCACAATTTATGTAGAGGACCATTAGCCATTGCTACATACCAAATATCAAAGCTGTTGGCCTAGTGGTTTCAGAGAAGAAGATTTTTTTAGTTTTTTCCTATTGTAGGTCTATGGAGACTATCGACCCCCTGGGCGTGGCCAAATTTGACCCCAGGGGCATGATTGGCACAATTTATGTAGAGGACCATTAGCCATTGCCACATACAAAATATCAAAGCTGTGGGCCCTGTGGTTTCAGAGAAGAAGATTTTTTAATTTTTTTCCCATAGTAAGTCTATGGAGACTATCAACCCCTGGGGCGTGGCCAAATTTGACCCCAGGGGCATGAATGGCACAATTTATGTAGAGGACCATTAGCCATTGCTACATACCAAATATCAAAGCTGTGGGCCTAGTGGTTTCAGAGAAGAAGATTTTTTTAGTTTTTCCAATTGTAAGTCTATGGAAACTATCCACCCCCGGGGCATGGTCAAATTTGACCCCAGGGGCATGGCTGGCACAATTTATATAGAAGACCATTAGCCATTGCCACATACCAAATATCAAAGCTGTGGGCCCTGTGGTTTCAGAGAAGAAGATTTTTTAATTTTTTTCCCATAGTAAGTCTATGGAGACTATCGACCCCCCGGGGCGTGGCCAAATTTGACCCCAGGGGCATGAATGGCACAATTTATGTAGAGGACCATTAGCCATTGCTACATACTAAATATCAAAGCTGTGGGCCTAGTGGTTTCAGAGAAGAAGATTTTTTTAGTTTTTCCCATTGTAAGTCTATGGGACCTATCTGTTGCCATGGAAACCACAATTTTGATACTATCTGCTCCAAAACCTAATGCCATCAATCCCCCAACCCAGTTATGGTTCACATAAAATTTGATCAAGATCGGCCAACTAGCTTCAGAAATATTCTTCTTTGAAATTGTGGACGGACGACGACGGACGACGGACGACGACGGACGACGGATGCCTGCCTATCCTATAAGCTCACCTGTGAGCCTTCGGCTCAGGTGAGCTAACAAATATAACCGTCATTGACCGTTAGCTAATGTGCTGATTTGAATGGTCAATTTAAAAATGAATACTAATGATGGGTGGTTTGACGGAGGACTCAATTAAAGCATAACTCCTCCCCCCTAGGCCCAACCACTAAATTCATGATTTGGATCATACCCAATTAAATTTCTCTCTAATCAAGGCATTCTCACCTGTTTTTGCATGTCTTTTGTCTTCTGTATGAGTAGATCTAACCTCGGCAGAACCTCCCGCTCCTCCTCCACAGACTCCCTCCGTCTCACTACCATCTCCTTTTCATAGAACACCATCTTGTCAGCCAGGGTCAGAGTTTGTCGTAGAGAGTCCTTCAGTCTGTCAACATACCTGCATAATAGATAAGATTAAGGATTATACCAACGGCTTCTGTATGAGTAGATCTAACCTCGGCAGAACCTCCCGCTCCTCCTCCACAGACTCCCTCCGCCTCACTACCATCTCCTTTTCATAGAACACCATCTTGTCAGCCAGGGTCAGAGTTTGTCGTAGAGAGTCCTTCAGTCTGTCAACATACCTGCATAATAGATAAGATTAAGGATTATACCAACGGCTTCTGTATGAGTAGATCTATCCTCGGCAGAACCTCACGCTCCTCCTCCACAGACTCCCTCCGCCTAACTACCATCTCTTTCTCATAGAACACCATCTTGTCTGCTAGTGTCAGAGTTTGTCGTAGGGAATCCTTCAACCTGTCTACATACCTGTTGCCAGTATGTATGGTTATGATACATGTAATACATTTCTAAGTGGACATGAGTTGGAAAATGACGTATAGTCTGAGAAGTAATTTTGGTAGGAAAATATCCCTCCCCAAAAAGGTTTTCATTTGAAGTTGAATATTCCATGAAGAAACTCAGTGGTGTAACAAATCTTGACTGTTGTATGTAGTCATGGGTTGGAAAATGGTCAAAGATCAGATCGCTTCTAGAAGAGCAGTGTGACTAGGGTCTACACTGTAGGTTGTTTCATAATTTTAATATTAGGGTTAATGTGGCAAACAAGTTGGCTACTTTTTTCAATAAATACCTTGGTGAATTCCTGATCAGCATGAGATGTTGTATCTGTACTTCTGTAAGCTGACCTAGAATGCCTTTGACCTCTGTTGTCATGGCAGTAACCTTGTTGATTTTTTGGTTGCTACTGTACATTCTTTTGAACAACATTTTCTATAAATATCTTGGGAAATCCTGATCAACATGAGATGTTGTATCTGTACTGTTGTCAGCTGACATAGAATATCTTTGACCTCAGTTGCCATGGCAATGATGGCAGTGACCTTTTTGTTATTTTGGTTGCTACTGTACATTTCTTACGCAATATTTTCTATAAATAAGGAATTGGGAAATTCCTGATCAAATCTATAAATACCTTGGTGAATTCCTGATCAGCATGAGATGCTGTATCTGTACTGTTGTAAGCTGACCTAAAATATCTTTGACCTCTGTTGCCATGGCAGTGACCTTGTTGCTATCCATCTGTATAGAAGTTGGTGCTGTTTGGAACTGACTTACTGATAAAACATTACTCTCTTCATTCAGTTCTGCCAGTCTTTGACTAAGGAATGCCTCTAGCTGAAAAGTAATGACAAGGCCCTGAGATTATAAAACGTTTTTCATGCCCAACTCAGCTGAGACTGAAATTTCTAAGTCGCCTCTGAGGTGTTGTATGGTAGGTGGTTGGAGTGTTCAGAACTTTGGGTCACAGACCGAATCAAGAGATACCCTTAGATAATGAATGTCAAATGTCTTAGGTGCTTGTTGAAATAGTCGGAGTTTCGCGTCACCATCCGAATGGTTTGATCTGTAACAAGAAACTGCATCTCCATCAAGACAACATGTCCATGAAATGAGCCGCCTCGTGGGAAAACCAACAATATGGTTTCCGAACAGGTCTGACACAACCGGGCTGTACAGTCACAGAAAAGAGCTAGAAGCTTGAAATTTTGATGTTAAGTAGAGGAGGATTTATACTATCAGAGTAGCGAAAACAAAGGCACTGATCAGCTTCGCGGTTACCGCAAAGCTGATCTGCGTCTTTGTTTTCGCCTATGCAGATTGTTGGTTTTCCCATGATGCGGCTCAAATGTATACCCCCTTGAACCAGACTTTTATACATGTATATCAAAACTGGGGTATGCAGGGGTAGACCTATTTTTCTTATTTTTGCTCCAAAACATAGATTTTGGGTACTCACTAGAACTGCCTCACTGGGCCATTCTAATGTGTACCCACATTCTATGTTTTGAGCAAAAATAAGAAAAATATCAAAAAGATTCTTCTGAAAATTTTCAATTTTTACAACTTAAGAAAAATCTGTATATTACATGGGCATGTTTTCGTAATGACCAAAGGATACTTAAAATACAGAGAATAAACATGAGAATCAATTACCTCTAAAAGGTCATCTATAAATAGATTTCTTGTCTTGGGGTTGTCTAACAGAGACAGGGCGTCATCTCCTGAAGCTACGCCTTCTGTAAATAAAACAAATGAGCCGCATCATGAGAGAATCAACAATTCGCATATGCAAAAACAAAGGCACAGATCAGCTTCGCAGTAACTTTCGTATTTCGCTACAGGGATAGTACAATTCTTTTCATAATTTATAGGAAATTACCTCTGAAGAGTCAGAATAATCTGATGAAACTAGTCAGGAATTGTTGCTCATAGCTCTGTGACGGAATTATGGACTGTTTCACCACGGAAGCATTATAACTTTTCATGACATAACGATATTGTTAAGCTGCACAATGGGGATCAGACTCGAGTTTTACAGTCATTTTGTTTTATAAAAATGTTGAAAGTTGGCCATTTGCTTCAATCTCCCCCACAATTTTTCCAAAACTTGACAATCCTACCTTCACTACCATTGTTAGGAGTTTCTTCCACTTTTATTTCATCTCCCCAGTCAATTTCTTCTCCTAACTGCTCCACGCTGAGGTCTATGTCAGTCTAAAGATAGAAACAACACAAGTCTTTCACAGATAGTCTTGACTTGATAATGAATGGAATCATCAGGAAAACATGTCCGTGCAATAAATACCCCCTCAAACCCCACTTTTATATAGTAAAACTGGGGTATGGAGGGGTATACCTATTTTTCTTATTTTCGCTCCAAAACATAGATTGTGGGTACTCGTTAGAACCGCCTCGCCGAGGCGGTTCTAACGTGTACCCACGATCTATGTTTTGAGCAAAAATAAGAAAAATATCAAAAATTTTCACCTGAAAATTTTCAATTTTTTAAACTAAAAAGAATATCATTGTATTGCATGAGCAAGTTTTCGTAATATTTAAAACAGATCCTAAAAGAGCAGTGAACATATCAACCCATATATGACAAATGGACTTCCCCAGCATTATGATTTGGGTGAGTCCACTTTCATTTTTAGGGGAATGGTTTTAAATTTTTATTCACTTCTTCAATGAATTTTCTCTAAGCAAACAGAATAGCCCCAGATGTGACGCCGCATTGTGAGGCATCACATCTGGGGCTATACTGCTTGCCTATGTCCCACAAAAATGACGCAAGGCTTATATGAGTTAATGACATCAGGAAAACATGTCCGTGAAATGTATACCCCCTCACACTGTTTTCATAATGTACCTGTCCCTCTGATGTTCCCCCACTCTCCAGAGTGATCCCAGAGATATCAAAATCTATTTCACCACCGTAGTCTATTTCTCTTGTCTGTCCTGTATCACCCCAGCTTCCCCCCCCCACATACCTGTCCCTCTGATGTTCCCCCACTCTCCAGTGTGATCCCAGAGATGTCAAAATCTATTTCACCACCATAATCTATTTCTCCTGCCTGTCCTGTATCACCCCAGTCAATCTACAAAATACATATTTACATGAGATGAGCGAGAAAAATGGTCTTCAGGATTTCCCAAATCGGCCTGTACAGTCAGAGAAAGAGGCTAGAAGCTTGAAATTTCGTATTTAGGAAGAAAAGGAATTGTGCTACCTGTGTAGCAAAAATAAAGGCACTGATCAGCTGTGCAGTTTTTATCAGAATCTGTATTCCATAACCTGTTTCTTTGAGTTTTAGTTTTGTGATTATAACAAACACTTTAGGCATCCATAAAATTTTAATAGAGCATTTGCACCATTGACTCTACAGCTTACATCTTCAGCATTTTGATTGAGATCTTCTTCATCTTTTGTATCTATGACAACCCATTCTTCCTGTATTGTGATTGGTCTACTGCCTGTTCTCCACTCATAGGTAGTCACATTTCCATGGCTTTGGATAAACTTTAACATTGGGACACAGTCTGTTTCATCCAACTTGCTGTAAGACAAGAAATTGCATTGGTCAATCTATGACAACACATTCTTCCTGTATTGTGACTGGTCTACTGCCAGTTCTCCACCCATAGGTAGTCACATTAGCATGGCTCTGGATAAACTTTAACATTAGGACACAGTCTGTTTCATCTAATTTGCTGTAAGACAAGAAATTTGATTGGTCAGTCTATGACAATGCAGTTTCCTGAATTGCCACTAGCGCACTACTTTAATTTCATTGGTCAACTTCAAATAGATGGTTAGCATATGATAACCCAATTTTCCTGTATTGTAAATAGTGTACTGAAAGTTCTCCATATACACAGGTAGTCACGTTTCCCCTTAACTGACAAGAAAACCCAACTTCAAGGTAAATTCAACCAAACTAACTATTGAACAAACCAAATAAGTAACAAACCAACGAACTAAAGAGGGCAAAAACTATATACCCGTCGGCATGACTGCCAGGGGTATCACTAGTATGCCAAAGTATACCATAACAGAGTTCAACACACAAATGAGCCGCGACGCGATAAAACTGGTCTTCGGGTTTTCGACCATGTCCGATACAAACCGGCCCGTGCAGCCTCATATGGATAGAAGCAGATGGATAGGAGCTTGAAATTTCGGATTTAAGAAGAAGAGGAATTGTACTTTTCATGTAGTGAAAACAAAGGCGCTGATCAGCTTCGCACTTACTGTGAAGCTGATCTGCGCCTTTGTTTTCGAATAGGCAAAAATCTGTTTTTCTCATGACATGATTCAAATGGTAGTTAAGAGTATAAGTATTTTGACCCATCCCAGCGGGCACATGGCGTCATAATGATGTCATATCAACGTCGATGCGACGTCATGACGTCGCATCGACGTCGATCTGACGTCATTATGACGTCATGTGTCTCCAGGGATTTGAACAAAACCAACCTGTCAGTGACAAAACTGGTGAAATCCTGGTAATATTCTATGGTTTTCTGCAGGCCTTTTGACGACTCTGCCACTCTATCATAAACAGCTGGAAGATCCTTCACAAGGGCTGATAACTCTGACTTTATCTTCTCTCCCTTAAAAGATGTCATAAAACACATAAATAGTACAAAAGTCATGTCTTGAAAAACCTGTCTATCAGATATCATGCCTGATCTGACACAAACCAAACTGTAGTCACAGAAGGCTTGGATGTTGAAATTTCTGATTTATGAAGATGGATTGTACTATCTTTAAAGCTGATCTGCATCTTTGTTTTCATATAGTATGTACATTCTTTTATGACGCACTCATATGCACCAACTCCTACTAACAGTTTTAACCGTACTGAAAGCGTAATGGTACGAGCATCCACTTAGAGAGCGAAAGGTCATGGCAAGCACTGAGTCATGCCTGTCATCTCGGTGACTAATGTTCATCCCGTTTTAATAAAGGCAAACCAACCATAGGGTGTAAAACATTTAAAACAGTATTAATAAAAGTATTTACCACATATTCAAGTATCATAGTGCAGTTTTCAATACAACATGACCATGATCCAAAATGTTAATTTTGCTATGTGTCTATTTAAATATCCTCAATATAACACGGTTTCTCTTATTATTATAACATGCTTTGTTTAAATTGAACCCAAACAGCATTATAAGGAGGTTGACCTGTAATTACCTTTATGCCGAGTTGTTTACAGCTGTTTTCATATTTCTTCCTCAACTCCGCAGCCTTGCTCACATAGTCTGCCTCTTTTCTGTCACACTCCTGATATGCAGAAGTATTGTAAAATCAGAAATTTTCACGAGAGCTGAACTTTTGATTTCGGAAAGAAAGGTCAATATTGAAAATTTTTTAACTTAAGGTAATTACAACAGGATAATAATTTCCAGTGCATTTTTTTGAAATTTTAAAGCCTTTTCAATGAAAAACCATATAAACAAATGTGTGCACAACTAATTGCTGGCTTCGACGTTGTGTGCACAACTAATTACTGGCATCGATGTTGATCGGACGTCATTCTGACGTCATGTGCCTGCAGGGAGCAACCTCTGTATGAGTGGTTTGGCATGTATCTTGAGGTAACTTCTAAAGAGTATGTTTCTGGCAAAATTTGAAGATACACCCTAGGTCACCCGAGAAGCAAAGTTTTTGAACACCTTTGTCTAAAGAGCTAACTGGCAGACTGGCGCAGTTTGTAGTGCATCCGACTGGGCTGAGGGGTCCCTGGTTTGATCCTCATCAGGGCCTTGAGCAAGTCACATTTCCACAGCTCAATATGTAATATGTATTATATGATCTTAGATGCAAAAAAGCTCTACAGTGTATATGTTAATTGTTTATATAAATGACTTTAAATAAATAGAGGATCTTACACGAGTGGTCATTTCATATGAAATTTATTAAACGAGCCTTTGGCGAGTTTAATAAATTTCATATGAAATGACCACGAGTGTAAGATTCGTTTTATCATATGACTTTTAAAATAGGATTTTATCGCCCTCAAAGTGGACATATTTTCAATGAAAATTAACATTGTTGTTACGGACGTTGTCAATGACATTACGTATTCCCGCAAAAGTGTTATTACACGTGTGGTCATATGATTTTTATGACATGACGTTATCCACTGGAAAACAGCGACGTCATATGATAAAGATTTTTATTATCATTATTACAATGATTATTAAAATCGGTAATAAAAGAATCTTTTAAATTACCTTCTGTATTTGTTGGCATTTAGCAATCTGTTTCTTCAGAGCCGGTATTTCGTAGTTCACATTTCTCATCAACATCTGGGCTGTCTCAGCTGAAACATAGGCTATTGTTTTGGGGGTTGTTTAAAGCTCAACGTCACGGTCAATATTTTTAGTCATGTAGGAATCAAACCTTCTTGGCTTAAATAATTGAGCCACCGCGTGAGAAAACCAAATATCTGGGTTTCCGACCAGTTCAGACACAGACCGGTCTGTACTGTCACAGAAGAACGCTAGAAGCTAGCTTGAAACTTTGGATATAAGTAGCAGGGGAATGGTACTATATTAGACAATATCCGACAGCTGTAGGGATTAAAACCTTGACCAATTAATCCAGGGTGTGACCTATTAACCCCTGGGCCACCAGGCTCCTCTTATTAGCTCACCTGAGCCAAAGGATCACAGGTGAGCTTATAGTATACCCATGCTCTGTCGTCCCTCGTGGTCGTCGTCGTCGCCGTTGTTCACACTGTTCAAACATCTTCTCCTCTGAAACCACTTGGCCGATCAAAGCCAAACTTCACCTGGAGCATTCTTAGGAAGGGGGAACGAAAGTTTGTATAAATGGTCCAGGTCACATGGCCAAGATGGCCACCATGGCTATAAATAGCAAAAGCCTTTAAAAATCTTGTTCTCCAGAACCAGAAGGCCTATGACTTTGAAACGTGGCATGAAGCATCAGGCAATAGAGCTCTACAAAGTTTGCATAAATCATGACCCTGGGATGACCTATGGCAAGGTCAACATAGGTCGCCCATGCATTTGAATGGGGAAAATTGTTAAAAAAAGATTTGAAGGGCAAAACTAGCAGGAAATGGGCAAATAGACAGAATATTTAGCTCACCTGAGCCGAAGGCTCACAGGTGAGCTTATAGTATACCCATGCTCCGGTGTCCGGCGTCCGGCGTCGTCCGTCATTCAAAATTTCAAAGATCTTCTCCTCTGAAACCACTAGGCCAATCAAAGCCAAACTTCATGTAGAGCATCCTTAGGAAGGGGAACGAAAGTTTATATAAATGGTCCAGGTCACATGACCAAGATGGCCACCATGGCTATAAATAGCAAAAACCATTAAAAGTCTTCTTCTCCAGAACCAGAAGGCCTATGACTTTGAAACTTAGCATGAAGCATCAGACAATGGAGCTCTACAAAGTTTGTATAAATCATGACCCTGGGATGACCTTGACCTTTTTACGGCAAGGTCAACTTAGGCCACCCATGCATTTGAATGGGAAAAAACAGGAAAATGTCAATTAATGGCAAAAAACTTGCTAGGGATGAGCAAATGGACAGAATATTCATGTATACGAAAATATTTTGGGCCCAGAGGGTTGTCTGCCCCTGCCCTGGGGCTATATACATGTGTATGACCATAATATTCAAACATCTTCTTCTCTGAAACCGCTTGGCCAATCAAAGCCAAACTTTATGTGGAGCATTCTTAGGAAGATCGAATGAAAGTTTGTATAAATGGTCAAGGTCACATGACCAAGATGGCCGTCATGGCTATAAATAGCAAAAACCTTTAAAAATCTTCTTCTCCAGAATCTGAAGGCCTATGATTTTGAAATTTGGCATGAAGCATCAGACAATGGAGCTCTACAAAGTTTATATAAATCATGACCCTTGGATGACCTTGACCTATTTACGGCAAGGTCAACTTGGGTTGCCCATGCATTTGAACGGGGAAAATTGTAAAATGTCATTTAAAGGGCAAAACTTGTAGTAAATTGGCAAATGGACTGAATTTTTGTGATTTAAAAAAGAAACTGACTCCAGGGTTTGCCCTGCCCTGGGGTAATATACATGTATATTACCATTATAGTCAAACAAGTTTATTTGTTTATATTTCAGGTCTCAGGTGAGCGTTTACAGGACCATTGGTCCTCTGGTATTATATGAGCCTCATCATGAGAAAACCAGATTTTTGCCTATGCCAAAACAAAGGCGCAGATCAGCTGTGCAGTAACTGCACAGCTGATCAGCGCCTTTGTTTTCGCTACACAAATAGTACAATCCCTCTTCTTCTTAAATAAAAAATTTCAATGTTCTAGTCTGTTTCTCTGACTGTTCAGGCCAGTCTGTGTGAGACCTGGTCATATATCCCAAAGACCAGTTATCTCACATTTTGGTTCATATTCCTTATATGATTGACTGTTTATGTAGAACATCTGGGCTGTCTCTGACAGCTGAAATATGGAAGCTTGCTTTGTTTTGAAATTGCCAATGTTATGGTTCATTTGAAATTGCTAATTATCATCAGGATAATGTGTCTGTGTAATATATACCCCCTTATACCCCACTTTTATATAGCAAAACTGAGGTATGCAGGGGTGTACCTATTTTTCTTATTTTTGCTCCAAAACATAGATTGTGGGTACTTGTTAGAACTGCCTTGGCAAGGCGGTTCTAACTTGTACCAACAATCTATGTTTTGAGCAAAAATAAGAAAAATATCAAAAATTTTCAACAGAAATTTTTCAATTTTTACAACTTAAAAAATCTCTGTATATTACATGGGCGAGTTTTCATAATGTATATTAAATGGGTTTCTGTGACTTACCTAGAAACATCCCATCTTTCTCATACAGTTTTAAAATATCTGCCCAGTCCTAGAAACAAACACAACCAAACAATGTAAAAAAAAAATCTGACAAAAATGTCTTAAAAGTGTTTAAACAAACCGATTAAATATGACAATGTAATAAGAGTTAATACTAATGTGCACAAGCAGTTGTTCACATATAAATAGATTTCTTACATGAGGGAATTACCAAAATGATACATCTGGAAGTACCGTAACTATTGTTGGTAGAACTTGTGGCCCAACCATTTTGCAGGTACATTTATTTGTAGCAAAATGCCAACAAAAAGTAAAAAAAAAAACATTTAAATTGTAACCTGAATTTACAATTTTTCAATGACCTAATTTAGCCGCCATGTTGTAAACATACAATAAGTTCAAGGACCCGATTGTAGTGAACTTTATTATTATATAGAGGTACCATATGGGATAAAAAGAAAATTATGGTGAACAATTAAGTATCAGATTATATGACAACAAATAATGCCATCGAACTAATTGTACCCTCTAAGTTGCATGAAACTACTATACCTCTGAGAAGCAAAACGGGGAGATTTCCTTTGGCAAATAGAGAGATTTAAACAAAGGACATTTTTAACATTTGGTAGGGTTATCTGAAATTTCATAGAGAAATGTAGAAGGTATATAGGGAAATTTTGAAGTTTCAAACAGGGAGAGTTCTGGAAAAAATAGGAAGATCCCTTTAAAATATAAAACCAGAGGACCAATGGTCCAGTAAACGCTCACCTGAGATCTGCTGCATATACCAATAAACATGTTTGAATATTATGGTATTTAACTCCAGTGCAGGGGCAGATGAAGCCCTTGGGCCATTTTCTTTTTTCAGAATCTTCAATATTCTGTCCATTTGCCAATTTCCTGCTGGCTTTTCCCTTCAAATGACATTTTAACAGTTTTCCCAATTCAAATGCATAGGCAATCCATGTTGACCTTGCCATAAACTTGGTCAAGGTCATCACAGGGTCATGATTTATATATACATTGGAGTACTTTAGCCATCAATGCTTCACGCCAAGTTTCCTTGAAATCAGTCTATTGGTTTCAGAGAAGAAGATTTTTGATGGGTTTTTACCATATATGGGCATGGCAGCCATCTTTGTCATGTGACCTAGATTATTTATATACACATTGATTCCCCAATTCTATAGATGCTTCACATAAAATTTGGCTTTGATTGGCCAAGCGATTTCAGAGGAGAAGAGGTTTGAATATTATGGAAATATACATGTATATTGCCGCGGGCTGGGGGCACATGAGCCCCTGGGGTCCAATTTTTTTCAGAATCATTAATATTCAGTCATACTTCCCATTTCCTGCAAGACTTTCACTTTAAATTACATTTTAAAAGTTTTCCCCATTCAAATGCATTGGCGACCTATGTTGACCTTGCCGTAAAATAGGTCAAGGTCATCAAAAGGTCATGATTTATATATACATTGTAGTGCTTGAGCCATCGATGCTTCATGCCAAGTTTTGTTGAAATCGGTCCACCTGTTCTGGAGAAGAAGATTTTTGGAGGGTTTTTACCATATATGGGCATGGCGGCCATCTTGGTCATGTGACCTGGATTTTTTATTTACATATTTGTAACCCCTTCCTATTGATGCTTCACATAAAATTTGGCTTTGATTGGCCAAGTGGTTTCAGAGGAGAAGACGTTTGAATATTATGGAGATATACATGTATATTGCCCCGGGGCGGGGGCACATGAGCCCCTGGGGTCCAATTTCTTTCAGAATCATTAATATTCAGTCCTACTGCCCATTTCCTGCAAGACTTTCACTTCAAATGACATTTTAAAAGTTTTCCCCAGTCAAATGCATTGGCGACCTATGTTGACCTTGCCGTAAAATAGGTCAAGGTCATCACAGGGTCATGATTTATATATACATTGTAGTGCTTGACCCATTAATGCTTCATGCCAAGTTTCGTTGAAATCGGTCCACCAATTCTGGAGAAGAAGATTTTTGAAGGGTTTCTACCATATATGGGCATGGCGGCCATCTTGGTCATGTGACCTGGACTTCTTATATACACATTGGTTCCCCCTTTCTATTGATGCTTCATATAAAATTTGGCTTTGATTGGCCAAGCGGTTTCAGAGGAGAAGATCTTTGAAATTGTGGAGGGACGACGGACGGACGACGGACGGACGCCGGATCATGGCCATCCTATAAGCTCACCTTGTGAGCCTAACGGCTCAGGTGAGCTAATAAAGAGTTATCACATGTAGTGGGTGTTCATTTCTAAAAAAAGATTTTTTAAAAGATGTGTTTATGATTTTTTTTTTTTTCTAAAAAGCTGAATTAAAAATTATATTACATAGATATAGAGTTTATTTTCTAGGATTTAATCAATTTTGTATTCATAATTGTAGAAGACTAAGACACACCTTCATTTTCTGAGAAGAATATTGTCCAAAAATATTCTTCTCCCCACATTCTGTGCCCTTCAGCAGCTCAAAGATCCTCTTACAATGGAAATAATTGATAGCTGCAATATAAATCAGAAATATGAGCCATGTCATGAGAAAATCAACAATGTGGCTTAGAACAGGTCTGACACAAACTGAGCTGTACACGCACAGAAGATGGCTAGAGTCTGGAAATTTTGGATTTAGAAAGAAGAGGAATTGAACTATCCATGTAGCAAGAACAAAGGCGATGATCAGCTTAACTGTGAAACTGATCTGTGCCTTTGTTTTCGCATACGCTAAATGTTTGTTTTCTTAAGATGACTTGGTTCAAATTATTTCTTCAAATGACATCAACATACATATAGTCAATATACATGTATATATCACGAGAAAACTGGCTTTTTGCATTTGTGAAAACAAAGATGCAGATCTGACAGCTGTGTTGGACCTGGTCCAGACACCAAAGACTGTTTATTTTGCTTTGAGGCTCAGGTGTCCTAGCCCTATTTATAGTCCACAGGCAAACAGTATAGCAGTTCCTGATGTGATGTCTGAGAATGAAGTGTCAGGTCTGGGGCTATTCTGTTTGCTTGGAGAAATTTCATCGAATAAATAAATAAAGTTATTCCCCTAAAATGAAAGTGGAATTGTCCAAATGATAAAGTAAAACATTACAAAAAATTGCCCATGCAATAAACAGAGCTTTAAAATTTTCAGCTGAAAATTTTTTTATATTTTAAAACATAGATTGTGGGAACTTGCTAGAACCGCCTCTGTGAGGTGGTTCAAACATGTACCAACAATCTATGATTTGAGCAAAAATAAGAAAAAAAGCAAAAATTTCTGTAGAAAATTTTCAGTTGTCACAACATATGTATATTACATAGGCGTGTTTTTGTAATGTGCTAACAATGTAAAAGTACATGTATATTCTTCATTAATGGGGTAACATGACAGACTTACAGGTTCCCTGCAGAAGTTTGGTGATCTCTTCAACAGCCGGCATATCCACCAGGGCGGCATTGATTTTCTCTCGTACAATCAACGAGACAGCCTGCCATTGCTGCTGACAGTGGCGACGATTAATCAACCAGTCTAAGAATGAAAATTGTCACATTAATTCCCCATAGCAGGTAAAATTGCTAATTTTACACATTCTAGAATTTTAGATTGTAATTTGTAAAAATAAGAAAGGAAAATTTATTTCAAAGATGGCAGGAGAGTAAATACTAGTCATGTGTACCGGTAAACGGTTTTATAGTAAAATTGGTTATCTAACTTTTATATACTATACCGAACAATAGCATATCAGTCAAAGTATCCAATCAGTGTCTCTCCGTTTGAAATACATGTAACAATAAGCATAAGCTCTAGTTAACTTTTGACTGTCTAATCAAATGCACAGTAAGGGTCTTACAATAAAGTAATGTCAGCAAAAGAAGAATTAGGTTAAAACTAACTTTAGAAACAGGAAAGATCTTGATCAGACTGTTTGGCTCCTGGTAACAAATTTGATACTGCTTTATTAGCAAATACCCTCTTGTTAACTTATTAATAAATGAACTGCGATGTGAGAAAACTGGTTGAATGGCTAGAAGCTTGAAATTTTGGATTTAAGTAGAAGAGGTATTGTACTATCCATGTAGCGAAAACAAAGGCGCTGATCAGCTGTGCAGTTACTGCACAGCTGATCTGTGCCTTTGTATTTGCATAGGTAAAGATCTGGTTCTCCTGTGGCGAGGCTCAGATATGCTTACCAAGTAGTTTGTTGTAGTGTATGTCAATAGGTAAATTTTCAATGTCCTGCTGCATCGTTCAGCTGAAGAATAAATACATGTTGATAAGAGAAAAGAAAGAACAAAAAAAAAAAAAAAAAACACAAAAAACTAGCTGTTTACCAATTAGCACATAATTGAAGGTGTTACATTGTTTTCTTTCCGGTTGTACTGCAAAACTTTGTGTTTTAATTGTAGTTTCATGTTTAAATTAAGTCTATACAGACTGGATATCAAATATGTTTAAGCATGTTGTTTGTTTGTTTGTTTGTTCGTATTGAGGCTTAACATCCCAGTCAACAACTTAACAGTCATATCTGGATGGAGCCAACGCTTCCTGGGTTTAACCAGTACTGTAGGGAGTCAATGTGTCATGCTCAAAGACACAACATGGTGCTGCTTGTGGGGATCGAACCCAGGACCTCTCGATTCGGAGTCTGGCACTCTAGCACTAAGCCACCACACTCCCTTAAGCATGTTGTACATCTGTATATATTGTATGTATTTGATATGTGACACTCAAATAAACTATTAAACTTGGTAAACCAACAGACAATTTTGAAAATAAATAAACAGATCATCAAAGGAGCACACTTTGAGCATCATTTGTCATTTATAACAGAATAAACCAATTTTCATCATCTTCCAGCATTGTTTTAAGCTAAAAACCTTTAGCTTAAAAAGATTCCAATTTAAATACATGGAATATCTGACATTCAGCATCACTTTCACTGACACTATGCAAATAACAAGCAATCCTAATTCTTAAAGTTCTAAAGTGTTCCTGCGTAATTTTTATGTTTTTCAGCATATTCTGGTAATAAGATGTTTTCCAGTATTTCTATAACCCTCATGATAATCACCATCATCTGTAAAATTTTGAGCATCAGCAATGATCCATTGATTTTCATTTACATGTTACTAATGTTTGAGATATCGAATCTGCATATAAAGCCAGGGTCCATCACAAATAATGGTAAACTTAACACTAAATATATAAAAGTCTTAAGAATGTCAAAACTGGTTTACCCAACTATTGGCAGGTAAACAGCATGTTCACATTTTTTTAAAAAGCTATATCTTGTTATTACAGTTTTTCTGTTATTTTTCGAATTTCTGATTAAACAATAGTCTTTCGTCCAAAGATTCAAATTTCCCTAAATGAATGACATATGTGGAACATATTTATTCATTTCTACCTACCTAAAGCCGACGTAGTTCTTCTAAAAGTTGAAAAATATGGAAGTAATGAGTGAAACGTCAAACCGAAAGTAGCTTCCGCTACATTCGGAATACTTCGGGTATTTTGACCATTGGTATGGAAACCGTGTCAAATAATGAATTAATAATTTCTGCCATCAAAGGCACACCTCATCCACGGCTAACAAACCTTTAAATGCGTAACCGCGGTTAAGCAAAAAAATCCGATTCATGTCCTTCCGGTTTCGCATCTGATGACCAACAAAAGGTAAACAAACTTTTGCACAGCTCGTGTTTCCGAGTAAAATATTTCGATTCGAAGACAAATATTATAATTCTCTCAATGCTGTCTTATTAGTTAGACATTGCTATATTTGGACCCCAAAGTATTTCCAGAAATGTTTCTTTATAATCATGATTTTTATTCCCTACCCCCAAACACATGTTGGAATTGCATTGTACACGACGAAAATGTGGGTCAGTCGCAGGGATATTTTTAGATTTCCGCTCATTACGTCCATATTAACGGAAAGCAGTACAGTGCGCAGATAATTTTAACATTATGTGAGGTCTGGTGACAGTTTCGTTGCCTCTGACCAATGCATTCTATGCATATGTGGTTAAAAACTGTGTTAACATTTCGGTTACGAATTTAATCATTAGAATGATAGCAATATAGTCATTATAGAACACATGTATTAAAGTTTTTGTTTTTGTTAATTGTTTTACGCTGAAGATTATTGTCACATTCTCTCGTCCTTTCTTAATAGGTGCTTACTCAAATTTGGTGTGTTTGTGATATTTGCAGTGAAAATGTTTGATATAAAATAATACAAACTGTCTATGAAATACATGTAATACAATAGTTCGCATTCATGATATTCCTGTTCATGAAGACGATTTTACAGCATTCTGTATACTTTAATTTGTTTTTTTTTTCTTGGTTTTATGTCTTTCAAAACGCTTTACAGGGAAATAAAAATACCATAACTTGAACAGGTTGAGTTTTTCAAACGTATCTTGAAATATACATGTATCCTTCATATTTTAATGATTAAATTCGTACCCATCTTTTCCTTCCCTTCAAATCGATAATGCCGGGCACTAACACAACGAAATACTGGCATAGACATCAGATGGGTTTTAGTTAATACATATCTGTAAATTTGTCATGGAACATCACAAAAATTTGATATTTACCAGCAAACTGTCCAATTTTTAGTTGTATTTCGCCGACTTTGGCCTTGTTGGAACACCAGGCTCGAAGAAGGGAATGAATAACTCAAAGATCATCAAATTATTTTGCGAGCTACTTTGGTGCTGACTTACAAGAGTAAATAAGTGACAAAATAGCATTCATAGATAATCGATATATTTCTGCACTAAAATATAATCATCAATCGATCCTAGTAGTGTATGTTTTGTTTACCTTTTCTTGGTCCTCATATGCGGAACCGGAAGGGCGTGAATCGGATTTTCTTTCTTAACCGGCGGTTACGCATTTAAAGGTTTGTTAGCCGTGGCATCGTCGCACGATTAGTTCAACATAATTACAAGATACAAGATACAAGAATCTTTATTTCATGTCGGTTTCAATATAACAATTAACATTAGCTATCTAAGCTATTTTCCGACAAACATATGTAAAGCTAATTAATAACAAGTATAAAAGGCTGTAAAAGGAAAAGCATATTAAATATCAAGTAAAGCATTAATAAAAAATTTCTGCAGCTGAAAATAAAAGTTAGGGGTTATCACATGTTACTAGGTTATCATTTGTACATGGAGGCAATGAGCATCACAGATAAGTTAAAACAATACTATACATTACGAGTTATCACAATGTTATCGGCAGAAAATGAACATCACAGATAAAAGAAGTTTATACATCATAGCATGCAACATATATGTATGATTTGTAAAAAGTTTGATGAAAATAAAACTTAAGTGACATGATTTAAATGTAAATATATATTAGATTAAGGCTGAGTTATTGACTAGGATCAGAATAAATATTAAGGCATAATGGTCAGATATATCCACTAGCACACCTTCAGCCAGAAGAAACGAAACGAAAAAGAAAAGATATAGAGCAGACTTAACTTAAAGTTCAACACGAAAAAACTCGAAACGACAAGAAGGCATACCAGACAAAGACAAGACCTTTTTTGGCTAAAAAAAATAGTGTTTCATAGTGACCTTGACATTTGTTGTATTAAGAATTTCAAATACACAAATACAAAAATAAAATAGGAAATAGAGGCAGACTTCTTGTGTGCCTCAAAAAAACATTTAGCAATATAACTTAAAAAGAAAGGTAAAGCTTATAGAGGCAGAGGCAGACTTCTTTGCTCCTCAAACAAACATGTAGCAATATAACTTAAAAAAAAAAAAAAACAAAGGTAAACCCAACGGGCTATAACAGAACAGCAAAACTAACCACGGCATACTGCACAGGTACATTTCGGGCCTGTCCAGGTGCGAACCAGTCTCTCAAACTCCTTGAAAGCCGTGACTTTTCTCAAGTCATTTGGGAGACTGTTCCACACTCTGGCGGCCTCGAAACGAAAAGACTTTTGTCCATATGCCATGGTTCTCACCGTTGGTATCTGTAATGTGTTTTCATACCTGAAAGAGTAGGATGAATCTTTAATATTGACTAAATCTCTGATATAGACAGGTGCTATATTATTGATACATTTGAATGTTTCAAGAGCTATTGTCCTAAGTCTTCCAAGGTGTAGGGTGGGAAGATTTGCTCTAGTTAAAAGTTCTTCATAAGAGGCTTCATAAGCATAAATAAACAATTTTCAGTCCTCTATACTGTAATTTTTCTAGCTTTTCAGTGTTGGTTTTACTGCAAAAATGTCAGACAATTGGACAATAGCTTAAGTTTGATCTAATAAAAGATTTAAAAACTAAGAGTCTGGTATCTTCAGTAAGAAACTTGCTAATTCTTTGGAGCACATTTAGTTGTCTAGATACCTTCTGGCAAATCCTGGATACTTGATCATTAAAGTTGAGCTGATAATCCAGCTCAACGCCCAAGAGCTTCACCGTTTTCCTCACATGCTATAGAGTTATCGGCAACACTGAAGCTCTTGATTTCTGAGAAAATCTTTTTACCACCAACTATGGCCTGGAACTTTCCAGGATTTGCCTGCATTTGGTTATCAACAAACCAGTCTAGGGTATATTCTTTAATTATAAAGAATATAATTGTGTATCAAGGAAAGCTGGCATATATGACACGATCGGCCGACAAGTGTTTCTATTATATCTTAATTTTCATTATTGTATTATGATTGTACCTGAAATTCATCAGCCACCAACATGACCATGGATGCTTTAGGGCAGGCAGAGACCCATAATTATCGTTCCCATAGACTCCCTTTGTAATTTGCCCCAAAAACAAGACTCACTCATATGTTTCACAGCTTATAGTGGACCTCAACACATTCAGCAGATTTCCAAAGACGGTATCTTTCGTTGTTTAGGGACACCCCAAAAACGCTCAACAATGAAAAAAAAATATTATACAAAAATCACTACATCCGCAAATTGGACATTGTATGGCAAAACAGCAGCTGATTAAACCACACGATATAGCAAAATATTCAAGAAAGGTTATACTATCATGTGTCAAAAGACGGTTGATAGATAGGCATTTATGACCAATCGTAGGTAGCGTTACATCTTAAATTTACCGCGGTAGATCTGCCATCGCTTACAACGTTATAACTACTGGTCTCTGTCCTTAAGTTATCAAGATTATATAATACTATTATTATGATTATATCGGCATGTGGTCATTCAAGGTTGCCAATAAAGAGAACAGCAGAAACAGCACCGACAAAAGAAAAAAAAGTGTGTGGGGGGAGGGGGGGGGGGGCTCGATGATAGGATATTAGATTATTATATTTATCTTTGAAAACGACAATGTTTTAAGAACGTTATTCGGGATATTAGTTAGTCCCATCTCAGTCACGAAATATTGAAAAAAATCGACATTCAATTATAAGAGTGTTTTTTTTTTTTTTTTTTTTTTTTTTTTTTTCCAACAAAATATCTGCAGATTTCGAGATACAATAAACACAATTTTCAGCTCTTGTTGGAACTTTTCAATTTGGCTAGTCTATATATTTATAAATCGACCAACAGCCCATAAAGACCCAAAATCGAAAAGTTCAGTTCAGTCCCGTACATGAACGTAAAGCTTTCGCCGGACTCACGCAAAGCAGCATTTCATGAGCGAGGCAAATGCGCATTCACGCGATAACATTTTGTTCCTTCTATGCTATAAGTAACCTTTTTTAAGCCGCCTGCAACGCCTGTAACTCTTTCTGCGAGTTGCGTTACTTTTATTTGATTGACAACCGCTAGCTGGCCGAATAAGCAGTTTTGCTAAATTAATAATACCTTATGTTTGGAATCAATAAATTTCACCTATAATCACAAAGGTTAGATGAGAATGAAATATGGGAATTGTGCCAATACGCAAATACAAATCATTCTTTACAAAACTCATTAAATCAGCTATTGTTAGTCTTCAATATAAGCAAAAAGAGAAACTTCATATAACAGTAGAAGAAACTCCCCCGTTCGGGAATCATTGACCTTTTGTGACCTTTGTCAAACTGACAGGTAAATGTTACTATAATTAGTAAATTGATGCTCGATCGGGAGCTTTTCTGTCATTTTTATAGTACCCTTACAAAACTCAAAAAATGTGTCACAGTTTTTGTTTAATCAAGATGAAACTTTGCAGGCTTAAAGATGAATGATATATCTAGCTTTCTACCGTGTAGAATTTTTTTATTTTGTTTTGTTAAAAAGTTATTAAATTATGAAAATATGATTTTTTCCCAATAACTCTGATTCCAGATCGGCAACGGAAATTGTTTATTGACGCCATTCTGGAATCAAACTTTAATGGAAAAAGTCTTGTATTCCTGTTCGGGATCACACAACAGAATATAGTGAGGATTACCTTGAATTGGCTTCATTTGTTAAGCATGTGTATCATCTCAAAATGTGAAATGAAATGAATTTTAAAAAACTGTGCCGATTTAAGTGCTAAAAAGGAAATGCACATGCATAAATTAGTATGCACGCTTTTTTAAATATTAAAACAAAATGCTAAACAATGATAACAGAAATTTGGAATACAACATTTAATCGCTGCATTTTGTTTTGGAATCAGTGGTTGTTTCTGGATGAGACCAAAGTTTTTCTTTTTATCTGTGCATGATTCTAAACACTACTCATAGTCAAAATTGCTGGTCGTTTTGGAAAAAAGACGTGGAACTGCTTGTTTGCATCAAGAAGGGAATATTGACAAATGAAAGATTATTGATCGAAGTTTCATCGGAAAAGCTTTTCTTGAACCACTAGATAAGATTAATATGAATGATAAGCATTCTATGAATATGTTGTTCTGTAAAGGGTGCATTGATTATGTAACGGCAACTTGTACAGAGTGTGGTAAAACAAACATTTGTGGTATAGATGAGGATGTGCAAGCATGATGTGTGACTACCACAGACTGACGGTTCCATAGAAAGGTACAAGTAGGCAACGATCAGGAAAAGGCGCAATCAGAAAAAGATTCCCACTCCTAAAGCCGAGGTGGGAAAAACTAAATTAACAATCAGTTACTTATACCATGAAAACATATCATAAGCCGAATGAGCAGCTATTTTCGCAATAGGTGGCCACTCAGTTACCTAAACTTTACTAAATATATGATAACATACATAAGGCGCCAGCAGCACAAAACAAATTTAAACACCAAGACATAAAACAAAAAGAACCACCACAGAAGCGTCGCCTTGGAACGATCAGTAATATAAAATTACTGGCCGGCTTAAATCAATTTTACAGGTACTTAACCTCACCCCCAGCTTCTGCAGTGGTTCACGACATTTAGTTAGTTGCTTGGTTCTCGTGGTGAATCTTTAGTTAGTCAATGAATCATCACACAAACAAATAAATACATAAAAGAATACATATGATAGAAGCAAAAGTAGATGAATAGGAGAAAGTCTGCATCTGCTGATAATAGGTATTGGAAAGGCACAGTACTAATTTCCCCCATACCGATAACATGTGATGACGTAGCAGACCTGAAACGGTGTTGCTATAAATAGAAACTGCTCATGGGATAGGTAAATCGCACCTCTGCAGCGCCATCTGTATCGCACAGCAGGTGTAAAATTGGCCATAATTGAACCTGTTGTTAGACCAATTATTTCATTAATATGTATGTTGTGTCAATGCCGTTATCATGAATTTCAGTGCAATTTAATTCCTTTTGAGAAAACTGAAAACATGTATATTGAAAGCGGTTATGTAATTGAGACCAGAATCGCAATGTTTCCTTCACTAAAGACATTGATATACGTACATAGTATCAAGGACTTTCTGTTTAGAAACATCTTGATTGTATACATAGGCCTATAAAACCATGCATTTAAAATACGAAATGAAATTCAACAAAAGCCGACATGACTGAAAAAAACTATTGGCAGAATCAGTAAATCTTTCAAATACATGCAATACAAATGTGCGACGAACTAAGATACGATCAACCATGATATTCGCTAATGCATGAAAGTTGAAAATCGAGAGCAAATCACACATTTTAAACAGCAGTCACACTGTAGCGTATAACCCGAACGCGCGCCGGGCGTATGAAAAATCTCAAGACGCTGAAGATTTTAATTTGTTCTTTAAACACGTTTTAGCAGTCACACAGAAGCGCGTGACTCAGGCGTGTGCCGGACGTATGAAAAATCTCTATGTTTTTTAGTACGTTTGTGTTACGTCCCAAACACACTATGCACGCCCTATAGGCGCGCAGAAAACGTTCAGCACGCGTCTCACACACGCTTAGGGCGCGCTACTGAAGCAATATTTCATAAAATCGGAACGCGCATGTAGCGTACACTGGCGTGCCTCAAAAGTGCGACGACAGGGCGGTTCGAAGCGTATTCAACGCGCCTGGAACTTATTCGAAACGTATAAGACACACGCCCGGGACATGCAGAGTTTCTAGAAAATTTTAAGCGTGTTTAAAAAAAAAATTGAGGCCAAACGCGCCTGGAGCGCGCAGTGACTTACAGCGACGTATATCAACAAGCACCAAGCGTACATCAAGCGTACAAAACGCGCGTGTAACGCACTTCTAACGTGTCTCCGACGTGCTCCTGGCGTATGTTGAATTTTACATTTTTGTCAACATGCCCGGCGAGCGTTTGGCTTATACGCTAATGTATGACTTCTGTTTTACCTTCTACTAGTACATATTTGTGCAATTTATATTTGCTTTGAAAATGTCGCCAAGTGTTTTCCACGATCCAAATGAAATTTCTGGGTCTTTTAACATTGCGATCATACATTTCACCAAAGGTAGTCACAAGCTCATTAAAACTGTTTGAGTTCACAACTTTGCCATAACGTTATTTTCTTTCACTAATTATATACTTCTCTCAATGTTTAGACAGATGCTTACTCGTATACATTCTGAAATCTTCCGTCATTTGTGATGAAGTTATTCAAATGCAACTTTAAAGATTTATCGTAACATGTACAATATATGATCTTTTAGGGTATGTTGGTTGATATTTAAATATTTTATATACATTCATTTGTAATTTAGTGTATATCACCATACCACCACAATTGCTGTTGGTTATCGCTGATTATCAGGTACATGTTAATTATAATTTATAATAGTCCATGTAATCGTTGATTAACTCCTGCTGCTATCTCGACATGTTCTCTTCGCAATGACTGTTCTAATTATAGAACAAATATCTGCGCGGGAAGCCGGGGAAATTAGTCACATGTGTTTCCTCAACCTATTGCCGATGCAGGCTTTCGCCTTCATAGGCTTTTGATAGAAGGTATATTTAGTAATAGTACATAACAGTAATTCTCTGGTGTCATTTTGCCAGGCGTAGCGTCACTGATGAGGCTTTAGTCACTGAAACTGTGGTATGGCCCTTACCTTCTCATATTAATGTGATCACTAAATGTGCGCTTAAAGGATTTCAATGTTCCTTTTTTTTTTACAAATCTGAGTTTAAAAGAAGACCTGATTCTTGGCCATACAACTGTTTTCTATAACATGTATAATAAGATTACAGTAGGCCAAAGTATTTTCTTTTTCACTTTGCAGAACCACCAACAATTTTATTGACTAAAGTCCCAGTAGTTTTCTTTCACCGCCATGGGTCACTCGTCTGGTTACATAATGATCCTAATTATTTAGTCATATCAAAGCTAAAGTCTAAAAACTTGCCTCTGTTAATGGTTTTCCGCGGATAATTTTTGTGTAGAGGACAATAGGAAAAATATTTTCTTGTCAAAACCTTGATCTTAATTTGTCCTCATAGGACCTGCAAAAATTTTGAAAATCGGTGAACAGATGTAGTTTTAATAGCCAAAATGAAATCTAAATAGGGATTTTGCATTGTCAAGGGTGATAATCGATGATCATTAAAATGCATACTTTTGGAAAATTTTTACTTGACCATGAAGATTGCGTCTGAGGTATGTCATTTAATATTGATTTGAGCAAAATATTAAGAATTTGAAATTTTTGCGGGAAAATATTTACCTCCCTTGCATGAGAAAATCCATATTCAAAAATGTTTTTGACCAGAACTTTTTTTTATTGGTCAACCGATTTTCAAAATTTTTGCGGCACATTTTGTGACAAACTAAATGCTAAATTGTGACAATAAAATATTTAATCTTTATTGAAACAGTTGTAAAATATCTGCAAAAAAAACATTATCAGACAATAGGAAATACACTTTAGATCATTTTATCATAATTTCTCTATTTGTAGCTTGCTCTCATGAAGAAAAACAAAGGCTTGCCTATGCCCTCGGTATAGGAGAAAGGGGAATTATTATGAAAGATACTTTAGAAGTAGGATCTGTGAAAGTAGACATATTTCTTAAGAAGCGAAACAAAGTTCTTATGTCCTTCTTTTTTTTTTTTGATGGAATAAAAGACAATACAGGGGTAAAAAAAATTAATTGCAAAGTGTGTGGCAATGAAACAAATATACAGTATGCACAATCCTGCTTTGGTAGCACCTATGTATTACAATATCAGGCATCTCAAAGTCAAAGTGTTTGCATTGATATGAATGGATTAGTAGGGCCCTCTGGAAGTTACCCAACAGTGTCAAATTGGTTGGCCTCACAAATACTTAGCCAATACCATTCCCTTTGTCTGACTGCCAGCTAGTGTACGATAATGATCAAGTGGTGGGTAAATCATGGCAGATCACGAGTACCCACAATGCATGTTTTGTAGCAAAAAAAAGGTATACCCCGATAAACCCCAGTTTCACTTTATAAAAGTTGGGTATAAGGGGGTGTATATAACACGGACATGTTATCCTGATGACAGTGATGGGCGAGCAGAACTTGACTTGTCTCACATGTGCCTTGTGAGGGGATTGAATCCACATTGAAACAGTGGTGAGATGATCAAATGATTAAAAGTGGTATTAAAATTAGTGTTGTGCCGATTAATCGAAATAATCGATAACTATCGGAATCTAGCTTCTATCGGTAGCTATCGATTGGAATTTTCCACTATCGATTAATCGAAATTAAATACATGAGTGTATAGTAAAAACATTTACTAACATAAAATGTTGTTACAAATTCAATTCATTTGTCACAATAATGCCTCCTTATGTCTGCCTTCATTTAGACTTGAATGCATTGTTAATATTCACTTATCAAAGCATCACTTGACAATCTTCACTGTTTATAGTAAGGTTTTTTCTATGCTATGTGCTACAGCAATATTTTATCACATGGTCACTTTATCATTTGTAGAAAATGTGGCCTTAATATATTGGCTATGTTCAATTTAAATACAGAGAAGGGGCATGATGCATTGACTTGTCACTACATTGTCAAATACTGAGCATTTTTAATCACTTCACTGGTTAATGTAAGGGGAACATACATTTCGATTGTACAATCGATAATCAATCGACTAATGTGCTCCGATAATCGATAGTGATTTTCGCGACCGATACCCAACACTAATTAAAATCAGCGACCTTCAACACTAAGTCGCAGGGCCATTTTTTAAAGGTTTAAAGTTGGCCCATTCAACAATTTTTCAGACATTTTAGAAAAAAATGGCACTTTCCTGGGTATTAAGCAGTACTTTGGAGAGTTATTGTGTCTTATTCAAAGTCACAACACAACATCCCCAATGGGAGATCAAACTTAGGTCCTCTTGATTCAGTGTCCGACACTCTACCGCAAGGCCAGCGCGCTCCCAATGATCCGATAAACTGTTACCAGGGTTCCCACGAAAAGTATAAAATAAAATTCCATGACTTTTCCATGATAATTCCATGGTCGGCGTTAAATTTCCAGGACTAATTTTTCTGTTTATTTATTTTTTTGTCATACAACACTTTTTAAAAGGCAAGAACAGATAATTATATTACAAAAGTAGCTTAATTCAAGGTATTATCTGGTTTTCTGATGAGGACAAATTAGTTTGAATGCCGTTTTGAAAGACAGAACTTTATTTATCAATACTTATCAAGCGAGCGAAGCAAGGGAGGAAAAATAAGAATCCCAAAGACATCCAAACCGGCATTTCATAACAAAATTCCATGATTTTTCCATGATATTTCATCATTTTTCAAATTGCATGATTTTTCCATGCATGGAATTTTTTTAGCCATTTCCATGTTTTCCAGGTTTTCCAGTGCCCGTGGGAACCCTGCTGTTACCCCTGTGAAACAGTTTGTCACATGACATGAAACAGTTCATTGAAACTGGCTTTTACTGAATGTGTTGAAAAACAGTCCAAAATGTTTAACTATTACCCTTTAAATAGTATGTTGGGTAATATAACTTACTAACAAATGACATGTGATTTGTTATATTTTACAGAAAACACAGACTCTGAAGGAACTACTGATTCCAAATTAGGAATGCATCTCCAGATCGGGCGTCAGTAAACAATTTCTGTTGCCGATCTGGAATCAGAGTTATTGGGAAAAAAAATCATATTTTCATAATTTAATAACTTTTTAACAAAACAAAATAAAAAAATTCTACACGGTAGAAAGTTAGATACATCATTCATCTTTAAGCCTGCAAAGTTTCATCTTGATTAAACAAAAACTGTGACACATTTTTTGAGTTTTATAAGGGTACTATAAAAATGACAGAAAAGCTCCCGATCGAGTATCAATTTACTAATTATAGTAACATTTACCTGTCATTCTGACAAAGGTCACAAAAGGTCAATGATTCCCGAACGGGGGAGTTTCTTCTACTGTATAATAGTATTTGTCCAAAGATATAGAGGGCAATATTTTGATTTTTTTTTATCGTTTCGGATTTTGAGGTTTTTCGCACGCGTGTGTTTGGTTGTTTGAAGAATTCACCAGAGAATTATTGGCAATGAATTATTGATATAAAACCTAATTAAGACTGACTAGTAACAGGATAACTTACATGCTTCCGGAAATATCATTACTAATGAACAACAGGTATGCTTGAACAGAAGAAACTGCACTATTATCGCGATAATATATCCATGCGTGTGTTCGGGGTTCTCCCAATGGTACCATTGTTTGGTAACATTTGTATCAGTTTAATTGTCAATGGTATCATTGGTAAAGAAATTGGTGCAAATGGTAAAAATGGTAATACCATTGCCGTACCAATGGTGCAAATGTAACCAACCCATGGTACCGTTGGGAGAACCCCGAACACACACATTATAATGTATACCACCTTGTACCCCACTTCTATATAGTAAGACTGGGGTGTACTGGGTATGCAATTTGTTTATTTATTTTTTTTAGCTCACCTGAGCCGAAGGCTCACAAGGTGAGCTTATAGGATGGCCATGATCCGGCGTCCGTCCGTCCGTCCGTCCGTCGTCCGTCGTCCGTCCGTCGTCCACAATTTCAAAGATCTTCTTCTCTGAAACAGCTTGGCCGATCTAATTGAAATTTTATGTGGAGCCTCCTTGGGTAGTGGCATTTCAAGTTTGATCGCGAAATCCAGGTCACATGACCAAGATGGCCGCCACGCCCATATATGGTAAAAACCCTTCAAAAATCTTCTTCTCCAGAACCGGTGGGCCGATTTCCACGAAACTTGGTATGTAGCATCGGGGATTTCAGCCCATCATAGTTTGATAAAATGATGACCCTTGGATGACCTTGACCTATTTTATGGCAAGGTCAAATTCGGAAACATAGGCTTTTACATGGGAAAAGGGGAAAACTATGGATTTTTTGAAAACTATTGCAGCCTGAGGCCTGAAAAGTGGTAGATGCAAACAACTAATAGAGTAAATGAAGGTATGTGATTAATATAGGTCAAGGTCATCTCTTGACCTTGGCCAGTCTGTTGTCCATATACACTTTTCAAAGATCTTCTTCTCTGAAACTGCTTGGCCAATCAAAGTGAAATTTTATGTGGAGCATCCATGGGTAAGGGAGACGAAAGTTTGATCACGAAATCCAGGTCACATGACCAAGATGGCCGCCACGCCCATATATGGTAAAAACCACTCAAAAATCTTCTCCAGAACCGGTGGGCGGATTTCCACGAAACTTGGTATGTAGCATCAAGGTCCTCAGCCCATCATAGTTTGATAAAATGATGACCCTTGGATGACCTTGACCTATTTTACGGCAAGGTCAAATTTGGAAACATAGGCTTTTACATAGGAAAAAGTGAAAACTATGGATTTTTTTAAAACTATTGCAGCCTGAGGCCTAAAAAGTGGTAGATGCAAACAACTAATGGAGTAGATGAAGGTATGTGATTAATATAGGTCAAGGTCATCTCTTGACCTTGGCCAGTCTGTTGTCCATACACACTTTACAAAGATCTTCTTCTCTGAAACTGCGCGGCCAATCAAAGTGAAATTTTATGTGGAGCATCCATGGGTAGGGGAGACGAAAGTTTGATCGCGAAATCCAGGTCACATGACCAAGATGGCTGCCACGCCCATATATGGTAAAAACCACCCAAAAATCTTCTTCTCCAGAACTGGCTGGCCGATTTCCACAAAACTTGGTATGTAGCATTGAGGACCTCAGCCCATCATAGTTTGATAAAATGATGACCCTTGGATGACCTTGACCTATTTTACAGCAAGGTCAAATTTGGAAACATAGGCTTTTACATAGGAAAAAGTGAAAACTATTGCAGCCTGAGGCCTGAAAAGTGGTAGATGCAAACAACTAATGGAGTAGATGAAGGTATGTGATTAATATAGGTCAAGGTCATCTCTTGACCTTGGCCAGTCTGTTGTCCATACACAGTTTTCAAAGATCTTCTCTGAAACTGTGCGGCCAATCAAAGTGAAATTTTATGTGGAGCATCCATGGGTAGGGGAGACGAAAGTTTGATCGCGAAATCCAGGTCACATGACCAAGATGGCCGCCATGCCCATATATGCTAAAAACCACTCAAAAATCTTCTTCTCCAGAACCGGTGGGCCGATTTCCACAAAACTTTGTATGTAGCATCGGGGAAATCAGCCCACCATAGTTTGATAAAATGATGACCCTTGGATGACCTTGACCTATTTTACGGCAAGGTCAAATTTGGAAATATAGGCTTTTACATAGTGTAACGAACAGCCGAGCCAAGCCACAGAAACCCCGTCGGTGGAAAAGCATGCTCATCCACCAAGGGTGGTTTACTGCGCTATATACCTAACACTTACTCTAATCACAAAGTTTCGAGTTTCTAATTTGCATATTACTACCCGCTAATATGCCGCTAATACGTTGCACCAACGTATTCTACAAGGGAGACTATCCCGTTACATTACTTCCCCCTCCGAGAAGACTCGCCCCGAGTCTTGGCCTGGGGACTACATGGGTAAGGCAACTCCGTTCTGGCAGTTGTCATCATCCCACCGCTGCCACCAAATGTAACGAACAGCCGAGCCAAGCCACAGAAACCCCGTCGGTGGAAAAGCATGCTCATCCACCAAGGGTGGTTTACTGCGCTATATACCTAACACTTACTCTAATCACAAAGTTTCGAGTTTCTAATTTGCATATTACTACCCGCTAATATGCCGCTAATACGTTGCACCAACGTATTCTACAAGGGAGACTATCCCGTTACAATAGGAAGAAGTGAAAACTATGGATATTTTGAAAACTATTGCAGCCTCAGGCCTGAAAAGTGGTAGATGCAAACAACTAATGGAGTAGATGAAGGAATGTGATTAATATAGGTCAAGGTCATCTCTTGAACTTGGCCAGTCTGTTGTCCATACACACTTTTCAAAGATCTTCTTCTCTGAAACTGCTTGGCAAATCAAAGTGAAATTTTATGTGGAGCATCCATGGGTAGGGGAGACAAAAGTTGGATCGCGAAATCCAGGTCACATGACCAAGATGGCCGCCACGCCCATATATGGTAAAAACCTTTCAAAAATATTCTTCTCCAGAACCGGCAGGCCAATTTTCATGAAACTTGGTATGTAGCATTTGGGACTCCAGCCCATCATAGTTTGTTGAAATGATGACCCTATGATGACCTTGACCTATTTTACGGCAAGGTCAATTTTGGAAACATAGGCTTTCACATGGGAAAAGGCGAAAACAAACTGTTGCAGCCTGAGACCTGAAAGTTGCTAGATGCAGACAACTAATGGAGTCAATGAAGGTAAGTAATTAATGAAGGCCAAGGTCATGTCTTGACCTTGACCCAAGGTCATTTAAATATCAAAATTAAAATTATGGTTTTCTCAGAAATCACTGGGTTTGGAAACTATTGCAGCCTGAGACCTGAAACTTTGCAGATGCAGACAACTTATGAAGTCAATAAAGTTGTGTGAGTATTCAAGGTCAAGGTCATTTCATTATGACTTAATACTCCAAGATCAGGCTTCAGGTGAGCGTTCTCAGGACCAATGGTCCTCTGGTTTTTTTATCCAAAGCAAAGATTGTTGATACTCGTTATAACCGCCTCGCCTTTGATGGAATTTTCAATTTTTACATCTGAAAAAAAAAATCTGTGTATTGCATGGATATGTTTTCATATTTACTAACAGTTTCATTATACATTAGACCAGGCCCTTATCAATGCCATTATTTTCATCATTACTTACATTATTAATGGCCTCGGCGAGGCGGTTCTAACGTGTAACCACGATCAATGTTTGAGCATAAATATTCATTTTTTTCGATTGAATTTTCAATATTTACAGGTGACAAAAATCTTTGTATATTCCATTGGCATGTTTTCACAATGTTTACAATTTTCATTATGTTCTCTTTCATTTCATTCAGACGCAACATAAATTATTTATTATCTTTACTTCCTTATTTGGGAAACGAGGTATAACACATCGAACACTACAATGAATATAACGTAAGCATGTAACCCGTCTGAATTCCACTGAACCATCTAGCATTTCATGCACAGCATATTCATTCATACTCGCAGCGTTATACCTTGATACATAATAGAAAACACAACAACATATACGTGTGTGATGGCGAGCACAGACCGGAGCACGTTATCTTTATTCGAATACAAATTTCACAAACAATCAATTGACAGCCAGCTTAATTTTTCAAAGTGTGTTTATGGAAGCTTTAAACACATTAAGTTGGATACGGTCCCTTATCATGACTCTCCGACATAGATCCATCTCGTATACTATACATGCCAAATCTGAAAGGAAACTAAAACAAAACCAAGAATTAAAATAACATTTAACGCTTTACACCTATAAGCTTTACACAAAAGCTTTGTGAATGCTACGCACATATAAACTAGACTGACTAATCACATTTCGTCGTGATTCACGTGACTGAACAGAAATAAAATTCTGACTCGAATCAACAGTTATAACTGAAAATTGCGAAATATGTGCTAAACACCATGTTAATAATTTTTTATTTATTTTTTTTTCCCCCAAGAGCTGTGTACTCAAAAACTCACTTAAAAAACTTCGGTTTGATTCAACTATTATATTGCATATTACATATGAAATTTTGTACATGTAACATTGGTATTTTGAAATTAAACACTGATTAACAACATCGATCATAAGTTTAAAGAAACGTTGCGTGATCCCTACTTTATGCATTGCATAAAGCCTAGTGTATGAGGTTGAAAAGATATGATATGTCAGTTCAAAAAGCATCACTCATTTGAACAGGTGCCTGTGAAACAAAGAGACAACTTTCAACAAAATAATCTGAAATGATCTATGTATCCGATAGGCACACTATTTTACTCCTAAACCATCTTCCATGAACGAAAAAACGGACCACTTGCATTAATTTTCCAAATAGCTGTACTACATACCAATAACAAATTACATTTGAGAAACTAAATTTACATCACGACTTGCGTCATCGATCTGTAGCAACACGACCCATCACATTTGGTACATTCAGGTTTCGATCAGGACTAACCACTCGAAACATGTATGCGTTTCACTGTACACTGCGGTTTACAATGCGCTATGGGTACAGCGGAAACAAGCAAGCTCTTTTAAATCTGCACTAAAACATTTATATCAAACATGGGTGGGGAGGGGGGGGGGGGGGCAAGCGCACAAAACCGAACTCAACTGCTCCGTATCGTCTGTCAAGCCTCGAATGACCTTGAGACTTATGCAATCATTATTTATACCCTCACTGAACAGTACTCACTCTAGATTCACGCAATTCATGACCTTAAATGATATTATATCATCGACTTGAAGCGATATACTCATGCTAAAATCACTGAACTTTTACCGTATTTACTAATGCACACGAAACGATAATACATCTTCCCCTATAAGACTTGCATTTCAAACCCAAATTACTTCAGTAGTCTATAATAAATATATCTATGTTCTCTTTCATTTCATTCAGACGCAACATAAATTATTTATTATCTTTACTTCCTTATTTGGGAAACGAGGTATAACACATCGAACACTACAATGAATATAACGTAAGCATGTAACCCGTCTGAATTCCACTGAACCATCTAGCATTTCATGCACAGCATATTCATTCATACTCGCAGCGTTATACCTTGATACATAATAGAAAACACAACAACATATACGTGTGTGATGGCGAGCACAGACCGGAGCACGTTATCTTTATTCGACTAAAAAAGAACGGGCATCAAATGTTTTAAGAAAGCAAGTTTGATTCACCTAACAAAACAAAATATACCAATGCCGGCTATTGTCATGCTACAATCACGTGCTCCGTTTTCAATCTTTGTAAACATAATTTCTCACCAAAACAGTCGTAACCTCATAAAGCCAGAAAATCCGTTAATAGATTATTTGTGACCTCAAAATCTTTTGACTCAGAGAGTCAGAAAAAATCAGTTAATAGATTATTTGACTTCTCAACTCAGCACCCACACGTCTCTGCAGCAGAGCCCTATATCTGTGCAGCACAGATACGTTCTTAACACTTACTTACACTCATAACCAACAGCTCTCAATCATCTAACAATACAATGCGCAGTTTTCAAATCAGAAACCCCAACTTATCACAACCGTAAATGCAAACCAACCAACACCATAAAACACATCTCTGCAGCAGAGTCCTATATCTGTGCAGCACAGATACGTTCGTTAACACATAACTACACTGATTACTAACAACTCTCAGTTCATCTAACGCAATGCACAGTTTTCAAATCAAAAACTCCCCGACTTATCACAACCGTAACCGTAACCGTAACTGCGACAACACTTCTGCAACAGAGCGATAAATCTGTACAGCATAGATAGATACATTAACCCACAACTGCCCTCATTTCTAACAGCTCTCAGTTCATGTGACAACATAATGCACATGTTTCGAATCAGAAACTTCCAACTAATCAGACCGTAAATGAAACAAACCAACACAATAATCCACACATGACTAGATGCAGTAGAGCCCTATTATGATGCAGCATAAATACGTACATTAACACATAGTGTCCTCGTTTTTAACAGCTCAGTTCATCTAACGGCACGATGTGCAGTTTTCAAATCAGACACTTCAACTCATCAGAACCGTAAATGCAACCACCAATGCCATAATACGGGTACACACATTTCTGCAGCAGAGCCCTAAATCTGCAGCACAGATACGTACATTAACCCATAACTGCCCTCATTTTAACAGCTCATTTCATCTAACACCACAATGCTCAGTTTTCAAAAAAGAAACCCCAACTACATGTAATCACAGCCTTAAATACAACAACCAACGGCATGATACACACGTCGTACAATTATATCTGCAGCACAGATACGTACATTAACCCATAACTGCTCTTATTTTAACAGCTCAGTTCATTTAACACCATAATGCACAGTTTCCAAACAGAAAACTCCCAACTACATGTGATCACAGCCTTAAATGCAACGCCCAACGCCATAATTACACACGTCTCTGTTCCTCTAACAGCACACGACCCAGTTTCAAAAGAAGAAACTCCAATATGCAATCACAGACTTAAATGCAAAACGCCATATTATACACGTCTTTGCAGCTGAACCTTTATATCTGCAGCACAGATACGTACATAACTTCCCTAATTTGTAACAGTTCAGGTCATCTAATACCTCAATGCACAGTTTTCAAAACAGAAAATCCAACTACATGTAAAAGCAACCAACAAACACCATAATACACACATCTCTATACAACCCTAAATCCTAATCACAACCATAAAAATCCTAATCACAACCATAAAATTTAATACAACCAACTAACGTCATATTCGCAGATAGAACCCTCATGCATGAAATTGAATTGACCCTTAAACTGCATAAACATATAGACTTATATCTATAGATCACGTTCATAATTCGACAAAACTATCTGCAAATCTTTTAGATTAGGAAGCTTCGAAACAGATAAATCGTTACGTAAATACTTATCTTTATTTCGCTGTGTGCTGTAACATTTAACTTGTCCAAAATCATAACCTTCAACTGCTCACCATTGGGGACTGCATACCTGTTTTCGTAAACCATTGAAACTCATCTCTACAACCCTTCTTTGCTAAACATAAACAAATAACAGTACATTATATAAATCCCTCAGATATCTGAAGAAAATCTTCATAAACAAAGAAAATATGATGTATTTACTATTTACTACAAAAGGTTTCAAACATTACTGCTAATTTCAACATGCAACGCTATCCAAGGTGCTAGAATGCATCGATACTGATTACAATCGTTTACCGCCATTTACCTGTTCATGCGAAAAAATGGCAGACTGTACTAACTTCAGCATTACTTACAACAAACAAGTGCAATTGTTTACCCTTTAAATCGGATTTATCTGTAAGAATAGAAATTCCCTAAGTATAAAAATATTAAAGGCAACGTTTATCTGAATATCCTTATTCTAATAAGGCAAGCCAACTGAACGTTCATTAAATCAATTCTCAAGAAAAAACGTTAAAAACGTTCGAAATAATTCAAATGAAATATACAAACAACTATACTATTTATACTTTAACACCCTTGCATTTACTCTGACGTCACCATTATCTCTTTGGTCATGAATTCCACCTCCAGTGCCGACTCTATAGTTCTGCCATCATGGTAACCAAGTGTACACGAGAAGTACTACTTGACTAAATGCTACTATACCGCCTGTGACGAATTTATTTCATAAAAATTATAAAATTATAAACAAAAACGACAAGTTCAATTACATTTTGATTAATATATATTGAACTTAACAATACGTCCATTCACATAAAATTGGCGTATGTGTATTCGAGTAAAAGCCCACAAGCAGAAATCCACTAACAAATGAAATATGAAGTAAGAAAGACGTCTCTAGATAACATAACTGTAAACCAGCGCAATAATCGACTTAAAATGAATTGTTACTAAAACGTAGAACATGTATAAGCGAAACACAAAAGAAATAAAATACTCATTTCGTTTCTGCTGAGACCCAGATTCTCTTGCTGACTGTCAACTTTTCCACACCGTCTGCGAAAAGGCAAGCGCACAAAACCGAACTCAACTGCTCCGTATCGTCTGTCAAGCCTCGAATGACCTTGAGATTTATGCAATCATTATTTATACCCTCACTGAACAGTACTCACTCTAGATTCACGCAATTCATGACCTTAAATGATATTATATCATCGACTTGAAGCGATATACTCATGCTAAAATCACTGAACTTTTACCGTATTTACTAATGCACACGAAACGATAATACATCTTCCCCTATAAGACTTGCATTTCAAACCCAAATTACTTCAGTAGTCTATAATAAATATATTTATTCATAAGACCAGTCCTTTCTATGTCTAGCAGATGTAAGTATTTGAGACTCTCAAAGTTACCAATGCCATTATTTTCATCATTACTAGCGTTTTAAAAGCTGAGCATGGTCAGGTAATTATTGAACTATGAATAAATAAATAAATAAATAAATAAATAAATAAATAAATAAATAATGTAGATCCAATGTAATGTAATGTAATATATTTACATTTTTCTAAAACCTCCTTAGATGAACCATTAGATGTTCATCTGTTTTCATACTTCCATGAACAACATTGTGTTACGCGACGTGACGTAATCCAAACATGACGTCAAAAACATGAATCTCGCCAATCTGATTGGACGTTGTAAACGTCGACGCCGTTCCGTGTTTGAACACACACTGTGTGTAGATTCTCCGTTTGCTGCTAAATGTGACCGCCTTGGTGATTTTTCAATAAGCGATAGAGAGAAATGAATGTAAATATAAGCAATGAGTTTAATTTTTCTGTTGTTCATGGAGCTATGAACCGCAGTGGGTCGCTAGCAAAGCTTACATGAACCCCTTCGGGGTTCATTCACTTTGCACGCGACCCACTGCGGTTCATAGCTCCATGAACACCAGAAAAATGAAATTCATTTCTTAAGTAATGTAATGTAATGTAATGTAATACAACTTCATGCAATGCGATGCAAAGAATGTAATATAATATAATGAAATGTTCCAAAGTATATGTAATGTAATGCGAGGCGGTTCTAACGTGTACCCACCATCTTTGTTTTGGATAAAAAAAAAATAGAAAAAAAATCAGTTTACACTTGTAAACCCACGTTTTACTTATAAAAGTGGGGTATAAGGGGTGAACATTACACGGACATGGTTTCGTGATGCTAGCCATATTGAAAAGAGTAATACTTGAGCCGTCTCATGGGAAAACAAACAATTTGCATTGGCGAAAACGAAGGCGCAGATCAGCTTCGCAGTAACTGCGAAGCTGATCAGCGCCTTTGTTTTCGCTACACGGATAGTACAATTCCTCTACTTTCTAACTCCAAAATTTCCAGTCTCTAGCCATCTTCTTTGACTTGTGTCGGAGCTGTTCAGAAACCACATTGCTGGTTTTCTCACGAGGCGGCTCACTTATATAGAGATAGATGACTGAGAATAAGCAATTATTGTGGACAAGTCTAAATTTCGTTTTCGATAACAGCGTAAGCACCACCACGATTTTTAAAAACTGTCCTCTCCGTATCCAATTCTATATTACAGAAGTTAATTTGAAATCGAGATGGTGGGTGTATAACTATTAGTGAGATCAAATAGAAAATGCTATTTTCTTTAATTTAGAAGTATTATTTTGTTTATGTTGCTTAATTACTTACCTTTGGTGCTTGCAAAGGCGATAAATGGACCAAGTCGTGAGAAAGCATTTTTGCACGTTCCACGGATAGCAACTTCTTGATAATAGATCAAAAGCTGATCAGTGCCCTGTTCCCTCTAACCGAATTTTAATTCCTCTAGCCACCTTCAGTGATGAACCGTCCGTTTCTTTGTCGGGTCAGATTGGAAACCCATGAGTTTCTGGCGCCATGGCTCAAACATTTCCAGACATTTGCGCCATCTCGTGGAAAAACCAACAACATTTGTCAACAATGTGGTTTCCGAACATGTCTGACACAAACCGGCCTGTACAGCTACAGAAGCAGGCTAGAAACTAGAAACTTTGGAGTTAAATAGAGGAGGAATTGTACTATCCGAGTAGCGAAAACAAAGGCGCAGATCAGCTTCGCGGTAACCGCAAAGCTGTTTTCGCCTATGCAGATTGTTGGTTTGTCCATGGGGCGGCTCATTTCTCGGAATAGGTAGAAGTAAATTCTCATGCTACCCTGGAGGAAACTATTTTAAGAGAAAAATCAGTCATAAATTCTTTACGAGATAAGACTTGGTTGCATTCTATGCATGTTCTAAAGTACGGTCTGGCGAGTAGCCTAGCTACCGACACGGTATGGACATAAAGTCACGTGCACATTAAATACACAGGAAGCACTGGGCTAGCTACTAGTCTGTAAAACATAATTTGCAATACGATATTTTTATTTCAAATAAATAAATGATTTATTTATTTATTTATTTATTTATTTATTTATTTATTTATTTATTTATTTATTTATTTATTTCGTAAATTTGAATTCGGTGTTTGACTCTAAACTTTTCAGATTAAAAAGGAAAAAATGTCGCTGGTGTCATACTCATGGTTCAGATTAAATGTCACATTCAAGTAACTATAAGCTCACCTCCTTGTGTAATATAATGCAAATGAAGAAAAAAATAATAATTAATTAAAACCTTCAAGGGTGGGAACTGAACCATGTGCCAATGTAAATTGTCTGTTTTGTGGTTTGGTGACGAAACCGCTCGACTATTGACTATGAAAATTCTTTCAAGGGAGAATACTCAATATAATGTCATTTTTTGGCTTTTATTACTTTTGAATGAACAACCGTGTCATATTATGAGTTTTATAAATAGAATAGTAAATTATAATTAGAAGAAGTTGGAGCCTGAATCATACAGTCTTCGATAAGGCAGCAGCTTAGTTCCATTGTTTCAATAAGTAGTCAATCACCACCTTTACCATTTGAAATTTGCTTTATATGCATACCACTGAATTTTAACCTCTTTCTACTGCAAGCGTCCATTCGTCAAAAATGGGTAAATATCGGAGGCTGTCAGTACCAAGCCATGCTGGTCAGTCTATTATTGGTTTTAGAACATGCATTTTCATGGCTGATTATACAGTAGCCAAACGTACGAAGCAATTGCACATCCGAGCTGCAGCATAGAAAATCATACCATAATGGCATCATATAAGCTTTTAATGTGTTAGGTTTCACACTATTATAACATAATACGTTGATAGTTATAATATGATTTTTCTGAGTCAAAGATTCCAAATTTCCCATTGGTTATCCAGACGTCAATTACTAAAAAGACCACCAGATTTAGATTGGTTTAGTTGTGACTATTCCCAATCCCAGTGAAATACCTCGGAGATAGTGCTATTCAGTAAATGAGCCAATGCATGGGGAAACCAACAATCTCCATAGGCGAAAACAAAGGCGCAGATCAGCTTCGCAGTAACGGATAGTACAATTCCTCTACTTTCTAAATCCAAAATTTCCAACCTCTAGCCATCTTCTGTGACTGTACAGCCCGGTTTGTGTCGGACTTGTTCGGAACTCCAAATCGTTGGTTTTCTCATGCACAGGCTCAAATATAGTGTTATTTATATACCAGTATAGTTGGAAATATAATTATAAAGCACAAAAAATTCTTAAATTGCTATAGACACATAGGTAGCAATTATATTATTGGCAAAATTTCGGATTATTTTGATGGTGCATTAGTCATATCTACTTATCTTAATGATATTTATACAGTTTCAAAGTTCTTAGTTTCTTTTGAAGGAATTTATAGAAGTCAAAACAAACAGAGTACGGCATGAGCATGTGCCCTACATTTCAAAAACACATTCCACTAGTGCTGTAACATGGGAACTTCTGTGAACACTATGCTGAAATTCTGACAAGTTAGTGCTTATTGTGTTTTTATTGTCATTGTTACACTAAAAGTGGCATTTTGCAATTATAAACAGAGGATACACCCAGACTATAAGCGATTATTAACGCTACTTGATACGATTATACGGATCCTAATAAAATTTGGTAAATGGATTGACGCACAGTGAAGTTTCGACTGGACTATAGATGGATGGGAGCATGGTATGGACCAGGGAATGCCTACACCAGTCTTGAAACTGCTACCCACTGCTCTGCTGATCGGTAAGTCGTAATGTACATGGAAATTTTTTTTCAGATGTTTAAAAAAAATGAAAATTTCATTAGATAAACTTTGATATTTTGAATATTTTTGCTCAAAACATTGATTGTGGGTACACGTTTGAACCACCTCGGCAAGGAGGTTCCAACGAGTACCCGCAATCTATATATGTTTTGGAGCAAAAATAAGAAAGAAAAAATAATAGATATACCCCTGTTCAAGGGGTATGCACTATGCAGTACATGGACATATTTACCTACGGTGTTTATTGGTTTCAAATGAGCCCTTTTACACTTAGTCTGACGGGTCAGCCGTCAAAATGAATTTTTGATACCTGATTGTTTATCATTTTGACGTCTGACTTCCTTCCATTGATGAAATCCCAATTACTATAGATATCACTGCAAGCTGTTTTTAGTCATTGATTTTATGGGAATGCCCTCCTCTGATTGGTTGATTTGGTCACGTGATGGTTTAGAGCCAATCAGATGTTCGCTGTTAGAATTATGTCCCTTCTTGAGATGCAATTTTTGAAGAAAGCATAGCCACATTGAAGGGATTTCTTTTACAAAACAACAAAATTTGGATATATTTTAGCGTTTTTCAAATATAGGTGTGTTTTTTATTTTGTTTTACAGTGTTTTGCCCCATTTGTTTTGTATAAAAACTTGTTATTCTGTAATAATGGATGTCATCCAGAAGTGGTTGACAGCTTGGCTTTTTGAGAATGTGCTGGAGTCAGACGGCAAAATGAACCTTAGGTATGAAACTTTCATTTGACGGCTGACTAGTCAGACTATTTTACACTCGCCTATCAAAGGCAAATGCCCATCCGATGGTTAAACTGAAATATGAAAAAGAAACCGTCTAGCCGAAATTCGGGGAATGTCATGCAAAAGCTTATAAATGTATTCTTTCGTTTGTGGTGTAAACATTATGCACCAGTCATTTGTATCCCCGGCTCCCCTAGGACCGAGGAATAGCGGGGCGTTTAACTTTTCATATTTCAAAGCCCCGCTAAAAGCTCGGCACTGCGGGACCAGATTTGTGGTAAAATCCCTGCTAAAAGCCCCGGCCCCCGGAGGCTGACAATAATGTGGAACAACAGTTGGAAGTTGTTCTGATGAAACTAAAATGTGGGATAGGATCTTGGATTTCTGCGTGTAAATGTACAGGTACATTTGCAAATTAAATAAGGACCACAAAACTAACTAAATTGTTAAACTACACCTAATATCTAATTTGAATGAATTTGACTGTGCGTTGGCGGGAAATTAAAACCCCGGCACATCCCCGGCACTGCTGGGATTCATCAGAGGTTAAATCCTGGCATTTAGCCCCGCTGTGTCCCCGCAATCCCTGGCCCTGGGGGCGGGGATACAAATGACTGGTACATTAAGTCAAAAACCTCTCTCGGTTCTAAGTTGGCTCTGAATATATAAAATCGTCGGAATTTGTATTTTTGAGCGAATCGGTTCTCTTTGAACTAGACTATTTTCCAATGACGTCACTGTATTTAAGTTATGTGAGAATAATCTGAATTAGAAGTTATTTTTGACGGTTAATCTTTGTATTTAAGCCATCTGACATACTTATTTTGCCTATGTTGGCCCGTTTCACGAGTATATCTTTGATTCACATGAGCCGAATCCGACCTTAGTCGGATCAAAGAATGGACGAGTCTATACACTAGTACACGAAAAATTATCAAATCAGATGTAATACTACATGTAATACGGCTGTTTCTGAAACAAACGTTACTAAAGGGAAAATGTAGTATTCTATCCAAATTTTCTGCCATGAGTCGTATAACTTTTGATCCGTCTAAAATTAAAGCCAGACTAAAATGTCATGTCCTTAAAATAATAAATCCTGTATAGGCTCATAAGCGCTGAATTGTCTAAAATCTTAACCTGTATTTTCAAACAAAGTCTCGTAGTGTACCAAAGTTTGATTGCGGTTTAATCCTTAAAATTTGATCATTTGTCTTGAAGACGACGTTAATGCTTAAATTAAAGCGTTTATCCACTATTGCTGAGTTTATGGAAGGAAGCCAAATAATTATGTTCGAAAAAAAATAGTATCTCATGCTATAATGTAAATTACATTTCCTGTAAAAAAATCTGATAATAAAAAGCGAATTAATTAAGGATAATGCCATGTTAATTATGTTTTAATGTCCATAGAAAGGTTATAAAAGTTAAATATGGGAAATGGGGTAAGTGGACAACTTGCTCCGTGTGCCCACTTTCCCCCATTTACCATAGAAAGCTTCATGCAAGGGTAAGTCGATAATCTGAAAATGACCAGTTGCTTTAGATAGAAATACATGGTGACTCACATACTACATGCAAATATTTTACAGGTACACTGCATGTTCTACAACATATTTTGGCTATAAAGATTTCTTGTTTGTACATATTACAAGTTCTTTACACTACTCAGTACTCACTTGGTTTCGTAAATTGCTAATTATGATGTTTGATTACAAATCCTCCTTTTTCGTTCTTCACAGCAGCAGGTCTGCTTTTTTCTTTTGAAGTGGTGGGCTTATTACTCTAAGTGAGAAAAGCACAATCAGACGATAAAGGTTATACAGGTGCTTCGTTCACGAAGTAGGTACATGTAAGTAAGTGAGTAACGACTTTATTTTAAGAGGGTGACCAATCTTCCTTGAGGCCCTCTAAAGACATATATACATAATAATCGTACATATAATAAACATTAACAATACATGTACAAGTGACTTATGTGATGAATCAATTATAGAAAAGTAAAAGCATTAAACATTAAAATTATGAGCATTATGAAGCATTTGAGAATTAATGCTGAACGTGTAAGGTTACTCTTTCCACCATTTTAAACATTTATTTACGAAGGAATCAACTGTACTGGAGTTTCTTATTTCAACTGGAATGCTATTCCAAAGGCTGTTTTAAAACATGTTTAATTTAAGCTTCGCGAAATAAAACAAAGGGCTGCGTCCGGGGTTTACCACTTGTATCTTCGGGTGCACTCAATCGGACTAGTCATGAAAAAGTATCTCCTGAAAACGTTTTTTTGTTTGAATTGATGTTTAACGTCCCCAGTCAATAGTTGATGGTCATGTCGGAACGCTGCCTCCATTTTATGGGACTTTTACCCAAAATTAGGACGTCTTGATACCCAACTAAACCGAAAATGCTTCACGACTCCTGTTTAGTGCTTGTAATGTCTGTACAGATAAGTTCTATATCGTGCAACAAGCTAGGTCTATATAGATCTATCAAGCTACCATTGCTTCTGTCGATATAATTGTTTCTGTTGCTCTTGTTTGTTCGGGTAATACAGTTAACTTAAAAATTCCCAAGGGTCGCGTGAAGAGCTCTGGTTAGTGTTCACAGACCCAATCCAGCAACTTCCCCATAACTTATTCATGATGATACAATCCAACGTGGTAATTCTTGTTGAAAAATTCAATATTAAAGAGAGAGATGTCGCCCTATTGAGACCTAAGAAGATAGATTATTGATAGTATAAGTAACATTTGATGAGTCTGTCATTACGTCATGCGGCAGCAATTAGTCGCTATTATCATTTCTTTATGGGTACTACCCGACCGTCATCGACCGGGCCCTTAATTAGCAGAGCCATCACAAGGAAAACACATTGCGCCTATGTCCGATCACAAAATTTCAAATTAAGCGTGTCCTTTTCAGTTCGTGCTTTCTTCATAGTTTTCAATTATAGGAAATGGCCACGTTAGCGTATAATGCACATTGGCGGCTGCCAGGATAAGGACTGATTCTTAGTCTTCGCAGGGCCGACAACTCCTGTTTTAGGGATATTTTCCCATGAAATGACTGAAAGGCAAGAAAAAATAGGGCCTAGCCTACAAGCTTTTATGACACCGGGTAATTTGGTAACAGGTCATAGATCTAATAGTGGATCACTTTGACCAGGATGCCAAATGCTCAAGTTAAGAGCTTACTGTGACAGAAATAAACGACTGATTGGACGTGAGTGCACGTGCCACACGTGTGTCAATGCAAAATACGCGAAAGGACAAAACACGATACTGACGTCATGAAATAGGGATTTAAACGTCATAATGGCCATGTAAACGTCACGATGACGTAATTGTACTTTTATTTCATATGGATTTAACTGCAGAAGGCATCATGCCGGTGTTTTTGACGTCTGCTCTCTTCGCCATTTACGGTAAGCTCGATTATTTCTACTTCCGCTATTCATGCATTGACGCAGACAGACAACATTCAATCTTGTACTGGCGTGACGCGTTTGACCAATGAGACCAGGGAAACTTTGATTCATGCGGAATGTATTTGCTTTCTTCGCTGCAGCATTCAGCCAAAATGGCAAATGAATCCCATAATTCAAAGTGTTGCCATGTGCCGGTTTAACTTTATCACTCCGCCGGTTCAATAGAAAATAGTGCTTTTGAAAACGTGAATACCGGAAAAACTCAACGATCAACACCTTTTTGAAATAGACTCCTTAGGTAGATGTATGGCTCAACTTTAAGGCGAGTTTAGTCCTTTTGGTCTTACGTTACGTTTGGTAACTGGGAGTGTCACAAAGGGCCCGGCGACAATTTGAAGTGTCCACAGCTTCCGCCATCTTTCAGAAACTACCTCTTTCAAAATCTTACTCTGAAACACCTATGAAAATGTGATTATATCACCCTTTTACATCCCAAAAGTCTTAAAAAGTGTCGCAGAAAATTCAAAATCGGTTCGCAAATAAAATTTTTATGCCAGAAAATATTTTGAAATAGGTCATTTTCCACTGTAAAATGTGAAAAAGGGAAAGAACTATTTTTCCCGGAAAAATCGAAATTGCTTATTTCTTGGTAAAATTGCACTAAAATAAAACTGTATGCTGTAGTACTTTCCCTAACTGAGCTCCAAAAGTATTTGGCAGATTTGCTTGAATTTCAATTTGAATGTGTTTGGATTACCTCCCTTGTACATGCCAAAGGCCTATTAAATACTTTTGGGGCATAATATCTTTATTTGTGATTTTTTGGTTCTTATTGTTACATTATTTTTGTTAGTTTATCTCCAAAATAGTCATTTTAGCCAAAATTTGAACCGAGTAAACCTCGAACAAATTCTTTGGTTCTATTTTCAGCATTGATGACGATTTTCACGGTTAAGGCGGGAGAAGAGGACTGTCTCGGAAGTAAGTATTTGAGCCTGTGCGTGAGAAAACCATCAATTTGGGTTCCTTCCAGGTCTGTCACAAACTGGGCTGTACAGTCACAGAAGCAGGCTAGAAGCTTGAAGTTTTGGATGTAGGAGGAGAGGGATTGTACTATCTGTGTAGCGAAAACAAAGGCGCTGATCAGCTTCGCAGTAACTGCGAAGCTGATCTGCACCTTGTTTTCGCCTATGCAAATAATTGGTTTTCCCATGCAGTGGCTCATTTGTCATTACGAAATCACAACACGAAATTACTTTTCTCCCTATAAGATCTAAATTTTTAAGGCTCGGTCCCACTGCTCATAAGTTTGTCTTAATTTCATTTGGTGTCATTTCTTAGACCGTAGATTGTCTTAATGTTAATTAGGGACATTTCTTTAACCCCGATATGCAAATTAAAAAATCAGAAACACGTTGGAAACCCTTTTACAAACATTGCATTTGCACTTTTCACGGTTTAAACTAGAAGATTTAATAGAATCAATATTTATTATTGTTTTCTGTGTGCACCTCTCTCTCTCTCTCTCTCTCTCTCTCTGTGTGTGTGTCTCTCTCTCTCTTTCTTTTAATAGGATAAGTTTCCATATGGACTGAAGGGGCCGCCACTGTTTTTTTTTTCTATTAAAACTACGCACTTAAATCGAAAGGAAATGTATCTTATCAATCTCATCTATTGCAATGACAACAAAAGGCCAGGAACTATTTTTGCTACTTGTTTATCATACCTTTAGATATATAAGTGAAAGATTTGAAGCAGCACGTACAAACTAATCCCAGCTTCTGCCAAAATCATCAGCAACCACCTGATAAATGAGCCGTGACGCGAGAAAACCTGATTTTGCCTGTGTGAAAACAAAGTAACTGCACAACTGACAGTGCCTTTGTTTTCGCTACACGGATAGTAAAATTAGTCTTCTTATAATTATCCGAAATTTCCAGCTTCTAGCCTTCTTTTTCGACTGAACAGGACGGGTTTTGTCGGACTAGGTTTGAAACCCATCTGACAGGTTTTATAGCGTCGAGGCTCAAACCAAGTCTTACATCAAAGTCCTGTGTACCCATGGATTCCATCACGAGTCGGCAAAATGAAAAACATGTTGTTCATTCAACCCCGATCTCCCCTAGTTTAATTCGTGGAACAAAAACAATTGCTCCTATCAGTTAAGACTGTTCCTTCGTTACTTAGTATGCAGAAGACACATTTACTTATGACACTAACCATATTCCTTATTATCGGTTTAATAATAAAAGCAACAGAAAATATTGAATTTGAAAACAAAAATATTTAATTTCGCACAGGTCAGAAAATTTTGCGATTTTCAAACGATTATTTTGTTAATAAATAATTCTGAATGGGGAATTCATAATGTTAATGGTTGGCACTTGTCCGTTCAGCTGTAGAAATATTGATTCTGAGACATAAGCGTTTTTGTTCCACAAACAGCATACGTTTGTTTCTTGACACGGTTTGGACAGGGAACTGTTAGTAGTTCCCTGGTTTGGCTAAGTTTTCGAGTTCTGGCTATGCTGGGTTTTACTGAACATGTATTTACGAAATCAACAATCTGCATATGCGAAAACAAAGACGCAGATCAGCTGTACAGTAACTACACAGCTGATCAGCGTCTTTGTTTTCGCTACACGGATAGTACTACCCCTCTTTCTTCTAAGATCCGAAATTTCAAGCTTCTAACCAGCTTCTGTGACTGTACAGGCAGGTTTGTGTGAGACCTGGTCGGAAATCCAAATTGTTGGTTTTCTCACACAAAGGCTCAGATAGGAAGGGAGCGAACCGCGTTTCCAGTTTGGTATTGTCTGTGTTTGTAATTACAGGTTGCGCAACAGTTATGCAGGAATATTACTTTACCAGTTAATACCGTTACTGCAGCTGTTTTATTGGTACGAGTACTAAGATCTAAAAGTACTCTGTAATCGAGCCGGGTCATAAGAAAACCTACAATGTGGTTTCCGACCCGGTCCGACATAAACCAGGCTGTAAAAACATTATTGTTATAAGGGCATAGGCAACGTTTGCTCATAAGAACAACAGCGGACGCATGTGTATCATCATCATCATCATCATCATCATCATCATCATCATCATCATCATCATCATCATCATCACCACCATCATCATCATCATCATCATCATCATCACCACCACCATCATCATCATCATCATCATCATCATCATCATCATCATCATCATCATCATCATCATCACCACCACCACCACCACCGTCATCATCATCATCATCATCATCATCATCATCATCACCACCACCACCACCGTCGTCATCATCATCATCATCATCATCATCATCATCATCATCATCATCATCATCATATCCGCTTTATAGTCCATAGTTTTCTACTGAGGGTTGAACTTCTTACTTCGAATGTCCCATACATCTTCAAATTAAGTGAAATATCGAATATAAACAACACAGACATGCAAGTACTTTATAAGCAACAAAATGATCATTCTTGTGGGGTTCTGACGCATATAGCATGATGCAAATTCCTCTCGTACGATTGTTTCTTTTATTTGAGCCGCATCATGAGAAAACCGGAATTTCGCATATGCGAAAACTAAGGCGCAGATTAGTCGTGCCAGTAACTGCACACACATCAATCATCGCCTTTGTTTTCGCTACATGGATAGTACAATCCCCCTTCTCCTCAAAACCAGAATTTCAAGTTTCTAGCCTTTTTGGCCCGTTCGTCTATGACTTTCTCGGAAACCTCGAAGGCCGGTTTTCTCGCGTCGTGGCTATTCTTTTACGTAGAGTTGATTGTCTTCTTGTGCAACTCTTGACGCATTTCCAAGAAACTGTGCATTGCGTACCGATTAACCAAACAGACTTTTGTACATTGTTGCCTTTGTTGATTTAGCTTTCACGTCCCATTCAACAGCTATGTAGAGGGATCCTCAGTTTAAAATCTCAAGCGAAAGACTGGAGACGCATGAGATTGAACCCACGACTACACAGCCGACCAGCGCCTTTGTTTTCGCTCCATAGATAGTTTGATGCCTCGTCTTTCTACATGTAACCATCTATCTTGTTTCTGTGACACAGGCAGGCTTGTGTCCGACGTGGTCGGAGACCCAGATTGTTGGTTTTCTCATGCGGCGGCTCATATTATATGTTTTTCAGCATGGGGACGGCTCATATTATATGTTTTTCAGCATGGGGACAACCTCCTATTCGGTGCTATGAGTGTTCAACAAACGACCCGAGCCATTACTGTAGTGATCCCTTCAACGCCACCCACCCGGATGCACATACAGTCATATGCAAAGAATACTGTGTTAAGTGGACCAGAACAGCCCTCAGTGGTAAAGGGTCTTTTTGAATTCATTTATTATTACATGTATTATTTTAACCGCGTTCAGTGTTAGAGTTTTAAAGCTATTGAATATTAAGAAACAAAGATCTTAAGAAAAAAAAGATATTTTCAAAGGTAAGGCTATGTCATACTTGTGACTTGCCCTTTCTTCTCACTTTTCTGCAGAAATACGTTCATTTAACATAAATTCTCCAATTCATTTAACACCACATCTTTCGTGGATGTTTACTCATGTCATATAACTAAAATTTTGGCAAAATAAGTAAAAAGGCTATTTCTTAGTTTTGCTTACCGCAATATTAACGTTCTTTTATAACGTGTACATATACATGTAATTATATGTTTCAGGTAAAATCTACGTGGAACGTACGTGTTCCAGTAATTTAAAGATAAACATGAGAAAAGACGTCGTATGTATACAAGAATCACGACCCTCCACGGGCCAAATATGTTTCTGTGAAAAGGAGGAATGTAACGGCGCTACCTTATCGTCGACGTCATTTTCGCTTTTGACGTTATCTGCTTTTCTTGCCTCTTTCCATGTGTTGTTCAGACGACTAGGCTTGTTCTCAGTTTTATGATGAATTGATGATATATAATTATATGAATTCGATGTGTACACATTCTGTTTGTCAAATGGAATTAATTACGTTCTTTTGGCGTCTTTGGCGCTGCGTCGGGATGGATGAACATTCCAACATCCGAACGGACGGGCACTCTTCTGTGTCAAACGGAATTAATTATGTTCTTTTAGCGTCTATGGCGCTGCGTTGGGACGGATGAACATTCTTGTGGAATGACGTGGTTTAATGCATCGATACAAACGTTTTGGTTTTGTGCTTAGTTAGACTGAAAAAAAAAAGTTTCAGACCAAAATATCAGTTCATGTTCATGCTTTTGCGAGCATACAATGTTGTATCTTCGGAGAAAAAAGAGAATCTTGAGGGAAATCCGCAAATACCTGCCATTGTACACGGATACCTTAAGCTTCTCACTGTTTTGACGTATTTTCAATATTTAAAGCATTTTTCATGTATTTCTCCTTGACGACAATGCTGGGCGTCTGGGGTTCGAAAATGAGTATTCCGCGCGACATAAATGAACCATGCATGTTTTGAGAAAGATTTTGACATTTTTTTTCTGTACCCTTTTCCATGGATATGCAAAAGGCAGGTTTCTTCCTTCCACGCTCATGTGAGCCGCGACTCGAGAAAACCGGTCTTCGGGGTTTCCGACCAGGTCTGACTCAAACCGGCCTGTACAGTCACAGAAGAAAGCTAGAATCTTGCCATTTTGGATCAAATAAGTAGCGGAGGAATTGTACTATTCTAGTGGCGGAAACAAAGGCGCTGATCAGCTGTGCAGTTACTGCACAGCTGATCTGCGTCTTTGTTTTCGCATAGGCAAAAATCCGGTTTTCTCATGACGCGGCTCATTTTTATTCACAGACATACAAAATAGCTGCTAGTAATTGGCACCTAGTGCACTGAAGGGCAATACAGAATCTATATAATTGTATATAGAATATGCAAAACAAAAACAGTTAAATGTTCATGTCTATGCAATGTAGTTTTTACTTGTTGTTTTCTTCTCTTGTTTTTTCTTAATATTTATTAATGTGATAGTTATTCACTTTTTTATAATCGATCTTCGGGGTTTTCGACCAGGTCTGACACAAATCGGCCTGTTCAGCTATGGAAGATGGCTAGAAGCGTTCTCCTTTGGGAAAAAGAGGAATTGTACTACCCGTGTAGCGAAAACAAAGGCGCCAATCAGCTGTGCAGTTACTGTTACTGCACAGCTGATCTGCGCCTTTGGATTGTCGGTTTTCTGATGCAGTGGCTTATATAATTTGTCTTTTCGACTCATCTGGTTTTAATGAATAGCTTGAGTGTTTTGGCCATGTTCTGAAAGATGCAACACGTCTTCAAGTTGGTCCCTGGTCTTCTGTAAACAAGACCATAAGATCTATTCGTCTCAATAGAATAATAAATCATCAAACAAACTTCTTAATGTATACCAAAGGGCGTGAAGATGCAAAAATATGCAAAATTTATTTTATTACCCAAGGTGGCACTTTGGGCACTAACTAGCTGGGTAGGTTATTCAAAACGTACAGCAAGTTTGTCGTATCTCATGAACTAAGCGACTAATTTTCTTAGAATAACCCACTGTTGGGAAAAAATGGCTTAGTCTGTCTATGTGTCTTTTTGCACTGTATGCAACAGGACGCTTTGTGTCAGACAAAAAGCCAGACTTTTTATGGTGTGGCTGCATACTCACATGTTGTTATTATGTATATTTATTATGCACAATCAAAATGTATGTGTAGTTTTATCTCGGTTCACAACGAAACATATTGTTATTGAATCTCCCGTGTTTTCATTTCTCCTCCTTTATATGAGCCGCATCATGAGAAAACCAACAATCAGCATATGCGAAATCAAAGACGCAGATCAGCTTCACAGTAACTGCGAAGCTGATCAACGTCTTTGTTTTCGCTTCACAAATAGTACAACTCCCCTTCCTTCTAAATCCAAAATTTCAACCTTCTAGCCATCTTCTATGACTGCACAGCTCGGTTTGTGTCGGAGCTGTTCGGAAACCACATTGTTGGTTTTCTCATAACGCGGCTCATATCACACCCTATTAGATATTTGTACGTAGACCGGCAGTCGAGCCTTGACAGAGACTGTTAACAACAATCATGTTTGCATATTTTCGCCAGTTTTTCATGTTTTCCTAAACATGCTAAATAATCTTGAAATTTCGCATAATTATAATTAAGACGGGCAATTGAACTACATGTATTTAGGTAAACTCTAAATTTTTCATGTTGCGGTATTTTGTTATCAGTTAAGGTTCCTTATTACTATAATAATAGTGTTTTCTGCTCATAAATATTTCATAGATTTTTTTAAAAAAATGTGGCATGTTACATACCAGAATAATCCCTAAACCTTAAACTTTCTTATGAATGATAATGTTTTCCAAAGGGAAGCCATTGTAATAGAAGTTTTTAGTGAAATTACCTATTTTTCTAATAAATTTCCATAAATAATCCTTTAAAATAAATTTTTGATTTTAATTGATAGAAACCTTTGTGAAGGTCTAAATAATGTTCTCCAACTAATTTGCAAGCTGAAAAATTAGCTTAGAAACGATTTGCATGAATAGCAGGTGCATCATCTTTATCAGATTTATTACTTTAAATAATATTGTCCGTCACTTATGCAAATACCTGTACCTTAAATATACCATGCCAAATAAATTAAGCAACTTTTACTTTGAACAGTGTCTTCATACGTTTTAGACATTAGGGAAGTTCTTCTGACAATATCTTTTATGTATCTAATAAGGGTAAAAACAATTGTTGTGTGTTGTTGAAGTAACGTTGGATTTAAAGTCCTCTGAGACATGTCTCAAATAAAACATAGATAAAATTATTTTGTACAGTATATTTATATGCATTATAGTATGTACACGCTGTGTATACCTGTTAAAATAGGACAGGTAGTCTGTTCATTCAGGTAGAACATACATATACAGTATATTTCCATAGCCTTTTTACATAACAAATAAGCCCATTAATTTGACCTTGATTAGTCTAAAAAAAACGAGCTTTTTGTCTGCAGATATTTCGGTAAGAATTGTTTCAAACAGAACAAAAATGATAGCAGTTGATAGATTTTTCTACTTACTAACTACCGTGCCAACACTCATCCCACAATATTTCTTATTTTAGCGTAAAACAATGCAAGAAAAATAAAAGCAGTTTTCAAACTAACAGTGCATTTCACTACCAACATGCACGAAAATGCAAATACAAATTCTGGTTATATTACTAGGATAACGTTTGTCATTCATAGCCCTTTCAGGAGATGTAATATCATGAATGATCTGTATCCCAGGACTGGGAACAACATGTTCAAAGTTTAGGGGGGGTTAGGGACTTTGTAAATATATCAATCCACGTTAAACAAAACAAGCAGACAATTTAGCACCCAAGATCCTACGTTACTTTTTTCAACAGACATAAATTTATTAAATCTGAGAGGAATTCATCAGCAATCTTGACATTTTTGAAACAAAGGAACATGAAATGAATGGTCAGCTTCCAGATTGCTGTTTAGAATAGAATATAATAGAATAGTTGTATTTCAACCAATCAGAGGGGCCATGTATTTGTGTGTTTTAGCTTTATCATATTCTACATTTTTGCAAGATTATGGATTAAATTGCATTCCGGTTCGAGGTTCAAGTATAATTATAATATTACAAACGATATTTTCATCACGTACAGCCTGGTACGTGTATATATATGCGTATAATATATAACTAGAGCTATGATATACTAGTAATATGCATCCTTATTCATTGACATACACTAGTGTGAAATCGAAAAATGTTGGAATTTTACAGCTATGGTGCATAAATATAGAACGGTACGTCGCGGTATATTTTGTGACGTCAGTTTATTAGCCAACAAGGAATCAATCCCAACATAGAGATAACGTAGAAAAGAAAGGAAACATGAGGAGGCTCTCAATAATCATGTGTGGCATGGGACTTTTGTTTAGCATAATTCACCAGTGTGCGTCGCAGATTGTAAAGATGGGTCGGCAGCTGAGCGACAATGACCATAATCCGAAGGTATGTGACCATAATCCGAAGGTATATGACCATAATCCGAAGGTATGTGACCATAATCCGAAGGTATGTTTTCTGCGCAAATTACCACATTCGCTCTTTTTACCATACACTGTGACCCACTGTGCCTGTTCTGCCAATAATTATATACAATGTCCTTTTGGTACGACTATTTTGAATTTCAATATGCTCAGAAGCACCACCAGAAAAATGAGTTACTGTCGCGTTCATACTAAACGTCCTAAAAATGCAACAAAAATTTGCAAAACAGTTCGCAAATTATAAATCATATGACCAAAACTTTACTTTTTTAAAAGTAGGCTACTCGGTAGGGAAAATCCTCATTGATTTGTAGAAAGTTGAGTACCATTTTTTAAGGTGGTGGTGGTGGTGGTAATTCTTTTGCCAATATAACACTGGCTATATCCTCTAGGTGCTTCTCAATTCTTTTGCTGTCTCTAGGTGCTTTTCACAAAGTGTTAGATCTTCGAGCGAGTTTACTTCAAAAGGTGTTTGTTTTACTACGAGTTTATTTACTTGAAAATTTGAATTTAATTTTGATTTTTTATAAGTCGTTCTGTTGATCTCAAGAATGTTCCGAATGCCTTCTTCAGCTCCCCGTTGATGCTTCTGCTTGCTTCCTCTAGATTACCCGTCAAGACTTTCAGGTTGATTTCCGACTGAACAATCCCGTTTCTGGCCAGAATTTCCTCAACATCCCTCTCTAAGTCATTCCGTTGATTATTGTATTTTTCACAATGAAATACATAGTGCTGGATAGTTTCTTTTTCTGAACATGTCTCACATAGATCTGATTTGGTTTGGTCAATTTTAGATGCTAGTTGATTAAGTCCCACTTGGCCCGTAATTATCTGATTTATGATTGACTCTACTTTCCTGTCTCCAATGGTAACTTGTGATTTGCCAACTTCTGAAATAATTTCTTGCAGCAAGTCTGTCTTTGTAGAATTTGTGTATATCTGCTGCCATTTATCTTTCAGCCCATGTTTCATTAGTTTTAGAAGTTCCGATCTGTCAGCAACCCCCTCATAGAAATCCTCTTTCTTTCCCTCCATTTGTTTTGCTCCCTCTTTTGCTAACTTGTCAGCTAACTCATTGCCCTTAAAATCTTTATGACCCGGAATCCAATGTACAGTGAAACAGTGGCCATTGTTTTGCAATTGTGATGATAGTTGTCTGATATTAAGAATCACATCCACATTGTGTCTGGGAATATCTGTACCAAATGCTGAAGTTATAGCTGGTTGACAGTCAATAAAGAAGTGTATGTTCTTCTTCAGATTTTCTTGATCCACAAGGTGTTGTAAAAAAACAACAACATTTTTTCCTCGCTCAAAAGACAAAATATTTCCACGAAAATAAACGAACTTTCCATTTCAGAATGTTGATGCCCATTCTGATGGTATGCTGTCCTGTGAGGGGACGACTAGAGTCATTGGGTGCAGAAAGATTGAAACAAGTAAACAAACTTTTTTTTTTCTTTTTTCTTTTTTAGTATTATTAACATAGCATGCCAGGCTTATCTTATTGAATAAAAGGGAAATTATTCTAAAATACAATAACATTATATTTGCCAAAAACTGAAGAATTTGCCGGTTTGGCTGTTGAATTGACGCTTTACGTGCCAGTCAACAGCAATGGTCATGTCTGGACGGCGTTCCCTCCATTTATGGGATTCTTAACCAAAATTATGAAGTCAAGACATCCAAAATGTACCAAAAATAGAATCGCCGAATAAACAAATCAAGCGGACGGGGCTTTTACAAAATCTTATCCTATAGACATAGTACAGAGCCTATGGAGACAAAACTATGGTTAAATGAGTTAACGAAAATTATTTCATAAAGTCAGTACAATATTCTTGATATGTATAAAATTTTAACGTAAAATGAAATAAATTTCATGCAAGTACGGAACTGAACGCAAAATTTCATATAGGCATTATATCCCACCGGCATTGCCCCTCCCCCACTCCCATAACACCCACCCCACAAAAATATCTAACATCTGTTTCGTTAAACGTCCACTTTCGCATTACGAAAACATGTCCATGCAATATAAAGTGATTTTTTAAAGTTGAAAAGATGAAAATTTTACGTAGAAAATGTTTGATATTTTTGCTCAAAACATAGATCGTGGGTACCTCGCAAAGCAAAAATAAGAACAATACGTATACCCCTGCAAACTACAGTTTTACTATATAAAAGTGGGGTTTAAGGGGGTATTCATTGCACGGACATGTTATCCTGATGTTTCTTTTTTTTTTTTTTTTTTTTTTTTTTTTTTTTTTTTTTTTTTAGTACCATTAACATAGCATGCCAGGCGTATCTTATTGAATAAAAGGGAACTTATTCTAAAAAAAAAAAAAAACAAAAAAAAACACACACAAAAAAAAAAACACAAAAAACATTGTAAATTCGACAAAAACTGAGGTTGGCTTTTTAAAGAGTTTTTTTTTTTTTTTTTTTTTTTTTTTTTGATTCAGTTTTACGTCCCTTTCAAGCTTTTTCACTCATATCGAGACGAATCAATCGGTAGGTGGGGCGAAAACCGGAGTACCCGGGGAAAAACCACCTGACACACCCGCAAGCAGAACATGGCTTGTCTCACATATGAATTCGTGCCCCGTGCGAGGCGCGAACCCACATCGGTGAGATGTGAAGAGCACTGAAGTCAGCGACCTTAACCACTCGGCCACGGGGGCCGCCTTATTTAGAGTTTTGCCGGTTTGGTTGTTGTATTGACGCTTTACGTCCCAGTCAACAGCAATGGTCATGTCTGGACGGCATTCCCTCCATTTAATGGGTTTCTTAACCAAAAGTATGAAGTCATGACATCCAAAATGTGCTACAAAAATAAAATCGCCCAATAAACAAATCAAGCGGACGAGGCTTTTACAAAATCTTATTTCATAAAGTCAACTTACAGTTCTTGATATGCATAAATTTTAAACGTAAAATGAAATATATTTCATGCGAATGCAGAACTGAACGCCTTATTTCGTTTCAGATGAGGGTCTCTTCTATCTATTCGTCGCCGTCGGTTCCACCTTTGGTCTGCTCGGGATGTTCCTGTCAGTGTGGATGGCCTGTAGATACGTCAACCGAACTTACGTCCCACGAGATGAAAGTCTGTTACATGCTGCCGCATGATATGTGTTGTGAAAATTTTCATTACAAAAATTGAAGTACAGATGGAAGTGTATCACCCACGCGTATTAAGACTTGATGGGCGTTTAGCTGTTCACTTTTTACACGATAAAAGAAACTTACGGGTTACAAGAAGCGGGTCTTAAATGTAGACTTGGTAAAAAGTCCCTTTCATATAGCTTCAGACAGTAGTTTAACACGAGTTTGCTTTTTAAGGTACTGAAATGTCTTCATTTTAAGGAATCGACTAGGCCAGTGGACAAGAAAATCATATATAACATGTCCGTGTAATCATTTTTATCATATGACGTCGCTGTTTTCCAGTGGATACCAGAGGACCAATGGTCCTGTAAACGCTCACCTGAGACCTGAGATATATACCAATAAACTTGTTTGACTAGAATGGTAATATACATGTACAGGGCAGGGTCAAATTAACCTCTGGAGTCAATTTCGTTTTTAAAAATCATAAAGATTCAATCCATTTGCCAATTTACTGCAAATTTTGCCCTTCAAATGACATTGTAACAATTTTCCCCATTCAAATGCATGGACAACCTAAGTTGACCTTGCCGTAAAAAGGTCAAGGTTATTCCAGGTTTATGATTTATACAAACTTTGTAGAGCTCCATTGCCTGATGCTTCATGCCAAGATTCAAACCCATAGGCCTTCTGGTTCTGGAGAAGAAGATTTTTTAAAGGTTTTTGCTATTTATAGCCATGGCGGCCATCTTGGTCATGTGACCTTGACCAATTAGTCAATTACACAAACTTTCATTCACTCTTCCTAAGAATGCTCCATATAAAGTTTGGCTTTGATTGGCCAAGCGGTTTCAGAGAAGATGTTTGAATATTATGGTCATACACATGTATATAGCCCCGGGGCAGGGGCAGACAACCCTCTGGGCCCAAAATATTTTCATAAACATAAATCTTCTGTCCATTTGCTCATTCCTAGCAAGTTTTTTGCCATTAAATGACATTTTCCTATTTTTCCCATTCAAATGCATGGGCGGCCTAAGTTGACCGTGCCGTAAAATAGGTCAAGGTCATCCCAGGGTCATGATTTATATAAACTTTGTAGAGCTCCACTCCCTGATGCTTCGTACCAAGTTTCTAAATAATAGGCCTCCTGGTTCTGGAGAAGTAGATTTTTAAAGGTTTTCGCTATTTATAGCCATGGCGGCCATCTTGGTCATTTGACCAAGACCATTTATATAAACTTTCGTTCCCCCTTCCCAAGGATGCTCCATATGAAGTTTGGCTTTGATTGGCCAAGCGGTTTCAGGGGAGAAGATGTTTCATTATTACGGAAATATACATGTATACAGCCCCGGAGCAGGGGCAGACAACCCTCCAGGGGCTAAAATTTTCCATTAACATTAATCCTCTGTCCATTTGCCTATTCCCAGTAAGGTTTACCCATTGAATAGCATTTTACCATTTTTTCCCATTCAAATGCATTGGCGACCTAAGTTGACCTTGCCGTAAAATAGGTCAAGGTCATCCTAGGGTCATAATTTATATAAAATATGATGGGCCCGTGTCCCCGATGCTACATACCAAGTTTCATGGAAATCGGCCCACTGGTTCTGGAGAAGATTTTTAAAGGTTTTTGCTATTTATAGCCATGGCGGCCACTTTGGTCATGTGACCTAGACCATTTATATAAACTTTCGTTCCCCCTTCCTAAGGACGGTTGGACGACGGACGGACGGACGCCGGAGCATGGGTATTCTATAAGCTCACCTGTGAGCCTTCGGCTCAGGTGATCTAAAAATCATACGACCACACGTGTATTAACACTTTTGCGGGAATACGTAACGTCATTGACGACGCCCGTAACAACAATGTAAATTTTCAATGAAAATATGTCCACTTCGAAGGCGATAAAACCCTATTTTAAAAGTCATATGATAAAACGAATCGTGGTCATTTCATAATTTATTAAACTCGCCGAAGGCTCGTTTAATAAATTTCATATGAAATGACCACTCGTGTTAGATCCTCTATATACCACACTTTCATAAAGTAAAACTGGGATATTCAGGGATATACCTTTTTTGTTTCAAAAACAAGTTTTTATTTTTGCTCCAAAACAAAAATTGAAGCTACTCGTTAGAACGGCCTCGCTGAAGATGTTCTAACGTGTACCCGCAATCTATGATCTGAGCAAAAATAAGAAAAATATCATATTTTTTCAGTTTTTACAGTTCTAAAAATCTCTGCAAGGGAATGTTTTCGTAATGCACCAGCTTCTGTTTGATATCAACTGGGGTCGTATAGATTCCATTGCATGTCCAGTAGAACCTCTGCCGACAACAGTTACTGATTGGTGAGCTGGCCAGGAATTTATCCCAAACACTATCATTACCATGCCCTCTGTGACTACAAAAAATATTAATCCAAGGTGACTAATAGTGTTGAGCACGACAATATACATCAGGAATTACGTGAGCCTGTGCGTGAGAAAACCAGCAATTTGAGTTCCGCCCAGGTCCGACTCAAACCGAGCTGTACTGTCACAGAAGATGGCTAGAGGCTGGAAATTTCGGATTTAGAAAGAAGAGGAATTGTACTATTCGTGTAGCGAAAACAAATGCGCTGATCAGCTTCGCAGTTACTGCGAAGCTGATCTGCGCCTTTGTTTTCGCCTATGCAGATTGTTGGTATTCCCATGCGGCGGCTCACGTATCATTGATAACAGTATGCCACATGAGCTGTAAAGACTGACAAATTTTCAGATGGAAGCTTGACCATTTCCAAAATCTAGAAAACTCGATCATCATCTTCAAATGAAAATTCTGCTATATTTATTCTTTTCTTTATACTGACAATGGTCCAGTGGATATCCACAATCTATTTTTGGAAATGAAAATTATTGAAAGGAAAATATACTGAGAGGAACTAGAAACTTAAGTCTTGTCTTTAGAAAGTTCCTGCTTTGAACAAAAGCGAAAGTTTTGTTTCTTGTTATAAAATTTGCTAACAACAACATTTCTGTTACAATGTTGGTTAGTCAAAAAATAATAATTTTGCTTAGGGAACTGTCTATGGTCAACGTTTTGATACAATGGTCAAAATCTGAGTGTTCAAGTTCATTTATCAAATCGAAGGTTTCGGTGCACACTGCCCTAAAGAACCGAACATCTCCTGAAAATTTATGGCTTGATCCAGTGTAGCTAAAACAGTTGTCCACAAAAAAAGTCATACGTTGAAAATCACGCTTAAGATTCAATAAACGTCGTCATCGTGGCCAATCATAAACGACATTAACATGGCCATTCTTTTTGCATCTTTGCTTGTTTGCAGAAAGAAAAATTGATTTGCTTTTAAAATCGTGATATGGTAACGATTTCTGCCCTGCAAACAGTTTTTAGCATGAGCAAAAACGACAGATCAGTTGTGCGTTACGTCACATTGACGTTTGAAATGTCGGTGGCTCTTGTTTTCAAGTAAAAGGTGGGTAATCAATTAATCATTAAATAACTGGGCACATCAGTCGCTGATTCTAATAAAACACCTGTTTGCAAAAAATGGGACCTCAATTCCTGACTTTGACGTGACTCTGACGATTAAAAGATAAACTGTACAAACACCAATAACGGGTGTCGAATTACAAATTCAAGAAGACAAATGCCTCGTCTGCATTCCCATAGACATCAACTTTAATCATTTATCATGAAAATCTTTTCCTGGCGTAAGAAAAACGTCGAAAGTACACTTTCATGTTTGACGTTAAAAATAAAACTTCGCGTTTTGAAGGATGAAATCTTAAATTAACAACATTTCGTGCGTATTCTCACACCTTGATCACGAACGTTTATTCTCGTTATTTTGCATTTAGCGAAAACGGCACTAATCATGGTCTTTAATTCTTTTTGAGAAGAAAACGTCAAAATGACGTAACCCTGTTACATCTGACGGAATCCAAAATTTTAAATGCTCAATGTGAAGCAGAAATTTCACACTGCCACACTCATAATATACAAAATGGTTTTATTTAAAATCAATCCAAAAATATGAAGACAATAAGTAATGTTGAAAACTTAAGTTTCTAATTCCTCTCAGTATAGATCTAGCCTAAACCATTGCACACAGCGCAGAATGCGGTTAAATGGGATCTAAAAATAAAGTCCATCTATATTTATGTTCAACATCTAAAATAAATTCCATGTACCCTTTAGACTCATTGAATGCGACCGTGATACCCAATGAGTGAGTGCATTTTCGGACTAGATTTGCGGGAGTCGATATTTTGCATGTTTTCGTTTATTTTTATTTAACTGCTTTGTCACGTTTATTCATGTCATCTAAAATTGCAAAAATATACGCAAAAGGTGTTCATGGGGTACAGTGAATCTATATATGGTGTAGTTTGGAAAAAGAGCACGAGTACAAGTGTTTGTAAGCACGTCCATACGGGCATATCAACTTGATGACATTTGCAACAATTGCAAGGATGGAGGCATATGATCGCAGATCAAACACATGATTTTTGTCTGTTGCTATGTTCAGGATCTCTTGCTCGTTGGTATGTCCGACCTCAATCCCGATGACGCTTGTGCTACATGTATGTTGATGTAAGAGCTGAGCAGAGTGAACAGTGGCTGTTCTATCAATTGCTTGTCCATCTGTTAAGACGATGACGACATTTGGAACTGAAATATTACAGGAAACTTACACATTTCTATGTTGAATTCTTCTTTTATTATAGGAATAAATTTTATTTTTGTGGATTTTATCAATGTGTAAACTCGGCGATCCACTCAGAAACTGAATCGAATTAATTCCAGGTGAAAAAGCTGTTGATCAGAATCAACGTACTTTTCGGAACATATGAAGCAATACAAAGTTATCTAATTCTCTGTTGATGAGACTAAAATCACGTTTTTGATACATAAAAATGTGCGTAATCTAACACCATTCCCATTAAATACTGACGGCAAAAGACTAAAACATTACGTGCAGAACTTTTTTAAAGGACTATACCTGACAGTCTATCACCATTAGCAACTGTCGGCATGGTTGTTCTCACAAAGTCTTAAACAACATAGTTTTTTTTTTTTTTTTTTTTTTTTTTTTTTTTTAATTCAGTTTTACGTCCCTTTCAAGATTATTTCAGCTCATATGAGACGGACAACATACAGTGAAGAGTTATTTGTCTCGATGTAGGTTGCAGCCAAATCAATCCAGCTTACAATTACAGCACTCCATTTTGTCATATTGTGTGATGTTGTATCAATCTGAGATGTAAGAAATTTGATTGTTCACTGGTATCCAAGGAGTTATGTGCTGAGTCTTTAACTGTGAAAGGACCTGATGCTGGTCATCTGACAATAAAGTATATTAATCATGTATTTGTGAATAAAGATTTTATTTTAGTTTTGGAGGTGGAATAAAATAATTTCAGGTATGATAATGATTAGCGCCCACAATCTCTATAAGTCATATGTACGCTGGAGCACTTACACAATTTTGACCATACCTGGGAGTGTTTGTTCAATACTTTATTCTTACTACTTCCGGTCTACACTGGTTCAACTATTTACCGCTGTCTAGTCATTAGTAGCGCACCACAAATTGGGGCCACCTCAGTTTAACAGCGTATATCAATTTAGGTACACCACACAGTTTGGTCGTGAAAACCACATTTATCGTGTTTTAGATATTAATGGGACGAATCCCGGGGGAACCCATCGATCCGCGATATAGTTAAGACCAGGCATCGGAATTAAGTTTGGCCAAAAAAAAGTGTCAGTATAATGTGACTATGGGTAATATCAGGTAAAGTGTCTGGAATCTGATACAACAGTGAGGCCAGTGTAAAAGTGAGCATTGAGCCACCAGGCGCCATCATGATATTACAGATAATGTTGACAGCAACGTTAAACTCAACAAAGTATCTACTCACAACACTGCAAGACTGTGTACACCGAAATTTAGCTAAACGCCCACCAGCTTTTTAGAAAAGCCAATACTTGTTGTTTTGTTCCTTTCGTTCCATGTTTTAGTCATACATGCAATGAAAAAAAATGTTAATTTTATCCTAGTTTATTTAAGAAGGCACTGGTGAAAAATGAAAAGTAACACAGAAAAAGTTTGACTTTCATTTTCAAGATTCTTGTACCGCAAAAATCTGGACAAGCACTGCCAGAACAATGCAAGTTTAAGGGCATATGAGCTTGATAACATTTGGAACAATTGTAAGGATCGAGGCGTATGATCGCAGGTCAAACACATGATTCTTGTCTGTTGCTATGCTGAGGATCTCTTGCTCATTTGTATGTGCAATCTCAATCCCGATAACGTTTGAGCTTTGCTGATGTAAGAGCTGAGCGGAACGTCCATCAGTTATGACCACGACGACATTTGGTACTGAAACAGAGCAGGAAAAATACTATTAATTTTTTGGCTTTATTTTATTTTTGAGTTGTTTTGCAGAAAATAAAAAAAACACTTCCTAATATGAAACATTACCAAATTTAATATTTTGGGGTCAATGTGTGTGACAGACAATATGACTGAGATGAAAGCATTAAAAGCACCGCCTTTCATTAAACTATCTGACAGGTCAAATTACGGCACCTGATATTCTGTCTCCATTAGCAACTGTCAGCATGGTTGTTCTTACATAGTCCAGTGCCTCATGGGTTCTCGCAGCTCCACCGTAGTATTTAAGATGCTGACTGGCTGTAAGTAGTCTGGCTTTAGTAGGATGTGTGTTCAGATGCCATACAGCCTAAAATACGTCTACCAAATTACAAATGAATGGCCAATTTGCTTGAATTCCTAAATAGAGTTTGCATACAATTGTTGTTTCTAATGTGTTTGCTTCAATGGTTTGTTTTATTTTACGTCACAGACGGAACAAGTGTCATGTTGGGACAGAGACAACGCTTCCTGTGTGGTTCTAGTTCGATTCGAAGACCAACACTGTGCCATACGGCAACCGCCCTATCTTATCTTATGCTGATATGAAAGGACCCAGAAGTAATTTACATGTGGACGTGTTCCATATTATAACGAGTAAGGTCCCTTGACTGTTAAGGGGTTCGATATCAAGTGAGATAATTACTGTTAAACAATCACCTTCGTGTGTGTTCCAAACACGAATTACCCCGCTTGCCAACCAATTACCTGCGGATGCGTTCCAAAGACGAGCAATCCCACTTGACTATTGTGAGGTCCGATGTCAAGGAAGGTAATGATTGATTGAACGAAATTTATAGCATGTATAAAGTTTGTGGTTCCAATGCTTCCAGAATCATCAAGCAGGAATATTACATCTTTTGAACAACCTGAAATAATAATTACAACGATAACTTTGAGAGAGAGAGAGAGAGAGAGAGAGAGAGAGAGAGAGAGAGAGAGAGAGAGAGAGAGAGAGAGAGAGAGAGAGAGAGAGAGAGAGAGATGTTAACGTTATTTCAGTATCTGCTTGTTATAAACATCTTGTGATCTTGTGTCGTTATAGAATTATTATAAAGTTTGCGTTGTGTTACACTATAAATTATAATGATAACCATATATTAGACTTTGTGCCACGTTCATTCCCGATTCCTGTATTGGCAATCATGTCACTCACCGTGTATATGGGTGGAAGTCGGCACGGGCGTAGCTGAGGTCGTTGTCACGACTGAGGGGTTCGATCCTGCGTGTAAAATAGCAAACAATGAACCGCATGAGAAAACCAACAATGTGGTTTTCAAACAGGTCCGACACAAACCGAGCTGTACAGGCACAGAAGATAGCTAGTGGCAGGAAATTTTGGATTTAGAAAGTAGAGGAATTGTAGTATCCCTACAGCGAAAACAAATGCGCTGATACTGCGAAGCTGATCTGCGCCTTTGGTTTCGCATATACACATTGTTGGTTTTCTCATGACCCTGGGTAATTCTTGAAAAGTAGAACAGAGAAACATTTTGATTTAGTCAGCACAATATTAGCAAGAATACAACCATCTTGCTGATTATTATCAAGTTTAGCAGAATAACGAAAAAACACTTTAATCAGCGAAAAAGTTAAAGCAATATAACAGAACAGCACTATATACGTACATCAAAAACTTATAGTTTATAGCAGAATAGCGGTACAGCGAAAATGTTTGGGATGAAGAATACAAGTACATGGGAAAATGGTCATGTTAATCAGTACTGTAGAGAGTTAATGTGTCTTGCTCAAGGACAGAACACGGTGACGCATGTGGCGATCGAACCCAGGACCTCTTGATTCGGAGTCCGACGCTCTACCACTACCCCACCGCGCTCCCGAAACAGAGATTTTGAAGAGTAAATGTATGTTTTACTCATTTCAAAACAGAAATTTAAAGGAGTATATTTTACTCTATTACACATTCCTACTGAGAGGCAGGTTTCAATGTTTTATTCACCACTCTACATGACAAAAAGTGGCATACCACAATATCCACATAAGCGTCTGCAAGTGCCAGAAAAAGCTTTATCCGCGCACAAATCTGGCTTTTGCTTGTGGAGGAGTATGCATGCTGTTGTATCCAAATCGGCACACGAAGCAATTGGTACATGGCTTGTTGTTGGCACATGACTTGTCGTTGGTGCATGGCTTGTTGTTGGCACATGACTTGTCGTTGGTGCATGGCTTGTTGTTGGCACATGACTTGTCGTTGGCGCATGGCTTGTTGTTGGCACATGACTTGTCGTTGGTACATGGCTTGTTGTTGGCACATGACTTGTCGTTGGTGCATGGCTTGTTGTTGGCACATGACTTGTCGTTGGTGCATGGCTTGTTGTTGGCACATGGCTTGTCGTGACTGATTCGAGAAAAGAAAGAGGGCGGCGGCATAGTGGCAAGGCGGTGAACTCCAAATCGAAATATCTTGAGTTCAATCCTCACTGAAACTAATAAGCTGAGTCTTATGGCTTGCACAGGGACAGCTGATCATTGAATGCAATCGTACTTTACGCTTTCAAAATCATCAAAATACTGGCAACGAAATGAAGCTCTGGGTACTCAAAAACGTGTCTTTTAACCCTGGCTATCTTTTTTTTTTACTTAGGAATGTTGAACTAAATCGGTATACTTACGTCTACTAAGCGTCTGTGTTTGAGTCTGAGTAAAGACTTTGCAGTCTGTTGTACAAATTTGCCAGGTTATATTCTGTTCCACGTTCTCTATACGCTGTCCAAACAAGGTAGCATTTCTTTCCACCCCCTGAAGTTGGTGTTCTAAATCAATATTTCTCGACTCAAGTCCTCGCACTTTAGCCTGAAGTTGATTATTATTGGTGGTCAAATTGAAAATTTGCATCGTCAGTTGATCAACCTCCCGTTCCACTTTAATAATCTTTGCCTTCTCCTTGTTCAATTCACTTGTAGCTTTAGTCAATTCCTCTATGGTTTTATTCACTTTAAGTTCCAGGGCGAGTTCTCTTGCATTTAATGCCTGTTCTTTGCTTGCAACATATAACTCCAGTTTGTGTCGTTCGTCATTGAAAAGTTTTATTATTTGCTGCATCGTACTTTCCGAATTGATCGACATTGTACTTGCCGAATTTATCGGCACCGTAGAAGGCGTTGGTGAATTCATAAGAAAGGCATCACTAGCACCAAGTATTAACAGAATCGCGCAGATCCTCCTTTTGGCCATTTTCTACTATCGACAATGAATCTACCATGTGTCACAATTTAGTGTCATCCATTACAAAATTATGCAATCTTCTGCACATCTTCCAAATATTTAAAGCCTGATGTAGTTAATAAAATGTAGATAATAAAAATGATGTTGGGGACGGTTTATCTGATAACGTAAATGTGTCAATTTTACTTGATTCATCACATGATTTTACATGTACATTTAATATATAATACATAGTTACATTAACACGTACGAATATGAATCATTTAAAGAATAAAGACGCCTTTACAGAGTATTTCAACCAGGTCTCAGGTCTCGGGGTTAAACATTTTTCATGCTCAACTCAGCTCAACTCTGCTGAGCTCAATAATTAAACTGCACATCGATAGATGAACTGAAGGTAGTATTTGGTTTACAGTTTATAAAAAATCTTCACATATTAGCATATGAATTGCAGGCCAGTTGTCGAATGATCGACAGTAGTTTAATTTTCACTAACACTTTCACCGATAAGGTGTGTTGCAACCAGAAATGTAACAATGTAACAATTGTTACATTTTGGGCAGTTTGTTACATTTTGGGCCGACAACGTCGACCAGAAATGTAACAATCATGTAACAAAACTTTTGTTACATTTTTGGTCGATGAGTGGCATATTTTTGAAAAAAAAAATGAATATTTAAACAAACACTTTAGCATCTATTATCCGTCAAAGACGATGAAGAGAAACACGTTTATCTTTCAATTTCTTCACTCAATCCACATTTTCAACAAACTATAATATTAAGACTTAATATTTTGAATTAAAACTTAGAAAATGACTTCCCAAAGAGTACTATCCCCTACCATCGCATGTCGAAACTTTTCCAGTTATATCCAAAACTGATGAAAGAATAAATTATTCTATCATTTTTTTCTTATTCAATACATTCGTGTTGTTACATTGTTACAATTTAGGTTTTCCATATACGACCCAAAATGTAACAATGTAACAAAATCTAAACTTTTATTTGTTTCCTAACCTTTTTCCTTTGTAAAGTTTTGAAAAGAAAAGTAGCTACTTTGCTGGCTGCGGGGTACATCAGGATAACCAGTCTATACAGATATTGAATACCCAAGACTTAAATAGTACGTGAAATTTGTTTATTTGTGTATTGAATGGAGCATCTCCGTCAGTGTCCCAGCTTCATTGTATTCCTCCCCGACGGAGACGCCATTGCACATGTACATATGCAGCGTAAATTTAGAGATGTCAATTAAACTTGGAAACTTGGAAAAGGAGTACGAGCTTTCTTCTGTGACATCGAGTCTGGCCTGGAGGTCTTAAAGGACGACGGAAGCCATATCGACACACCGGAGCATGCTGAACTGGTGAGCCAATAAGACAACTACAACAAACTTTCCCCTACTCGAAATGAACATCATTTTTGCGTATTTATGCATGTTAATGATCATTTATAAGTACGTCTACAGTCAATCATATACGATTAAAACTGTTTATTTATTACAAAATGGGTTGTAGACAGCTAGAATATCCCATTTTGTAAAAAAATATTTTTGTTACATTTTGGACCGACAGCGTCGACAGCGACAAACTGCCCAAAATGTAACTGTTGTTACATTGTTACATTTTGCTCTATCGACCCAACATGTAACAAAAAAAATGCTACATGATTGTTACATTTATGGTCGTCGTTGTCGGCCCAAAATGTAACAAACTGCCCAAAATGTAACAATTGTTACATTGTTACCTTTCTGGTTGCAACAAAGGTGATTATTTCATGTGACCGTAAGGACAAACTAGTGTCCGTTTCTTTATTTGTTCAGTATAATCATGTTTTGGGTCGATATCGGTTCAAGGTTTATTCACTCATGTGAATGTGTGTATATTGGTCAATAATTGGTGTATTCATTTGACATATAGAGGGAAACTGTAACAGTAAATGGCCTAAATAAATTAATAACAGCACAGAACAGCAAAGAAGTGTAGAAAGATGCGCACACTGCTCCTACAGGTTACAGGATCTACATGATAAGGTACTTTTCTTTATTTTACCTGTGTACTATACTGAGCAACAGAAGAGTGCATCATTAATTTTTGTACTTTTGTTTTGTCTACATGTATTTGATATGATAATATTGATGATAATGAATTATTTTCATTCAATACGACCCACATTCTTCTGTGCGTTTCAACATCTTTATTTGACTCACGCTACTCCACTTCGGTACTCCACTTCGGTACCTCGTTCCATTTTCGCTAGACGTGTGCTTTGAACATGACTAATCATTAGAATTGCCCAACGGCCAAATCCCTTTCTCATGTAAATGCCAAACCCCGTCTTACCCGTTTATCCCTATGATTATGCAATTTGTTGGAATGTTGGGATTAATCGTCAAAAGGAGGAAGGATAGTTGATTTATACTGCTATACAAAGGCATAAAGGCAAAGCCAGAATACCTACAAAAGTTCTGTAATTCTGTAATTAAGGCCCTGAGGCCGAAGTGGCACGCCGGTATTATCCAAAAGAAATTATCCCGAAGAATAGGCGTTGCAGAAATCAACACTTTGGCGTTCTAAAAAAAAAACGTGCAAACGTTTCTTTCCACAGCCTATAAGAGACGGAATGACCTTCCTGATTATCTTATCCCCTCTGCTGAAATGTTTGATGACTGCGTGTCCAAGTTCGCATCACTTATGAGAGCCAGAGACTAACTTAGTTTCCCTCTTGAATCACCCCCACGGTGAAGTATTGTAAATTTAGCGTGTCACCAGTAAACCATTCAGATTTACATGTAGTTTCGGGTAAAAATGCAATAAGGTCTTTCTCGCATTCTGGGGCACTTGCTGAGATGAACCAATGACTATAATTGAGACACTTTTAGACTCTTGATGATCAAAGTTAGAGCTTCCCTACTATAACATATTTGTTATATTTATGTCATTTTTCTCCCTAGTTAAGATGGCTGTACCGGAAGAAGATGCCGAGCGACTGCCTATACTGGGTTCGGTTAAAGTTGAGGGACGACCTACAGAGACTATTGTATACGCTAGACGATGGTGGGTCCTCGTGGTGTTCTCACTCGCCAGCTTTGTGCAGGTATTTTTTCTCCGTCCCGATATGACTGAAACATTGTTGACTGCGCGTCAATCATCAGCAGATTAAGAAATGCATCTTTTTTCCAAATCCCTTAAGTATTATTGTCAGCGTTCAAAGGTGCTTACTTTTGTATTTTCAAATGTTTTATTTTATTATTGAAATGAGATTATTTCAGACTAAGAGGATGGTGACCTGACATTTTTATGACCGTTTGTGTACATGCGGATCCGTGTATCTAGGATTGTGTGGGGGTGGGCGGGAGCGTGGATAGGTGAGTTGGTATATCCGCAGTCTATAGTGACACTTTGCTAATTGCTTTAAACATTCCAGCACAACGCATGTCCGTCTCTATATGTTTTTTTACATGTAGAGAAATGAAAAAAGAAAATTTTTGCCATGTTTAATTTCGTTATAGGCCATAGTTTGGAACACCTGGGGTCCCGTGACAGAATCATCAGAGGAAGTATTTGGCTGGGATGACAGTAATATAGGCATGCTGGCAAACTATGGCAATATTGCGTATATCATATTTGTTCTACCAGTCTGTTACTTCATGGATGTTAAAGGTAGGATTTCGTCACCTGTGCGTTAGATTGCTGCCTTGTTGAAAAAGAGCTAGTCATCTTGCTCTTCTTTCGTGTTGTTGAAAAATGTAATGTTTTGCGATGTCATTTTTTCCGGCGTGTTGAATATCACGGTTGGGATTTTAAATTTAATTGGATCGATTCCTATCCCTCTATTATTATATTTTAATAAGCGTATTCAATTCATAGAGAAAAAATAAGAGTACAAAGGCTTTTAAGCTGTATAAAAAGTTCCATGCCGTATTTGAACCGTCGAGTACGCGTTGGGCCGATGCTGTCCAATTTGCACACGACTTCGGCGTCACGGTCATAACTTGAACAAGATACGATTTCAGTAATAAACACAGTTTTTATATTATATATGTAAAAATTAACATTTCTGGTAACTTGTTTGTAACTTTATGGCTTTGTCCCCGTTTCTCAGATCGGAAATAGTGTTTCCGAAATACTTTCTAGTACCAACTCAACTCTTCAACCTGTCAACACATCGTCGACCTGTCAACCCGTGAAACTGTCAGCTACAAACTGTAATATTTGAGAAAAAAAGGCAACCGACATGAACCGTGACGAACTGGGATATAACCGCAGCGCCACCTTGAACATCCGAGACTTTCTGTTTAATACAACCGGTGCGCATCGGGATAGGCCGGGACAGATAAAATTTGGGCGCCACCGGAAGAAAACCGGGGAGACAGTCGCGACACATTGACATACCGTGATACCGGGGCACACCAGCCTGCACCAAGACGACACCCTGGTAGAACCTGACGAAAGGCCTGGGCTACACCGTAGTTAACACCGCTATTGTGAGAGTACGATCATTTTGGTAGGAAAACTTCCCCGGTTTATCACGGTATACCGGCTTTTCTTCACAGGGACAAACTGGGCCGAACCAAGGTTAGAACGGGGACAGTGAAAACGGGCCTTTCGGTAAAGCTTTGAACAACTGCTATTACTGTCAAACTGATTTCTTCTTTTGACTTGCAGGGCTGCGCATAGCAATGTTAGCTTGCTCTTTTCTGATCCTGCTTGGTACAGCCATTAGATGTATAACGCTTGAGCCAGTAGCAGCTACGTGGTATGTTCTTTTTAAACTTTACTCAGAACATGTTAACTCAGTACTATTTGACTATCTATGTCGAGAAGTCGACTTCACAGGCATTGTAGGTTGCAACTGACAGTATGTGTTGAATTTCTTAGTGCCATATGTAACTAGAGAGTAAACTTTCTTGGTTTGCCTCAAGTGAACTACATTTACATGTATACAAAAGGTACGTGTTGTCAGCTGCTTAATTCTCGCTGATAAAAAGTAAGACTAGTACATGTGTATTTGGATTTTATCCTTGCTTTTCCACTTCTTTTCTAATCAGAGTCCACCATTTTTGTATCAAATTTTCTTTATATCAGAAAAATATGGGAAATGGTACTACAATCATTTAGCACAGGGCTCCGGTTAGCCCAATATGTAATTGATTCGCTTAAGAAATACCAAAATAGCACACATATTTAAACACCTTTGTTATGATTCCTTTGAAATACAAGTATATTACACCATGTCCGTGTAATGTATACCCCTTAAACCCCACCTTTATATAGAAAAAAAAACGGAATTGCAGGGATAAACCTATATTTCTTATCTTTGTTCCAAAACATAGATCGTGGGTACTCGTTAGAACCGCCTCGGCGAGGCGGTTCTAACGTGTACCCACAATCAATGTTTTGAGCAAACATGTTAAAATTAACCAAATTTTCCCAATGAAATTTTCAATTTTTAATTCTGAAAATATTCTCTGATATTGCATGGGCAAGTTTTCTTAAGACCCGCTCAGACCACAACGTATTAGCCAACGTATGAGCAGCGTATGAAAAAACATCCAGTACGTTGTTGTACGTTGTCATACGCTGTTCATTCTATGCTAAAAATCCGGAAAATTCTCTCTCTGAACGTATACAAAGCGTATGCTTAGCGCACGGAACGTATGTCTAACGTATGAGTAGCTTATTCATAACGTATCCCTGGCGTATCATGACTTATAAGAGCGTACGCCCAGCGTTAGCATGGCGTTCGTGACTTATAAGGAACGTATGTACAACGTACGTCTGACGTTTTCCAAACGTATGCACAGCTTGCTTCTAACGAAGTTGACGTTCTTCAAAACAAGGGAGTCAAACATATATCCAGTAAAAAAAGGAAAATAAATAAATAAATAAAAGGAAATTCAAATGACCAAAGTTATCTACACACCTGATTCTTCGGGTGCATTTTGTGGATTTCTTATATCAAAATTGACAAAATCATCAATAATGACAAATAATTGGGGCTGAAAACTTGCATTATAACACATAAAATATACTTAATTGTGCAATAGATCATCGTATTCGATACATGTATTTTAGTGCTTAAAAATAAGGTTCCATGCATACCAAAATCGAAACGAACAAATTGACACTGCAGTATTATTGTTTTACTTGACCCAGATATTGTGATGGGTAACATTTTTTTTTTTTTAATTCGCGTCTGTTTCTGTTTCAATCTTAACACTTTTCACAGCTATGGAAGTCTCCCATAACAATTTCTCAATAACTTTTCGTTTCTACAAAATGTAATCATTCGATATACTGAAAATAACCAGCATATTGTGGAATCTACCTGCTTAAATTTTCATTTACCTTTGATATTCGATTTGGTAATAAGCATATTTGAAAAAGGTTACTTTAATATTCAACAATATTAATATTCACTTTATATGTCGACAATTTTATAAAGGGTCATCGAATATGAGCTTTGAAGGCATCCAGTTCTTACAAAAGTATTCTCTGGACAAGCGATAATATAACAGTGAATACAATTTAGCCGTACATCCAATTGTGCCATTTGTTGTTGGCTGAGTATATTATTTTGATGCTTCCGTGTGGCTATTGACTAAATTTTATAAGATGAGTACGAATTGACCAAAAATGAGTACGAATTGACCAAAATGAGTACGAATTGACTTGAGTACGAATTGACTTGAGTACGAATTGACTCCGTACCGTTAATGTGCCTTGTTCAAGGACACACCACGCTGACGCCTGTGGGGATCGAACCAAGGACCTCTCGATTCGGAGTCCGACGCTCTACCACTACGCCACCGCGCTCCCTCCCTACAATTTTTTACATAAAATCCCGAAGGCTGATCAATGCGCTACGCATAAGTTATGCATACGCTGAGTACGTTCTTCACACGTTTAACATACGCTGCATACGTTCCGAGCAGGCTGCTCGCACGTTGGTAATGCGTTATGCATACGCTTCTCATACGCTAAACAAAAATCCAGGTGAGTTTTGGCGTACGACAACGTATGCGAACGTATGAGTAACTTACAGGTAACGTTCATGAACTTATGCATAACGTATTCGTTGCGTACGCCTAACTTATGAGTAACGTATTATCAGTACGTCGGCATACGTTGGGAATTTTGTGCATGCACAAAATTTCTCGGCGTACACGACGTACGACAACGTATGCCAGCGTACTGTAGCGTACCCCTAACTTATGCAAAACTTATGCCGAACGTATACAACGTACACCAACGTATGGAAAAAATATCTCATACGTCGGCATACGTTGGCGCTGTACGCTGTGGTGTGAGCACCCCTTTAATGACGGATTCAAATATAGAATTTACAAAATATACTGATACAGGAATTGTACTATCCGAGTAGCGAAAACAAAGGCGCTGATAACTGCGAAGCTGATCTGCGTCTTTGTTTTCGTATATACATATACACGTATTGCTGGTTTTCTCATGCTCTCTCGCAGTTGTGACATTCTTTGCATGCGCGGATCCAGAGGGACCGGGGGTCCGGACCCCCCCCCCACCCCTGGAATTTGAAAATTTTACCTAAAAAAAGGTAATTTCGGGATTTTTTTGGGGGTTGGACCCCCCCCCCCCCCCCTCGTCTGTGATCAAAAATTACCATTTTCGTTGGACCCTTCTGGATCCGCGCATGCTTTGGCAACTGTTGTATGTTGAAATTCCAGAATGCCAACTTAGGTTCTAAACCGACAGGTTATAATTAAAAAAAATGTATACAAGGACAAAGAGCAATAAACTTAGTTTAGTAAACAATCAACCACATGAACATAACTGTGCATAACCGTTTTTAGGCTATTCAACCTATGCGCTGTTTTAGCCGGTATAGCCTGCACGGTCGTGTTTGCCGGTCCGCCATTGCTGTCGGCTCACTGGTTTCCGGCGACGCAAAGAGTCACAGCAACGGCAGTGGCTGTAATGGCATATTACCTTGGCATAGCCACTGCATTTGTACTGGGTAAATCGCATGCTATTTCAGAATTCGTTTTTATTGGTTTTGGTATTTGGGTGATGGGTTTATTGGTTTTATTATTAATTGCATGCTTCAGTTCGAACCTTAGTTGAAGGTTCAAGTACGCACTGCAGAGCCTGATGAGGCAGGTCCAACGGTCATTCCCTGTTCGTCATGTAAGGTGGGCCTACTCGTTTTGTTGCAAATAAAAACATCAATCGTGTCTGTCAAGAGCATTAAGATTCAATAACAATATTAACCAACAATCTGTTTTGTTTCTACTAATCAACAGGCTGGCTAATGCATGTGCCGTTGTAAATGGGGCCGCGGGTTCGGTCCCATTCGCAGGTCCGGCCCTCCTGTCTTCGGTATGGTTTCCACCGGACCAGAGAGCCACAGCAACAGCCATTGCTTCGTTTTTCAACTACTTTGGCGTGGCAATGGCTTTTATATTCGGTAAATACATTGTCACACAAAAAGAATGATTAAAATGTAGCCTAATTTGCTATTTTGGTCTGATATGTGACTTTTCAGTACCAAAACATGAATTCGCGAAGGAATCTTGACATTTTGTTTAATTTATATGAATATTAAAATTGCAATACTGAAATAAATGTATTGTTTTATATATTGTCATTTTTTACATAGTTACAAAAATAATAACACAAAAAACATTAATAGTTAATAAAAAACTTCATCAGGAAAACATGTCCGTGTATTGAATACCCCCGTAATCCCCACTTTTATATAGTAAAACTGGGGTATCCAGGCCGGGTATACCTATTTTTCTTATTTTTGCTCCAAAACATAGATTGTGGGTACTTGTTAGAACCGCCTCGACGAGGCGGTTCTAACGTGTACCCACAATCTGTTTTGAGCAAAAATAAGAAAAATAACAAAAAATTTCCACTGAAAATTTTCAATTTTTACACCTTAAAAAATCTCTGTATATTGCATGGGCAAGTTTTCGTAATGTAAATGTCTTTCGACTTTATACAGGTCCTCAAATAGTTACTAGTCCCACATACACCTACAACAACAAAACAGTCACTCCGTAAGTAGATACTGACATCGAAACATATTAATTAATTAATTGATTGATTGATTGATTGATTGATTGATTGATTGATTGATTGATTGATTGATTGAATTAATTAATTCGTTCGTTTGTTCGTTCGTTTGCTCATTCATTCATTTATTCATTCATTCAGAGAGAGAGAGAGAGAGAGAGAGAGAGAGAGAGAGAGAGAGAGAGAGAGAGAGTCTGAAGCTTAAAAGTATATTTATATCATTTGTAGTAGTATTTGGGGTGCTTCAGCGCCAAAGTGTCATTTTTTAGTAATTGCTCTTTGACAATGTCATGGGAGTATTTTAAACGAAAACAAATATCAAATCTGAATTGCAAGTACATGTATATTTTAAAATCATTCAGTTAGTAAAACTACACGAAGTTAAGTTTAGCTACATTTTAATTTATCTGTTGGATAATAAGGAAGGGTATAGAAGCAAAATCGACTTAAAGGCACATGCTAATTCTGTATCTGTAAGCTTCATGTAGTTAAAAAAAACAGTGATGAGGGGTGATGTTTTTTGCAGATCAAATCTAACGAGTCTTGGAGATATGACGACAGAAACTCCAGAAAAAAGTAGGCACATTATGTTTGTTGTTTTTTTTAGACTGAAGCATATATGTCTGCAATGCATTTTATGTCATATTGCTTTTATTTGAATTTTTACTATGCCTGAAATATTTCAAAAATTGCATCTTTGAGAGTTTGTTAAAAAACAACAAAACCAATGAGTTAATATCGACAGTTACTTTGATATTTAAACTGCCATTAACTTGGGTTGAAAATGCATCTGATAATATTAAAATGAAATTCTTTCAATCCTGATATTATTTTATTCAAGTTTATACTCTATTTCCATTTATTCACTGTATAAAATTTACTTTCCAGATTGTACAAATTTGGACACCCTGAAATCTGATATAAAAGATCTCCTCTATGTTCGTAAGTTTACTGTATTGTTATCTCATAATTTGATTAAAATCACAAACTTAAAACAGACACTCCTTTGTTATTTTGTAGGAAAACTGAAACATTTCAAGCATATTTTAGGAAAAGTCATCTTATAAAATGTGTGCATCAACATCATTTCTGACACTTCTGAAAACCAACACAGAAAATAAATTGGAACAAAAGCATTTAAGAAAACAATTTTATCTTGAAATCCAAACTGTAACATAAATTTGGAAAGTAACAGAAAAGTATTTAGTAACTAAATTATCGTAAAATTTGGAACAAAAGCATTTAAGAAAACAATTTCATCTTGAAATCAAAACTCTAACAAAAAATTTGGAAAGTAACAGAAATGTAAAATAAGTAAATTTTAAGGCTAAATGTATTCATCAGGAAAACATGTCCGTGAAATGTGTACCCCCTTAAACCCCACTTTTATATAGCAAAACTGGGGTATGCAGGGGTATACCTATTTTTCTTATTTTTTGCTCCAAAACATAGATTGTGGTTCTAACGTGTACCCACAATCTATGTTTTGAGCAAAAATAAGAAAAATATTGAAAAAAAAAAATCACTGAAAATTTTCATTTTTTACAACTTTAAGAATCTCTGTATATTGCATGGGCATGTTTTCGTGGAATCAGGACAACTCGCCCCAAAGACAACTCGCCCCAAGACAACTCGCCCCACATAAAACTCACCCCATGACAACTCGCCCCACTTTCAGAAGACAACTCGCCCCACTTTAGAAGACAACTCGCCCCACTTTAATAGACAACTCGCCCCACTTTAAAAGACAAGTGTCTTAGAAACCACCTCACTGTCTTAGACCGACCCTGTCTTAGACCCAAACTGTCTTAGACCCCCCCCCCCCTCCCACTATGGAATTTGCAACATATTATTATCCTTCATACTCCTCATTTATCCTTGGTCCCTCTCGGTATATAAGTCAACTCAGCTCAACTCCTTCCCAAATTTTATATAGTAAAACTGGTGTTCACGTGGGTATTCACCATTTTTAGCTCGCCTGTACGAAAGTACAGGAAGAGCTATTGCAGTCACCCCGGCGTCGGCGTCGGCGTCGGCGTCAGCGTCGGCGTTAGCGTCGGCGTCGGCGTTGCTCAAAATGTTAAAGTTTTTGGTTAAAGTTTTTATGAGTCTGTATCTCTTGAAGTTGGGGATGGATCAAGTTGATACTTTGCATGTTGGTAGATATTGGTCTGAAGTTTTATGCTGTACCATCATGACCCACCTGGGTGACCTTGAGGTCAAGGTCACAGACTTAGAAATTTTGTGTTAAAGCTTTTGGTTAAAGTTTTTATGAGTCTGTATGTCTTGAAGTTGTGGATGGATCAAGTTGATACTTTGCATGTTGGTAGATATTGGTCTGAAGTTTTATGCTATACCATCATGACCCACCTGGGTGACCTTGAGGTCAAGGTCACGGACTTACAAATTTTGTGTTAAAGTTTTTGGTTAAAGTTTTTATGAGTCTATATCTCTTGAAGTTGTCGATGGATCAAGTTGATATTTTGCATGTTGGTAGATATTCGTCTGAAGTTTTATGCTGTACCATCATGACCCACCTGGGTGACCTTGAAGTTAAGGTCACGGACTTAGAAATTTTGTGTTAAAGTTTTTGGTTAAAGCTTTTATGAGTCTATATCTCTTGAAGTTGTTGATGGATCAAGTTGATACTTTGCATGTTGGTAGATATTGGTCTGACATTTTATTCTGTACCATCATGACCCACCTGGGTGACCTTGAGGTCAAGGACACACCTGTGGCCAAGGTCACAGACTTAGATTTTATGATATAGTTCTATATCAAATAATTATGTGGATGGATCAAGTTGAACTTAGCATGTTGGTAGTTATTGGTTTTATGCTGTACCATCACGGCCCACCTGAGTGACATTGAAGTCAATGTCTTTGGTCATAGATTTAGTATTTTAGTGGCAAAGCACAAGTCAGGCGAGCTACGCTGTCCTGCGACAGCTCTTATTGCATTATCGGCTGGTTCCTAGCTTTAAAAAATCAATATTGGAAATGCAGGTAGCCAGAACCCCCCTCAGCGGGGTTCTGGTTACCTATTTTTCCAATATTGATTTTTTGTAAGCAGGAAACCAGCCGATAATGCAAAAATGGTGAATACATATTTCAATCATTATTATCTAAAACAAGATTGTTCAATGTATTTAATAAAAATAACCAAAAAATCGTGTTTTTTTCTACTGACATTTTCTCCGTCCGGACATGACTGAAAAATTGTTGACTGGGACGTTAAGCCTCATAACAAACAAGCAAGCCTTGACTAAAATTTACTCATTTTACTACTGAAAATATCCTCTGTTTATGGCATGGGCAAATTTTCGTAATGCAAAACAGGCCGACTAAGATTTCACGAAAATAATAAGCATCTTCTGGTGTCTCTCCTAGTACCACAATATCGTCAGCAAACAGAAGCAAATTTAATATTCAAACCCGAGTTCGTTTTGTCATGCATGTACATCTCTGGCACCGGCTGGAAACTATGAAAAGGTAGGCTGTAAATATTCGTACAACAACTTACATGTATGTGTGTATATGAACAGCATCTTATTAAAAATAATAAACCTTTTCATAGGCTAACGTGATGAGTCGAGTTTTCCTTGTGGATTATTACTTTCAGAAAGAAAACAAAGACTTATTTAGGCAGCAAAAACATTAGTTTGGTAAGGTCAGTAATAATTTGGAGAAAATTCCATGGGGGGGGGGTCTAAGATAGTGAGTGAGTTGTCTTTTAAAGTGGGGCGAGTTGTCTTCTAAAGTGGGGCGAGTTGTATTCTGAAAGTGGGGCGAGTTGTCTTGGGGCGAGTTTTATGTGGGGCGAGTTGTCTTGGGGCGAGTTGTCTTTGGGGCGAGTTGTCTGTAATTCGTTTTCGTAATGTATCTGATAAAATGCAGCAATATAGTTCCATAAAATAGTTCGATTTTTATCATGAAATGCAGCAATATAGTTCCATAAAATAGAAAGGTACAAGTAGGCAAAGATCAGGAAAAGGCGCAATCAGAAAGAGATTCCCACTCCAAAAACCGAGGTGGGAAAAACCCAAACTAACAATCAGGCACTTATACCATGAAACATATCGTAAGCCGAATGAGCAGCTATTTTCCCAATAGGTGGCCACTCAGTTACCTTAACTTAATTAAAAATATGAAAACATACATAAGGCGCCAACAGGGCTGTTGTCCTTTATGGCTCCATTCGACTTTCGACTCTCCTAGAGTCAACCCAACAGAGAAATCCCCTGAAGAGTCTTCATATAGACGAAACCATGGTCGGGTTATCGTCAGCGTGTCTGCCAAGAACAAAGCTACGGAGCCATAAAGGACAACAGCCCTGTCTAGACTACTCAGTCATTTTATTTTCTTTAGTTTCTTCCGCCAGTCTGGACATGGCTGGGTCCAGTTGTCTAAACCTAGAAAACCCCACAAAGCAGCTTTAGCGTCTCCAATAGCAAAACACAGCATAATATCTCTGGCCAAGGTGTAATCAGCGTCATATCACCATGGCTGACACTGCTATCATCTAGCAAAAGAGATAGTGCTAACCTAACGCTACATGCGTTGCTATTGTTAATGCACCATAACTGGATTCGCCTGGTACGCTGAAACATGGGTCAAAATGTATTTGGATGTAAGGGCCGCACCCCCGCAGTCATTATATCGTATTTTATCTTATTTTTGCGGACCTCCAACCAGATACATTACACGGCAACACATGTCACGCTCCACAGTACCAATCTTACGATGCAATCGTACATCGATGTAATTAATAGAGAAAAACAAGCACTTACCAGTTGCTTTCCTTCACCTGATTGGTCCAGTGTTGTTGTTCTTCCTAAACATAGCGTAACAATCTGGTGCCATTGTTTACTGTTACGCTGTTTATGTCTAAATTCGGTCACAATCGAGGCCAGACCAGGCATTTATAGTCGTGGGAACCGATACACGGACGGCAAGCAAAGACTGTCCATATCGGAAACACCGCTCCAATATAAACAGATCTAACCAAAACATACCGTAGCTCTGATAGCTCCAGAATGGCGTAAAACGACAATTACAGGCGGCACCTAAAGCCCCACTATGCATATCCCAAAGCCTTTTTGGAGCTGCAGCCCCGTTTTTGAGCCATTACAGAGAGCGATCCTACTGTATTTCTCACGCGGCGCTAGTCGCCCACTTAAGCGGCTCTGAGAGTCCTGTGAGACACATACTCGTTTGGAGCCGGTTTTGATAGACTGTTTGCTTCGAAATCGGCGGCTCCACGAACCGGGAGCCTCTATGACGGCTCAAGAAGCCGTTTTTCAGCCGGCGGCTCCAGAAGCCGCTTTTAGAGCCGCTTTTGGGAGCCGGGAAGCCATTTTGGAGCCGCTTTTCACCACTATATAAGGCGCGTTACTGCTGTACCAGCATCATTCGACTTTCGACTCTCCTAGAGTCAACCCAACAGCGAAATCCCTTGAAGAGTCTTCATATAGACGAAACCATGGTCGGGTTATCGCCAGCGTGTCTGCCAAGAACAAAGCTACGGAGCCATAAAGGACAACAGCCCTGTCGATCTAGACTACTCAGTCATTTTATTTTCTTTAGTTTCTTCCGCCAGTCTAGACATGGCTGGGTCCAGTTGTCTAAACCTAGAAAACCCCACAAAGCAGCTTTAGCGTCTCCAATAGCAAAACACAGCATACTATCTCTGGCCAAGGTGTAATCAGCGTCATATCACCATGGCCGACACTGCTAACATCTAGCAAAAGAGATAGTGCTAACCTAACGCTACATGCGTTGCTATTGTTAATGCACCATAATTCCAACTTCACTAATTTCCTACATTCTGATTGGTTGTTTGCAAGACTTTATTCTTCGATAAATGCAGTGCATAAGAATACTCGGTTTTCATCTGAAAATTGGCGCGACGTTACGTGATAATGTGACGTTTATTCGAAGAAACATTGACGTCACCAAAGGCCTGGGATATTTAAGGCCTGATTTCGGCCTCATGTGTTGGTAAAAAATTCAATTATGGAATGTTGAGGAAAGAAGTATTGCAAATAGCAGGAATATGCCCCTACTTATAAATTCTAGCACAACTATCACATTAAAATTACACATGTTGCCATGGCAACCTTCCGAAAAGCATAGAAATACCACTTTTTGCAATTTTGGATCTATTTTTCACCATTTAACATCATTTTTAACAACCGGCCCACGCGACGAACAATTTCTTATTATGAAATAATAATGAAGTATCATCCGGAGATATTGTATGCTAAGTATCATTTTGTTCGTCGTGTGGGCTGGCACTTAATAATTAAAAATATGTGTTCAGAAATGGTCAAAAATAGACCAAAATATGCAAAATGTGCTCTATCTATGATTCTTCTGGGCGTTGCCATGGCAACACTTGTAGGATAAATGAAGTACTTGTTCTTGTTTTTAATAGAGGAGACATATGACTGTTTTGAGGAATAGTTTTCTCACCTAAATTACAAAATTTATTTTTTAGCAAAATCTGAGGCCAAAATCAGGCGTTAAACGCCCTAGTCATTTAAACGTCATAAAAACAATGGATGGACGCGTTTTGAAGGCGTCGAAATGATTATTTGGAATTTCTATAATAATGGACGCTTTTTCTTTTAACAGAACATCTTGCGGTATGTTGTGTGTTGAAATTTGACGCTTGAATTTCTCATGTTCCAAGCCCCAGTTCAAAATCGACATGTCTTTCAATCGGTCCAGACGGCGATATTTTCTGCCAAAAGAACAATTTTGAATGAAGAAGAGGTGTTTTAAAGCTCCCGCTTTTTCAGCCTGCCTATAGCAAGTCAGTTTTAGCTTTTATTATATGGCAAGTGATGAAATATAGAGAAATATGTATTAAATATAACCAATATTTGAAAAAGTTATATTTTCACATGTGAAAATATAAAAAAGTTATAGGCCTATTTTCACATGTGAAAATATAAGATTTGGGAATACGCAAATTACGATTCCACCGTTTCATTTCTAATTTATACATAACTAAATTTAATAATCTATGCTATTGTTGACGCAATGAACGTTCACACACAATAGCGACGTAATGACGTGACGTAATGACGTCATTTAAGTGTTGACGTCATATGCTTTAGCGCGCTACGTTACAATGACTACATGCAATATAATAAAAAGAAAATTCAAGTTTTTGTCGTGAATATGACTTTTATTTCATCTCGTGAAGTGAAAAATTATATATTTCATTCGTGCCTTCGGCACTCATGAAATATAAAAAATTTTCACTTCACTCAATGAAATAAAAGTCATATTCACTCCAAAAACTTGAATATCCTCTATCTATTAATTGCGAGAAGTCAGTTCTAAGCTTTGGAAATTTTCAAGATGGCTGCCCCATGAAGATCCGTTTTGCTCTATTTTCCTTCCGCTGGCTATAAAAATTTTAATCAATGTAGATAAATGCAGAGTAATGAGACAAAGTTGGAATTATAAGGAATGAATTATTATTTTTGTTGATTTTATTGATGTGTAAACTCAGGCGAATCACTCACAAACTTTTTCATAAAGCCCTGCCCTTCGGGCTTTATTTAATTTGTGAGTGATTCGCCTGAGTTTACACATCGATAAAATCAACAAAAATAAAATTCATTCCTATAATAACTGGATTCGCCTGGGGGTAAGTGTATTCCTTGGACCAAACCCACTTGGACCGCTGGACTTGGACAAGTCCAAGTATGTATCAGATGGACCAAACAGGGTATTTCTTGGACCAGGTAATCCTTGGACCAGTCATTTGGAAGTAATATACCCAGAGTACATGTTAAAAATATGCTGTTAAAATACATACTTGACTTATAAGCCTTATCTGAGAGTGGATCCAAAATGTTTTGTGGGTCTCAGATTCCTAAAATAATTTGGGGGAAAATAATCATTTGAATTTAAAGATCTAGCAAAACAATTCCTGAATCTAGATTTTTTTTCTTTTCTGTATTTCTTTTTCATCTCTTTTCAGAACTGTGTTAGTTTTCATCCATCTGCATGTTATAATTATCTTGAAGTAACTTTGTTACAGAAGAGTTTTAATCTGATGGACATGCAACATGACACTTATAACACCTTGGTTTATTAATAATCCTGTGTATGTTGTTTCAACTTATTTTGACACTTGATACAACTGTATATTAAAGGATTATCTTTAAAGGTCCATGTAAAGGATAATTTTTTGTGCTTATATCCTTAAATTTGGGTAATGTGGAAAAATATGAATTTAATTTTTTTTAGTTATTTGCTATTATTATTATTATTATTAATTATTATATTTTCATTTTTATTCTTTTTTTTTTCTTTTTTTTTTATTTTCTGGCCGTTTCCACACATAAGTAAATTATGTTTGATGGTGGAATTTTATTAATCCATTAATTAATAAATTTTGTAATCCATTATTATTTTTTTTTTTTTACATGTTGTATATACTGATTGAATACATATCAAATAAAATCATAATCTGTTCAAATTTATTCAATATCTATTGACCTAAATCCAATCGATAAATGACTGGTCCAACAGGTATATCTGGTCCAAGGATTACCTGGTCCAAGGAATACCCTGCTTGGTCCATCTGATTTTAACATGTATATTACTTCCAAATGACTGGTCCAATGATTACCTGGTCCAAGGAAAACCCTGTTTTGGTCCATCTGATATTTCCTTGGACTGGTCCAAGTCCAGCGGTCCAAGTGGATTTGGTCCAAGGAATACACCTACCCTTCGCCTGGTACGCTGAAACATGGGTCAAAATGTATTTGGATGTAAGGACCGCACCCCCGCAGTCATTATATCGTAGTTCCATAAAATAGTTCCATTTTTATTCCTTGTAGATTGTGGTATGGCTGGTGTTTTATTCATATTGACTGTGATCTACTTCCCGTCCCGACCCCCTACTCCGCCCAGTAATACAGCTTCTATAGAGAGAACCAAATACAAGGAAGGGTTGATTAAATTAGCATCGTAAGGAAATTCTTATAGTACAAAAACTCTGTAAAATCTTACAGGGTTTTGTTTATACAAAGTTATAGTAAATGATAATTACCTTAAGTTTTATACAGATGTTACTTACTTCAGCAAAAGTATATGAGACTTTTAATTTTGTACATTTAATTAGACCATGTCACTTTATAATTGTTTTTTTTTTTTTTTTCTTCTTTTTCTTTTTTTCAAAATTAATATTTTAAACATGAAGCCATATAGCCATATTTTCAATTGTTCATATGCATTATTTTAGTTACAAGAAACACCACAGGGATCAAATTTGTATAATATATCAAATGTTTCTGTTGTTGCAGAAACCGAGCAGTTTGGCTGATTGTCCTGGCATATGCCTTACCAAGTGGTGTCCTAGGTGTGTGGGCATCAGTTCTAGATGTTAACCTGAAGTCATTCATCACTCAGGTAACTATACTTTAGCCTCGGTCACTTTCAATACAGTTTCTAGTCTGAATAATTATGTAGTTAAATCCCAAGTTGGCGTAAAGTATAGGTTGAGCAGAACTGTAGTTTAATGTGTATACCATGCCAATTTGTTAGTTGATTGCAAAATAGTCTTGTGTTTTTACTATTTTTCTTTGTAGAAAAAGATGACCTGTTAGCATTTTTATAGCTGAATAAAACAAGAGAGCTTTCAGGCTGGATCACAGTGAAAATATGTGTGCTTTTAGAGCTAATTGATCTGAAAAACTGGACTCTTTCAAACTGAAAAAGAAGGTGCTTTAAGGAAAAGAATAAACATTCTGTATAAAAAAGGGCCTTTTGTTTGAATTGTTTTTGAAAAAGAGCAGTTTTCTTTTGAACAGACAAATTTGAAATAGGGGGCTTTACTACAGCACATACTGCAACCCCTCTACACTGATACATAGGCCGAACTCTTACCATTAACCTCGTTGTTCCAGAAAGACGCAGGTTGGATGGGATTCTGGCAGACCCTAGCTGGATGTACAGCAGGATTATTTGTGGCAAGGTTAGAAATAAAGCAAAAATGTGAAACTTATACTGTGATGCTTTATGAAATGTCCAAAAAATTATGGTATCAATCATCAAATGCATGAGATGCCTTTAGGGCAATTTTCAGTCATATTTATAATCAAAATTTGATTGACACAAAACTTGGCGCCTTAAGTAACCAAAATGAAGTTCCAAAATTATTTTCATAAAAATATGTTGCATTGATATTATGTTATAAGCGGTATTTTGTATGAGGTTACAAAATGGCAGTATTTTTTTCTTTATCCTTCATGTTTTGAAGCATAAAGAAAGGCTTTTTCCCATCATATACTACATGTTATAGTCTTCGGTGCAAAAGTATTAGTATTTTGGTTTACATGATTGAAAAATTGTTGACAGAGATTATCAAATTAAACTAATTCCTATTCATTGCATTCAAGGTTTAATCACATAAAATATTATAATTATTATTTTATCATTAGCAACCACTTCCGACAACCAACAATCTGCATAGGCAACACCAAAGATGCAGATCAGTTGTGCAATAACTGCGCAGCTGACATCTGTGCAGTAGCTGCAAGCTAATGAGCGCCTTTGTTTTAATTCCCTCCATAGATATATAGAACAATGCCTCTTCTACTTAAATCCAAAATTTCAAGCTTCTATTTTACTGCCTGCCTGTGTGACTGTATAGGTAGGTTTGTGTAACACCTGACAGGAAACCCAGATTGGTGGTTTTCACATGTGAAAGGCTCATTTTTTTGTTCATTCTTCAGGTTTTCCGATCTCTTCATGAAAAGAATGAAGTTATTTCTGATAATACTCTTTATTGGTGCAATAGGATCTACAGTCTGGTTTACATTGCTGTGCAATAAATATATTGACCTCAATTTAGGTAGGTACATACAACAGACATAGAGGATCTTGCACGAGTGGCCATTTCATATGAAATTTATTAAACGAGCCTTTGGCGAGTTTAATAAATTTCATATGAAATGACCACGAGTTTTATCATATGACTTTTAAAATAGGATTTCATCGCCTTCGAAGTGGACATATTTTCAATGAAAATTTACATTGTTGTTACGGACGTCGTCAATGACATTACGTATTCCCGCAAAAGTGTTAATACACGTGTGGTCATACGATTTTTATGACATGACGTTATCCACTGGAAAACAGCGACGTCATCTGATAAAGTAGCATGTGACAAATCATGTCAGTGAGCCTTTAATTGATATATTACACTCGTGGTCATTTCATATGAAATTTATCAAACTTGCCAAAGGCTCGTATGAAATGACCACAAGTTTAAGATCCTCTATTTATAATCATGAAAGTAAAGAAAGTATGGCACTATTTAATTATATTTTTGTCAGTAATTGTCAGCTAATTGACCAAGAATGTACACAAAGTATGGTTTCTCCGGGAAGTGCTCTTAAGATAAGTGTCACAAGATGTTCTCAAATACCAAGATTCTCTCAGCATTTTGTGTGAACACAAAGCAAAATATCGCACAAAAAACAAAAGCATGTTTGATTTTCAACATAAATGTATTTTTAATTTTTCAGTTTCCCTATATGCCTCCTGCATTCTCATTGGTTTATTCATCAATGGGGCTATCCCGCTGTTCTACGAGATCTCGTGTGAGGCCTCCTACCCCGTGGCTGAGGGGGTCACAGGAGGTTTCCTGACTATGATTAACAATGTGGTGGGGATCATGTTCCTTATGGTCATGCTTGATAAAAGCATAGGTGAGAATAATTAAACAGTCACAGCAATAAAACTGAAGGAAATGGTATGCTTGTCAGGCATCAGGATAAAATGTCCGTGAATTGTGTACCCACAGTCTATGTTTTGAGCAAGTAAAATATGTTTAAATATATTGAAATTTTTCAAGTAAAAATTTTCACTTTCATTGGGGCTATCCCACTGTATTACCATATCCCGTGTGAGGCCTCCTACCCTGTGGCAGAGGGGTCACGGGGTTTCCTGACTATGAATAACAATCTGGCTTTTGTTATTACATTTATATGACATAATAGATTGTAAAATAAAATTGGTAAATAGTATGCTGTGAAGTGGAAATGCTTATCTCTTGAGTTATTCTTTACAATTATTCACAGGTACTGCTTGGATGAACTGGGTGCTATTGGGCTCCGTCGTGTTTGCCCTGCCGCTATTGTTCATATTCCCCGAGCGCTACCGCCGGACTGACCTTGACATCACCATAATTATACCCCCTCCTGACAAGGTCATACAGACAGACGAAGATAACAATGATAGTGTAGCATAGAGCCGTGTTTCTTCAATACAGAGAGGGGGTGCAGTAAATACAACATAGTCTCTTTATAACACTATTGTCAGGCTCCAAGACAATTTTTGTGTTAGCTATTCAATCCATGTTGTAACAAGAGTAAAATGTTTAGATATATAGCAAAATTAGTCTAAAATGACTACACCTCAACCTCTCTATAACACTATTGCTGGGGTCCAAGCCAATTTCCGTGTTAGCTATGATATCCAATCCATGTTCTAACGAGAGTAAAATTTATAGACATATAGCAAAAACAGTCTGATTGGGGTCCAACACTGATCAGTGTTATTATTGTTATATCCAAAAGTGTTGTAACATACCGTGTTGTAAAGAGGTCCAGGTGTACATGTATTGGGGGTCCAGGAATTGTCTGTGTTATATCCAAAAATGTGATGTAACGAAGCGTGTTATAAACAGGTTTACGTGTACTTTGTTTTTGATCATTTTCAAAAATTTCAAGTTTGTCTTTTATTGTTGCAAGGTATGGAGACTGTATTTTGGATAAAAATCTTGTCTAGTAGACTAATCTAAGTGATGCTTAGAAAACCATCAGGAAAACATGTCCGTGATATAAATACCTCCTTGAACCCCACTTTTATATAGCAAAACTGGGGTATGCAGGGGTATACCTATTTTTCTTATTTTTGCTCAAAAACATAGATTGTGGGTACTCTTTAGAACCGCCTCGCCGAGGCGGTTCTAACGTGTACCCACAATCTATGTTTTGAGCAAAAATAAGAAAAATATCAAAATTTTTCTCATGAAATTTTAAATTTTTACCGGTGAAAAAATCCCTGTATATTGCATGGGCAAGTTTTCGTAATGACTTGGTTACATAACAACTACCTTGCCCATGCAATATACACAGGGATTTTTTCAGCTGTAAAAATGGAACATTTCATTACAATTTTAACATTTTTGCTCAAAACAGTGATTGTGTGTACATGTTAGAACCGCCTCAAAGAGGAACCGCCTCATAGAGGCGGTTCTAACTTGTACCCACAATCTATGTTTTGAGCAAAAACATAAAAATTATCAAAATTTTCATTTTTACAGCAAAAAAAAATTCTCTGTATATTGCATTGGCAAGTTTTCTAAATGAGACTAAAATCTCTATCACATGGAGAGCTATGTTGATTATTATCAGGTTTATAATGTATTTTATTATCTCAGGGAAACTTGTAAAGAAAATCCACCTGACAAATTTAAATACTTAACATATAATAAGAGTTTTAAATGACAAAGTTGGTGTCTGTTTAAAGACAAGTGGTGTGATTATATAAAAATGTTCCAACAATATCTTTGTCAGAACTACACTAAATACTCATTTCAGCTGCAATACCATTTGAGAAGAAAAATACTGCTGATAGTTTCAAATCAATAAATGGGATATGAATGTAAATGGAATGATTTTCATGACATATTGTCTAATTTATTAAATTCTATTTTTGTTAATTGCTTTGTATGTTGATGAACTCCTAGTTGTTACTTTGACAAGGTTTTCGTGAAGGTTTGGTCATAAATATCAACAATTTACATCAAGATTTAAATTGTCCAGAATTAATAAGAGCTGTCACAGGACAGCGCGCTTGACTGCTTCTGGCCTTTGTCAAACATTAGGGCAAACTGAACTTGTAACCCAAAGCATCATGCTCATACATCTTTTTACCTTGATGCTACAATCAAAACATTGTGAAAGAAGTATTTTCAGACACTAATTGAGTGCCGAGATATAAGGCAAAATGCTTCCTGTTGAGTGGTTGTCAAGATATGGACTTGTAGAAAACTATACCATGTGACGCTCACGGGAATGCACATGACCGGTGACTACAATAGCTCTATGCACTTCGTGCAGTCGAGCTAAAAATATATTTTCTGCTATAGTGACAGCTGAAAGTATGACATATAGCATGGATATGTGTGCTTTACAACCAAGGTCAAAGGCTAAAATCATGTCAGCTAGCCACACTGCTCCTGGCCAAGCCTACCAAAGGCAGATTACCATTCTTATCCATCTGTTGGTTGGTTAACTTAGTGCTGTATGCCCACTGTCAACTGCTAAGGTCATGTTAGGACTTTTCAGTTATCCTAAGCTACACTGTCCTTGGGCATGTCTATAAAAGGCACCACAAACTGACAAATGAGCCGCCTCGTGAGAAAACCAACAATTTGCATAGGCAAAAACAAAGATGCAGATAAGCGCCTTTGTTTTCGCTACTCGGAAAATACAATTCCTCTTCCTCTTAAATCCGAAATTTCAAGCTTCCAGCTGTCTTCTGTGGCTGTACAGCCCGGTTTGTGTTGGACCTGTTCAAAAACCACATTGTTAGTTTTCTCATGAGGCGGCTCAAATGCTCTTCTTGAATCCATGAAAGAGGAAGAATGGTGGTATAAATATAGAAACATTTTCATGAGTGACCCAAATCTTCATCATAGAAATGTGCAAGAAATAGTGTTTAGCAGACTCTTGAAAATCTCACACCTTGAATATACTTGAACATGAATTAAAAGGTTTATCAATATTTCCCATTGTCATAATCAAAAAAGCATGCAAACTGGGTGGTATATCTGTGTATATATGGTCGGAAATCAAACTTTACGGCAGCACTGGCGAGTCGCCGTAAAACAAAATTTCAAACCATATATCCGACTATATACCGCCCCAACTGAAAAATTTGAATAGTTAACCCCTAATTATAAAGTAAGTGGAATTTGAAGTGATAAGGTTACTAATGTAATGAAACTAAACCAATATACTTCTGTCTTGGTTTATTTTAAAATGTAACATTCATATAATGTCACATCCATTTATACGATCAGCATGCACCAACAAGTCAATACATGTGAGCCACCCCATCAGGAAACCAGCAATTTGCAATCTGCGTCTTTGTTTTCGCATATGCAATATGTTGGTTTTCTCATGATGTGGCTCATAACAATCATGTCTCAACATCTATCCATCTTAGCTGCATTATGACAGGGTAGTGTGGTTGCCTAGGGGTAGAGTTTTCAACACTGAATCAAGGCGAGGCGGTTCTAACTTGTGCCCACAATCTGTTTTGAGCAAAAATAAGAAAAATGAAAAAAAAAAAAAAAATCTTCTGAAAATGTTCATTTTTTACAACTTTAAAAATCTCAGGATATTCCATGTGCAAATTTTCATAATGATTGGCCAAGTACACTGTCCATACATAACTGAAAAATGTTGACTGGGACATTAAAAACCAAATCAAACCAAACAAAATAGCTCTTTTTGGTTTTTCAGCTCTTCTATAAATAATCTTAAGACCTCTTACACACCTATGTACATATACTTAAAATTATACATGTAATTGCAGAAATATTTACATAAAACGAACAATTTTCAAAAATGTATTTGAACAAATGATATTAGCTGTATTCAATTAAAGTACATCTTTAATGGGAGATCAGCCACCATTTCAATGAAAAGATTCCAATATTTGTTGAAATGTAATCGGAAAACCGGATTTTTGCCTATGTGAAAACAAAGCCGCAGATCAGCTGTGCAGTTTGTGCAGTAACTGCACAGCTGATCAGAGCCTTTGTTTTCACTACTCGGAGAGTAAAATTCCTCCACTTCCTAAATCTGAAATTTCAAGCGTCTAGCCACCTATAATTGCACAGGCCGGGTTGCGTCTGAGCTGGTCGGAATCACAAAAGACCGGTTTTCTCACCCTGGGGCTCATTTGGGTAAATGTAATCAGAAGACTAGATACGAGGAGTACTTATGGCAAATAAAAGACAAAACCAACAATTTGGGTTTCTGACCAGGTCTGACACAAATCAGGCTGTACCATCACAACAGCAGGCTAGAAGCTTGAGATTTCAGATTTAAGAAGAAGAGGAATTAATTATACTATATGTGCAGCAAAAACAAGGGTGCAGATCAGCTGTGCAGTTACTGCACAGCTGATCTGCGCCTTTGTCTTCACATATGCAGATTCTTGGTTTTCTATTCATTACAACCTATGGTGCTAGTGCTCATTAGAACCACCTCTAAGAAGCATCCACATCAGTTGGTTTTAATGAAGGAAAAAAAAATCCATCAATTATCATTATTTACTCGGACTCCTCTGTTCTAGCTGTTTGCATGATTCAAGGCCTATGAGCTCATCTAGAAGCCAGTAACTCGGGTGAGCCAATTTCAGGTGAGCTATATGCAACAAATTCAATAAAATGTATCACCAGGTTTATTTTGAGCCATCAATCTCATGACATGATAATTTAAATAATTGGTTTTGTTTTACTTCACACTCAATAGATATGACCGTCATATGGAGGAGGACCTCTGTGTAAAAACCCAAAATCAATCTAAAACCCCTGGTTTTCAAGGCAAGTGGCTCAACAACCATGCCATGAAAGCCTGTATTTGTAAATGCATGTGGAACACAAATGATATGACAGAATCTAGGTCATTTGGGCAGACTCTTTCATATTTACAGATAAAGTAAAAATTACAAGAAACATTTGCTGAAGCTCCTAATCTGATGCTACATTATGCTTGTTAGAACAAATGGGAATTCATGGTTTTAAGGACTGACAATGTTTGGGGAAAATCAAGCTCAGAAGACTAGATATGGGGAGTAGTTGACGATAATTAGAATTTATTCATCAACCCAATGGTGTGGGTAATCAATCATTAGAATCGCCTCACCAAGTCAAATATACTGAGTACCCACAACATAGGCTTTTATGAAGAACTAACAGAAAATATTTTTAACTATTATCAAATACTCCTCATTATCTAGTCTTCCAAAGTTTCCTTACAGTGGCTATTTGAACTTTACAAATTCATGGGAAAAATTATACAATTAGCCTGGACACACGTAACAATGATTGATATCCTTTAAATGTAATTAACTTGTACACAATGCCAAAATGAAGTACATGACGTGAAAAATGTAAATAACATGTACCTTTGAGGCTTTCAAGCTTAAAATCAATGAGCCACATAGATATGCATGATAAAAATGCAAACAATAATTATTAATTGTATATACATGTATCTTTTAATAGTATAGATTTAATAATGGTGTAAACTAATTGTGCCGCATTGTGAGAACACCGGATTTTTGCCTATGCAAAAACAAGTGCGCAGATGCTGATCAGCGTCTTTGTTTTCGCTACATGGATAGTACAATTTCTCTTCTTCTTATATCCGAATTTTCAAGCTTCTAGCCTGCTCCTGTGACTGTAAAGGTCGTTTTGTGTCAGACCTGGTCGGAAACCCCGAAGACCGGTTTTCTCGCCTTGCGGCTCAATTCATGAAACACAAGAACAGATAGAGTGTGTAATACACATAGACGAAATCTTTACTGTAATTACAATATGCACTGTGTATTGTAATTAACAATACACACTGCATATTGTAATTACAGTAAAGATTCAAAATCTTTACTGTTATTACAATATGCACTGTGTATTGTAATTAACAATACACACTGTGTATTGTAATTACAGTAAAGATTCGAAATCTTTACTGTAATTACAATATGCACTGTGTATTGTAATTAACAATACACACTGTGTATTGTAATTACAGTAAAGATTCGAAATCTTTACTGTAATTACAATATGCACTGTGTATTGTAATTAAAAATACACACTGTGTATTGTAATTACAGTAAAGATTCTAAACCTTTACTGTAATTACAATATGCACTGTGTATTGTAATTACAGTAAAGATTTTGTCTATGTGAAACATGACACAGTTATGTTAATTTAAGAAGCTCAGTGATAGGGTGTCCAACTATGTGTCAAGATGACTGAGCTTCAAGTTCTATAGCCACCAATACACTTTATCTCGACACTTAATATGGCAATGTGCCACAAAACAAAACTGTGTACCATCTCAAAAATGACTGAGAAAAATGAGCCGCATCATGAGAAAACGGTATTATTGCCTATGCGAAAACAAAGGCGCAGATCAGCTTCGCAGTAACTGCGAAGCTGATCAGCGCCTTTGTTTTCGCTACTCGGATAGTACAATTCCTCTTCTACTTAAATCCGAAATTTCAAGCTTCTAGCTCTTTTCTGAGCTTGTACATGCCGGTTTGTGTCGGACCTGGTCGGAAACCCCGAAGACCGGTTTTCTCGCGTCGCGGCTCAAATGTTCTTTGAGCTATACACAAACATATCAGATAGGTTTTGCTATTGAATTCAAACATGATGATATTATTATATAAGATTTCATGGTTTCATCATCTTATCTTACAATCATTTAACTAGTGCATTCTTCAACACAAACTAATAATACAACAAATTCTATTTATAAACATGTCTAACGTTTGGGAAGACAGCAGGAATGCCACTATGACATTAATTTGAATTGCCAAATGAGAATGGCTTAATGATTTTAGATGGCAATAATTAGTTCATAATTATCATTTTACACATATATTTTCTGTTACAGTGTTTAATGTACACAAACATATTCATTAATATTTGACTTGCTTCAAGCCAATTTTAACAGAGGAGCAACATTTCTATGTTTCATCAAAATTGATGAACACACATTATATGGCATCGTGTCAGCAGTCTGGTTTTGATTTTAAGCATTCTCACATGAAAAATATATATTTATATATTCATCACCAGCAGTCATTTAAATATAGCATCCATACAACTTTTACCAAAACAGATTCAATATTTTCATCAGCCATTCATAAAAATTCATTTTCAGCCAATCACACACAAAGATACAACCAGTCAAATTCACCAAATTCTATCCTTGTGTATGATTGGCTGATATTGATTTACTGAATGTATTCACCAACCAATCAATAAATGTTCTATTCATATCAGCCAATCAGACAATGATCTATATATAGCAGCCAATCACAGATAGTGTAACAACCTGTCCTATGATTCTTCCTCGGCCTCTACATCATCTTCATCATCTAGTAAGCCAGCAAATTTATTGGAATCACTGAAATCCTGAAATGTAACAGAATTATTCATGCATGTGATACATGTGATACATCTGAGAAACTAAATAGGGAAGAATGATTAAACAAAGAAAGAAATTCTTCAATTTTGGAAGGGAAATTTTAAATTCCTAATAGGGAGATGTATAAGATATACAGACAAGTAACCCAAGGGCAACAATCGCTCACCTGAGAGTCATCAAGTACAGTTACTGGACAAAGTTTTTGAAGATCTGATCAAAATTGACAAAGTGTTGTTGTTTTTTTCTTGTCAAAATTCGAACTCAACTGAGATATTATGGATGTCCTTGTTACTTCCAAGAATAAAGAAGATCCAAATAAAAATGAAGGCGCTAGAGTGGCCACACAACACTAAATATTGATTTTTCACACAGTCAAGGGCAGATAACTCTGCAGTCAAGGGTCTGATCTGGATGAAATTCGAACTCATCCGAGATGTTATGGCTATCCTTGTTACTTCCAAGTATGAAGAAGATCCGATCAAAATTGAAGGCGCTAGAGTGGCCACAAAAAAAAAATTGATTTTTCAAACACTCAAGGGCAGGTAACTCCGCAGTCCATGGTCGAAACTCGCTGAATTTTGAACTCATCCGAGATCTTATGGCTGACCTTGTTGCCTGCAAGAATGAAGAAGATCCCATTCGAAATGAAGGCGCTGAGGCGTTCAAAACATCTTTCCCATGGTAAGTCCATGGGGATTTTTTCAAACGCTCAAGGGCAGCTAACTCCGCAGTCCATGGTCGAATCTTGCCGAATTTCGAACTCATCCGAGATCTCATGGCTGTCCTTGTTACATGAAAAAATGAAGAAAATCCGATCAAAAATGTAGGTGCTCGAGTGTTCACAACACTTAACAGCCATTTTCCAAACGCTCAAGGGCAGGCAACTCCGCAGTCCATGGTCGAATCTTGCTGAATTTCGAACTCATCCGAGATCTTATGGTTGTCCTTGTTACCTGCAAGAATGAAGAAGATCTGATAAGAAATGAAAGCGCTGGAGTGTTCACAACATCTTTCCCATTGTAAGTCAATGGGGATTTTTTCAAACGCTCAAGGGCAGCTAACTCCGCAGTCCATGGTCGAATCTTGCTGAATTTCGAACTCATCCGAGATCCTATGACTGTCCTCATTACCTGCAAGAATGAAGAAGATCCTATCAAAAATGTAGGCGCTAGAGCCTTCACAACATTTTTCACATTGTAACCCTATGGGAGCTATCTGTTGCCATGGAAACCAGAGTTCTGATCCCACCTGGCCCAAAACCTTATGCAACTTTTCCCCCACCCCAATGATGCTTCTGATAAAATTTGATTGCAATTGACTGACCAGTTGTGGAGATATTTGTTGTTGAAAGTGTGGACGGACGGACAGACGCACACACGGACGGCTCGACTACCATACTATAAGCTCACCTTGTGAGCCTTTGGCTCAGATGAGCTAAAAATCTGGAATTCCAAATGGGAAGATTTTTTCTCAGAAATAGGAAAATCCCTTTGAAATAGATATGACATCTATGCGCATAGCATCAACTTAAATGTGTAACAGTGCCAGTTTGATTTGATGCTTGATGTCCATGGTTAACAGCATAGGCCATTCTAAGATTGTTCATTACTAATTATTCTGATTGAAAAGCGGTGGTCAAAATGTTAATACATTCTGTGCCAAGGATTTGATTCTGCTATCAAAGCATGGTCAATTTCGGCATGCAAACTTAAGATCCTACCTTTGCTTTACTTTCATTATATTTTGGCATCTCATCTATTGACTGGGGTAATGGCTTTTCTTTCCTGAAAATTATCAAAACCTTAATTTGAGCCACGTCATGAGAAAACCGGATTTTTGCCTTGGCGAAAACAAAGCCGCAGATCAGCTTCGCAATAACCGAGAAGCTGATTAGCGCCTTTGTTTTCGCTACATGGATAGTATGATTCTTTTACTTTCTAAATCCAAAATTTCCAGCCTCTAGCCACCTTCTGCACTTGTACACCTCAGTTTGTGTCAAACCTGGTCGGAAACCCCAAAGACCGGTTTTCTCGCTCTGTGCCTCATTTAGTACATTGCACCATGTATGATGATTTTTTATCATATTGTAATAGATTCAGTAAACTTATATCTTTTTATATTTTAATGTTTGCAGTTACATTACATTGTGTCTCTTTTAACTTAAAAACTTGACAATATTGTGTTTTGCTTGTTTGTTTGTATTGAGGCTTAACATCCCGGTCAACAATTTTTCAGTCATGTCGGGACGAAGCCAACGCTTCCAGGGTTTAACCAGTACTGTAGGGAGTTAATGTGTCTTGCTCAAGGACACAACATGGTGCCGCTTGTGGGGATCAAACCCAGGAATATTGTGTTTTAATTAAGTTTAAAGTGAAGGCAATACAATGTAAATAACCTTTAATGACCTACTTTTCATGTTTTTGCGGTGTAGGGGCTCCTCTACCACGCCCAAATCCTCCTCTTCCTCCTCGACCCCGCCCTCTGTCCCCACCCCCTCTTCCTGCCCAGGCGTTGGCTACCGGGGGAGGGTTGGAAGGTAATGGAGCACCTGTGTCTGAAGCGACAAAACATCTTTTTTCTAAAAGGCCTTTATTAGGTCAGGATGAACAAGTCACCAATAAGGGATCAATCTCCAAACCTTTTGGTAGAGAATATACTATCCATTCATTAAACCTCTGCAGCTGCAAATGAGCTGTCAGAATATCTTTGAACCACAACTGAAAGTTTTGATTTATAGCTCATGTTTGAAGTTATTTTCTTTCTTTGCCTGCATCTTTTTAAGCAATATAGAAGACATTCCAGGTGGTTCTAATGTGTATCCACAATCAATGTTTTAAGCAAAAAAGTTAAAAATATCAAAATTTTTCAATTCAAATTTTTCAATTTTTAATGCTCCAGAAAATTCTATACATTGCATGTTTTTTGTCCTTAAAAGCCAGTCTCCTACCTGATTTACTGGAACTAATTTGTTGTTCTCGTTCTTGTTTTCTCTTTGTCCAAGGATTTTCTTTTGGGGGCTCAGCAGGCACTAAAACTTTTTTCGACTCCGGCTGAAAGTCTCGTCTAGACTCAGACTGGGTCTTCTGGGGCTGAAATTGTTAGATTAACCCATTGTCATCATTTGAACAAGTCCACTTTCATTTTTAGGGGCATCAGGAATGATTTTTAATTTTCATTTCATTTTTTGATTAAATTCCTCTTAGTAAACAGAACAGCCGCAGATGCCTCATTCTGCTGACTGCAGCATCACATCTGGAACCATACTGTTTGCCTTTGTCCCACGAAAAGAACGTCAGGCTTATCTGCGTTAAAGATGCACCATTTCCATTTAGGAAATGTAATGTAATTGTAACCTTATTCCATCAGTTAATATGAAGACAAAATGTTATTTCTTAACAACATTATGAATGCATTTTTTTAGATCAAGATGAAAATTTTATGAATAAATTGCATCAGATAACACTTTTTATATTTATGCTTTATTTCTGATGAATTTCCTTGAATGTCCAATTCTTTAATATACAACACCAACACGAAAAAGTGTCCTGTTTTATTCAATCATTTTGTCATATTGTCTTTTTCAGAGATATAAATAAACAAGTATATGACATCTTGCACACAGTTAAACGCAATATATGAAAGCATGCCATCAGATACATCATGAGAAACTAGCTGAAAAATTACAATGCGACAGAGGCATGAAAAAGCTCCCTAATTGTGAACATTACAGTTAAGCTAATATTAGAAGTCTTAAAGTTGACAAATCTTTGTTTCTGTTGAATTTTTAACACACCTCTTTTTTTACTATTATTTATAAATACTTAGGATAAAAATAGCACTGACCTCATTCTGTGAATAATTTCTGGGTTTATTACTACTGGACTGTGATTGAGGTTTAGGAGTTGACTGGTTTTGTGATTGTGAACTCTCCTCTGACTGTGAACCAGTCCGATTGGAAGGTGAAGATTGTGACCCAGTCTGACTGGTTGCCGGAGATGACCCACCAACTTCCTGTTTCTGTGGAGGTGACGTCTGCAAAACTTTTCTCTTCTCCCAAATATTTTCTGCAGGGGGAGGGGCAGGGACTAGCTTGACTGGGGTTTCGTCTTTGATGGGTTGGGAGACAGGTTGGGGCTCGTCTTTATGTTCCTCGCCCCCAGAAAACACTTCATTGGTGTGACTGGACTGGTCGCTGTCCCGCCTTGAACGACCTTGGGTAGTTACTGATGGACCTGCACAACAAACGTCAGGACAACAGAATCAGCAGCTGTGATATTAAACAATTATTTGGGTTTTCTTAGGCATAAGTTCCGCTTTAATGCTTGGTAAAAGATTTCAAAGGCGACAAGCATACAATCTCGATAAAATTTTATCAATTTTTCAGGTATAACCACTTTGTTATTGGTTAGATATGAGCAGTCTTAAGGTGAAGAAGGACAAAATGGCTCATCAGCTATTTATTGATTTTTTTTAGTATCTGTTAATGAAGAGTAAGTATTTCCTTCTATCGCTTTATGTGAGAAAACATGATTATCTGTTTGATTCTGCTATGCAACCATCTTCAAAATGGCTTTATTACGATACAATATATTTCACAGTACTAACGTTGACCAGCACCCACCTTTTCTACCTTTATTTGAGCCCCCACTACTATGCCGCCTCTCTCTCCTATCCCCACCCTCACCATCTGACTGTCTACGCTGACTTCTCTCCTCTGATGGTCTGAAACATAAGCAATAATGATTCTTATTATCAATACACCATAAAGTTTGCTAACAATTATTGTATTATTTGCAACACTAATACTCATACAGTGAAGAAACCTATCTTGCTTCAGAATACAACTGAAACAAAACACAACTCCGCTTCGCCTCGGGCCAATACAGCGGACCTAGACCTGTAACTGGGCCAATACGAAATTACTTAATAACATTATAGTACAAGTGCTTGCCTCAAAATGCTGAGGACCCATCAAGGTAGCCATTGAAACTTTTTTTAACACCTTTGGTATGGCGCAGGTCAGACATGGGGCGTTTACTGGGATATCAGTAATGATTAAATTACAATTACTGGGCTGTCTGTATGATTAAATTATGATTATGATTACCCATTTTTTCAAGAGTAATTGATTAAATTATGATTAATGTGAAAAAGTAATCAGATTACTTTCATGATTAATGATTACAATTTTGTTGTTGTTGTTGAATTTTTTTCTGTTGTTGAATGTGATCAAGAAACTTCGTATGGAACAACAGAAACCTCACAGGTATAGCTGCCCTGACCATTACCAGATGTTCCAGCCATTGGATTGAATTTTAAATAAAATAATGGACAATTTGAATTGGATCACAACAACTCAGTTTTCTACTACTACCACTACATCTTTATTTTTTTATATATTTTTGGATGCAAGCAATGATGCATGGAGTAGTTACCGTAAATCTCCAAGAAACATAGTTTCTGAAATTCACCATAGACACCCCCTCAAAGGATGTATATTCTAGAATACAAACTGTTCATCAGTCTCTGGTGGTAAAAAAACTCTGGTCCATTGACTCCCTATTTATAAATCACTGCTGTTTAGCAACAGTCACTTTTAATACACATTGCCTCAGTGACAGTTCACACCCACAAGGGGAAATTGAGTAAATGAGAAACAAAAGTGTTTGAGTAAATGGGAGATAATTGGCTGTTTGTAAAGTTTAAATTGGTTTAAATTGACTGTTTACCCTTCAACAATTGAACTTAAAATAATTGTTCACAATGATGGTATTGTCTCATTTCTCATCTCTGTCTATTTAAGCTGTGAGCTGCTGTTGGGCTGCTAGATGCCTATCTAGTAATATGATAAACGACAGAGCAAACCACTAACATGTAAAAGGTTACAGCCTTTCTCGGAAAGTGGCTATGTCAGACCAGTCATGGTTTGTAAGCCAGGCCATCTGTTACTTGAGCAGTGCTTCATATACAGAATGCATGACACAGGGTTTACATTCATTCTAAGTGTGAAGCAGTATCAATACAAACATATTTTATTCAGCAATACAAACTTGTTTTAGGAAGATTTTCTAAATGGCATTGATATTGTAACTTTTTTCTGTAATCATGAAAGTAATCATAAATAATCATGATTACTAGCCTAATAAAACATGATTATGATTGAATTATGATTAAGACTACTTTGAAATTTTGTGATTACTGATTATCCATGATTATTCAAAAATTTGTAATCGATTACTGATGATTAAATTACTGATTATGATTACCCCATGTCTGGCGCAGGTGGGCGGGAACCCACAACCTACCGCTCCCAAAGCAGACACTCTAACCTAGCAGACATGGAGCTATCAGGACTGGGCATTATTTCCATAATTCCAAAATTAAAACTTCGTCAGACTTCCCCTACCTGTTTTCTTTATCTTCCTCCTGCCTCTGCGAGTATGATCCCCGATAATCCCTGCTATCCCGAGACTCTCCCCCATATCCTCTGGAGTCCCGATCCCTCTCCCGATCTCGGTCTCTATCCCGACGATCCCCACGTGAGGACTCTGAGGAAATCTTCTGTTGCATTAGCCGTTCTTCAATCTCTCGCTCTCGCTGAGCCGTGTCTACTGGCTTTGCACTGCCGAAGATCGAGGATGACGAGGCTGGGGCGGGCCGTGGCTTGTCCTCGCTATCTGTCGACTGCGGGGTTTCTAATGGTTTACTTCTAGGTTGTAACTGTAATCTTGGTCTCTCCTTGGGAGTTTCTGTAAATGCAAAGAAAACCTTTGCACCTGATATTATCATAAACTGTAAATCTGTAATTTTTGCATGACTATTTCTCGAATTATCTTTTTTCTAAATAAATCGCATGTTCTTGAATTTAGTGAGAGGGTACTTGTACATTCTCAAAAGCTTATGTACCTTTTTAGCAAGAACTTTGAATTCACAAGGCATCTAAATCGCAAATTAGCGAAAATTAAATTCTCATGAATATTTCTGATTATATCATTGAATTGATGGCATTACTTTAATCAGAACAAATTCATATAGATGTAAACCAAGTTTCGGACTGAGAAGTTTCATTAGTAAACCTTTTTCTACATATCGGAAAACTGCAATTTGATTTTGCTACTCCAATGATAAAATGCCCGTTGTAAACAGAATCACCTACCATGACTAGAATCTCTTTCTCCTCGGTTATAATCCGACCTGAAACATTGCAAAGTATATGAGCAAAATGGGTATTCTTAACCCATATTTGACGAATGGTTTCTCCCATTGTTATTAATTGGATGAGTCCACTTTCATTTTTAGGAGCGTTAGGAGTGATTTTTACTTTTTATCTCATTTTTCGATGAAATTTCTCTGTGCAAACAGAATAGCCCCAGATGGGACGCCGCGTTCTGCGGCGTCACATCTGGGGCTATGCTGTTTGCCTATGTCCCACAAAAGGGACGCCAGGCCTATATGAGTTCAGAGCTTCCTTGACGAGGCTGTTCTAGCATTGTAAACTCAGACAACACTGCTCCCAGTTGAGGTCATTGAGCATTGTCTGCATCTTTTATAAATGCATTAAACTCTACAATAAGCTGTGACCCCAGATATTAGATCTCTAACAAAAGCATTATTTTTTTTTTCTTTCTTCTTTCTTGAGGTTTCACACCCCAGTCAACAATTTTTCAGTCATGTCGGGACAGAGCCATCGCTTCCTGGGTTTTAACCACTACTCTAGGGAGTTAATATGTCTTGCTCAAGGACACAACACAGTGGCCCTTGTGGGGATTGAACTCAGATCCTCTCGATTAGCTCTACCACTAGGCCACCGCGCTCCCTAAAAAAAAGTTGTCTTTTTATCTTTATTATAGTAATTTTCATATTTGAAATTCTATTCTAACAATTTTGAATTAAAACAAACTTTTATTTTTGTCAAAAATACTAAAAATAATTTTCTGCATTAAAAAGGAAGCAAAACTGTCTAAAAAAAAAAAAACGATGGGATTACATGAACTACTACATGAAAGCAACATCAAAAAGTGAAGCTGTTGAATGAATAGAACTGGTTGAAAGTGAATAAAAGAAATGAGTAAACACATAAAGGAATGTGTAGTAGATAAACCATCAGGAGAGTAGTGTGAGAATATATGGGAGAGAGAAAAAAAAAAGTTGATACATGTATGCAGACAGTAGTATGACTAAATGCTAATCCACTCACTGGCATGTAAAATGATTAGCAGTAACAAAGAATTCCTAAATTTTCAGACAGACAGTTCATAGCAAGCGGTGAGACTTTTACAGGAAAAGCTATCTGCAGCTTGACCTGTGAAGTCATAGGCATGCCCCCCCTATACTGACAGTACGCATGTAATGCAAAATGTTAAAAGTAAGTATATGGCATTTTTGTCATTTTAAGATACAAACTTGCTAGTTTTGCATTTTATGCGTATAACGAAATTTTCTGGTCACGCCCCTGTAAGTTTCCAGGTTCACTATTCCGTCTGCATTTTCCAGTAGATACACATTTTTGTTGTCTTCTGGAATTTGAGTGATTGCAATTACACTGTCTGAAAACTTAGGACTTTAAATTATGGGTAGTATGCAAAAGTATGAAGCGTAAGCAGCCAAGCATGTTCTAACAGCTTGACTTACCTCCGACTATTATACCTATCGTCTCTGTTGTCGTCCCTTCTATCATAGCCGTCCCGTCTGTCGTGGCCATCCCTACGATTGTAACCGTCCCTGCGATCATAGTTGTCGCGTCTGTCGTAACCATCTCGACGATCATGGCCGTCTCGGCGGTCGTATCCATCTCTTCTGTCGTAGCCATCACGTCTGTCGTAACCCCCACCTCTTTCGTCTCTACGGAAACCGGAGCCAAACCCTCTTCTACCTTTCAAATGGTGAAAAATAAAGAAAATATTTAATGTAAAATCTAAAAACAACAGTAATATAGAGCTTTAAAATATGATTACAGCATCAAAGAAACAGTTCAAGACATTTTGTCCCTAAATATGTAAAAGGCAATCATATCTAGTTTTTCCTCAAAGTACAAAGTAAATTTTGTGTTACTTTGTATTGAGGTTTAACGTCCCATGCAACTATTTTTCAGTCACATTGGGACAGAAAACAATGTTCCCACTTACCATCGCCATCTCTGTCCCCATACCCCCTATCACGTCCGTAACCCCCTCTTCTGTCATCACTGTAACCATCCCTGTCATATCCTCCCCGTCTGTCATCTCCGTAACCTCCCCTCTGTCTATCATCATACCTGTAACAATGTAAAACATTTTTAAAAACTTGAACAAGATATTAACTGATTAAGGTCACAATAGGTTGTCATGTCCGTAATCCCCCTCTTCTGTCATCACTGTAACCATCTCTGACATATCCAACATGTCTGTCATCTCCATAACCTCCTCTCTGTCTATCATCATACCTGTAACAATGTAAAACATGTTTAAACGTTTAACAGGATATTAACTGATTAAAACCCCAATAGCCCCTGTCACATCCGTAACCCCCTCTTCTGTCATTACCATAACAATTCCTGTCGTATCCACCACTTCTGTCATCTTTGTAACATCCCCTCTGTCTATAATCATATCTGTAACAAGATAAACCATTTTTAAAACTTGTTAGATATTAACTGATTAAAACCCCAATAGGCACTGTCACATCCGTAATGCCCTCTTCTGTCATCATCATAATCATCCCTATCCCTATCAAACCCACAACGTCTGCCATCTCCGAAACCTCCCCACTGTCTATCATTATCTGTAACAATGTAAACATTTTTCAAACTTTTCCTGTCATCTCTGTTACCTGCCCTCTGTCTATCATAATATCTGTAATAATGTAAATATTTTTAAAACTTGTACAAGATATAAATGATTAAGGTCACAGCTTGTCATGTCCGTAGCCCCCTCTTCTGTCCTCACCATAACCATCCCTGTCATATCTACCACGCCTGTCATCTCCATAACCTCCCAACTGTCTATCATCATATCTGTAATAATGAAAAACATTTTTAAAACTTGAACAAGATATTAACTGATTAAAAGACCCCAATAGACTCTGTCACATCCGTAAACCCTTCTTCTGTCATCATTGTAACCATCCCTGTCCCTATCATAACCTCCCCTCTATCATTAACCATGTAAAACATTTTTTAAACTTGAACAAGATTATGATAGCCTGTCACGTCCGTAACCCCCCTTGTAATCACCATAACCATCCCTGTAACATCCATGCCTTAACATTGTCTGTCATTCATGTAACCTCTTCTATGTTAATTTTCAAACTTAATCACATTACTACCTTGAATATTAGATATCTGTCATGTGATCATTACATATTTTATTTGGTGAAAACATTTCATGCAGAGTTGCAGCATACTGAGCAACTTGAAAGACTGCAAAAGTTAGGAAAAGACACATTATCAAACCCTCTTTAAAAATGACAAAGTTATCTCACCCTCTGTTTCTATCATCATAACCTCCTCTACTGGACCGATCATCGTAACCCCCTCTCGACCGGTCATCATAACCTCCCCTTGACCTGTCATCGTAACCGCCTCGTGATCTGTCATCGTAACCTCTTGAACCTCTGTCCTCGTAACCGCGACTTGGACCTCTGTCATCGTTATCTGAAGATACAACACAATACATTGAATGTATGTTCCCTTGTTTAGGTTTATGCGCTATGTATATTTCATACAGCTGTGGCCAGCTGTTAGCTATCCCAGCCAAAATGTTCAAGAACTAGAAAAAGACTTATACGGTCAACTTACTATTTAATATGCATCACTCCCCTAATATAAAGTTTTTTCTACACTTGTAGTATGACTTTCTGTTTTTTTCTTTGAAGTTTATGTAACATTAAATCCGATACAAGTTAATACCAAAGGAGGCGGGCCTAAATATTAATACTACGGAAAGAGGCAGAATGTAAACTGCACTGTAACTTCTTGATATTGAAAGTTACAGTACGAATCTGTCAACTGGTGGTCTGTCATACTACAAGTTAGTTAAAGACCTCGTAGAAAAAATAAGTAAAAACAGCTCGTCTTCGACTCGCTTTATTTTACTTATTTTTTCTACTCGGTACTTTAACTTGAACTTGTCGTATAATAGGTCAAGGTCATCACAGGGTCATAATTTGTTTATACATTGTAGAACTCTAGTCCACAACGCTACATGCCAAGTTTTGTTGAAATTGGTCTACCGCTTCCGGAAAAAAAAAGATTTTTGAAGGGTCTTTACCAGATATAGACATGGCGGCCATCTTCGTCATGTGACCTGGATAATTTATGTCAGCATGCCCACTCCAATTTTCAGCTGAGGGTACAAGTACCCTTTGTGTCCCCATTTTGGGGGTACAGGCCAAAATTTGAGGGTACACCATGTTTTTGAACTGAAAACTCACATTATGCATTAATACGAGATCCAGTCTTTTTTCCGAGTTGTCCAATGAATGCTGAGGTTTTCAGTAAAACAGATATTGGTATGTCTTTGTGGTTAAGTTTTTTCTCTAAAAGCTAATACTTGCATTTCAATTTTAAGCAATAAGAAATACAAAAATCCACATTTCAAATGACACAAAATATTTAGAATGCTAATTCCTCTCGTAAAAAGTATTTTGCTCAATGAGCTAATATATGGAAATTATCTAAGTTTGATATTTAGACTCCTATTGCAACTAATATTAAATGCAGCAATCACGCTGTCTATAATACAGCCTAGTGGGTGGGTTACGGTTAACAGAGATCGTAAGTTGCGCCAGATTTTAGGGTGCCCATTAGCTTTAAATTACTGAATCAATCAATTGTTTGCATAGAAATAATAAAAAATAACACTTTAGCAAGTGTTCTTCAACATTACATATAATAAAACAAAACGAATGGATCATAATTGAAAGAAATAGGCTAAGGAATTGGACATCATTTTCTGCCAGTGAAACTGAAAGTACAATTCAGATTGCGCAAGTCTTAGTATTCTCACAGGCCACCTGGCGGTGAAAATCGATTGGCTAAAATTCTTGGCTGACCAATCAAAACTGTAAATCTTAATTTAGAACACAAAAATGGAAATTTTTCACCTATATTTAGAGCTTTGTATTTAGACATTTTGAAAAGCCGCTCGCACAGGTATTTTAATTTCTGCGTGCATCATTTCTTTGTATACGTTTTTGCTCGTAAGCAGTAGGTATTTTGTGCGTGCAGAGCAGTTTCTGTACGTGAATTACGTACTGCAGTACGTGAATGGGCATGCTGTTATGTACACATTGCTTCTCCCTTCCTATAGACGCTTCATATCAAATTTGGCTTTGATTGGCCAAGCAGTGTCATAGGTCTTTGAAAATCATGGTGATTTACATGTATATTGCCCCGGGGTGGGGTCAAAGCAGCCCCTCGGTCCAAATTTTTTTCAAAATCATAAATCTTCAGTCCATTTGCCCATTTTTTTTTCAAGTATTTTGACAATTTTCCCCCATTCAAATGCATGGGCCACCTATGTTGACCTTGCCGTAAAATAGGTCAAGGTCATCACAGGGTCATGATTTATATAAACATTGTAGAGCTCCTCTCCCTGATACTTCATGCCACGTTTCAAAATCATAAACCTTCTGGTTCTGGAGAAGAATATTTTTAAAGGTTATAGCCTTGGCGGCCATCTTGGTCATGTGACCTAGACCATTTATGTAAATTTTCATTCCCCCTTCCTAAGGATGGGTTTCAGAGAAGAAGTCCTTTGATAGATCAGCTGGCTAACTGTCACTCCGCTCCACTTCGGTACCTCATTCCACTTACCTGACAGCTTAGCATAGGTTGCATTTAAACCAATGTCAAAATGATTGCGGATTTCGTAAGCGACTTGCAGTTATGTTATTTTGCTATTAATCCAGGGATCTCACTAGGATTTTGAAAACAGGAGTCCGGGACTCCTCCAAAAGAAAAAGTAGGAGTCCCAGACAAAATTTAGGAGTCCCACTATAGAAACTCAATTACAATCCTAATTTTTTCGACCAAAATAAATCATAATTTATATTTTACCTCTTTATAACTCACATAACTCACATAACTCACATATCCTCGACACCAATATCAGGCTAGACAGCCTCTGTAGGTGCATTTTTGAAAACAGGGTTTGGGGCTTCTATTTCTTAAGACAATAATATTGACCACGACATTTGTCAAAACCTTACTCTCACCTGATGGTATAAAATGACATGCTATCAATTGTAGAATTGGTTAAATTAAACATTCTTAGTAGTGTGGTTACACTGGTTAGGTACATGGGGGGGGGGGTCTACTCTACTAGGTAAGACCAAGAAATGTGGGTAATGCGCTCCAAAATTAGCTCCTTTTGTAGACAAAGCCTTTCTGTGACATCTGTCTATCATATAATGTTAGGTATATATCATTTACTTTCGCCTGTTCAGTAATGAGTTTGGGGGATCAATGAGGGGTGACCCCTCAAAGGCTGGATTTCCTACTGTCAATTTGGTAAGAATTATAAGATTGGCTTGCATTCTTCATTACTAAAATATGGACACTAAACCTCTTTTGAACACTTTAAACAAAGTTTTACCAACAAATTATGATTGAGAGGCAACAAGAACAAACAAATAATCACGATTTTTCCATTAATTCGAAAGTCGCGAAAACTAATGACATTTCAAAAATCGGTCCAAAAGTATAAGGTTTTGCTTTTTTTTAATTGTTTATGTAATTCAATTGATCTTTAAATGAAAATCGCTAGGGTTTCACAAGATTTTATGACTGTTTAAGACTTAATTGTTTTATTATAGCTGACCGATCAACCGTAACATGCGAGACAAAGACACATGTTTTGAACGCGACCGTCACATTGATCAGACGCCGGAGGCGTGAAACTTTATAGCATGTCTAATTTGCATTTGGACAACACCGTTAATTTGAGTAATCCTTATCTTGATTGGAGATAATTGATTGTTGGAGCTAATTAACAACAAAGCCAAGGTAAAGATGGGAATTTAGGGACGTCTCGCGGCGAAAAAATATTGCGTCCCGGGAATCATCTCTTGGCAGAATTATGCGTCCAAGCACGAGTTTTCTCGTCCCAGGACGCCGAATCTGGCGTCCTCGAGATCTCTGTAATCGTATCAATTTTGATATGTATTTGTACCAGTGCCAAACATCTTCCAGTAAACACATAAAATTACCTAAAACGTTTAAATTAATGTAGGAAAACAAACGATTTTCGACTTTGAGTCGCTAATTCTACAGTAGTCTCCCCTGATCTATTTATAGACAACTTTTGAAATTTTCAATAGAAACCAGAGGACCAATGGTCCTGTAAACGCTCACCTGAGATCTACTACATATACAAATAAACATGTTTGAATATTATGGTATTTAGCCCCAGTGCAGGGGCAAATGAAGCCCTTGGGCCATTTGTTTTCAGAATAATCAATATTCTGTATATCTGTCTATTTCTATTTTATTTATTCCCTTCAAATGACATGTTAACAGTTTTCCCAATTCTAATGCATTGGCAACCTATGTTGACCTTGTCGTCAAATAGGTCAAGGTCTTCACAGGGTCATGATTTATATACACATTGTAGTACTTCAGCCATCCATGCTTCATGCCAAGTTTCTTTGAAATCGGTCCACCGGTTCCGGAGAAGAAGATTTTTGAAGGGTTTTTACCATAAATGGGCATGGCGGCCATCTTGGTCATGTGACCTGGATTACTTACATACACATTGGTTACCCCATCCTATAGATGCTTCACATAAAATTTGGCTTTGATTGGCCAAGTGGTTTCAGAGAAGATGTTTGAATATTTTGGAAATATACATGCATACTGCCCCAGGGTGGGGGCATATGAGCTCCTGGGGACCAATCTTTTTCAGAATCATTAATATTCAGTCCTACTGTGCATTTCCTGCAAGACTTTCACTTTAAATGACATTTCAAAAGTTTTCCCCATTCAAATGCATTGGCAACCTATGTTGACCTTGCCGTAAAAAAGGTCAAGGTCATCCTAAGGTCATTATTTATATACACATTGTGGACCTTGAGTCACTAGTGCTACATGCCAAGTTTCAAGATCCTAGGCCTTTGGGTTCTGGAGAAGAAGATTTTTATAAGGTTTTTACCATATATGGGCATGGCGGCCATCTTGGTCATGTGACCTAGATTATTTATATACACATTGGTTCCCCCTTCCTATAGATGCTTCATATAAAATTTGGCTTTGATTGGCCAAGGGGTTTCAGAGGAGAAGATGTTTGAATATTTTGGAAATAAACATGTATATTTCCCCAGGGTGGGGGCATATGAGCCCCTGGGGTCCATTTTTTTTCAGAATCATAAATATTCAGTCCTACTGCCCATTTCCTGCAAGACATTCACTTTAAATGACATTTTAAAAGTTTTCCCCATTCAAATGCATTAGCGACCTATGTTGACCTTGCCGTAAAATAGGTCAAGGTCATCCTAAGGTCATTATTTATATACACATTGTGGACCTTGAGTCACTTATGCTACATGCCAAGTTTCAAGATCCTAGGCCTTTGGGTTCTGGAGAAGAAGATTTTTAAAGGATTTTACCATATATGGGCATGGCGGCCATCTTGGTCATGTGACCTGGATTATTTATATACACTTTGGTTCCCCCTTCCTATAGATGCTTCACATAAAATTTGGCTTTGATTGGCCAAGCGGTTTCAGAGGAGAAGATCTTTGAAAATGGTGGACGACGACGACGGACGACGGACGGACGCCGGATCATGGCCATCCTATAAGCTCACCTGTGAGCCTACGGCTCAGGTGAGCTAAAAATGAAGTAATCTATGATTCTGCGTGCTTTATCAAATAGAATATTTTATAATTTATGTCCTATATGCAAGAAAAGATCTAACATAAGTTAAAATAACACAGTTTTGCTGAATTTTCATTTTCGACCAAGAGCTGAATATATCCCATTTCCGTCGGTATGAAGAGGTTTAACGGAATACCGATGGAAATATTCCGTAGTCCTTTGAATATTATGGTAATATACATGTATATTGCCGGGGGTGGGGGGGGGGGGCAAATTTTTCCCTTCAAATGACATTTTGACAATTTTCCTCATTCAAATGCATGGTTGATCTATGTTGACCTTGCAATAAAATAGGTCAAGGTCATCCCAGGGTCATAATTTCATGATTTATATAAACATTGTAGCTCCTCTCCCTGGTGCTTAATGCCAAGTTTCAAAATCATAGGCCTTCTGGTTCTGGACAAGATTTTTAAAGGTTTTTGCTATTAATAGCCATGGCGGCCATCTTGGTCACATGAACTTTAGTTCCCCCATCACATGAAGTTTGGCTTAGATTGGCCAAGCGGTTTCAGAGGAGAAGATCTTTGAAATTGTGGACGACGGATGACGGAGACGGAGCATGGCCATCCTATAAGCTCACCTTGTGAGCCTTCGGTTCAGGTGAGCTAAAAATCTATTCAAAATTGTGATATTCACCATCATGTAGCGAATATTAAGTAAGACACCATGCCATAAAACAGTCAAATTAACCATTCAACTCACATGAGTCATTGGTCATGGGTCTCCTCCAGTCGCTGTCTGTTCTGTCCGGCCCTCCATCATCTCTCTGACCACGCCCACCTTTATCTCCCCCTTTATCTGTAAAATAACCAATTTTTGAGTACAAACACAGTATTTTGTTGGGTTTGGTGCTTAAATGTCCCAGTCATAAATGAACCACGGTGCAAGAAAAGCGGTCTTCGGGGTTTCCTGATCACGACCAGGTCCGACACAAACCAGCCTGTGCACCTACAGAAGATGGCTAGAAGCCTGAAATTTTGGATTTTGGAAGGAGAGGAATTGTACTATCCGAGTAGCAAAAAACAGTAACTGCACAGCTAATCTGCGCCTTTGTTTTCACATGGGCAAAAATCCGTTTTTCTCATGACAAGGATCAAATTTTCCAGTGATGGAGCCACTGCTTCTTGGGTAGTAAACAGTATGATGGGAAGTTGTTAATATGACTTGCACAAGGAGCAAACTCGGCTTCGGTAGAGTCTGAGGCCCCTCAACTTCTCTATCCAAGAGCTATCACGCTCTACCACCAGGTAACCAAAATCCCCAGTGAACAGCATACTGGTAAACACAAAATTTGAACGTATTTGGACACCCTTCAACTTATTCAGAATGTTTGTATGTGAGTTATTGTATTGTGATGTTATCACTTCTAGATTTCAAACTTGAGTTTTATATGAGACCTAAAAAGATGCTTGTTTCAAGTTACCTGACAGTGTCTAAGTCCCCAGCCCCACCCCACGTCCCCACCCAATTTATTTTTCAGTTTTAGGGGATTTCCAAGAGATTTTTCCTGTCAGCCATTTTGTTTTCCTATCTCGTCTATGTAAAATAATCATTAAAATAATAAAGGATTTCTTAACATAGTCTACCAACTCTATTTCAAAATTTCATGTAACCGGAAACCAACAATATTTTTAGGCCTATAACAAAAACATCCTGGATCAGTCAAATGAATCGTAAAAACTGCTTTAATATTCATACTACTTACCTTGGCCTGCTAAATCTACTCTTATCTTTCTTCCTCCCAAAGTCTGAAAAATTACAAGATATGAGCCGCATCGTGAGAAAACGGGATTATTGCCTATGCGAAAACAAAGGCGCAGATCAGCTTCGCGGTAACCGCGAAGATGATCAGCGCCTTTGTTTTCGCTACTCGGATAGTACAATTCCTCTTCTACTTAAATCCGAAATTTCAAGCTTCTAGCCTGCTTCTGAGCTTGTACAGCCCGGTTTGTGTCGGACCTGGTCGGAAACCCCGAAGACCGGTTTTCTCGCGTCGCGGCTCATATATAGATTGGTAATGAGAAAACACTTCTCACATAAAATTAGTTGAGCTGCATCATGAGAAAACTGGCTTTTTGACTTGGCGAAAACAAAGACGCACAGCTGATGAGCACCTTTGTTTCCACTACTTGCATAGTACAATCCTTCTTCTATCTAAATCCGAAATTTCAAGCTTCTAGCCTTCTTCTGTGACTGTACAAGTCTGCCACTGGGGTCATCATTAAAGCATATAGAAGTTATGATAACTTTTTTAATTTTAGAATAAGTGGAGTGGGCAAACTCTGGTCCAATTTTTGAGTTTTAATTTCTGTCTCCACTATGCAAACAACAATAAAATGTATACTAACCTCATCACTCAAAGCCAATGCGTCTATGAGTGCCTGTCTCGTCTCAAATTCTACATAACCAAATCCTCTAAATCGGCCAGCATCTTCTGGGAGCCTCACTTTCACAACCTGGGTGAAACAAATTACATGTAAGTCAAGAGGTGTTTTATATTTTTCTATTCTTTTTTTTTTTAAATAGCAAAGCAAATATCAAAGTAACATGTATGTTAGATAAGTCCCTGAAGGACTTGACTTTATTATCAGGCAGATGCATAAAGTGCACTCTAAAATCCTGCATTTATCGCGATAATTCACAGTAAAGTAAAATTATTTCTTAAATGAACTCTTAATGATAACACTTATAAATGCCATTAATGGTACTTGTTTAAGCAGAATGGTCTTATTCATTTCCACTCTACATGTATCTTTCAGTGGCTTAGGGCTTTGTCACACATAAGCGAAAATCCCTCTACTTAGACTTGCATAGACTTGCGTTTTATTGCAAAAAGACATACTGGTTTGTATGATTTAACAGCTAACATCCCGACATGACCATAGCTCTTGACTGAGATATATAGCAATAAATCAAACAAACGAAAACTATTTTTTGCAATAATTTTGTCTAGGTCCAGATATTTACGCTTTTGTGTGACGGGGCCTTAAATGCTGAACTTTGACCTACCGGTAAATTTGAGAAAAAGTCCTCTATTTTTTCTGGAGACACTTCGTACGGCAGATTTCCTATAAATGCGACAAATGGTGGATCTTTAGGGACCCTCTCCAAGTCCACATCTGAACCCCTAGAGGCTTTAGGGGCCGTCGGTAGTCTGGTCCTGTCTATTGAGGAGCTGGGATAGACTGGGTCTGTATCTAGATAGGCAGATAAAGGAGGATTAATGTTAAGACCGAGTTAAATACAAACAGTACCACCATGTGTACAACCATATGAGCTGCGTCATGAGAAAACCGGAATTTTGTCTAGGTGAAAACAAAAGCCGATCAGCACCCTTGTTTTTGCTACATGGATAGTACAATTCCTCTTCTTACTAAGTCTGAAAATTCAAGCTTCTAACCATCTTCTGTAGCTGCACAGTGCGGTATGTTGAACCTGGTCAGAAACCCAGAAGATCGGTTTTCTCGTGTCATGGCTCATATAGAGGCTTTAGGAATGAGTGATGTGAAATTTTGTTGCATCATGCTCATTACTGACGTTAAGTGTAGTGACAAGTTTTCTTTGATAAGCTTTTGTGCAAAACAATTCTACTTAGCATCCACAGCATTGCTACCCATGGGAAACTGTCAGAGAAAAAAAATTGTTTAATTTCCATTTTCTGTGAATGCAATATAAATATACACGTAGATTTTCTTCTATAATCCCTTAATGAGTAAACTACATATACACTATCACAAATGATATACAGAGTATGAAACCATGCCACAAGAAAAACTACCCTTGTTTTCGCTTCACAATAAGTACAGTGCCTTTTCGTCTTAAATTTGACAAACATTTAATTTCAAGCTATCTTCAATGTCTTTAAAAGTCCAATATGTGTCTGACAGAGCCGGTCAGAAAACACAAGATGCTCAGAACTTTTCTACTGAAAGATGCCACTAAGCAGTTTTTTCCCTCCAAGTTTTAATTTATGGGATTGATGTCCCACTACTGTCAGATCCTAAGGAGACAGTCTAACAAAACAGTTGAGAATTTAGGAGACATTTATTTATACATGTAACTGGAACTAGAAATACATATACATGTACATGAACTTTGGGGGACATCATTGTCCCCTCTCTGGACAGTTTTGGGGGTCATTGGAGGCCAAAAGGGGTCAAAATGCACTTTAATTGTGCGCCAGGGAAAACCCTGCACTAAGTGACTATATGAGCCACGTAATGAGAAAACCAACATTTGCATATGCAAAAACAAAGGCGCAGATCAGCTTTGCAGTAACTGCAAAGCTGATCAGCGCCTTTATTTTCGCTACATGGATAGTACAGTTTCTCTTCTTCCTAAATCCATAAATTCAAGCTTCTACCCATCTTCTGTAGCTGCACAGACCAGTTTGTGTCAAACCTGGTCAGAAACCCCAAAGAGTTTTCAAGTGTCGCGGCTCATGTGATTCTGACTTACTATTGTCTAGTTCTTCCATCTCAGCGGCCCAGTCCATGGTTTTATTGGCGAGGACGTAGCTCGTTCCTGGGCCCTGTACGTTCCCCTGTTCATCTGACAGGAAGTCAGTGAGGGCCATAGTTTTGCCCTTCTTTTTCGATTTGCTTCCAGCTGAAATATGAAAATTACTGCTGTTTGATTGTACAGAAAAAAATAAATGAAGCAAAAGTTTGGCCATTTAATAGCTTGCTATGGTGTCGAGTAAAGCAGTGCTACAGATAAGCAGCGTATCTGCGTATTTACCCAATTAAATTGTCCTAAAACCCATTTCATGTCAAAATACAGGATGTTTAACAAACTGTGCTTGCACATACGTGTAGTTACAATTGAGCACGTGTCTATTTTTGGAACTTGGTTCCTGTTTCACCATTCATATCGTATAACGCATCTTGATGATCAAGACTATGAGCCAAGAATTTCATCCAATCTATTTTCGCCGCCAGGTTGCGCTAGAGAATAGGCTTGCGCAGTATGAATTGTACTTTCAGTTTGACTGGGAGAAAAGGATGCCCAATTCTTTAGCTTATTTCTTTCAATAATGACCCAGGCCTGGAAAAATCCACACGTCCGCTCATATTTACGAGTGAAAGTTCGATACGGGCAAGTGGAAATTTACCCTGGCTCGCCCGACAGGACGAGTAGCATTTTCGGGACTGACTCGAGGCAGTAAATGTCCGTAAATGCAAAATCAGCTGAAGATTTCGTTTCCGATTGTCAACCGGATGTTTGCACTACGTCACTAGTCCGCAGTAAATGTAATTCAATAAAATCCGGTACATGGTCCAAATACCGGAAAGCATTGGTCATTTTATTCACGGCGCGCCGTACTATCAAGACTTAAGACGTCCCGGGTTTTATCTCCATGTGATAAAACGGCTTACTTCTTGTCTGTTGCTTGGCCCACCGGGGTCCAACTGATGTTTTTCTTTAGCTCCGGAGTTAGTAAGTTATTTGGCGCCCAGGGATCTCCATCGTCGGGCAGCTTACTGAATCTGTGAGTCCTGGTTTTTGATTCATCAGGATGTTTATCATGATTTATTTGTTTGTTCTTGATGATTCATTTACTAGTTAGAGATTCACCACGAGGACCGAAGAACTAACTAAATGTTATGAACCACTGCAGAAGCTGAGGGTGAGGTTACGGCCGTGTAAAATCGATTTAAACCCGCCAGTAACTTTGTGTTACTGATCGTTCCAAGTCGATACTTCTGTGGTGGTTCTTTTTGTTTTATGTCTTGGTGTTTAAAATATTTTTGTGCTGTTGGCGCCTTATGTATGTTTGCATATTTTTAGTTAAGTTAAGGTAACTGAGTGGCCACCTATTGGATAAATAGCTGCTCATTCGGCTGACGAAGTGTTTTCATGGTACAAGTGCCTGATTGTTAGTTTGGTTTTTTCCCACCTTGGTTTTTGGAGTGGGAGTCTTTTTCTGATTGCGCCTTTTCCTGATCTTTGCCTACTTGTACTTTTATTTACACCAAAAGTCAAATAATCGAGCATTTCCATTTTGATATCGAAAGTAGACAAAAAATGTCGAAGCAGGGCGTCATTAGTTTTTGATGATTTTTGTCTCTTTTGAAATCCAGTTTTTAAGGACGAGTGCACCAGCAGTAAGGACGAGTAAAAATTGTTTACAACTCGCCCCACAGGACGAGTAGGTCCTCAGAAAAATTTCTAGGCCTGCTGACCCATCAGATTCAATTTATTGTATGTAAAGTTAAGAACACTTGTTAAAATTTTATTTTTCATTATTTCCACACAAACAATCCATTGATTCTGCAATTAAAAGCTAAAGAGCATCATAAAATCTTACGCAACTTATGATCTTTGTTAACCGTACCCCACCCACTATGCTTGTATTATAGACAGCGTGATGGCTCTTCATCTAGTTGCAGTAGGAGTTAATATCAAAAATAGATCAATTTCAGATATCACCTCATTAAGCAAAACACTGTTTTTACAACGGGAAGCAGCTTCCAAAATATTTTGTGTCATTTGAAATGTGGATTTTTGTCTTTTCTTGTTGCTTGAAATAGATTTAACGAGTATTAGCTTTTAGAAAGAGCTTAATAACATAGACCTGTAGTCAGTGATAATTGAGGATAACTTTTCAAGTATCACTTCCAATGTTCTGGCAAATGAGCTGAGATATCCTCAAAACAAGAGGCAAATCAGTTATTAATGAAACACATGATTTTTGTTTTTAATTTTAACTTTTACTTCCATCCTCAATTAGGATAGCCAATACAAAAACGTGAAGTACCCAATTCGAAATTTCAAAAATTATATTTTTATCCAATGGAATCCGAAATACCCAATTAAGCCAAAAAGAGGTGGGTAAATACCCACTGACCATCAATCCTTATCTGGAGCACTGGGTAAAGTGAGTTTAAAGTGACTTCACAACAGTACTGCTGTCTCAGCCTGTCTCATACATGTGATGCCTCCTTCATCATCAGGGAGACTCCAGGAAATGAGCAATAAAATGAGATAAAATTTGTCTAAAATACCCCCTTTTTCAAGAAAATTTCAAAACCTCCCTGAAATGAACCAAAAATTTTCCTATAAAATCTATACATTTTTCAAAAACCTCCCTGAACATGCTGAAATGAAAGAAAAATCTCCCTAATGCCACTTTCAAACTCATCACATGTATGCTGTCTGGCACTGGCAGATTGCCGTTTTAAACAAAACACCCAGACAGCTACCAACTATCAGGAGCGATCTCAAACTGTCAGCTTTGACAAAATTTACGATCTCACTCCTCTTGATTAAAGTCTGATTGAAAAATGTAATGTTGTATCTCAACTGAATAAATCGAGTGAAATAAATTAGTCTATGGAAACAAAGGATTGTCATATTCGCTGAAAATCAGCATCCCGTTACAGGTTATTGTCATCTGCGCCATCGTCAGTTCTAATGAGATTCAATTGGGAAAAAAAAGCTAAATTAAAATTGCGAATTTTTCCAATGCAGGAGTCAAATTAACAATGAATCACAAAACAGGTCTAAGAGCTGACATAAATTACAGACTGTCTTTAGATTTACAGACTGTCTTTATTTTTAAAGACTTGTGAGTCTATAGAATTAAAGACTAAAACGAGGAAATAGAAACAATTATGAAATAAGGTAAATTCGCACTAATACACTAATTGTGATTTGCTTTATTACATAAGCAGCTGTATAGTGCAGAAAAATGTTCATCGTTTAATGACTTAACATTGAATAATGAGAGAAACAAACAAATGAGTTTTGATATACAAAAGTTTTCTCCCATATACTATAACTCAACAACTGATAACGCAAGCAATTATCTGATCGGGTAATATTCTTCGCCAACAATGGTCAAAGGGAGAATACCCAACAAGGAATACATATAGTTATTATTTGCTATCAGTACACGGAAATAAGGCCATACTTTTAAACGAACTTTACACACTGAATTTCGCACGTATATAGGTCATTCAGTTACGTTAAATATAGAATGCGATTTTTCTTGCCATTCCAAATCTCGATGAAATACTGCATAAGTCTTTAAATATATAGACTTTACAAGTCTTTAGATTTACAGACTGTCTTTAAATCCACAGACTTAACAAGTCTATAGATTTACAGACAGTCTGTAAATTTAGTAAGTCTGTAGATTTAAAGACTTGAAATGTCAGCTCTTAGACCTGCAAAATTCTAAGTTGATGATGAGCAGATGAGTGACCTCTCGGGAGATAACAGCCAAAACTTGATCTACTCAGTACGCAGAAAAAAAGTATTTTAGCAATGACCAGGGACTGTCACGATCAGAGACAAAGTCCAGTCCAAGAACCATGTTCATGGTGCAAAGTCAGAAAAGTGTAAATTGTCCAACTTCAGAACTTCCAAGTCAAGTGACACATGTTTAGTGTTTTCAGTATAATTTTTAAAGGCTGAGGGTCCCAAAATGCAATCAAAACAAAGGAATGGTGTTAAGTATAGTTCTTGCACATAACTTCAACCGATCGACCGTTTACTTGGCCATAAAATATGTTATTTCTTGTAGAGCCATGCTTTCACGTTACCTTTGGACGCCATCTTGGAAAAATGTGACATGCTTCAACCACTTGAAAGTGATGAAAAATTATTATTTTACATGCATAATAATCAAATAGTAGTACACAGTTTAAAATTTGTAAAATATTTGAATATTAGATTAAACTTATATTTTTTGACAAATATTTTCTGCGGTTTCATTAATTTCTGCGGATTTGCTGCATATATTCATTTCCGGGTTTGGTTAGACAAACTACTGCCGTACCGCAAGCAGGTGCATACTAATTGCCGGAAATGTCCGGGAAGATATGGTCGGGATGAAGGGGGTAGTGGTGGTTCTGGCTTTGTATCTCCTTTAGCGTTTAACAGAATTTAATCATTTTGGTATCACAATAAAAGTATTGCTTCAATCTAAACCTATATGTAAAGAACTTTTGCAAAAAATTATTTTAAAATGTTGTTTTTAGGGTTTGAAATTTCCGGGAAGATCCGGGAAGATTCGCCGGGAAACTGGAGTAGTGGTGCTTTGGGCTCTGTATCTCATCTAATAATCATCCGATTTTAAAAATGTTGGTATCAAAATAAAAGTATTGTACTACTCTACTTGAAAATCGAAGAAATTATCTAATGAAACCACTCTTTAATGTTTTATTCGGGTTTGAAATTTCCGGGAAGATCAGTAATTCTCCGCCGGGAAAATTTCTAATCCGTGATTGAAGTAGTGTAGCGTCACTATTAATATCTCAAGTTATAAATGATCAGTTTTCCATGATTTTGTAACATATTCAAGGTAATGCATCACTCTAACATATCATATAAAATTAAAATTAAATATATGAACATTTATTATGGTATATTTACGTTTGAAATTTGAAATTTATGAGATCCGCTGTGGTCGCAGCCGGATTTCGATAGGGAAGATATTTCTTATTTTGAAATAACTGCTATTTTTAGGGCTTATACTTCATACTCCCGGTTGAAAACTTTCATGAACAATACATTAACATATTTATACGATCATACCCATACATCTTACACTTACGTTTTTAGAATAACTATGATCTTGCTATAGTTCATCTTTTCTCATATAGAAAGACATGCATTGAAAGAATTGGCATTTTCGTCTTTCAAAACGCGTGTGCATATGTTTCGTATATTTATTAAAATATTAACTAACAAATATTCTGTGCTCTGTGTTTTTTGAATTTTGATATCATATCTTTTTGAAATTCCAAGCGTTCTGAAAGCCCAGCATCTAATCAATTCGACGATCACTATAAGTACTATAATACACTAAAATGTTATATGAATACTGAAAGTTGAATAAGCGCAATCATTTACGGGTCGTTAATTCTCAATTGATAGTTAATGATCCGTGATCGGGACTAATGAGTTTGTTTAACTCGAGAAGTGAGGCACAAATTATTTATCTGTTAAATTGTTCAAAAGAAATTTATATCGGCATAAGTTCTAAGTTAGCCACAACCTTAATTATTTTAAACATATTTTTAATAACAAATACATGTTATTTGCATCCAGAACATTTAAGGGGTTCTGATGAGTACTGGCAAACACACAAGAGCATAAATCGCATTTGCAAACTCTAAATTAAGTATTTGTAAACAAAAAGAAATGTCATCACTGAAGCGCACATGTAATACAATCTGCCGAACGATGGATATTCAATGGACGCCGAATAACTTGCTGAAATTCGGAGCAAAAGAAAACCCCCAGTTGAACCCCAGTTGAACCCCAGTGGGCCAAGCAACAGACAATCAACAGACAAGAAGCTCCGGCCCAAGCCAACTAAAATGAATAGCTTTATGTCGGTGCCATCATAGAGTCTGACGCCCGACCCACCGGCGTGCAATTAACGAAGGCAGCATATAGTTATCAACCATGATTTGATTACATAACATTTAAGGGTAAACATTACTATTGTTTATGAGCACACTGTTTGCGCAACGTCGGCATTAAGTATCTGCATGTTACGCGTAGTTTTTAACGTCGTTTTGTTTTGATTTCTCAATGACGTTGCAAGCTGTAGAATCTTATTCTGTTTGTTTCTGCATAATTAAGTCCTAAAGCGGGTATACATATTGTTAATTTTCATTTTTAAAGAAGTTCTGTGGCAATTGATATTCCCAAATTCGTGTATACGGTTAATTATATATGAAAACGTTTATTTCTCTGTTGATGACGTCAGTGTAACGTTTGGCGTTAAAACGAAAAAGGCGGGAATATTGAACGTTTTTTCTCTATATCTTCCAACGCAATCCGGTGACCCCCACTTTTTATTTGAACTTTTAAATGGTCACCACGTTTCCTATCTTTTGGTGTAATTTAATCAAAATCATATGCGTAGTTTAGGAGATATCGCAAAAATACGTACTTTTTCCAGGTTTGAAAAGATGGCGGGAAAGTTAATTTTGCATGTAATTTCCTCAATTTAAGAGCAAATAGTATCAAAATATAAGAAAATAACACTCATCGTGTGTTTAAGTTGTTTTTGCAGTAAAAACATATATATTAAAACACATGTCCGCTACGAGTGCTGTTTTCTGAAATGCAGGAGAAACATCCAAAAAGTTCTGATACCATGGAAACGAGGCCGGTGACTCCCCACTTTTATTTCGATTTTAGGCCAAGGATAAAATTATCTTGTAGCAAAGGAAGTTTCACGAAAATCATATGCGGGAATTAAATAGTAATGTTTCCCTTTAATTAAGTTATAACCTATACGCCTATAACGTATACTGATTTTTCGGAACTGAAAGAATATAATTTCTTCCAAGAAGTTTCTTAAAGTGAACCAAATCACCATAAAATTCTGGTTCGGAAAGGCAATCACGCAATTTTAAGCGTCTTTAGCCCAACATTAACCACTTTAATTTTTGCCACACTTCCCGAGCTAAACGAACTAATTAGTCCCGATCACGGATCATTAACATTGAATTGCGAATTAATGACCCGTAAATAACTGCACATAATCAACTTTCAGCATACATGTACACTGATATTTGTGTTGACATAATTTTTCACTGATCTTCCCGGAAATTTCAAACCCAAATAAAAACATTAAAAAATATTTTTTAAACATTTTCTTCAATTTTTAGATAGATTAGAACAATACTTTTATTTTGATGCAAACAATTTCAAATTCGGATAATTATTAGATGAGATACAGAGCCCAAAGCACCACTACTCCAGTTTCCCGGCGAATCTTCCCGGATCTTCCCGGAAATTTTAAACCCTAAAAACGGCATCTGAAACATATTTTTTACCAGATTTCTTTACATAGATGTTTAAATTGGGACAATACTTTTATTTTGATATCAAAATAATTAAATTCTGGTCAGCATAAGATGAGATACAGAGTCGAAAGCATCATTACTCCAATTTTCCGGCGGACCTTCCCGGATCTTCCCGGAAATTTCAAGCCATAAAAATGGCATTTAAAAATAAAACTTTACAAAATTTGATTATATGACCATTGAGATTACAACAATACTTTTATGTTGATAGCAAAATCATTAAATTCTGATCGATATTAAATGAGACACAAAGCCAGAATTACCACTACCCCCTTCATCCCGACCATATCTTCCCGGACATTCCCGGCAATTAGTATGCACCCCGCAAGCATCCAAAAACCAGCGGTCTACTGACTACTGAGTGGCATACCACATGAGGCAGAAATAGACTAGAAACATCTTGGTCTTCTCTTTTCAAAAATAATTCTCAAAAGCAGACTTTCCGCCAGCTTACAAAAATAAGTAATGTTTTGGTGAAGACCACAGGACATTCGTGTCTGAAGCAATATGGTCTCCATAAAGCAGAACAGCTGATGCAAGATTCTCACACAACATGTAATTAAGTTCAAGGAGGGCCATATCTCAGTAAAACGAAATCAAGGTCTCTCTAATATGAAATAAGGCACTACCTTTGTCGCGACGCTCTACTCCCATTGCACAGATAATTTTAAAATAAGTTACAAATGTTACAGCTTCCTCACCCTGGGAAAGGGTTCGAGGGATCTGGGGAGGAAGACCCTTTATTTTCAGGGATCTGGAGAGAAGGTAGTTGTGAACCCTCACTACGCTATATTACACATATGTTCTCTACCGCTCAGTTGGTTGATCTAAAGTAAAATGACCAAACAAAAATTCCAATTTTTCAGATAAATCCAGAAGACATTTCACTGATGCGTTACTAACAAAAAAAAAAAAAAAAACGCAACCGGTTTTGTCCGTTTTAGCGGTTTTATTCTCGGTTAAAAAACTTTCAGCTGTCATTCTGCCAATAGACAAAGGTTAACTAAATCGATCCTCCATATATGTTCGTACATTTGCTGAAAACTGACTTCCGACAATTTCCGTATTGATCAATTAGCTGATTAGTATGATGCAGTGCGTGTTGAAACGTCACGATGACGTCAAACTATATGGAACGTTAATTGATCAATTAGTATACTGCAACGCGCGTTGAAACGTCACGATGATGTCAAGGTGACGTCAACTGACATTGACGTCATTTGTAAAAATGCGTGCGGATCATTGGTACTGACCAACCAATAACATTTTTTAACGATTTATGCAAATTAACCGAGCGAATTCCGGTTCCGGTTGACAAAAGACTTTTCTATCAATGTAGACAAGGCGCTTGATTATATGACGTAGCTCTTTAAAAAGCATATGAAACACATGACAGAAATCTACGATCTGCTGATAACGATATACTTAAAGTCCATTTCCTCATACACGTTATTACGATCGATCATTCACCATTCAGGGCTCTAGCAATTCGCATGTTGCCATCTCTAACTAGTTTCAAACATAATGTCAAGAAACATCTCCTCCAACTTGAAGACACTTTTTTAAGTAAATGTCCTAACAATAAATTATTGATAAGACTAAAGTCGTTAAGCTTCAGCAGGGTATTGGTTAATGTGCATACTATGGTTTCTATTAATTTTCTGCCTCATCACTTTTCATGCCCCCCTCTCTCTCGGGATTGCACGTTTTACTCGAGGCACAAATGTTCCTTGAGAAAACACCCATTCTCGTGGGGTAGGGCTTATCCTAACATCCCGGTGAGCGCTCTATTGCTCGTTGGTACCTAATAACATGCTTTAATAGGACCGCGTGATTTGGGGACACGTCTTGTGGTCTGTGCACTTATCAAACATTTATATATCAATTCCATTCAAACCTACTTAGACCAGGTCTGCAGTTATGCCAGTTGTACACATCTAAGTATATTTTAATTTTCTAATTCTAGTTGAAGAAGGCGTTCCACTTCGTTTTAACAGGAGTTTATTCAATTCAATTCAACATTTTATATGCGTGTCAGAAACGACCTAGGTAGGGAAAGCATAGTAAGACAGTTTTCTGACACGCACATTCAGTTTAATTGTTGTTTTCATATAATTCACTCGTCTTAGCATCATGCTTTGATGAATTATATAAAATTTTAACTCAATATTGCACAGTTTTATAAATATTTTCATTTAACGTGGTAAGCCATGTGGATGCATGGAGATTGGACAGCGCGATATAAATGCCGCACAAGAACAGTGATCTGCAGTGTGCGCATCGCGAGTGCCACAACAGTTAGGTTGATTGATTAATTGATTGATTGACTGATTGATTGATTGATTGATTGATTGATTGATTGATTGATTGATTGATTTTTTTTATTTCCTCCTCTGTATCTCACTCCTCTTAAAGAGTTTGGATCTTATTAACAATAGAAAAACGATATTGCGGTGATTTGTAAGTCAAAACTTCTATGTGAGGCTGTTCATGATAAATCTTTTGTGCTCATTACGATCACGGCTTGTGTACTATGTCTGTATATTCACATGCTTTGGTTCTAACTGTACACACTGTCCTTTTCCAATGCTTTGTTTGTAGACATGTTGAAACTTGTATGCTAAACACCGTGAATTGCTCAAGAAACATGTACAGTTATGACTGACTCAAGAAACAGTAATGACTGACTCAAGAAATGTTTGTAGCTTTCTCCTGGCTGACTCCTGAAATAGTTGTGACCACTAACTGACTTGTTACATGGGATTATCTGCGTATTACAGACTCTGCTGTTACAGAAATTTCAATCTATTTATACCAAGAAGTTCTTTAGGTGTCATTCTATATTTATGGCATGCCCAAAGCCTGGCGCAAAAGGACATTTTTACAGAATTGGCAATTAAACTGGGAAAACGCCTAATTTTGTTAGAAAAATGAGAATAAGTATCTTTAATTAGCTTCCCCAAATGTAAAAAGTACATATTCACTCTTCCAAATGTCTGACCAAGGCATGTGAAACTATTTCATTTTAGATTTCACCTTAATCACTTCAAAGCATGGCTTTAAACATAGCAGGTACATTATCGTGTGAGAAAACATAAACTGTGAAAGAATAGAATTATTTTAAGCCGTACATGCAGACATTGAAGTGACCAGGGTATTTAAGTCAAGACCAGGGCAAGTATTATAGCTTTCAGAGAACAGGCCTCAAGTGTAAGTTCTCTCGCTGCCCTTACCTTTTTTTTTTTTTTTTTTTTTTTTTGGGGGGGGGGGGTAAGGCAGAGAACAAAGAAACGACAGGACATCTATATCTGTTTTCAAATCAACATAATTCTGTACCAGGTCATATCTCAGTAGCAGTAATTCAGTGTCCAGAAAAAAAAGTGATTGAGTTTACAATACCACATGGTAAAAGCTGTGTTGTATTGCTCTATCAAGGTGCATTTTATGAATACTTTATGTATGATACACAACATGCTCTCCCTTACAGACCCAAAATTTATTTATTTTACAGAACAAAAAACGTAAGAATGTTTCGACTACTTATCACGTCACGGTGTAGTCTACATGGATTTGCACATTTCGGACATTCTATTAGGTAGGTGAGAAATTGCTGAATTTTAACTTCATATCCAAAAGTGGGAACTCCTTCCTTTTAAAAAGAAATTTTAAGTCCTGCTGGCTTCGCCCGTGAAAAAGCAACCAAACGGTAGCCAAATTCCGAGATACTGGGGCTGACGGAGACGCTCTTTTTTTTTTTTTTTTTTTTTTTTTTTTTTTTAATAAATTTAGTTTCAGACAGGATCTTTTCGTTTTAAAATCATATACCAAATATGACAATAACATATCTGATATTAAAGATTTTAAGCCCGATTTTCGATTTTTTTTTTATATAAACGGTTGGAGTTTAAATGAGCTGCATCATAAAAAATAACAAGGTTTTTTTTTTTTTTTTTTTTTTTTTTTTTGCCTTTTCGAAAACAATGGCGCGGACCAGCTCCGCAGTAACTGCAACGCTGATCAGTGTCTTTGTTTTCGCTACTCGGATAGTAAAATTTCTCTTCTTCCTAAATCCGAATTTCAAGATTCCACTTCTGTGGCTGTACAGGCCGGTTTGTGTCAGACCTGGTCGGAAACCCCGACGACCGGCTTTCTCACGTCGCGGCTCAAATAAAGTCAAGGCCGATGCTCCAGGCCATGTTATACACGAAGACCTTCTATAGACTATGCGATACTGTCGTCCTGAAAAAAGAGATTGGCTATCGCACGCCTTCCTGCAGAACTGCAATGGTTTAGTTTGCAAAAAAGATACATATAACAAACAGAATATGTGATTGCTAGCTATTCATTTATTCAAAACATACGCATGCAAGAGAAATACATTCAAATGCTTAAATCAAAAGAGCCACCGATCCAGTTTGTCCACCTTTGTCAAAATTCCAGCAGGATTTTTTCTGTGACGTGGCGCACGTCTCCATGTTTATCTGTTCAGGGATTATTCAACAGAATTTTACCAAATGAATAAAACATGCGTTTTTACGACAAAATCAATCCAATTCAATTCTAATTCTTTATCAGTTTATCAATACATTTGAGCGCATCCACAAAACATACGTAATAAAACAAGGACTTGTCAAACAACAACTTAAATTACATAGTAGGAGGTTTGGATCATGCAAACTGGTCGACCAGAATGTGAGGGTCATAGGGAAAGCTAGTGCAGTGCCCAAACAGTCATATATACAAGTATCCCTAAAACAGGCCGTGCCCACCAGCAACCGGTTTAAACCTCAATTATACCGGGCGCCCAGTTCACACGAGACATAGTCGTTGTAAAGAATTATGCATAGATGTAATTATTTTAACAATGCCATTTGATATTACATTTCACAGGTGGTGTCTCCCGAGTATACTTTACTCGTACTAGCACTTATACAGGTATTGGCCAATAAATTGTATAAAACATATAGGGAAAAAATATTTAACACTTCGTAACTTCGTAATGATTATTTTCTTTGATTTGTCTCTATTCATATATAATTTAATACAAGTTTGAATGCACTTAAAATGAAAAATACAAGTTTGAATGCACTTAAAATGAAAAACTGGAAACATAATACATTATCCAACCACAGGACAATGTTTAAAATCGACAAATTAACGATTTAGTGTTAGAACTATCTGGAAAAAATGTTTCTACAGAAATAATTAAAATCAAGAAAATAGAAGTTCAAATATCCCTAGTGGCGCAAAATCTTATCTAGTGGTATATGTAAATGCATCGTTTATTGCTTGTAGCGGTGTGTTCGCCATCTTTACTAACCAAATAAAAATATGAAAACATAAATAAAGTTCAAAAATAGAACCACAACAGAAGTAGTTTGGTCTGTTTGGTCTGTTGTGGGTTTAGGCTTGTAGGACACCAGATACGTCCGATGTGTAGTGCAATACTGTAAGGGATGTTCATATTGCAGTGGGGCGGATGGCGGCTTGATGGCAGGAGATCCTGGTGATAATCTGTGGGTTAAGTGTAGAGGTCCACAACAATTCTGTCTCCTTCAAAGTGAGACGTGGTGTCTAGAAAGATATGTTTGTCGTTGGATACCTTTGCAATACACTTGACTGTTGGACGGAAGTTATTTGCACTCGTAAGGAATTCATCCAGTCTCTCAGTCATGTATCCACTTCATGTCTGTATCATCTGTGAACCTGAGCCACGAAAATGGCTTCAACCTAACCGACTGCAGGAGCTGTTTCTCTAACCTACCCATGAAAATGTTGAATGATACCTCGCTACTTCGATCGCTCTTGTGCAGTCTGTTCCCGTCGAAATCCTTCAGAAAGGCTTTGAGGGTGTCGCTGTAGTATTTCTTCTGGCCACCTTGATAGCGCTTTTCCTCCTATGATTCTCCATAGAATTTTTTCTTTGGAAAGGTAAAGTAGGCAACGATAAGGAAAAGGCGCAATCAGAAAAAGATCCACACTCCAAAAAACCGAGGTGGGGAAAAACTAATTTAACAATCAGGTACTTATAACATGAAAACATATCGTAAGCCGAATGAGCAGCTATTTTCCCAATAGGTGGCCACTCAGTTCCCTAAACTTAACTAAAAATATGATAACATATATAAGGTGCCAGCAGCACAAAAATATTTAAACAACAAGACATAAAACAATAAGAATCACCACAGAAGAATCGCCTCGGAACGATCAGTAATATGAAATAACTGGCGGGCTTAAACCGGTTTTACAGGTACCTAACCTCACCCTCAGCTTCTGCAGTGGTTCACAACAATTAGTTAGTTGTTCGGTCCTCGTGGTGAATCTCTAACTAGTCAATGAACCATCATGGACAAACAAATAAATCATGATAAACTCCATGATGAATCAAAAACGAGGACTCACAGATTGAGTAAGCTGCCCGACGATGGAGATCCCTGGGCGCCCAATAACTTACTAACTCCGGAGCAAAAGAAAAACACCAGTTGAACCTCGACGGAAGTCGCTCATTAGGCATTCTTATAACATTCCTTTAGACACTATGAATTGATTTCCAAATACAGTGTTGGGTTAAAGACGCCTTTAGGCGAGGGCCTTTCGGAACCAGACTTTTATGGTGACTTGGTTTACAAAAAGAAACTTATAGGAAGGAATGATTTTTCTTTTCAGTTCAGAAAAATCATAACACGTTACAGACGTATAGGTTATAACTTGAATGTTATGCGACAGTCTGCATGATTAGTTTTTAACCCAGTCATGGTTGATAATTATGCTGCATTCCTTAATTGCACACCGACGGGTCGGGCGCCAGACTCTATGAAGCTATTGTTCATTTTAGTTGGTTAGGTCCGGAGCTTCTTGTCTGTTGCTTGGCCCACCGGGGTACAACTGGTGTTTTTCTTTTGCTCCGAGTTTCAGTAAGTTATTCGGCGCTCAGGGATCTCCATCGTCGGGCAGCTTACTGAATCTGTTGAGTCCTCATTTTTTATTCATCAGGATGTTTATCATGATTAATTTGTTTGTCCTTGATGATTTATTGACTAGTTAATAATAGACAGACTTCCACAGATAGAGTGCAATGTTCTGTTAGATGAATTTCCTACCGTTACGGAAACAAGAAAAGCAGTTCAACAACTATCATCTGGCAAAGCCCCAGGTGCAGATGCAATTCCTGCCGAAGTTTACAAGGCTGGGGGGCTACCCATGGCAGAGAAACTGACAGAGTTGTTTCACTGTATGTGGAGAAAGGAGGCTATCCCACAAGAATTTAAGGATGCATCCATAATCCACCTATACAAGCGGAAAGGAAATCCTCAAGTCTGTGACAATCACAGAGGCATCTCCCTCCTATCAATTGCTGGGAAGATACTTGCAAAAATTCTGTTGAATCGTCTGAATGTTCACCTTGATCAGACGGGACTTATCCCAGAAAGTCAATGTGGATTCAGAAAAGACAGAGTGACAATAGACATGATATTCACAGCAAGACAGCTTCAGGAGAAATGCCAAGAACAGAATGTAGATCTATACATGACGTTTGTTGACCTCACCAAAGCTTTTGACACTGTTAGTCGTGATGGACTCTGGAAAATCATGGCCAAGTTTGGCTGTCCACCCAGATTCATGGCAATGGTGCGGCAGTTTCATGATGGCATGCAGGCACGTGTGCAAAATGATGGAGAGTTCTCTGAACCATTTGAAGTAACAAATGGGGTCAAACAAGGCTGTGTTCTGGCACCAACACTGTTCAGCATGATGTTTTCTGCCATGCTTATGGATGCTTTTCAGGACAGTGACACTGGTTTTCCAATCAGGTACCGTTTTGATGGCAACATATTCAACCTCAGAAGGTTGCAAGCCAAAACTAAGGTCCAGACTGATGTGCTAGATGAGCTCCTCTATGCAGATGGTATGGATAAGAATGCCAGCATAGAGGCAAAAATGCAAAGAGCCATGGATCAAGTCTCACAGTCATGTGATAACTATGATCTCACAATCAGCACAAAAAAGACAGAGGTTGTACATCAACCAGCGCCCGGAAAGCCATATAATGAACCAACCATCACTGTGAATGGGCAAAAACTGAAAGTTGTTGACAAGTTCACCTACCTGGGAAGCACTCTCTCCAGAGCAGTGCATATTGATGATGAGATCACTGCCAGAATTGCAAAGGCTAGTGTGGCATTCGGACGACTCCGTGCAAATGTCTGGGAGCGAAATGGAATCAAGCTTGACACCAAGCTGAAAGTCTACAAGGCTATGGTACTGCCAACCCTCTTGTATGCATGTGAGACCTGGACAGTATACCAACGCCATGCAAAGAGACTTAACCATTTCCACTTAAGCTGTTTGAGAAAGTTGTTAAAAATCAAGTGGCAGGACAAGATTCCAGACACAGAGGTCCTGACGAAAGCAGGGATGCAAAGCATGCATACAGTCTTAAAGCTAGCACAGCTAAGATGGACTGGCCATGTTATAAGAATGCCTGATGCGCGACTTCCAAAGAAAGTTTTCTATGGAGAACTACAGGAGGGAAAGCGCTCTCAAGGTGGCCAGAAGAAACGCTACAAAGACACCCTCAAAGCCTCTCTGAAGGATTTCGAAATACCAATGGGGTCCTGGGAACAGACTGCACAGGAGCGATCAAAGTGGCGAGGTCTCATCAACAAAGGAGCAGCAAAGAGAGCGCAAAGCCAAAACAAATGTGCCACCATCAGACTCTATGACATTGACTTGCTCTACTTGCAACCGACAGTTTAGAGCCAGAATTGGCCTAGTCAGCCATCAAAGAACTCACCAACACACATCAGCACTATTCAAGAAATAATGATGGTCTTTCTCATTAGTGAGAGACGAACTATCATTGACTAGTTAGAGATTTACCACAAGGACCGAACAACCAACTAATTGTTGTGAACCTCTGCAGAAGCTGAGGGTGGGGTTAGGTATCTGTAAAACCGGTTTAAGCCCGCCAGTAATTATATGCACGTGAGACCTGGAGAGTATACCGACGTCGTGTAAAGAGACCTAATCATTTCCACATGAGATGTTTGAGAAAAGTAAAAGTAGGCAACGACCGGGAAATGGCGCAATCAGAAAGAAATTCCCTCTCCAAAAACCGAGGTGGGAAAAAACTAAATTAACAATCAGGTACTTATACTAGGAAAACATATCGTAAGCCGAATGGGCAGCCATTTTCTCGATAGGTGGCCACTCAGCCAACCAAACTTAACTAAAAATTTGAAAACGCGCATAAGATGCTAACAGCACAAAAATTCAACACCAATACATAAAACAAAACAAAAAAAAACATCTAAAAGAACAATCACGCGTTTTTTCGAGAAGCCTCTCCCAGCAGGCACATGACGTCAGAATGACGTCAGATCGACGTCGATGCGACGTCATGACGTCGCATCGACGTTGATATGACGACATTCTGACGTCATGTGCCCGCTGGGTCTGAATTTCGACATCATTCTTATCAAACTGGTGTTGAGGTTTGCGAGATGTATGCCCTAAAGTAGTTGTAGCTGAAGAATAAACCGCTTTATGGAAAACTGTCCATTTTTCTTCGGTGTCCTCTGAACTGAGATTGATTGCAACCAGTTGGTTGAGGAATCTCAATGCAGCTATCTGTATACCATACCTCTCGATTTCTCTGCCTGTATGATAGCAGTCTATCAAGATACAACTCGTCTAAGCTTGAGAAAGTATTAGTATTGGGTCAATTTAAACAACTTTCCAGTTTGTTTTTCAAAAGCTGTCAAAAAGTTATTCAAAGACTTTCTTAAGGCCGCGGTAGTGTAATGGATAGCGAATTTGCTTAGCAATTATGAGGTTGCGGGTTCATGCCTGTCTTGTTGGTGGCAAATGTTTCTGACGTAATAAAGGCAAACCGCCCATAGGGTGTAACAAACCTGATGTATTGCTTGGCGCTGCCAAGCGCCAAGCAATTGAGACGGAACGAGGATTTCTCTTCAATCCGCGGGGTCTTTTCCTTCAATCTATGGGGTTTCCCTTTGACAGCCAGGGGTCTGGTTCCAGTCGCAATTCTTTGCTGTCGCATTATAAAGCAATTAAAAACGGTAACCAGACCTTGCATTAGGAATTGTGAGAAGAATGACGTGCTTGGCTCTAAATGTGTAACATATAGCTGGCGTTCTGGACGGATAATGCTAAAACCCGGAACTAGTCCAAGGTCCGACCAAGTACGAATGGTATCCACTGAGGAAGTCTTTTAGCTGCTCCACAGCATTGTCATAAGACAACTGCTGCTCCACTGCATTGTCATAAGACAACAGCAGTAACTAACGAAATTTTACTTGCGGAAAACCTGTAAGTGGGTCAGTTCTAGCGTGGGCATTTTCCTGGAGAAGCGTCTGCTAGAGGATCTAAAATTAACACATTGTTGTTACCTATAGTAGCTTCTGAACTTTATAACATTGTTAATAGCTGCACTTAGTAATAAATCTATTGAGCCAACGCACTGCAGTACCAACAGAAATAAATGTTTACATTGTTTATAATTTAACAGCCACATTTAAACAGTGCCTAAGTTGTCTGCATGAAGCATAGCAAAAGCAAATGTTCTCATTAGTCATATTTTGGTCCACGCTTGCAAATGGGATAAATGGTATTTTGTGGGCTTCTCTGTGCATTTAATACTTGGGACGAAGTAGTTTTCAGCAGCTTTATAAACAGAACAGGAAACTTGCAGACGCTCAGATATGACGTTGTATTTACCACAAGAATGAGCCAGTAAAAATCCAGAGCTGGCAGGTTAAGCAAAGTTCAACATTGGTTTGTGATATAGAATGGTCCTGCTGGGGAAGGAGTAAACCCCGGGACCAAAATCCGGGACCAGCAACAATATTAAAAATATCAAAAATTTTCCAATGAAATTTTCAATTTTTACAGCGGAAAAAATCTCTGTATATTGCATGGGCAAGTTTTCGTAATGTATGCAAGATGCATACCGGTCTTATTTCTGAGCTTCTGGGACCATGAAGATGTCAAAATAAATCAACGAAATTTATATCAGCAAAACGATATTTATAAAACTTCTATAAAATTTCCTTTATTAAACAGGAAAAAATAAGTCAATTGTGAAGAAAACGTTTTAAATTAATATAATTACTTCTTTCTCATATAATTCCAATGTAAATTTGTGCACATGTGCACATGTAAATATGTTCACACCTGTTCACCATGTTCACGTTAACATATGAGCAGCTTCTTACGAAAACCAGATTTTGCCTATGCGAAAGCAAAGCGCTGATCAGCTGTGCAGTAACTGCACAGCTGATCATCGCCTTTGTTTTCGCCACATAGATAATACAATTCATCTTCTACTTTAATCCCGAATTTCAAGCTTCTAGCCTTCATCTGTGACTGTACAGGCCGGCTTGTGTCAGACCTGGACGGAAACCCCCGAAGACCGGTTTTCTCGCGTCACGGCACATGTGCATGTTCGGGTATGTAAGCCAGTTCTAAGCTAAATCGTCATTAATTAGTCAATCAGCTTTGATCAAAAACCCAGAGAAACTGTTGTAGAAGGAATGTTCATAAAGACTTGACAGACCAGAAGAACAAACCACATTCACAATATCTCCATATGCCAGGCGGATCACTGCAGATGCTGAACTGCTATACCAACCACCGTTACTTGCTGGGTCTGGGTTGGAGTGCGCTAGAGCAACATTGACTTGATTCTGTCTAATTTCACAATTTGCTCTGTTGGCCCCACCTGCCTTAAGTATATTTAGTGAAAATACATAAATCCCTGGATATTCGCATGTGAATTGGCCTGTCTCGGTGCTATAATGCTGGCCAATATTTGTGATAACGCTGGTAAACTTGAGCGAATTTGTTTCCGAACCCGCAGCCGGTGCGCCGGTGACTGTAAAAGCCGACTTCTTGCCTGAAACAAAATGATAGAAACACGATAGAAGTTATTTAAGTTTCATTATGCAAATATGTCCATGTATTGAATCAAACGCAACAGGAACGCGGTATAAAAGCTCCACACGAGCAAAATCAACGTCGTGATAGCGCCTTGCAAACGGTACAGGAGCGCAGTAAGATAAATGGCACGCCGTAAAAGCGCCATAGACGCGCCGTATAAGCGCGGTGTAAAAACGCAGTGAGATTGAGATGACCGCCGAACCAACTCCGTGCAAATGCCACGGGCTACCACGGCGTTTGCACTACGTACTCACTGCGCGCCCTGGAACTCCTGGTCGGCATGAATAATGTTCTCACTGCGTTGCCACGGGGTCCGCACGGCAGCTCTCATTAGAACGCCGAGTTGCGGTGTGTTTTGAGCATGTCCAAAAGAAACGCCGACCATCGGCGTTCTAGGAGTTCCTACGGCGTTCACTTGCGATGCAACCGTGTTGCTATGGCGTTGGTGACGTAGGTATTGCTCTCACCTCGGCTTTCTGTATTTTCTTGAACGCCATGAGAGCGCCGTGAGAACGCTGCCCTGGTGTGACAGGAGTTTAAAGTGCTAAAACGACGTTTACTATTTGTGTAAGCATGCAAAATCCAGTCCAACAATGGAACAACCATCAATGTTAATGGACATAAGCTGAAAGTTGTTAATATCTATTCACCGGCCTAGGACGCTCAAAATGTCGGTTTGATCATTAGCGTAGCCCACATGCCTTACCTGCGATTGTCTCCATTTGATTTAGTCTGTATTCCAGATCGGACATTTTCTGCAAAACCATCTCTTCATAGTGCAATCTTGTACAAACAGCTTCACCATAAATGCCATTTGCAAACAATGAGAAACTTATTAAAATATAGTATTTTAACGATCTATTAGCCATAGTTAATGTTGATGGACATCGAGCCAATGAGCTAAACGGCACTGTTGCGTGCTACTTATATATTGTTGAAAGGCATAATGTAGTCTATGGGATGGAGTGTTTGTTCTGGTCTTTCAGGAAAATGGGCCGAATATAGTGGATTTAGATCTAGTTAAGAGTTTTGGAAAGTTCAGGGAAAGAAGAAAATCCTTTATGAGAAACTTCGAACACAATAGAATATACTGAACACAAAAGTTCGCCACAACAGGCCAAAAAAATCAAATTTAAGGGTATAAAAATTAAAGGTAGTTTGTTTTGATACTTCTCATTAATTGTTCATTGCTCTTATAATAAAATTAAAAGTGTCTAAGCTTTTATCTTAATATTTAATTGATATCAGGGTACAAAATGCAAGGAACTGTGTTTCTTTTAGATTAAAATTAAACTTCAGTGAGATATTTTGTCGACTTAAGTAGTGCTAATAAGCAAAAAGAACTAAAGGTACACTACAAACCAGCTCGTAATAGAAACCAGCATAAACCCTATATATGTTTTTAATTGAAAGGGGACAAATTGAATTTCATTTGGGTTTTTTAATGTGTGAGTTATCTGCTGGGCGGTGAGTCGGAATGAACAAAGATGTTTTAAGTATAAAAGTATAATTATAACCATAAATCATTAAAATTGTTTTCAATTAAGGCAATACCTTAAACACAAAAGGGCAGAACTTGATGTGATTTCGGTTTGTAGCGCCGTGTTTATTGTCATTTTAAATCAGATACTGTTCCAATTGAAAGGGCGCGTTTTGACTTATTTTAAGCGTAATACAAGTTTTTGTTTGTTTGTATTGAGGCTTAATGTCCCAGTCAACAAATTTTAAGTCATGTCGGGACGGAACCAACGCTTCCTGGGTTTAACCACTACTGTAGGGAGTTAATATGTATGTCTTGCTCAAATCTTATTATTCTAAGAAGCATGTTGGAAGGTAAAAGTAGGCAATGACCAGAAAATGGCGCAATCAGAAAGAAGTTCCCACTCCAAAAACTGAGGTGGGAAAAACTAAATTAACAATCAGGTACATAGATTTACTTATACAATACGAGAAAACATAATGTAAACTGAGTGGGCAGCTATTTTCCCAATAGGCGGCCACTCATCTACCCAAACTTAATCAAAAATATGAAAACGTACATAAGGTGCAAAGTTGCAAACAGCACAAAAATTCAACATCAAAACGTAAAATAATAAGAACCACCACAGAAGTATCGCCTTGGAACGATCAGTAATATAAAATTACTGGTGAGCTTAAATTAGTTTTACAGGCCTACCCTCACCCTCAGCTTCTGCAGTGGTTCTGACGGGTATAGCTAAATAGCGAAAGGAAGGTTCCTTTCGCGAAAGGAACCTTCCTTTCGCGAAAGGAAGATTTTCATACGAAAGGAACATTTTATCAATATCACAATTGATGTTTAACAGTTTTAGATTGTTTTGGTATACATTTTGTAACAAAGTGATATCAAGTAAAATGTTTTTTAATCTTAAATAAAGTTAACTGGCTCAAAAAGAGGATTTTATAAGGAAAACTGACTTAATTTAGGTGACGAAAGGAAGATATTCCTACGAAAGGAAGAATTTACCATTAATATCACCGCTGTCTCGTAGCTTTTTTTTATTTTCTGCAATAAAAGGATAAAGAATTAAATTCAGAAGAGTTTAATAATAAGAATATATAGCCTAAATGGGGGCCAGCGAAAGAAATTTAGCATAGGCGAAAGGAAGATTTTCTAAGTTCACCATATTATATGCAAAACTCTAGAGCATATAATAGTCAGCAACATAAACAAACACTTGGCTCTTGAAAACATTCTTGCTGACTGTCAGCATGGGTTCCGAAGTCAAAGGTCTTGCGAAACCCAGTTAGTTCAGTTTTATCATGATTTGGTTAGTAATCTGGACCGAGCAGTGGGTCGTGGCCACAGGCAGACGGATGTGATTGTCATGGATTTCGCTAAGGCCTTTGACAAGGTCCCACATAAAAGGTTATTATACAAACTTGACTTCTACGGGATTAGAGAATCTACACATAAGTGGATCGACTCGTGGCTCTCTGAGCGCTCTCAAAAAGTGGTATTAGATGGCCGTAGACCCAGTCCCGGTTCTTTCTGGTGTCCCACAAGGATCGGTCTTAGGACCGGTCCTATTTCTTATTTTCATTAATGATCTTCCTGACAACATCAGGTCATCTGTTCGGCTATTTGCTGATGATTGTGTTTTATACAGAAATGTCAAGTCACCATTGGATTGTCAAATTTTACAAGATGACCTGAATAGCTTGGCCAAATGGGAAATGGATTGGCAAATGAAATTCAATGTTAGCAAATGTCATTCAATGAGGGTGACGCGGCTACATCCAAGCAGGCATATAGATTTCAATTACACACTGCATCAGCAAACATTAGAACAGGTTCAGTCCGCTAAATACCTCGGTTTAACTATCACAGATGATCTTGATTGGGGTCAACACATTTCTGAAATTACATGCAAGGCAACTAAGACTTTGGGTTTTCTTCGGCGCAACTTGGCACTGGCACCTAGGCATACTAAGGAAGTTGCATACAAAACATTGGTTCGGCCTCAACTTGAGTATGCAGCTCCTATTTGGCATCCCTATCATGAAACTCAGATTGAGAAGGTGGAGAAGGTGCAGAGGACTGCTGCCCGGTGGACCTGCAGGCGATGGAGGAACACCAGTAGCGTCGGTGAAATGCTAGACGAACTTGAGTGGCCATCCCTGGAGTCTCGCAGGGAGCGGTCCTCCTTAACCTTCTTCTACAAGATACACTCTGGTACAGTGTCTCTTGATAAAGACAAATACCTGACCCCGGCACCCAATCTAAGGCATACTCGGGCATCACATGAATCACAATACACAAGACCATTTGCCTATAGTGATGCCCTGAAAAATTCCTTTTTCCCCAGAACTATTCCGGTTTGGAATGGTCTCCCTTCTTCAGTGGTCCTATCTAAGACCATTGAGGAATTTAAAGCTTCTATTTAAATCATTAGCCCAGAGGCATGCGTTTTAGTATGCCTCTCATCTATATCTTGTAAATAGTTTTAATGGTCCACCCCAAATGTTTTATTTTTTTAAATGATATACACCTGCATACCCCAGTCAATGGAGACGAAAGGAAAATATAATTTTATGGTAAATGTGAATGATGGGAGCAGACTAGAATGTAATGATTTTTTGCTTTATTAATATAGTTCAACTTTCAAATGATACCAAAAAGCGTGAAAATATGTGAAAAACTCTTCACTATAGAACGATTTGTCGATTTGGTTATTTTATTGGCCCATTGCTTATCAAGAACGAAAACTTGCCCATGCAGTATCATTACGAAAACTTGCCCATGCAATAAGATGTAAAAAATGAAAATTCGCACCAGAAAAGTTTTTATATTTTATTTTGTTTGCTCCAAAATAATTAAAAATGATATACACCTGCAAAACCCAGTCTATGGAGACGAAAGGAAAATATAATTTTATGGTAAATGTGAATGATGGGAGCAGACTAGAATGTAATGATTTTTGCTTTATTAATATAGTTCAACTTTTTTGGCACTTTATATAAGTAAAGCATTTGAAGAACGAAATATGGCAATAAATGAACGAGTATAAAGCTTGCTGTAAGTAACTATCAGTAACATCTTTCACATGTATCTACTTATAAGTAAAATTGTTGACCAATAGCATGAAATTTATCTTGGGTCAATTTTATAAATCAATTAAAGCTGGATGTATTCCACACTTAATGCACAGTTTCACTCTCTGTGGCGTATCATTATAGTATGCTAACTATTAGATAAAAACATATATCTGATATTAAGAATGTATATTCCGCATGTTTATGTTGCCTTAACTCATGTTGCTATATTATGTTTGTATATATTATTATGTTTAGACGATGAGCTATGTATGCTTAAGTCTTAAATAAACTTCTGTTTTCTGTTGTTTTCTGATAAAAATCGTCTTAATAAAGCATGTGCCTTCATAATTGTTACGACTCAATTTAACTTTGAAGACAATACTTACCGACTTTTAAAACGATGGCGAAAAATAATAATCTTTAATTTAATGGAAACCTTCTTTAATCGCTAATCGAATTAACTAATAACGCTTTGACAAGTTTAACTAGATTACATTATCAAACACAATTAAAGATGCTTTTGAATGCCGACAAAGAAGGGAAGAATAAAAAAGAAAAAAATGAACGAAAAAAATGAGCATCAACAGTAATGAAGAAAGATTGAAAGAAAGAAAGAAACATTAATGTTTTTTTTAAATTTCTTTGAAATTTAACGGCAATAAAATGCATACTAATATATTGTGCAAACTCGAAAACTGTGCCGATTATCATATTAATTGATTTTTTCTGTAATAAGAACGAAAAAAAAAAAAAAAAAAAAAAAAGAAAACAAGAAATAATGAATGGTTATCATTATTTATTCGTTTGTCCTTGGTTATTCATTGAAGAAAGAAAGAAAGAAAGAAAGAAAGAAAGAAAGAAAGAAAGAAAGAAAGAAAGAAAAAGAAATCATTATTTATTCGTTTATCCTTGGTTATTCATTGAAGAAAGAAAGAAAGAAAGAAAGAAAGAAAAGAATGAAAAGAAAGTAAAAGAAAAGAAAGAAAGACAGACGAAAAGAAATAGTGTGTGTTCTTACAGAACCTGTACGCTTATGCTTTCTAAGTAGGTGTCTATTTCTACAGAGGTAGTTTTGTTGTTTTTTTAACTGATCTTCGGTTCTCATGATAATCCATTCTATGAAAATAATCTTATCATACTAGTTTTGCTACATAATTTATAACTTCATTCCGGCGAAAATTTTCCTTTCGTATTTACGTTTGTACTTATTTCGCGGGATTCAAACTCAAAACCTTCCTTACATTGAGGATAGATTTATATCAACTTCAACATTGAGGAAGCTAGTAAAGTATCATTTTTCTTGACTTGCAACCAATTTTTATAGACTTTTTATCTACGAAAGGAAGTAAGTCATGTTTCTAAAACAGTGGGTCTTGATTTCCAATGAATGATCAAAATTAACCCAAGATACAAAGTCAACTTAAAGTGCACCAAAAATCATACAAAAACCAATAGCTATTTCATTTATAGCTTTATATCTTAAAACATGCGGAATTATAGCAAATGAGTGCGAAAATTTAAAACAAAATCTTCCTTTCGTATGAAAATCTTCCTTTCGCGAAAGGAAGGTTCCTTTCGCGAAAGGAACCTTCCTTTCGCTATATAGCTATACCGGGTTCTGACTGCTCTCTATTTCAGCAAATTTAAAACATACTTTAGAATATACTTTTTCCAAAACATTTCATTCAGGCTGGTGATGTATTCCTCTATATGGTTCTGGTTTAAGAAATTTTGTGTAAATCTTGTATTTTATGTTACCCTTACGCTTCGGGTGACCCTATATAGGGCGGAAATCCTAAACAAGAAGAATGCATTGGCTTTCATACCCTATCCATTTCCGGTTTACGAAAAAAAGGTCGCATCCGTCCACAACAAGTTGCTACAAAACGATTGAAAGTGGGCACTACAGACAAAATGGTCAATATATAGGTCTTTTCTCTCACTTTAAAGAAATTATCCGTTTAACTGAAGAAGTCCCTGCCTAGAATGTCCGCGAGGGCGTATGGCAGTATACAGAGATAGATAGTAGTGACTCCAACTGTTTTTTGCTTGGCGCGACAGCGTCAAGCAATTGAAACGGAATGAGGATTTCTCCTCAATCTGTGGGGCTTTTCCTTCAATCTGTAGGGTTTCCCTTTGACATCCAGGGGCCTGGTTCCAGTCGCAATGTTTTGCTACACTTCTTGCATGATAAAGCAATTGAAGACGGAAACCAGACTTGCTCTCCGCCGTTTTTATTAGGACTTGTGGGAAGAAAGACGTACTTGGATCTAACGTTAAACATTTAGTTGGCGTTCTGGACGGATAATGCTAAAACCCGGAACTTTGTCCTAGGTCCGACCAAGTACGAAAGCTTGAAATCCACCGTAGCGATAGTGTTTCCCCCAGTCCTAAAAAAGGGCATGGTAAGGTTGCTAAAAAAGGGCACTTTTAACGCGCGGCAAGGTGTTAAAAGGGCACTTTCAGCGCGCGACGACAAGCAAAAAAGGGCACTTTTAAAGTGGTCCATGGCAAGTAAGGAGGGCACATTTAAGCACAGTCATTAAATTAAACACATGTAATATAAATAGTATCTCTGTAATTTCAAAATTTGATTTTCAGCTTTTGCTTTTTTCTCAATTTCTTTATTTCAGGATTCACTTTTACCAGAGACAACTTAAAAAATTTCTTTACCCTCACATTACTTTAATACTGGCTTCATTAACTGTGCTTGTAAAAATAAGAATAACCTCACTAAAGATTTGTTATGAAAAGAAAACTATTGAAACTAGCTACTGGCACACTTATAGTACCAGGTAGGACATTCAATTTTCACACCTTTTCTGATTAACAGCTCATTTGGTATCATATTGGGTATTGTCATTGAGTAATTATCAACATTGGCCACTGCAATTAAGTGACAATAAACAAGGTGTTAAAGCAATCAACAACAGTGGAAGTCATGATCATAAATTCTGCCATATTTGTTTCTGCAGACTTCATACAAAAAATCTTCTAACTTCCTTATTTTTTGTCCAATTTTGACAAACTTTTTACCAAAATGTAGGGCACAGAATGTAGATTCAGAAAAAGGGCATGGCGCTGGGAAAAAGGGCATGGCGCTGGAGAAAAAGGGCATGGCGCAGCGTCATAGTAAAAGTGGCTAGGGGAAACACTAAGCGAGGAAGTGTTCATGACCGAAGTGATCCATCGAGTTACCGAAAAACTCCAAAAAACTAGGAAAAACCACAACACACGGACAAATAATGATATATACAGACTAGCCAAGCGTTCCTTTTAACAAGGAAAATTTATTCAAACTCAACTTTTCTGCTCAGCTTTTACAAAAGGCAGTGGCTAGAGATACGGGCCCGTATCCCTAGCCAATATAGGCTAAAGATACGGGCGCGTATCCCTAGCCAATACAGGCTAAAGATACGGCTCTGTACGATTAGCCTTTCCTATAGGTGTTGGCTAGTCGTACGGCTCTTATAACACTTGACTCAATGCAGTAATTATCGGTCTAGAAGATTATTACTTTGTACTTGACATCTTTATGTTTCAAGTTTATTTGAAAATTCATAAAGTCTTACGGCTTATGTAGGGTATGTTTAAGACAGAGATTAGGTGCATCATGAGACAAGAAAAATGCTGATTCTATAGGAGGTTTTTGCATGTGGACTGGATGTTTAAGACAGAAACAAAAATAACCTAATGAACTTGTGGGTAGAGTATATTGGCAAAATTTGAGGGGTTTGCATCATTGTTTCCCGGTAATTCTACAGCGTCATTATAGCGATGTGTGCATATGTTGTTATAAATGGTTTCTTCATTTGTTACTACCGAGTCAATTAGCATGGGTGCTACTTCAGATGACTCATCAACTGTTGAGATATCCTGAGGCTGCGACAATTCTAAAGCATCATCAACAGCCATGGCAATTTGTGGCGTTTGTCTTGGGGAAACGTAGTCGACGTCAATGGATACAGGTTGTGACATTTCTGTTGTGGTTGCTATATAAAGTGAAGGTCCCGGATGGCTGTTTGTTGTTTCAATCACAACTTCTTCTCCCCGCTCCCGTGATCGTAGCATAGTTGTCATCTGATGAAGTCGTACATCAAACATTTGTCCTGTAACTTCCGCGGCACATGAAGCAAGTTTCTGAGCAGTATGATACGCGGTCCTGTATCGCTGTTGCTGAGATTCTACTCTTGCACGTGAATGAAGAACGGAGTGTGCCACGTTGATATTATGCTGATAGCCCCTGAAAGTTCCCAAGTAATGTCTTTTCGACTAACGTTCGTTTATTAGCGATTTGTCAAATTGATTCATTTGCAGCAGCATTCTTAATGAGAATATAACAGTTACATGTTCGCATTGCGTAACATTCCATATAACTAACGTGATACATAAATGTACTCACTTCAATAAAGCCATAGAGTTGAATCACGGTGACTAAGGTTACTTTGGCTTATAGGTTGGATTATTCTATACTAAGCACAAAGCGAAACACGGTGTTATTATTAATTTTGTATTCTAGTCAAAATGTAATGGATTTTCAAAGTCTGATTCTTAAATTGAAAATGCTGCTTATTTTAAGAGAAAAAGATACTCTTATTATAAAGAGTAATTTGTTCTATAAAATAAGGCCTTACGACTAGCCAATCCTTATAGGAAAGGCTAATCGTACAGAGCCGTATCTTTAGCCTGTATTGGCTAGGGATACGCGCCCGTATCTTTAGCCTATATTGGCTAGGGATACGGGCCCGTATCTCTAGCCACTGCCTTTACAAAAATGGTGTCTCCAGTCCTCTAGAAATATAGAATTACATCACTTTTCCACAAAGAAGTTCATTTAAATGAGAAACTATTGCCTTGACAACAGCCACATGCACTAAATCCTTCACCATTGTTGACAATGGCTGATAGTCTCAAACCCAAAACAAAACCTTGCAATTCATTTTTACTTTTATTGTTCTATTGCAAAACATTGCATAAAATAGTTTTTTAAGTAGTCAGACAGTCAAATTAAATGCTAGAAAATTGTTCAATTTGAAAAATAATAAAAAAAAATCAAAAGGTCAAATAGTCTCAGAGCATGGGTCAAGCAGTGACCTGTAAGTGACCTCACAGGTTCCCAGCTATGCAATGGACATGGCCACTGGGCAAGGTACCAAATCCAATATGGCCACTGTGCAAGGTATGAAAATGAAGTAAACAAAATTTATTTTGGCCTGCGCTTCATTGTGCTGCTATGTATTTATTTCAAAGTGGTCAGATGTTGTTTCTAACATACACAGCTTAGTTCTATCACATACGGATTGATTCAGAATGATAATAAGAAAAAAATCAATTTTCAATCAAGGTCATCGCAACAGAGATAATCATCGAAAATGGTACTTGCTGATGCATTTATCCATTTATTGATAAGATCCACAAGAAAAAAAAACATCAAAATTTGATTTTAATATCAAAACCACGCACTTCCAGTTGACACAATTTGACTAAGAAAAAACTATGGATTATCCCGCCTGATTTCCGGTACCCGGCTTTTACTGAAGTCACTATAGATAGGCTTGCCTATTTCTTCTTTAGAACGCACTGACTGTGCAGGGGGAGTTCAGAATCAATCAGAAAAAAAACTGCATTCACAATACAATTTACTGATTCAGGGGACTGGAACCTGGATACCTTACTGGATACCTTACTTACGGTTCGGTTGGGCGACACGGACACAGAATTTTGAAAGAGAAGTTTTTAGCTCACCTGAGCCGAAGGCTCACAAGGTGAGCTTATAGGATGGCCATGATCCGGCGTCCGTCCGTCCGTCGTCCGTCCGTCCGTCGGCGTCCACAATTTCAAAGATCTTCTTCTCTGAAACCGCTTGGCAGAACTAGTTGAAATTTTATGTGGAGCCTCCTTGGGTAGTGGCATTTCAAGTTTGATCGCGAAATCCAGGTCACATGACCAAGATGGCCGCCACGCCCATATATGGTAAAAACACTTCAAAAATCTTCTTCTCCAGAACCGGTGGGCTGATTACCACGAAACTTGGTATGTAGCATTGGGGACTTCAGCCCATCATAGTTTGATAAAATGATGACCCTTGGATGACCTTGACCTATTTTACGGCAAGGTCAAATTTGGAAACATAGGCTTTTACATGGGAAAAAGTGAAAACTATGGATTTTTTGAAAACTATTGCAGCCTGAGGCCTGAAAAGTGGTAGATGCAAACAACTAATGGAGTAGATGAAGGTATGTGATTAATATAGGTCAAGGTCATCTCTTGACCTTGGCCAGTCTGTTGTCCATACACACTTTTCAAAGATCTTCTCCTCTGAAACTGCGCGGCCAATCAAAGTGAAATTTTATGTGGAGCATCCATGGGTAGGGGAGACGAAAGTTTGATCGCGAAATCCAGGTCACATGACCAAGATGGCCGCCACGCCCATATATGGTAAAAACCACTCAAAAATCTTCTTCTCCAGAACCAGCTGGCCGATTTTCACGAAACTTGGTATGTAGCATTAAGGACCTCAGCCCATCATAGTTTGATAAAATGATGACCCTTGGATGACCTTGACCTATTTTACGGCAAGGTCAAATTTGGAAACATAGGCTTTTACATAGGAAAAAGTAAAAACTATGGAATTTTTTGAAAACTATTGCAGCCTGAGGCCTGAAAAGTGGTAGATGCAAACAACTAATGGAGTAGATGAAGGTATGTGATTAATATAGGTCAAGGTCATCTCTTGACCTTGGCCAGTCTGTTGTCCATACACAGTTTTCAAAGATCTTCTTTTCTGAAACTGCGCGGCCAATCAAAGTGAAATTTTATGTCGAGCATCCATGGGTAAGGGAGACAAAAGTTTGATCGCGAAATCCAGGTCACATGACCAAGATGGCCGCCACGCCCATATATGGTTAAAACCACTCAAAAATCTTCTTCTCCAGAACCGGTGGGCCGATTTCCACAAAAATTTGTATGTAGCATCGGGGACCTCAGCCCATCATAGTTTGATAAAATGATGACCCTTGGATGACCCTGGCCTATTTTACGGCAAGGTCAATTTTGGAAACATAGGCTTTTACATAGGAAGAAGTGAAAACTATGGATTTTTTAAAAACTATTGCAGCCTGAGGCCTGAAAAGTGGTAGATGCAAACAACTAATGGAGTAGATGAAGGTATGTGATTAATATAGGTCAAGGTCATCTCTTGGCCTTGGCCAGTCTGTTGTCCATACACACTTTTCAAAGATCTTCTTCTCTGAAACTGCTTGGCAAATCAAAGTGAAATTTTATGTGGAGCATCCATGGGTAGGGGAGACGAAAGTTTGATCGCGAAATCCAGGTCATATGACCAAGATGGCCGCCACGCCCATATATGGTAAAAACCTTTCAAAAATCTTCTTCTCCAGAACCGGCAGGCCAATTTTCATGAAACTTGGTATGTAGCATTTGGGACTCCAGCCCATCATAGTTTGTTGAAATGATGACCCTATGATGACCTTGACCTATTTTACGGCAAGGTCAATTTTGGAAACATAGGCTTTCACATGGGAAAAGGTGAAAACAAACTGTTGCAGCCTGAGACCTGACAGTTGCTAGATGCAGACAACTAATGGATACAATGAAGGTAAGTAATTAATGAAGGCCAAGGTCATGTCTTGACCTTGGCCCTAGGTCATTTAAATATCAAAATTAAAATTATGGTTTTCTCAGAAATCACTTGGTTTGGAAACTATTGCAGCCTGAGACCTGAAACTTGCAGATGCAGACAACTTATGAAGTCAATCAAGGTGTGTGAGTATTCAAGGTCAAGGTCATTTCATTATGACTTAATACTCCAAGATCAGGCTTCAGGTGAGCGTTCTCAGGACCAATGGTCCTCTGGTTTTTCTATTATTTTTCGAATTTCCCATTGTTTTTGTTTGTAAAACTTCCAGACTTTAGGTCAAGAAGTTTGGGACCTGCAATTTCTCATTGTTGGTCGCTGTTTTCCCCCAAATTAAGAGTCTAAGCATCGATTTTCTTAGTCGTGCGATCGCGCAAAAACGATTCGTACTTTACTTGAAAATTTCTTTTCTTGAAACTTTTTGGCCTGAGAGCTGACAAGCTTTTGGACCAGAATTTGTTCAAGCTTCATTGACAGTGACATTGAACGGCTCTAGCAGGGCTGCAACGATCTGTCATAAAATTTAAAGAATCTGAATAGTTTTTCTGGTTTGACCTTCCCCCACCCACTATTTTCATTTTAATCATATAGTGATTGAAGGTCTTTTTGTTTAATCATTTGAATTGGAACTCATGGCTTCAGGTTTTGTCGGTCCAACTGTGGGGCGGTTGACTTGTCGGGGTAAAAAAGAGCTGGTATGTTGTTTTCATACACCGAAGTCTTGTCCGCTGCTCCTCAGGTTGGCTTTGTTGTTGGTTTTCGGGCTCTGTGTTTGGAAGTGGACAACATCAGGAGATATTTTAGATGCGAACCAGGACTGTAGTATAGGATTTGGTAAATCAGTTGGTGGAATAGCTCAGAGCTTGGCTTTCACAAGGAAAATTGGTAACCGAAGAGGCTCCGAAGGATTATGCAGTTTCAATCCTTTAAAGGGAACAAACTTGTTGATTCTTATTATTTTGGGTGGAGATATAGAAATGAACCCAGGCCCCAGGTTCCAGTGCCGCACATGCAAGAAGTATTGTAAGGCGGCCGAGAAAGCAGTTAAATGTGAAGATTGCGAGAAACGCTTCCATGCGTCTTGCGTAAATTTTGGTCCCGTTGAGTTACAAAAGATTGAGTCGGGTAATGATTCTTGGTATTGTTCAAACTGCAAAGCTGAGTGCAGCCTATGCAGTGGTGCTGTTTTGAATTCCCATAAGGCTGTTCAGTGTGACAAATGTGAAATGTGGGTGCACAATAACTGTTCTTTTATGTCAGACTCAGAGTATGAAATGATGCAAAACTCAAACTGTACATGGATTTGCCCAAAATGTGACTTTTTCAATTTCTCAGACTCTTTTTTTCAATGAACAGTTTAACTTGGAAAGTGAAAATAGGTATGACCTACTTGCAAGAGCAAGAGGTCATGAAACCAAGTCCACTGAAACCTTGAATAGCAAAAACAGTTTTATTAGTGGTCTGAAATTTTCCAGTATCAACATAAACAGTATAAGAGGAAAAAAACTTGAGTTGTTGGCCTTCATTGATTTTCATCAATCTCAGATTTTGGCGATTCAGGAAACAAAAATTGACAATTCCATATTAACAATATTAATAAAGGCAACAAACCCCCCTTAATTCATGTTTTAGGTGATTTTAACTTTAGAGATATTGTATGGCCGGACAGACTCAGCAAATCTGGGTCATCATTGAGTCAGACGGAGGGTCAGATTTTGATAGATATCATGAATGACCATGGTTTGGAACAATTAGTCAATTTCCCCACCAGAGAAAGAAATACTTTGGACTTAATTTTGACCTCTCTTCCTGGTCAGTTTGTAGACATTCATTCCCCGGATAAGCTCAGTGATCATGACATTGTTTCTGGCACATTGAAAATTGCTATCCCCCCTATAAAAAACCTAGGAGAAAAGTGTGTCATTATCAGAAAGGTGATTATGAATCTATGAGAGCAGAAACACTTAAATTTGCAAAGGAAAGATACTTCAACGGTTACTCAGATACTCGGTCGGTCCAGGAAAATTTCAATCTCATTACATCGTTTATTCAGGAATCGGCAGATAAACATATCCCCTCAAAAACTAGTCGCTCAGTTTCCTCTGTCTCTTGGATAACACCTGAAATAAGGAGGAAGATTCGCAGACAAAATGCAACTCATGCAAAAGCTAAAAAGACTGGTAGTGCAAAATTTAGATCTAAATTTGAATCTTTACGGAAAGAGATCAAAGCTGATATCAGGAAACAGCATGATCTTTATGTGAACAACTTGGTAGGAGATGTTAAGGCTAATCCTAGAGATTTTTACAGGTACATAAACAGTCAGAAAAAAGATACCCAAGGTATTCCCCCGTTGAAAAAGAGAAATGGAAGTGGAATAGCACAATCCGAATTTGAGAAGGCGGAAGAATTTAATGGTCAGTTCTCGGATGTTTTCACTAAAAGTGAATACAAACAGGTCCCTCTTATGGATAGATCTGCCCCATTCATGCATGATATTGTGGTCACAAAGGAAGGGGTGACCAAACTTCTCAAAGGTCTAAACCCAGCCTGATGAGCTTCATCCCAGAGTCCTAAAGGAACTGGCTATGGAATTAGGGCCGGTATTCGCCCATCTCTTCCAGCAGTCAATTGATACAGGTGAAATTCCCAAAGAATGGTCTCTTGCTAATATTTGCCCCCTGTTTAAGAAGGGCGACAGGTCACTTGCCCGCAATTACCGCCCTGTTTCTTTGACATGCATTCCTTGTAAGCTTCTTGAACATATTGTATGCTCTAATATTATGGCCCATTTTGATGAACATGAACTCCTGTCGGACAGGCAACACGCATTTAGGAAATGGCATAGCTGTGAAACTCAGTTGACTACAGTGATAAATGACTGGGCCAAAATCTTAGATAAAAAAGGCCAGGTCGACACTTTTATACTCGATTTTGAAAAGGCTTTCGATACTCCTCACCATGAACTCCTTAAAAGCAAATTGTTCAGCTATGGAATAGGTGGAACAACACTGAATTGGATAAATGCTTTCCTTTGTTTCAGACAACAAAGGGTAGTGGTTAATGGTATTAAATCGGATTGGGCTCCAGTTGTGTCGGGTGTCCCTCAGGGCACCGTTCTAGGCCCCTTGCTGTTTTCCTTGTACATGTATATAAATGACATCTCAGCAGACATTGAGTCTGAAATAAGACTCTTTGCTGATGATTGTGTTTGCTATCGTGAAAACAAGAATGAAGAGGATACATTGAAACTTCAGAGAGACATTGATCGCTTAGGCAGTTGGGCTAGAAAATGGGGAATGAGATTTCAACCCGTCAAATGCAACATGATGCAGCTGACAAATAAACGGTCTAGTAAGATACAGGCTAACTACACCCTTGAGGGCACTTTACTGGAAAACGTTGAAAGCATAAAATACCTGGGTGTAACTATCACAAATGATTTGAAATGGAATAATCATATTTCCAATGTTTGTACAAAGGCTAACAGAACTCTCGGATTCTTGAGGAGAAATTTGTATTCTTGTCCCCCAGATGTGAAAGAAGCAGCTTATACAGGACTGGTGCGGCCGGTCTTGGAATATTGTAGCTCAGTTTGGGACCCTCACACTCATGGCCTCCAGGAAGAACTGGAAAAGGTCCAAAATCGTGTGGCAAGGTTTGTGACGGGAAATTATTTTTTCGAAAATGGGAGCATGACTGGCATTTTAGGTCAACTGAAATGGGAATCTCTTAAGAAAAGGAGGAAGGATAGTAGACTTATATTGCTATAGAAAGGTCTAAAGGGTAAAGCCAGAATACCCACAGATGACCTTATCCACAGGGGTTTAGGTCCGTCACAGTGTGAGATGATTCTTTATGATATCAGCTACTGATTCTTTATGATAGCGTTACAGATTCTTTATGATTCTCTTAGCTCATCTATTGGTAAGTGATGAGAAACCGGCGTTTCTAAGGTTTTTGATGCCTGAAATGATCTTTTTGTCACACATACATAGTATATATGAGCTGGAAATTGTTCTCCATCAATTTTAGCAATGTTGGTATACAGGTTCAAAGTTAATGGGTGATTAAATCCTTAAAATGGTTAATTAAGCAAGGAAAATCGAAAATGAATATTAAAATACATAACACATCAAAACATTTTATCATCGGTTTAGAAATTTAACTAATTTTCTATGAATTAACACTTTTCAATGCATGTAAATCTTCAAAGGAATTGTTTTGCAGACTTTTGTGTTTTAAAGCATCAAAATTATCATAAAGAATCTGTGACAAAATTTGGTCACGGATTCCGTATGATACAAAATGATGGGTAACGGATTCTTTATGATATGTTACAGATTCTTTACGACACTCTTTTATCGAGATAAACTACCAATTATGAGGCCCTCCCAGGGTTTTTGGGGATTCAGGGAGAAGGGCTATCTATTTTCAGAGATTTGGAGAGAATGGTCATTTATTTTAAGGGATTTGGGGAGAAAGCATAACTTGTTGGAGTTTTAGGGAGCAGGGGGCTGAGGAAAACATTTTAATATGAGCTGGGGAGAAAGGTCATTTTTCTTTCAGGGTGGTTTTATGAAATGGGCTTTTAGAAACAAAACAGCCGAAGAAAGGCTGAAAATGGCGATTTTCAAGTTGTTGGTTCTCTCTTATATGCTCACTACCCTATATATTCCTTTCTTTTATTCGAACAATATTACCAAGTTCTATGTTGTGTGAAAATACAAGAAAAAGTTTGAATCAACAAATATGAATTTGGCACATTTCAAAATATTGATTTTTTCCAACTTTTCAAGTATGGGGGTAGGGTTGAAAAAGGAATCGTAAAATTTTGTCAGCCACTCCAAGTTGCAAATTTTTTTATGCTTTAGGTCCAAAATAGTCTGCGTTACGTAAATATTATGACTTTTGAAAGCATTCTAGGTGTATGTTTGTTCAAGACAGGTATGTTTCAAAGAATTAAAAATTAAATTAATTTTACCAAATTTAAAACATGGTGCTCAGAGGTCTCATTCAGAGGCCTGTAGCTTGAAAAAATGCACACTACCCTATATTTATTTTGTTTTCAAATGTCTTGTGTTGTATTTTGGAATCAAAAAAGAATGGTTAGAAAAAAAGTTTGAATACTTTTTCATTGGCAGCGAACATCCTTAAATCATAAAGAATCTGTAACATTTATCATAAAGAATCAGTAACATATATCATAAAGAATACGTTACCCACATCAGAATCTGTAACGTATCATCAAGAATCCGTAGCATGCAAAAATATGAAAAAGGGTTATTACGCAGGGTAATGTAGAATTTGAAGGTCCTCATATCACTTTTATTAACTGTTTCAATGTTTCCAAACATGTTTGCTTAGGAATTCACATAATTATACCGAATTGCCATGTTTTTCATATTTGCTCAATTTATCTAATTGGTTTTATTTTGAAACCCTAACATGTAGAATATATACATAGATTATCATGAACCATGCTACTAATATGTCTCCTGACAAAATTTAGATCTACAACTATCTAAAATTACCATTTTTTGCTGTTTGCAATTGGGAGTATCAATCCTTGTCAAGAATCCATAGCATTTGTCAAGAATCCGTTACCTGATATCATCAAGAATCAGTAGCAGATATCATAAAGAATCATTCACACTGTGACGGACCTAAAACAGTGTGTTATCCCAAAGAATAGGCGTTGTAGAAATCAACACTCTTTGGCTTTTCAGATACCTTTAGCTAGCAAAGAAGCGTACAAAAGTAGTTTCTTTCCACAGGCTATTTGGGACTGGAATGACCTCCCTGATTCACTTGTCTCCTCTGCTGAAATGTCTGATGACTGTGTGTCCAAGTTCGCTTCACTCGTGCGTTCAAGGGACTAATTTCTCCCCCATCCGAACCCCCTGGTGAAATAATGTCATTTGGCGTGTCACCAGTAAACTATTCAGATTCAGATTCAGGGTCTCAATGGGGCTTACTGATTAGTGGATTTTTACCCTTTTTCATGACACGCAATTTTTTGGCCAACATTTTACTGATTAGCGATTTTTGGGCCAAACTTATTTTCTTTAATGAATAGTGATTTTTGGACAAAAATTTTACTGATAAGAGATTTCAGAGGTACCCCATTTACAGGGCTGTCATCGGCTTTTGAAAAATGGTCTGGCCATTACAAATCAACGACATTGTACTAGTGCCGGCACGAGTTGGAGGAGAGCACGAGAGGGGGCATTTCCCTTTTCGTAAAGGGGGTTCAGGGGATCTCTCCCGAGAATTTTTTATATTTCCAGACGTCCATAGAAACGATTTAAATGCACTTTGATCGTTTGAGGCAAGTTTTGCCCTCTAAGCGCTGCTTATTTTATATGCTTCGTCATAAGCCATGTCCGGGTCGAAAACCATTAAGCCTGAAATCTCCCATTCTAAGGATTTGCCTTGCCGAAGGAACGCTGAGGGAATTTAAAAGATGTCGGTTGATGAGGAACCGATGGTATATACTTAAAGCTCTACATAATGCATTTTGTTTTAAACACATAACTATAAAGTGAAAAATCAGCTGGGGTTGGATTGAATGCACAAGGGAATACACTATATATTTTGTTTTTGATTTTGCTACAAAACATGTGATTGTGGGTACATGTTGGAACCGCTTCGCTAAGGCGGTCCAAACATGTACCCACAATCTGTTTTTTGAGCACAATTAAATATCAAAAACTTTTCCATTTTTACAACAGAAAAAAAATCTCAGTATTTTTCATAGGTGTGCTTTCATGATATCATTTCAGTCGCTCACAGAGTTAGATGTGAACGAGCACCACCATGCCCAGGTTTATAACTATATCAGATTTGCTCGCTACCAGAGAGGACAGCGGATGAGAGCAGTGGATTTCTGTTTTGAAGAGCTAAAGAGCACCAGGTTTGTTGTATATTTGTCAGATATAATACTCCTATACATATGAAATTTATAACCGCAAAGAAATTACAATTTTGCAAATACATGTACCTACAGCGAGTCAATGAACTCGTATTGCTGTAGGTTGAAGCCCAATCAATCAGGGGCCAGTTGTATAAAACTTTGTTAGCTTAACGTCATCGTTAAGACCTCAGTTCGTTAAGTAAATGCCTACTACATAAGCAAATAGACTTATTTTTTGTTGATAAAATGTGATAATCCTTTGCTTGCATTGCACAGGATTCTCACATTTTTTCATTAAAAATAACAGTGTACATGTATTTGTAATATTGCCATTAATTTGAAATTTTAACAAATTGTTAACTAACAATGTCGTTAATTTTGAAAAATTGGCCCCAGGGTTCCAATGACAGTGCTGCATTATTTCATGTCTTTTGTGATGTTTCATCAAATCTGGGCTGCAAGAGAAAAGAATCATGGATATATTTGGTGTATATATAGTACAAGACTACATGTATGCCATAAAATCTTGCTCTATGCTGAAAGAAACCTTATTAATAGGACACATTTACTTGTAATTTTAAATTTAGAGGATCTAATATGGGGTACTCCTTTCTGCTCCTTAAAAAAAAAAGAGTCAAAACATTCTGTATTTACGAAGGAATAACATCTATTATTGCATGAATACCTGTGTCACACGATATCAACGGCCATATATTATTGAAAAGAAAGCCATGTATGTTGGCAATTCTCACGAGCGTGTGCTGTTAATACATGGCTTTTACTTATGCTTGTTACAGGGCCTCTTGCAAAAATGACGTCATCGTGTAACATGTATTATAACACGGTTCACCTATTACACGGTCTGCTTCTGTGGACTCCAAAGATAACATTATAATTAGGTGGGCCTGTACTTGCTAAATCCAAAATTTCCCACCTCTAGCCATCTTCTGTGCTTGTACAACTCAGTTTGTGTTGGACCTGTTCGGAAACCACATTGTTGGTTTTCTCATTTTGCGGCTCATTTTACTGACTTTCTTTCAGATTGGATGAATCCACCTACACGATAGATGAAGTCACAGACATGTTAGATGGTTTATTGTCTGTGGTACGGTCGGAGGTGGAAGATGAGTTTATAAACGCGGCTCATACCAATGTCTTGTTGATGAGACAGATGTTTATACAGGCAGAGAAATGGCACCTTAAACTGCAGGCTGATATCTCAGAACTAGAAAATAGGTCAGTGTTTTGGTTTTGCATTAATTATTTACAGCAAATGTTTTTGCAAAAATTAGCAAAACTTCAAGCAAGGAAATTATTCCAAAGCAATCTGTTCAATGTGACAACAGTTGAAATGCAATTTTTTTCTTTAATTAAACTTTACTAGTGTGACTTTAGAAGTCTTCATTTGTCACAGGATTTTGCTTGTGCAAAAACAAAGATGTGGATCAGCTGTGCAGTATCTGCACAGTTGATCAGCACCTTTGTATGGATAGTATAATCACTCTTCTACTTTTTAAAGCCCAAAATTTCAACCTTCTAGCCATTTTCTGAGTCTGTACTGGCCAGTTTTTGTGGGACCTGGTCGAAAATCCAGAAGATCTGTTTTCTCACATCATGGCTCATTTGAAATTCCATTCACAAATGTTTTGATATCTTTGCGATGGTCTAAAGATTAAAGTCAAGCACAGGTTTGTTAACATTGTTATGTTATCACATTCATTTACAGGGAAATTCTAGAAAGAATAGCTGAGTTTGAAGAGAAACAGTTTGCCGGTACAAAACGAGACACAGAATTTCATCAGGTGCTGAAGCATGTCAAGTTGGGACCAATGAACGAAACTGGGGGCACTGCTCTACTACATATGGTAAGAAGTTTCATTGTGAATTTGAGTCCCATCCCAGCGGGTACGTGTCAAAATGACATCAAATCAACTTCGATGCGACGTCATCGATGCAACGACATGACATCGCATCAATGTCATTCTGACGTAATGTGCCTGCTGGGATTCTAATACATATAGGTGGGTATCTGTGGATAACTTGGCGAAAATCTTGATTGCAATTTAAGTTTACATCATGAATGACTACAATAGTAAATAGTTTTGTTTCTGGTTATTTTAAGCTGTATTATTTGAGCCACAACATGCAAGACCAGTCTTTGAGGTTCTGACAAGGTCCATTATGAACCCCCTGTAGCGTCACAGAAAAAAGCTAGAAACTTGTATTTTTGGATTTGCAGTTACTGCACATCTGATCTGCATTTTTGTTTTGGCATAATGTGAAAATCCAATTTTCTCATGATGTGGCTCATATGGAACACATAGAGGCATGTCGGTGCGTTTTTAAAGAGTTAATGTTGACATTATGTAAACTTGCCCATGCAATACACATAGAATTTTTTGAACTGTAAAAATTGAAAAATTCATTGGAAAAAAATTGATATTTTCAATATTAGAACTTCATCACTGAGACAGTTCTAAAGATTACTCACAATCTATGTTTTGGGATTAAAAATAAGAAAAATAGGTTTACCCCTGTAAACCCCAATTTTACTATATAAAAATGGGATGCGAGGGGGTATTCATTTCACGGACTTGTTTTGACAGGGTTCGCGATAGCCATCGCCAGTTTCGCAAATTGCGACTGATTTAAAATTTTGGAGCAAAAAATTAGACATTTGCGAAAATAATTGGCGATAAGACAGGCCACCTTTTTCAGCCAATAACTTGGCAATTAAAAATGTTGTTTTTGGCAGTCGGGAACTCTATTTTGTTAATAAACAAACAAGTTTGTGTATAGAACTTAGAAAAGTTGTCTGATGCCCCTGCCTCACTGACCCCCTCTTGCAATGACATGTTTTGTTTTTACTTTTTTTTCAGAAAATAGAAGAACTGCAACAAGAAAACGAAAAGATGAAAACAGCAATAGGCAGATTAGAATCTAGTGTAAGCTATCCCATTTGAGCCGTGACGTGAAAAAGAACGGTCTTCTGGGTTTCCGACCAGTTCTGACACAAACCGTCCTGTATAGTCACAGAAGATGGCTAGAAGCTTGAAATTTTGGATATAAGTAGAAGAGGAATTGTATTATCCGAGTAGCGAAAACAAAGGCGCTGATCAGCTGTGCAGTTACTGCACAGCTGATCAGCTGTGTGCACAGCTGATCTGCGCCTTTGTTTTCACATAGGCAATAATCCTGTTTTCTCATGACGTGGCTCATTTGCCAAAAAAGTTAAATGAAATAAATAAATACTTAACTGTTTAAATAGGTGTACTTTCTCTCTAAATATTGTACAGTACAACCTCATTATAACGCTATCTTTGGGGTCCACACAAACAGACCGCGTTATAAGTGAAACCATGTTATAATGAGATTAATTTCTATAGGAACTATAGAAAACTAATCATTTGGGAGCCATGACATGGCCGTGTTATACTGAAAAATGTGTTTTAATGAGGTGCGTTATAATGAGGTTTAACTGTACTCTCTCTCTGTGTGTGTGCATTTGATACATTACCAAGACCATGACAGATTTTGCTGTCTTAAACTAGAATTTCTGGGCCCAGTTGTTCAAAATTAACGACGATTCATTAAAATTTCAAACATGAATATTACAAATACTCTGTTATTTTTTGTTGATAAAATATGAGAATCCTTTGCCATGCAACAAAAATAACAAAAAGTAACAGTGTATTTGCTTTTGAAGTGGATATATAGTTAACATCTTGAGGGCTTAATGACAGCTAACCAAGTTTTGAATAACTGGGCCCTGATTATTAGCTATAGAAATGGATTTGAGTCATGTTGGTCTGTGACCAGGCCCCGAGGTTATAAAACTTCTTTCAAGCTCAGCTCAGTTGAACCTGAAATTTCAACTGCCGATAAATGCTGAAATAGTAAAAAATTGGGGAAAATTCAGGTTCAAAACTCAAAAACTAGTTTATCCTGCTTATAACTGTTAAAATGCCAACAATTGTTGGCATTTTAACATTTATGAGCAGGATAAATTTTAGTCTCAGCTGAGTTGAGCATGAAAAAAGTTTTATAACCTCGGGGCCAGGTCTGATGCAAACCAGAATGTACAACCTCAGTAGTTGCTCATGTGTCACACTACATATCCATGATACAACCAAATTTCTTTCTGCGCAGGTTGATGCAACATTACATGTCACATGACAAAATAGAGTGGGGTGATTGGATGCCTGGTCCCGAGTTTTTTTTTAACTTTTTTCATGCTCAGCTCAACTGAGATGAAAATTTATCCTGCTCATAAATGTTAAAATGCCAGCAATTGTTGGCATTTTAACATTTGTGAGCAGGATAATTTGCCGGTTTTGGTGATTTAAACACAGAAATTAAAATATGGGCTATTTCAATATGTAGGGACAATTTTAATTTCAGTCTCAGCTGAGTTGAGCATGAAAAAAGTTTTATAACCTTGGGGCCCAGTCAATTGGACAATAACCCACAACCAGGCTATGAACTCAAATTCAATTGTTTGATCAATTTGCGCTGTAACTAATTTGGTTGCACCAGGCATAGTGGGTGTATGCCTATATGTGACAGTATCTGACGTTTTGGGTCTTGTAGAGTCGAAGTCAGAAATTTAGTTTTTAACGTTTTTACAATTTTTATTTTGTTAATAATCCATATCCAATAGCTTTAATAAATAGCACGAATGATTAATGAAAAAAAATAGAGAAAACATGCACTGCCAACAGTTTGCATCTTAGGGATTTTTAATTGGTAAAGAAATCAAGTGGCCTTGGAAAAACGTTTGTAACACTGAGTTACAGTGTCCTTTTCTGTTGACCTTCACAGTGAATGTTGTCTAAATATTATAAAATCAGAAATTGCATAGGTCTTGCAAGAAATTTCCAACCTTTCACAAGCGGTGTTTTGAAACTAGTGACTGAGTGCGCAAAAATCCAATTAACGTCACATGCAGTTTTGTGATGTCAACTTTCATTCAAGTTTTGTGACGTCAACGTTGTACCTCCACAAAACCGAAAATCTCAGAGAAGTCACATATTATGGACTCAATAATTCACTGCTTCCATTCATTATGAAAACTTGCCCATGTAAAATACAGAGATTTTTTTAAGTTCTAAAAATTGAAAATTTTCAACAGAAAAATTTGGATATTTTTCTTATTTTTGCTCAAAACATTGATTGTGGATACACGTTAGAACCGCCTCGGCGAGGCGGTTCTAACAAGTACCCACAATCTATGTTTTGTAGCAAAAATAAGAAAAATAGGTTTACCCCCGCACACCCCAGTTTTGCTATATAAAAGTGGGGTTTAAGGGGGTATATGTTTCACGGACATGTTTTCCTGATGTATTTTTCAGTCAAGTTTATCAAGTAAAGAGAAACTCCAGTTACAACAGGATTTAGGGAAAGCTCAGGAGCAGTTGTCGACAGGCAGAGGAGCTGGGATGGTATGTACACTTAGTTTTTCTTTTATCCATATTGTCAGTTAGAAAGTATAGTGTCCCAGATTTAGGGAAAGCTCAGGAGCAGTTGTCGACAGGCAGAGGAGCTGGGGTGGTATGTACACTTAGCTTTTCTTTTATCCATATTGTCAGTTGGAAAGTATAGTGTCCCAGATTTAGGGAAAGCTCAGGAGCAGTTGTCGACAGGCAGAGGAGCTGGGGTGGTATGTAAGATTACTAAACACTTGCATGTAGCATACAGATACAGTATTATCTCACTGGAATGCGACAACTGGAGACTAGTTAGCTAATATTTCGTGACAGAGATTAACGATATAAACACAACTTTCAGTTGCAGTCTCTTTGAATGGACATTTATGCGACAATTTTACAAAGTTTGGCCCAATTTTGCAAATACATCTCATGACTGTCGTGCGATAGTCGTAAGAAACTCGTACGACAGTCGTGATACATTCATGAGAGTGTCTCATGATATTCTCATGAATGTAACTTAGTTTCATTTTCACTCCTACGACAGTTGCAAAACTTACATACAAATGTTGCTTAGTTTTATTTTTTTGCCAGATAGTCGATAGTTGTTCACATGTGTTCTCAAGACTGTCGCGCGACTGTCATACAACATTCATATGAGTATCGTATCATTTTCACATTGCAAATTCGCCAAAGTTTCATGGTAATAGCTTGGCAACACTCACACGTACATTGTATGACTGTCTAATCACATAAAAACTTATTAGAACAAATACAGTATTTTGAACTATGCTTTATTTTCAGGGCAATGATGATGAGATGGAGAGAAAGCTAGCAAGACTACAGGCTGAACTAGATAGTGCAGTAAGTAGGGGAGTTATAAATAAGCCTCATCTTGAGAAACTGGATGTTTGCCTATGCGAAAACAAAGGCGCAGTAACAGCTTGCGCTGATCAGCGCCTTTGTTTTTGCCACATGGATAGTACAATTCCTCCTTTACTTATACCCAAAATTTCACGATTCTAGCTTTCTTTTGTGACTTTACAGGCCGGTTTGTGTCAGGCCGGGTCGGAAACCCTGAAGACTGGTTTTCTCGCGTCACGGCTCAGGCCTTCCTATGGGAAATTCAATATTTTGTGTTTCCCACCAGGTCCGACACAAACCAGCCTTCACAGTCATAGAAAAAGGTTAGAAGCTTGTTTGGGATATAAGTAGAAGAGGAATTGTACTGTCCTTGTAGCGAAAACAAAGATACTGATCAGCTGTGAAGTTATTGCGCCTTTGCTTTCTGTTGGTTTTCCTTTGCAGCGACTCATAAGTCTTGATAATATACTTTTTTGCTTAGCAGGCTGAAAACTTGCAGAAATTGGCATAAAATTTGGATTAAGGTAGAAGAGGGATGGCACTTATGTATTTGAGTTAAAAAAAAAGGCAATTTATTGTTACATCATCTGATTTTTCTGCAAAATAAATGGGTTCGCTCGTCAGATGCAGATTGTACATAGATAACATCTTCATATATGAGCTGTGGCGCGAGGATTCCAACCAGCTCCCACAAAACTGGCCTGTACAGTCGCAGAAGCAGGCTGAAGGCTTTAAATTTCGAATTTACTGTGAAGTTGATTTGTGCCTTTGTTTTCGTACATGTAAATTGTTTTTTTTGATGCAGCGGCTCTTATGTGTTTTATATTTGATAAGAAAGATAAAAAATATCAAAAGATTGCTTGATTTGTTTACAGAAAATATCCTCTGGTAATGCAGATGCAATGAAGAATGATTTAACAGCAACGAAACACGAGTTGTTAAAGATAAGAGATATGCTCGACATGGCAGAAAAGGTACGACTAGTATTTTTTTGGTTGTATATTTTTAAGAGGGCACCCGCCCATTGGGGTCTGTGAGAAATAGATGCCAGGATGCTTGTTCCTCCAAGCAAAGCTAATATAAATAAGCTACTGACTGACCATCTGATTTCTGATAAATGGCTTTCTGAGCCTGCTCAGGAAAAGAGGCTCAAGTCAAACCATGCATACATAGACACCTTTTTGGTTTACTTGAGTGTTTGTTATTTAATCAAGCACATTGACTTTATAACTTTGTATCAAAAGATTGAGAAGGCCTGTGTTAGTAATGCATCTGTGCTAGACAAAAGAGTTATGTTTTCCTTCTCATATACAAAAGCTATTATTAACCACAATTTTATTCAGTAATTTTATAAATTGAAGATTACCAAGTCTACTAATGAAAAATAATTCCATAGTTAATAATGTATAATAATATGCCTGTCCATTCAAGGATAATTCTCCTTTCTCTTCAGGAATTAGAGAGAAAAGTGAGTCAAACCACACCATTTAAGAACCTCAAGTCGATGCTAGTCAAAAAGAATGCAACTTTAAAGGATCTACGGAGAAGATTAGCAAAGTAAGATGGTTATTTACTACTATGAGACAAAGAAAGCGAAGTAGGATTTTAGCCTGCGTTCAGCTCTTAAGGATAGATGTTGCTTGTAAGATTTATTCTTGCACACCAGATAGAGAAATCTTACCCCATGTGAGAAATTCTTATCCCACCCTCCTTATCTCACCCAGGCTCATTCTGCGTTCAAGTGTTCTTTTTTAACATTGGTTGTATAGGACGTCACGTAATTTCGTCGTTAAGCGCACACGTCACAGTGACGTCAAAACGTTTTAAATCAAAATGGCGGACGCCGCGATTGTAGCGTTTTTCTAGGTAAAAAGTATAAAAATCAAGCTTTGCAGCTTGCGGGGTGCAAGAAAAAGAATCTATCAATCGTGTCAGGTACGGATAGACAAATCTGTCCTTCGGGTCACAATTTGGCATCACTCGGCGAGCCTCGTGATGCCAAAATGTGACCCTCGGGACAGATTTGTCTATCCATACCTGACACTCATGTAAGATTCTTATATTATGCACATACACTTCAACCTCATTATAGCACATCTCACTATAATGCGCTTTCAATAAAACACGGCAATGTCATGGCTCCCAAATTTTGCTATATATGTATGTCTGTAGTAAGTAACCTCATTATAGCCCGGTTTCACTTATAACACAGTCTGCTTCAATGGACCCCAAAGATAGTATTGTAATGAGGTTGTACTTTTAATGCTTACCCAATTAACAGTCGGTATGGTTTAATTACTGCTCAGTTTTTGCCACAAGAGAAGAGAATCAAACATATATTTTCCACTGCATGCTGAGAAACCATGTATTTCGTAAGACGGACTGGCATTCATGCTAAAATGTTATTATTAAATATATACATTATTATCTTATAAAACTGACTGTTATTTTCAGGTATGAATCTGTGGATGACGACTGAAGGTTGAAAGACATTTTGAAATCAGTGAAATCTACATATCATGGGAGATTAGCAATTCAACATTCACATTCATATATCCATATCTGTATCACAGCAGAATTCAAACAATCTGCATATGCGAAAATAAAGGTACAGACCAGCTTCGCGGTAATCGCGAAGCTGATCAGGGCCTTTGTGTTCGCTACACAGATAGTACAATCCCTCTTCTTCATAAATCCAAAATCTCAAGCTTTTAGCCTGCTTCTGTGACTGTACAGGCTGGTTTGTGTCAGACCTGGTGAAACCCCAAATTGTTGGTTTTCTCATTTAAAGGCTCATAACTGTTTCACACTGGTTATCCAGAGACAACAATATCACGACTGAGAACAACTAACACAGATAAAAGCAATACTTTGACAAAAGAAAGTAAATACATGTCGGGAAACAACTCTTCCATGGATTGGAATGATCCTTAGAAAGTTGTTCCAAGACAAGTAGTTGCATACTACAGTCTTATGTCAAGTTATGTTGATTTCATCAATGTTTGTTGTTCTCGGTTGTGTTAGTTGTGTCTGGATAACCGGTGTATTTGTTATGTCTCACATTTGTCTCAGTTGTATTAAAAGGCTCATATGAATCACTTCATTGACTTTGAGGTCACGTCCAGGTCAAACACAAACAGCATAAATCAAGGTCATACATGACAACCATTTGAGCCGCCACATGGGAAAACCAACAATCTGCATAGGCGAAAACAAAGGCGCAGATCAGCTTCGCAGTAACTGCAAAGCTGATCAGCGCCTTTGTTTTCGCTACACGGATAGTACAATTCCTCTTCTACTTAAATCCGAAATTTCAAGCATCTAGCTCTTTTCTGTGCATGTAAAGGTCGGTTTGTGTCGGAAACCACATTGTTGGTTTTCCCAGGAGGCGGCTCATTTGTCGTGTGTGGAGAAGTTGACTGTTATTCATGGCTGATAAATGAGCCGCCTCGTGGGAAAACCAACAATGTGGTTTCCGAACAGGTCCGACACAAACCAACCTGTACAAGCACAGAAAAGAGCTAGAAGCTTGAAATTTCGGATTTAAGTAGAAGAGGAATTGTACTATCAGAGTAGCGAAAACAAAGGCGCTGATCAGCTTCGCGGTTACCGCGAAGCTGATCTGCGCCTTTGTTTTCGCCTATGCAGATTGTTGGTTTTCCCATGAGGCGGCTCAAATGATATTCACTCTCTACATGTATTTGTCTGCCTGAGGAGTCTTGTGTTGCATGCCCACTTTCATGATTTAAAAGACAAAGTTGTTTAATTGTGCTTGTCCATAGTAATTCCATGACTTTCATCTGTAAACATTCCATTTTTCGTTTCTTTATTGTTGCTTACCAAATATGGTATAATGTGCATAATATTGCAAGTTCAGATTCTTGAGCCTATGTTTATTAGCTGAAAATGGGCAAAAGCTTTAATATTTTATCCATTGTAAAATCTGTTTTAAAGTTGTATGCATTAGAGCACTGATGGATTCTATTTGAGCTGCGTCATGAGAAAACCAACATTTTGCATATGCGAAAACAAACACCTTTGTTTTCGCTACTTGGATAGTACAATTCCTCTTCTTCCCAGACCTGAATTTCAAGCTTCTAGCTATATTGCCTGACTGTACAGCCTGGTTTGTGTTGGACCTGTTCGAAAACCACATTGTTTGTTTTCTCATGACGCGGCTCAATTTATAATATCATGGAAAATTGATGATTAGGAGAAAAATCTTTTTAATATTAAATAAGCATAAACAGTCAAGCTCAAGCTCTTTATTAAAGTTTTGCACTAGATATATATACATGTTATTTTGTTATCACACTTGCTTATAGCAGGGTGTGATATAAAGGAGTTCAAATTTCTGTATGTCCAAACATCCATCCATTCGTCCAGCTGTCTGTCAACAGTTTTTTGAGTTGTGTATTTCTTTTTAGCAGTGATAGCTTATAAGAATCTTATATGGGGTTCTGTTCTAGATGGAAGTTTCCAACCCAAGGGATGACCGTGCTGAGCGGAACCGAGGCTCTGCCGAGGTTCCGCTCAGCACGGTCATCCCGAGGGTTGGAAACTTCCATCTAGAACAGAACACCATATTAGATTCTTTTTCTTGCACAACAACCCCCAAAATCTGGTTTATTTCAAGGTTTTGCGTGTTTTTTTAGCCTGGGTGAGAACACCTGGGTGAGATGCAATTTTATCACCCAGGCAAAAAGTGTGGCAATTTCTGTCTGGTGTGCAAGAAGTAAGCATTAACCCCTGCACAATAGTTGACGTCACTGACATACTTTTCGACCATGCACTGGTGCCCTTTACCTATATTTCAAGGTGACTTTGTAAAATTTATGCACAGATGGAAGAAAAGTGCATGTCTCTATAGCATTGATGGCTGTAAGCATGAAACTCTGCATAATATGAGCCTCGACATGACAAAACCAGTCGTTGGGGTTTCCGACCGGGTGTGACACAAATCGGCCTGTACAATCACAGAAGCAGGCTAGATGCTTGAAATTTTGGCTACAAGTAGAAGAGGAATTGTACTAACCGAGTAGCAAAAACAAAGGCGCTGATCAGCTGTGCAGTTACTACACAGCTGATCTGCGCCTTTGTTTTCGCATATGCAAAAATCTGGTTTTCTCATGATGCAGCTCATATTGTCCTTGACAAACTCTTAAACCACACACCTTGACCTATTGTCCTTGACATACATTTTATGGTTCATCGACATTGTGAAAATTTACATAAAGTTGTTTGGATGTTAGAGCATAAGAGTATTTTTCTCTAGCAGTGAAAGCTGCAAGCATGAAACCTTGCCTTGAGGTTTAAAAACTTTTTTCAAGCTCAGCTCTGCTGAGCATGAAATTTCGATTGCTCATAAAGTTTTTCAAGCTCAGCCAAGCTGAGCATGAAATTTCAGTTGCTCATAAAGTCTGAAATTAGTGGAAAATTCAGGTTCAAAACCAAAAATCTAGTAATTTGTCCTGCTTATGAATGTTAAAATGCCAACCATTGTTGGCATTTTAACATTTATGAGCAGGATGAATTTTAGTCTCAGCTGAGCTGAGCATGAAGAAAGTTTTATAACCTCGGGGCCTGGTATAGAAATTGTCATAATCATACCTTTCTGTCATGTTGCATGATGCACCTTGACCCTCTGCCCTTGACCTATATTCTTACTTAAGTTATTTTGCCTGATGCAGGTGCGATATCAACATCAGCAGCATTTGAGCCGCCTCGTGGAAAAACCAACAATGTGGTTTCCGAACAGGTCCGACACAAACCGGCCTGTACAAGCGCAGAAAAGAGCTAGAAGCTTGAAATTTCGTATTTAAGTAGAAGAGGAATTGTACTATCCGAGTAGCGAAAACAAAGGCGCTGATCAGCTTCGCGGTTACCGCGAAGCTGATCTGCGTCTTTGTTTTCGCTTATGCAGTTTGTTGGTTTTCCCATGAGGCGGCTCATTTGTGTTTAATTTGATTCATTCACTGGTTGTAACCACCTAAAGTATCCGTCCACTATATTGATTGCATTAATGTTCTGTCTTTGTTACATTGTTCATTTATTTATATATTTAGTGTATGTGTAACTTTCTTTGCTGATAATGCATGTTTTTTTCAGTATCAATGATTGTTCATGATTGATTTTATTGTCACGTATTTCGAGCTGACACTAGTATTTCATCAAGAAAACATGTCCATGAAATGTATACCTTCTCATACCCCTCTTTTATATAGTAACACTGGGGTCTACAGCGGTATAGCTACTTTTCTTATTTTTGATCCAAAACATAGATTGTGGGTACTCATTGGAACCGCCTCGACGAGGCAGTTCTAACGTGTACCCACAATCTATGTTTTGAGCTAAAATATTAAAAACATCAAATTTTTTCCAATGAAATGTTCAATTTTTGCTTCAGAAAAAATCTAGATGTATATTTCATGGGCATGTTTTCGTAATGTGTTTCATAATGCTGAGCAGGGCCTTTGTTTTGTCTCATGGAGAGTACAATTGCTTGCTCTTCTTCTTACCCATTACTGACGAATAGATTCACCCACCATTATCATTTGGGTGAGACCACTTTCATTTTTAGGGGCATTAGAAGTGATTTTTATTTTTATTTTTTCTCAATTTTTAGTGAAGTTTCTGTATGCAAACAGAATAGCCCCAGATGGGACACCGCATACTGCAGCGTCACATCTGGGGCTACACTGTTTGCCTATGTCCAAAAAAAAGGACACCAGGCATAAATGAGTAAAATCCAAAATTTCAAACTTCTAAACCATTCTCTGACTCTGTAGCTTGGTTTGTGTCAGACTTTGTCAGAAACCCTGAAGATCCTTTTACTGGTGCAGCTAACTAGCATGTAATTGACCTGGAAATACATGTACTGATCCACATAGGCACACTATTCTGAAAATATAATTTGACATACTTACACTGCTCATTTAGTAGACTATAATAAATTTATTCACAAAGGACATTGTTGCCTTTTATTCCATTTAATCGCCTGCTATTGAATTGTAACCAAATTTTGAAAAAGTGTGCTTTATGTAAGTACTCTCGTTTACCTTACCTGGGTTGTTAGGTAAGCATGCGGTACAAAATGCACTTAGAATCCCGGCTTATACTTGTTCACCCATTTCACTCAGCAGCTTCCAAATCTGGACAAAGAACACCATGAATCATAGAAGAATAAACACCTGTACAATTCAGTGTTGGAAATAAGACCCGGGAAGCAACTTGTCTGGGGGGCAACCTGCAATCAAGCTGAACTTGCCCCCCCCCCCCCCCCCCCCCCCCCCCCATGGTTTGAACTTGCCCCCATAGAAACGTCATATAAATGTTACTAAATGAAGATTATCATGTTTATGCATGAATTCAAAGGTACAGTCCAATTGTCATTGCTTTGAATTTGTATTTTAGCTCATAGAATGATGAGATTAAACACTTCTTGGAAAATTTCAGGTTGACCTGGGGGCAACCTTTCAGTAAGATCAGGTTGCCCCCACCAAATTTGACCCGTGACGGGCAAGTGGGCAACTGCTTATTTCTAACCCTGCGAGAATTTGTTTTGGACGTATGTTGTTCGATAGTTCATAGTCAAAGTCGAATATGAACTTAGAGAAACGTATAGATGTCAAGGTAAACCCAAACGTCAAACACATCAGGATAACATGCACATGAAATGTATACCCCCTCACACCCCACTTTTATATAGAAAAACTAGGATATGCAGGGGATACCTATTTTTTTTTTTTCTTATTTTTGCTCCAAAACATAGATTGTGGGTACTCGGCTCGACTCGGCTCGGCGAGGCGGTTCTAACGTATACCCATAGTCGATGTTTTGAGCAAAAATAAGAAAAAATATATCAAAAATTTTCTACTAACATTTTTCATTTTTTACATATGAAAAAATGTCTGTATATTGCATAAGGCTGCGTTCACATAGAAATATACGGTATTCGCTATTCGCTATACGCTATTCGGTATTCGCTGTACGCTATACGGGCACGGCGGTTCACATAGAAGTAGCACATGCTTTCAGTGTGCTCTTTTCGTGAGTATGAAAAAAGTTGCGAATTCGGTATTTTGAAAAGATATGAATTCCTAAGAAGACGAATATTGTGCTTTGCTTTTACTGGCCGAGGAGGCGGCAACCAACAGCACTTTGAAATGCGGCCTGTAGTGGTCGAATTTAACATAACATTCCGGAATCTCATGAATTATTTCAGCCATCCACGTGGAAACTGTCTGATATGCATGTTATTATTTATCACCAATACCAGTAAATTGTACCCGTTCTGACGTTATTCATACATTAAAATCCATACACTCGCCAACTTTTATCCAAATCGAACTAAGAAACTCCGAGAAATTTTGACCTGTGACCTAGACGGCATTGTCCTTTCAAAATTAAATACTCCAATGACACACCCGGGCCCCACCACGTTTGGTGAAGATAGGCACCTAAGCACTTTGGAAACAATCAAACAAACAAACAGACGTTACTTGAATTAGAGTATTATGAGAAGTTATTTACGTTGTTTTACATACTCATGAGGATTCACATTTTTGACTTTATTGTGTAAAATAAAAATTTTTTTACCTTAGTTTTCTAGCAAAACGCTCTATAATTTGTGTAAATAAAAAATTCAGACTAGCAACAACCACTATACGCTATACGAAAATCGAGCATGTTCGACTATACGCACCTATACGCGCCTATACGAACGTTTCGAATAGTGTCCTCCTATGAGACCCGGTATAAGGAAATCATAATGTTTGATTTCAAGTATTCGCGTGCCCTCAAAAACGTACACCGTATACCCGAATAGTCTACTCCTGTGTGACCGCAGCCTAATGATCAGGGTCTCTATAGAAGGGGTCAAGAAACTATGTATTGATTTTTCCAATAATCAAAAACTCAGGTTTGTCAAGTACCATATTACGGACAGTGTAAGAAGTTGTTAAAAAAAACTTGCTCAAAAGTGAATTTATCATGGTAAAAATCGTGAAAAACCAATTAAAGATATGAAATACATTCCAATAAGCAATGCATCCTATCAGCTTCGCATTCATACAAAAATCATTTAATTCCGTGCATGCATTATAAAGCTACATAAAAAAAAATAAATAAAAAAAAATCGCGCACTTTTAAAGGCAACACCACCATTGGCAATGGAAAAGTTTCCGTAAATTTTAAACTGCGCAATGTTGAAACTGTACAAATGTCGGCGCTTCTACTTTGGCGATTTGAAAATAAATAAATAAATAAATCGCCATAAGCGAGGTGGAATTGTAGACCAGTGCAATGGGTGTATTAAGATACATGACAAGACTATACACCCAACCTCCACTATATACCTTTAATCGTCGAAAATTGAAATTGTGTGTGTAGATTCCATCTAATCCTTATTTGAGTTTCTGATTTCCATTTGTTTAAAAAAGGGAGAAAAACAAATGCTGGTCGTATAAGAAAGAAAACTAACAATGTTAAATGGTATATTTGGTTACACAATTTGACAAGATCTAGTAAAGTTATTCAATCAGAGTCATTGGCTGTACAATCGAACCTTATAGTAATACAAAGGCTGTCGTACATAATATGGCCATGAATTAATGGAACGTAACAAAAACGCATAATTTGCTATCGCGTGGGACAAAGAACGAAGGAAAATGAACATAGCAAGTATGTATTACATGTTTTGATTTGATTTGTAAATTGCTTTATAGAGCTTAAAGTCCTAACTGACAAATAGTGTTATGACAGGGAGGTCCGTTTATCATCTGTTCCTTTGCAAGCTTAAGCCTCCCAAACGAAGGTTACCAGTACTTGATGCATATGTCTCGGATGATGAAGAATGGCCTCTAAATGCTTTCTTGACAAAACCAAAAATGTGCCGGACGTGAGGATTGGTCACGATGACGCTTCTTTACGAATCATGGCGAGCTATTGGGCCCGGCTTTCGTTTTTAATTTTGATATAAATTAAGCATATCATTTGAAGAAATTCGAACAAAATTAGGTTAACTCTGAAGTTTATCAGTCAGTGCTTCTGTTGTTCATTTTCATCTAATGTTCCCTACATGCTTGTTTGTGATTCCGTATTATTTCTAGACATGGGGCGCTTGATGGGCACGGTTAGTCATCTTAGTCACATTATTCCTGTGCGAGCATACCCGAGTCAGATTAACATTACTTCTTTTTCTGCAGTGTACTTTCTTTGAACTATTAATCTCAGTGATAACTACTCTTCAAAGGATTTCTACCGCTAACTTAGTTTCTTTACAAACGCTGATCCTTCTCTGAAAACTTTCAGTTTCCGCGCCCAGTTGTTTAAATCCTGCATAAAGTTTATCGTTCGAGATGAGTTTTCTTCAGTATGTAAAGGGTTTACAACGTATATACTGTACAGAGCCCAGTTCTTGTACGACAGACCGCATTTAAAGTTACGGCTAGTATGATAGACTGTTACATATAGACATAGTGCTACATATAGACAGTAAACTCATGCTTTTTATAATTTACGGATCGAGTGTCCGACACGATCAGAAACTGTTTTCCGCTAACCAATAATATTTACCTCTTTTTATTCCAGGTTTTCGAAGAACAACTGTGGTCGTATTCGTCATTTTTGCCATGTCCATTTTCTATCTGATGACCCCAATGTCCCTACAGATGAAGTTTGCGGGGCTGGACCCGAAAAAGAACTATATCTGTCAAACATTCAATGGAAGGCTTGCCAACCATGTATTCCAATATGCCTCCATTTTTGGCATTGCAACGCTCAACAACTTGACAATAATTCTTGCCGATGATGACGATTTGGTGCAATATTTTGAAGTGCCGTCAGCAGTAAAAATTACGAGCAGAAAAATATGTGAAAGTTTTGTGAAACTGAATGCTGAACATTGTTGTGTTTTTGAACCATCTTTTATGAATCTGAAGGCCAACGAGAATTACAAGATCGGCGTGTATTTGCAATCCTGGAGGTACTTTGCGCATGCGCAGGAGCATGTCAGAAAGGAACTTACTTTCAAAAAACATATCAGGGATTTTGCGACTGAAATAGTAGAGACGTTTAGAAGATATACAAATGGGCATGCCACTAGATCGCAGAAACCTGTAGTTGTTGGTGTCCACCTTAGAAGGGGCGATTTGGCATCGGAAGCATTCATAACCGCTGATACAGTATTATTGACACCCGACCAATATATACGAAACGCTGTTGATTTCTTTTTAGCCAAATTTGAAAATGTTATTTTCCTGGTGTGTTCTGACGGTATGGACTACGCAAAAGAAATAATGAAGTATAAAAATGTTACAACGAAATTTGTGCATAATTCTCCGATTCAGGATCTTGCTACACTAGCCTCGTGCGATCACGTTCTGAGTACAACTGGTTCGTACGGATGGTGGGCTGGGTTTTTATCCGGGGGTGTCGTGACTTACTACAAGTACCCAATGAGAGAAGGGACGTTTGAAAGACGGGAATATAATTATGACGATTTCTTTCATCCAGATTGGATTGGGCTTGAATAAAGTACATAGAATTTGCAGATAGTCTGAACGCATTTCTTGTTGTTTTTTTTTTTTTCAATGTTATATAAATGTTTGCGATGAAGTAAAAAGTGCATCTGGTGGAGAATTAAATTGAATTTTCATTCCTGCTTGAATAAAAAGCTGTATTTGTATAATTTCTCCAATCATTCGATCCGAAGTTGGTAAACAAGGTTCGGCCATGGTCTATTCGGCCGATGAACGCATAGTTCCCGAAACCTACATGAAAGAGGTATGTAGGCAGAGGCAGGACACAAATAAGTAACAAAATCCACATCTTGTAAAGTCTAACAATCCAGGTAATTTTGGTACCGTTGTAACCGGCGTTACTTTTTCGTTTTGCCATAAAATCCTTCCTGTGCATTTTTTGGGGGGAAGTTTATCGAAAACGATAAAAACGCCCCACAATCTTGCCCAAAAGTCAATTGCAAAATGCTCGTTTAAGCAAACATTTTGTGCGTATTTTTGAAAATATAGAAATCGGCCGAATAGATCGACCTTGGCCGAACGTTGTTTACCAAATTCGGATTCAGTATTGTTACGTGCCAGGCGTAACTAGAAGATTAAGGAAACCAACAAGTTGGTTAGCCAGCAACAAGCTTTGTTTAAAATTTAACAAATCTATTTAGAAGTGATTTAACCAGTATCAAAAGCATATATACAATCAAACAAAAATGAATGTACAATACCTTTCAAGATGTTAATTCCCTTAAAGAATGTCTGAATGTCCCTCAGAATTTTTTAACACAAGTCTGTATCAGTTTCTGATCCCAAGAATTAAAGTTTGTTTCAAAATAGCACTATGTCCCAATCCAGAATCGAATATCACAAAGTAATCCAAGAATAAGTTTAAATTCCAGTAAGATAGATTTTGACTTCTTAATAGTAACAGTACCCAAAGATTGTCCTTATGAAAATTTGTAGCCCTTATATAGCACTGAGGAACATTCAGGATTCTTCCAGCAAATTCTATGATATCATATACTAAAAATAACAAGTTGTTTACCAAAATTTAATGTTCTGGAATATTGTAGAGAGGCCATTATCCTTCCAGAAAATTCCACAATATTCTTTTGACGTAAAAAAGATTTTTCTAGAAGATTCTACATCTTTGGTTCTTCCAGATTTTTCCGTCAAAGAACAATTTGAAATTTCTAGAAAATTCTGAAGTAAACAACCTGTTTATGTCCAATATCTGGGACACTAAAAGTAAATAATTGCTAAGGACAACAAGTAAACATCATATGTATAACATCATACTTTCCTGGGCATACTCCCTTGGGAAGTTTACCAGTACTGAATGCACATCTTTCAACAAGTAACTGTCATACATAACAGTATGTTTGGAGAAATTGTACAAAAACAGCTTTTCATTCAAGCAGAAATGAAAAGTCAAGTTAAAACTCCACCTGATGCGCTTTTAACTTCATCACAAACATATATATAACATTGAAGAAAACAAGAAATGCGTTCGCATCCATCAAAATTTCGTAGCGAAACTGCCGTTTTACCGGTGTTGGGACCGTTTCACCGTCGTCAACGTTGGACAGGGTGATTTCGCATTGATACCAATTCGTCAGGGCTGTGAGGATTTGGTACCAATAATTCACAATGTGATTTGTGTAAAATTTGTGGCTCAACAAGGCTTTCATAGATTAATAATGTTATAAGAATTGAGCCACCTCATGGGAAAACCAACAATCTGTATAGGCGAAAACAAAGGCGCAGATCAGCTTCGCGGTAACCGCGAAGCTGATCAGCGCCTTTGTTTTCGCTACTAGGATAGTACAATTCCTCTTCTACTCAAATCTTCTAGCTCTTTTCTGTGACTGTACAGGCCGGTTTGTGTCGGACCTTTTCGGAAACCACATTGTTGGTTTTCCCACGAGGTGGCTCAGATGTTCTTCAGCTAGTTGTCTGTGTAGAAAAGGGATTAAAAAGTTTACTTCAACAAAACATAGGATTAGAGCCTGTGCGTGACAAAACCAACAATTTGGGTTTCTGTCCAGGTCCGACACAAACCGGCCTGTACTGTCACAGAAGCAGGCTAGAAACGTGAAATTTCGGATTTAAGAAGAAGAGGGATTGTACTATCCATGTAGCGAAAACAAAGGCGCTGATCAGCTGGTCTGCGCCTTTGTTTTCGCATATGCAAATTGTTGGTTTTCTCATGCACAGGCTCATTAGTGTATTTTGAGACTCAGTACGTTAATACATCCGTACAAATAATGCACCAGTGAACACCTCCCCACTCATCTACGAGGAAGGGTGCCGGGGTTTAATACTTTTCAGCTTTCATTGGCCTGCTATAAGCCCCACCCCAGGGGACATTGGATGTCAAAACTCTTTGTTCTATGCACTTCCCTTCACAGAAGAAAATCCCCCTTGGGTAATGGTCCTAATGTCAAAACCCCGTCATTTCCCCTGCACTGCATCTTAGCAAAATTTGTGCAAAACTAATCAAATACAACAGCACAAAGCTGGACATCAGCATTGTAGAGGCACTTAAGCTCTGCTTAGGGTGTCTGGAATGATATTATCTCTTCCTCGGATATGTCTGATGTCAAGATTGTGCTCTTGCAACATGAGACTTCACCTGAGTAAACGCTGGTTCTTGTTTTTCATTTTATGTATGAAAGTCAGTGGATTGTGGTCACTGAAGACAACAATTGGTGCATGTGAAGAAGCTAAGTAAACTTCAAAGTGCTGAAGCGCAAGGATTAGAGATAGGCATTCTTTCTCTATGGTAGAGTAATTTCTCTGATGCTTGTTAAACTTTTTGGAAAAATAACAAACAGGATGGTCAACACCATTGTCATCTTCTTGCAACAATACACTGCCTGCACCAACATCACTGGCATCTACAGCCAACTTGAACTCTTTGTCAAAACTTGGTGCTAAGAGAACCGGAGCACTTCTAAGTATGGCCTTGAGCTTATCAAATGACTTCTGGCAGTCACCTGTCCAAACATACTTGGTCTTCTTTCCAAGCAAGTTTGTCAGAGGCTCAGCTATAGCCGAGAAGTTGTTGCAGAATTTCCTGTAATATCCAGCCATACCCAGAAAGCGCATCAGTTGTCTTTTGCTAGTAGGTACAGGAAAATCTGAGATAGCCTCAACTTTAGCTTCTACAGGTTTTACCTGACCTTGACCTACAATGTGTCGTTTGCATGGCAAAATTCACTTTTTGCCAAGTTCACAGTTAGTTTAGCATCACTTAGCCGGTCAAAGAATGTTCTGATTGTCTGCAAGTGTTGTTGCCACTCCTCACTGAAGATAATAGCGTCGTCGATATAGGCTTTACAGCCATCCAGATTGGAAATCAAACTGTTGACCAGCCGCTGAAAAGTCGCAGGCGAGTTCTTCATTCCAAATGGCATGACTTTATACTGGTACAGTCCATCTGGTGTAACAAATGCCGAGATCTCCTTTGCTCTGTCCGTGAGGGGTATCTGCCAAAATCCCTTTAGCAGATCGAACTTTGTTACATACTTGGCATGTCCAATATTATCAATGCAGTCATCGATTCGTGGGATGGGAAAAGTGTCTGTTTTAGTGACAGAATTGACTTTTCGATAGTCTGTGCACATTCTAAATGTCCCGTCTGGCTTTGGTACAAGAATACAAGGAGAACTCCATTCACTTTGGCTGGGTTCAATGAAATCATTGTCTAGCAAATATTGAACTTCTTCCCTGAGATATTGCTGTTTTACAGGGTTCATTCTGTAAGGATGTTGCTTTACAGGTTTTGAACCTTCAATAATGTCAACATCATGATAGATTTTGTCAGTTCTGGATGGAATGTCCGGAAATAAGTGCTCATATTCGAGAACTAACTGTTTCAGTTCAGGTCTTTTGTCTGAATCAAGGTGAGACAGTTTCTGATCAAGATTCTGTAGTATGTCAGAATTCTGGAGTTTCGATGACGAGGGATCAGATTTCTCTAAGTTGAAGTCCTCAGAGTCCATTTGATTTTGTTCATGAGGGACAGAATTAACTATATTTACTGATAAAATAACAGAACTATCCCTATCAATATACTTCTTGAGCATATTAATGTGACATAGCTGTTTTTGCTTGCGCCTCCCAGGAGTGTTAACAATGTAATTCACGTCACTTAACTTTTTATCAACAGTATACGGGCCATAATATCTAGCTTGTAAAGGTCTGCCAGGAACGGGCAAGAGAGCAAGTACCTTGTCTCCAGGTTCAAAATTTCTGTCTTTAGCATTTTCATCATAACGAATCTTCATTTTGCTTTGAGCAGATTTGAGATTGGACCGAGCTGCATCACAGGCCTTTGATAGTCTGTTTTTGAAATCAGACACATACTGAAGTAAGTTCAAAGAACTGTCATCATCTGAGAGAAATTTCTCTTTTAGAAGTTTTAACGGTCCACGTACAGTGTGCCCAAAAACAAGCTCAAATGGGCTGAACCCCAGAGACTCTTGTACAGATTCTCTTACAGCAAATAGAAGCAAGTGTATGCCTTCATCCCAATCTTTTTCAGTGTCAAAGCAGTAAGATCTGATCATGTTTTTCAAAGTTTGATGGAATCTTTCTAAGGCACCTTGGCTTTCAGGGTGGTAAGCCGATGACTTGTATTGCTTAATTCCAAGTTCGTACATGACTTGCTGAAAAATTCCTGACATAAAATTTGAGCCCTGGTCTGACTGGATAGATTTTGGGAGGCCTACAAATGTGAAGAACTTCACAAGTGCATTAACTATTGTTTTAGCCTTGATATTTCTGAGTGGGATAGCTTCAGGAAAGCGAGTTGAAGCACACATTATGGTCAGAAGATATTCACAACCTTTCTTTGTTTTGGGTAAGGGACCTACACAATCAATAATCACTCTGCTGAAAGGTTCATCAAAGGCAGGAATGGGCTGTAACTGAGCTTTAGGAATAGTCTGATTGGGTTTTCCTACCATCTGACAAGTGTGGCAGGATTTGCAGTGTTGAGATACATCAGATTTTATTCCTGGCCAGTAGAAATGATTAAGGATCTTGTGATAGGTCTTATTTACACCTAAATGGCCTGACATTGGAGTTTCATGGGCCAAGTTTAAGATTTCAGGGCGATAAACCCTAGGGATCACAATTTGGTGGTTAACAGTCCACTCATCTTCTGCTGAGACATCTGGAGGACGCCATTTTCGCATTAATATGCCATTTTTGACATAATAGCAAACAGGGACCTGGGATATTTCTTTTTCATCTAAAGCCCTTTCAAATAAAGGCGAGATCTCAGAATCACTGTGTTGTTCTTTACAAAGCTGTGACCTTGACAGCTGGTCATGACCTTGGTCATTTGAGTTGGAAGGTGAAAGGTCATTTTCTAACCCCGACCTTGGATTGCTAGGGTCAGTCTGAATATCAGACTGACTAGAGGAAAGAGATGTTGAAATCTCTTTATTAAAGGACTGACCTATCAAAGTGTCAATTAAATTTATGTCCTGCATCCCATCATATAATTTGGCTTTCTTAGCCATTGCCCTAGTAACAGCACAAGAAGGGTAAAGGTCAGGAATTTCCTGCTCAATGGGATCAGGCGGTTGATCAACACATGGTGTGCTGGTCAAAAGTGGGTTTACCACAACCTTATCTCCTGCCAAATCATTGCCTAACAGCAAATGAACTCCTTTAAAGGGTAAGGAAGGTCTAATACCTACAGCCACGGGACCTGTTACTAAGTCAGAGGACAAATAGATATTATGGAGGGGTACGTTAACAAATCCACACTCTACGCCCTGGATAAGGACACTTGTCCCAGAAGAAGACTTCTCGGAAAATGGCAAGGTATCTGCCAAGATAAGGGATTGAGAAGCTCCGGTATCTCGTAAGATTTTGATAGGGGTAGACTGGGCAGAGTCACTGTTAAGTGACACAAAACCATCTGATAAGAATGGTTCATAAATCTCCATAATAGAATCCTCAGAGACTGACTCTTTACAAGTTCTGGTCAGTATAGGGTTTTCTTCCTGGATACAAGACTGTGGTTTAGCCTTTAAGGAGGTGAGGCCTGTCGGTTTAGCACTATCTAGATTTTCTCTTTCTTTCTTTCGTTTCAGTGCCAAACATTCAGAAATAATGTGGCCAGTTTTCTTACAATAATTACAAATTGGCTGGGATAAGGGATTTTGTCCTTTGTTTTCACTAGAAAATTTGGGTTTTGGACTGGAATTGTCAGTTGGATTACTGGGATTGGCTTTGGGACCGGACTGAGGGGAATATGGTTTTGACTGAGGGGTAATTTGCTTTGATTGAGGGTTATATGGTTTCCTAGGATATGGCTTGTTGACAAATGAAGCCTTATGAGTCAAAGCATAGTCATCAGCTAAACGTGCTGCTGTTTCCAAGTTTTCAACTTCTCTTTCGTTCAAGAAAGCCTTAACATCAGAATTTATGCACCGTTTGAATTCTTCAACAAGCATGAGCTGCCTTAGCTTTGCATGATCAGAACCTACTTTCTTTGAAGAACACCATCTATCAAATAGTTGCTCTTTTGTTCAAGCAAACTCAACATGAGTCTGGTCATGTTCTTTTTTACAGTCTCTAAATTTCTGCCTGTATGCCTCAGGGACCAACTCATAAGCCTTAAGAATAAGTTCCTTTACTGTATCATAATCTGAGCTTTGCTCAAGAGAAAGCTGAGTGTAAATTTCTCGAGCTTTACCAATTACAACACTTTGCAAAAGCAAGGTCCAGTGCTCTTTTGGCCATTTCAAGTTTTCTGCCACCTTCTCAAAATGTAAAAAATATTTGTCAACCTCTTTTTCTTGAAATGGAGGAACGAGACGAATGTGTTTCGTGACATCAAATACCATACTAGTGGCCAAAGGCAAAGATTTTGATTTAGATTTGCCTTGTAACTCAAGCTCTTTCATTTTTAACTCAAATTGTAACTTTTCCTTTTCAATTTCAAGCCGTTCTTTTTCAATTTCAAGCTTTTCTGCTCTTTCTAACTTTTCTCGTTCCTTTTCCCTTTGTTTTTCCTTCTCTCGTTCTTCCATTTCTAGTCTTAATTTCTCAAGTTCTAATTTTTCTCTATGCATTCTATCTTCTCGTTCTATAGTTTCTAACCTTATTCTCTCTTCTCGCTCCTCTTTCTCCCTTCTTATTCTCTCCTCTTGATCTAATCTTAATTTTTCTAATGTAATTTGATTTTTTATTTCAATTTCTCTCAGCTGCAAGTCAGTCTGAGTGACTAGAATCTTAGAGGTAGCCGAGGAATCAAAAATTTCCTCGTCAACAAAAAACTGAATCAAAATGTTCTTAATTTCATGTTTTAACATGGAAGTCTTGATATTTGACAACCCATAATGATCAGCTATGTCTAAGAGGTCACTCTTTTTGGCCTTATCTAACAGCTCCTGAGAAGGCGCAGCAATAAAGTCACTTAGTTTGAATGACATGGTTGCTTTTTGCTGGCTTTAGCTATTTAAACAGCAAACAGTGAAGATACTTTAGAATTTTAAATAAATTTGGCGCACAAGAAATTTCAATCCCGGACTCGAGCCCCCAATTCTGTTACGTGCCAGGCGTAACTAGAAGATTAAGGAAACCAACAAGTTGGTTAGCCAGCAACAAGCTTTGTTTAAAATTTAACAAATCTATTTAGAAGTGATTTAACCAGTAATTACATGTGAAACAATCAAAAGCATATACACAATCAAACAAAAATGAATGTACAATACCTTTCAAGATGTTAATTCCCTTAAAGAATGTCTGAATGTCCCTCAGAATTTTTTAACACAAGTCTGTATCAGTTTCTGATCCCAAGAATTAAAGTTTGTTTCAAAATAGCACTATGTCCCAATCCAGAATCGAATATCACAAAGTAATCCAAGAATAAGTTTAAATTCCAGTAAGATAGATTTTGACTTCTTAATAGTAACAGTACCCAAAGATTGTCCTTATGAAAATTTGTAGCCCTTATATAGCACTGAGGAACATTCAGGATTCTTCCAGCAAATTCTATGATATCATATACTAAAAATAACAAGTTGTTTACCAAAATTTAATGTTCTGGAATATTGTAGAGAGGCCATTATCCTTCCAGAAAATTCCACAATATTCTTTTGACGTAAAAAAGATTTTTCTAGAAGATTCTACATCTTTGGTTCTTCCAGATTTTTCCGTCAAAGAACAATTTGAAATTTCTAGAAAATTCTGAAGTAAACAACCTGTTTATGTCCAATATCTGGGACACTAAAAGTAAATAATTGCTAAGGACAACAAGTAAACATCATATGTATAACATCATACTTTCCTGGGCATACTCCCTTGGGAAGTTTACCAGTACTGAATGCACATCTTTCAACAAGTAACTGTCATACATAACAGTATGTTTGGAGAAATTGTACAAAAACAGCTTTTCATTCAAGCAGAAATGAAAAGTCAAGTTAAAACTCCACCTGATGCGCTTTTAACTTCATCACAAACATATATATAACATTGAAGAAAACAAGAAATGCGTTCGCATCCATCAAAATTTCGTAGCGAAACTGCCGTTTTACCGGTGTTGGGACCGTTTCACCGTCGTCAACGTTGGACAGGGTGATTTCGCATTGATACCAATTCGTCAGGGCTGTGAGGATTTGGTACCAATAATTCACAATGTGATTTGTGTAAAATTTGTGGCTCAACAAGGCTTTCATAGATTAATAATGTTATAAGAATTGAGCCACCTCATGGGAAAACCAACAATCTGTATAGGCGAAAACAAAGGCGCAGATCAGCTTCGCGGTAACCGCGAAGCTGATCAGCGCCTTTGTTTTCGCTACTAGGATAGTACAATTCCTCTTCTACTCAAATCTTCTAGCTCTTTTCTGTGACTGTACAGGCCGGTTTGTGTCGGACCTTTTCGGAAACCACATTGTTGGTTTTCCCACGAGGTGGCTCAGATGTTCTTCAGCTAGTTGTCTGTGTAGAAAAGGGATTAAAAAGTTTACTTCAACAAAACATAGGATTAGAGCCTGTGCGTGACAAAACCAACAATTTGGGTTTCTGTCCAGGTCCGACACAAACCGGCCTGTACTGTCACAGAAGCAGGCTAGAAACGTGAAATTTCGGATTTAAGAAGAAGAGGGATTGTACTATCCATGTAGCGAAAACAAAGGCGCTGATCAGCTGGTCTGCGCCTTTGTTTTCGCATATGCAAATTGTTGGTTTTCTCATGCACAGGCTCATTAGTGTATTTTGAGACTCAGTACGTTAATACATCCGTACAAATAATGCACCAGTGAACACCTCCCCACTCATCTACGAGGAAGGGTGCCGGGGTTTAATACTTTTCAGCTTTCATTGGCCTGCTATAAGCCCCACCCCAGGGGACATTGGATGTCAAAACTCTTTGTTCTATGCACTTCCCTTCACAGAAGAAAATCCCCCTTGGGTAATGGTCCTAATGTCAAAACCCCGTCATTTCCCCTGCACTGCGGGGACAATCAAAAAGTGATTGTCCCTCACAATCAAAAAGTGATTGTCCCTCACTTCAGTCCGGCTATCTCCTACCTTTCCTCGTTGCTGGGGAGGGGGGCGTGGCTACAAATGACGAGCATAAAACTTAAGCATATTAAATAATTCAAATTCCAACAAAGTCACACATAAAAGTTGTGACAACCTAATACAATTTCAATTTTTTGCGTCTGTGAGCAGTTATTACGGAGAAAATTATTACTTTCCCGGTTCAGTTTTATAAACACGACATTTCTCTGAAGCTTGTGTTACGGAGACGTTCCCGTGATGAGTACAAACTCCTTATGTTGAATTTTAGATTGTACTTCAATGAACAGAAAATAAATGTAAACTGTAAGATCCAGTCATGTCAAAACCTTTATTTTGCATATACGCAAACACTGAGGCAGATCATGCACCTGTAAAGGCACAGATCATCTGCGTTTCCGTAAAGACTGGTTAGAACATATGTTGCACACTGCCTCGATCATATGATATCTCAAGCTTCTATTCTAAAAATTCATAACTGCGTCGCTATACAGGGGCCGGATTGAAGCCTAAGTAACTGCCCAGAAACTGAAATGCCCTCGGATTCGTCGAGTCTTTTGAGAAGATAAACTTTGATGATGCATGTTATCTTGAGATGTGTCTCAATTCTGATTCACCATTTGAAGACGGAAGATGCAATGCAGTTGCCGTGACGTGCGATGTTCGTATAAATTTCAAAATAATGTTTATTGTATCAGTGAAAACTTAATTACAAAGTCAATTTCGGCTCAATATCTACGTTTTATATATCAAAATAATTCCGCATCATTTGGACGAATTTCGCGCGTCACGTCAATTATTTAAAGGTATATTTGTCGTAACTATTTGCTTCCTTGCGAATCGTGCCGTTTTCCAAACTGTTTGACCCTTACCACGAAGAAAATCAAATAAAATCTGTTGTTTTTGAAATCTATACTTATTTGCGTAAATTATGGAATGTTTAATTGTGCAAATAGAATTTATGTACCCGGAGTAATTTTTGATCGACCGATATCGTATTTTAATTGACACGTGTTACGTAGAAAACTATCCCACTGACCACATATTGTTATTTTCCAGCCTAAATATGAATTGTTAAAACTGCCTGGGGTATACTTAGGTCAATGGCGAAAGTTTATCTTAATGATGTTAAGAATTTTTGGACGTGTTTAAGTACTATGAAATAAAATATCGCACTATATTTTTTATTTGAGGGAGTACTAAAATTCGGTAAGTAGAATACTTTTTATGTTTGATTTGATTTCAATCAACACAAAATTATATAAGTCCAGTTTAAGTTTTTGGACACTCAAAATATTGCTGTTAAAAGCCTTAAACTCGAGCAAAATTTCAAACTATAAGTACCTATCAGCCTACATATAGATTCTGGTTCTGATAAACATGCGCATGCAAACTGTTTGAAAAATAGTGTAAGCTAACTACACTTAACTACAATTCCTGTTACCTCATCAGGAAAACGTCCTTGCAATGAATACCCCCTTGAACCCCACTTTTATAAAGCAAAACTGGGGTTTGCAGGGGTATACCTATTTTTCTTATTTTTGCTCCAAAACATAGATTGTGGGTACTCGTTAGAACCGCCTCGGCGAGGCGGTTCTAACGTGTACCCACAATCTATGTTTTGAGCAAAAATAAGAAAAATATCAAAATATTTCAGCTGAAAATGTTCAATTTTTTAAGCTCGAAAAATCTCGGTTTATTGCATGGGCAAGTTTTCGTAATGTGTTAGCACAACCACTCAATAAAGTACTAGACCGGTCACAGTCTGTGCGCACTGGCCGAGTTTTTTTATAACGGGGTTATTAAAATAGATTTAATGTTTATCATCTCCAATTCTCTTTTTATCATGTATTTATCTCTATCACACTCATATTTCAGTAGAACCTTTACCAACCAGGCCTATGTTTACTGAGATCCAAGAATTAATACATAACCAAGTTTCTGGATGGAAGAAAGATCCACTTGACCTTAGAAAATGCGTCACGTGACGGTCAAGTCTTTCCTTCTTGTGATATCCATGGTAGTGACGGCCATCTTATTCTCTCAAGAACTATATCTTCACTCCACGAGGAATTTCAAAGTACTGGTAATTACTTTTTTCTTGAGTATGCAGCATAAAAAAGAGCCATTTTCTGCTTGATTTGTACAGCAATTTCATTGCAAACAACATATCTACCTTACATGATCATGTGATGGAGATTTGAATGTTCACATTTTGTGAAACGTAAAATTTCTCACCATCAGACAAGGATCTATGATTGGGTTGAAGCCAAGACAAGGAAATCTCGGGCAAGTTTCATATTATTCGAGTCTCATCCTCGGCAGAGCGTCGAATGCGACTTGAATAATCTGAAAACTTGCCTGAGACTTCCTTGTCTAGGCCCCAACCCCATCCGAGATTTTTTAATCCCTTTCATGGTCCTCTTATGTCTATAAATGCACGCTTTTCAGTGACAGTATTTTCTGAAAACGATTTTCTTTTTCTTTTTTTTTTTCAGCTTTTAAACCGAACAAGCCTTCAAAGACAACTTGTAGTGTTTAACAACATAAGCTCACTACAACAAACAAACAACAGCATCATAGCAACTCCACAAAGCATAGCCAATAAGACAATACCAGTTTACAGATTGAAGCGGGTCAAAGACATTGCGTTCCACATCTTTATATTTTCCGCCGTTGTAGGGAACACCTCGAGGGACTCAACATTTGACCGAGTTGTGTTCAGTGCATGGGTTAACAAGAAATATTCCAACTATACAAATTTTAAATGTTGTTTACGTTACCAATCCCGGCGTTTAGTAACGACAAAATTGTTAAAAAAGATAGACTGGTCGTATATGAAGCAAACAACTCTACAGGCAAAGCAGTATGTGTGTCCCAACCCCCGGGGAGTGCATGGCGATCGGCTGGTGGGTACGACCATCGTCTTTAACCAGACAAAGTGTCCTTTAGCAAATATCTGGTATGAGAAACCGAACTACGCATACAGGCATGACAACGAGATTGCAGTTTGTACGAAGGTAACGTACAAGTACAAAATTGTAGTTCGTACAATTACAAAATTGTAACGTACAGTTACAAAGTTGTAACATATACACACCCACTAAACGGTCAATTTGTACACCGTCGGAGTGAATCGTATATATAATTTGACCATTTCCGGAGTGAAAATTGACCTGGTAAACAAACCGCAAAAAAGGAGAGAGAGTTAAACTAACGTAAGTTTATTTTGTTATTTTACTTTTGTTTAAAAATCCGAGAATGTCATATGATGGGTATTTGAATAAAGATCATACACGCACAAAAGCACATCCAAAAGCTTATGCATTTTGCCAAAATCATTTTCGGCGTGGAAAATAACTTCGTGAAAAATGTTGCATCGAGATGAAATGCAACCAGGCATTCCAATCTAAACAGTCTGGCTAGGTTTTTATATGCCAGGGATGCCAATAATATTGGGAAATAATTATTAATCATGCAGTTTTGGAAATCATGCGTTTGTGTAATCTGCGGAGGGGCCGTATTTCCAAAGCGTACTAATTGACCAGCGGAGCCCAATTTAACTAATAGAAAAATGTGTTTGAAATGTTTAAGCGTTTTTCATGCAACATATCAAACTCCAGAACTGAAATACAGTTGAATTTTCTTGATTGTTAAATATATGTTACAATTCAAATAAAAAAAAGAAAAAAAAATGACACGAACGTTTAAGAGAAACGTTCATTTGTACTTACCTTTGAGACTCTGCATATCTCTTTATGTTTATATCTGGAGGTGTCATATTTTATCAGGCAAGAAATTCGGTGAGAAAAAAACGAGGGAAAAGATGCTTACCTTGCAGGAATTTATCTTTTACTTATTTGTGTACCATTTGACAGCTTGGTGTAAAATTTGACATATGGAAAAATATTATAGCTGATATGTACCTCCCAGGTTCGGATTGGCAAGTGCAGCTGGTACCACACTATTGGTGGGGGGCAAGCTGAGCCCAATAAATACCATTGTGATAAGGAATATGAGCCGTCTCGTTAGAAAACCTTTTGCAGCGTAGCTGATCAGCATATCTTTTTTCGATACAAGAAAGTCCAATTACTTCACTTTCTATAGTGTCAGACATGTAGCCCAATTAGTTTTCTTTCTATATTAGAAGTACTCAATATATAGCCATCTTCTGTGAGTGTACAACCTGATCTTGTCAAAATGCCCAAACCACATTTTTGCTCATTTGATGAGTAACTCTCGGCACCTTGAGATATTTTTAATTAGACGTCAGAACTCTGCAAACTGCGATACTTCTGTGGTGGTTCTTATTGTTTTATGTTTTGGTATTAAAAAGTTTTTTGTGCTGTTTGCACCTTATGTGTGTTTCATATTTTAGTTAAGTTTGGGTAACTGAGTGGCCACCTATTGGGAAATTAGCTGCTCATTCGGCTTACCGATTGTTTCATCTCTATACACTTGGCAAAAATGCCAACGCACTACTTTTAAAATTTGAATAACTTCACTTTCGTCAAAGATTTGACTTTGAAATTTAGCACACGCTTGTCTCTTAAGCATTTACACACACCTACTAGGTTATTTCACACAAATTTTCTCTCGGAATCGTGCAATAAGTAAATCATGAAAAACATGTTTTATGCACGTGCTCCTTGTGGTATGTAGCTTTTTCTCATTCTGAAACTTTTATTGGAAGCCCGGTTATGTATCATATCGAAGTCAATAAAAATGGTTCGTCTATCTGTTGATAAAATGGCTGGAGCGATCGATTTAGTTGAGGGGGTTACGTCTTTTACGCAGGTACGTTTAAAGTCAATGCAGAAAGGAAGTCTTAATTGCGCCATTTTTTCTTGCTTAAACACAACCGTTTGGTATCATTCGAGTTCAAGTTTGAAAGGCAACCATTTTGTCATAAAGTGAAATTCGTTTCCACTTTCAGCCTGTCTGTCCGTCCGTCCGTTTACTCGTACAAGGACTCAGTTGTAGCCCTTAAAAGTGTTTTGTAATTCCTGCAAATCCTCAAACCCGTCTCCAGTTAGAGCAAGTGTTGGTTGCTGAGTGGTCTAATATTCCACAAAATGTAATAGGAAATCACTTCCTATCCATGCGACAGCGCTGTTTAGCGGTGATACAGGCTAATAAGGGACACACTAGACATTAATTTGTTTAGATGAATTGAACTGATAGATTCGAAATTCTGTTTATTTGCCCTTTTGGGAACTTACTTAAGCAGTAAATTTCAATCTTTGTAAGTGAATTATTGATGTACAAGATACAAGATACAAGATACAAGATTTATTCAGATAACCTCCATAACAGTCGGTGTCCTCCAATACATGTTTATAACATACAATAACATACATGTACATGAGTGCGATGAGGGATGTTGAATGAATATGATGAGATAATATGACATAACAGTTAGCATTCCAAGTTATCTTAAGACAAGAGACATTGTTATAAAACATATTTTGTCTCCTCAGCAGTTGCTGGGTTCATTAAATGAACAAATGTATTGAATGAGGCATCACTACCAGGTTTCAGATCATGATAAGTTATATTCAGTGTTTTAAATAAATCATTTATAAGCGCAGAATTCATAGAACAATACAGCATGAAATGCTCTTCATCTTCAATACATTACAAAGTCTACTCTCACGAGGAATCCGAGGTCTAAAATAGCGACCTCGTTCTATTAATAGATCATGATCATGATCATGAACATTTTTGGTCGATTCGTTTTTGAAATATTGGCAAAAATCTTACTAGGTGCGTTTGGAATTTGGTTAAGTATATAGCAGAAATAATCTTGAAAGGTACGAACTGAATAAAGAATATCTAATCGTGAAAACGCTTAAATAAAAATTGTTAATTTCGAAGTACTACATACTAAATGCTATAGTCGTAGTTTGTTCTCGTTACTATAGTGTAACGCAGTCAGTTAGGAGTAGTCAAAGGTGGCCAATAAAATCAAAACCCCACTTTAAGGCAGTGTAAATGAGAAAGAATGTCGAAGAGTGAGACACATCAGTTATTGTGGCTGGATTTATATGAGTCAAATTGGACGCTCCACTGTCAAATAGCACGCCTAAGCGTAAAGTTAAAGAATTCTAATTTCTCGCGCTTGATACCCATATTTATCGTGCATACACATCTATACTACATTGTAAATATACTGACAACCACTTAATATTAGATACCTGGTTGTACTGACCACCATTCAGTCACTTCCATGAGTTTGCAACAGAAAAAAGCAAGAAAATCTTATGATGTCTAGACGTATGAAACTGATAGTATGTAAAAATAGTAGCTTATCATAAACATACACGAAATACAACATAGCGAAAATACTGATGACCCGAATTTAAACTAGGCCAAATAGCATTGCAAATGTCATAAGTTAAATTGTACACCACTAGTCAATTGGTACGCTCGCAAAAATTTGGACCCATTCTCAAAACTGAGGGCAACCCTTTCAAATTTAATGCCTTGAATTGAAAGAGTATTAATAAATCTTGGTATTTCGTTGCTTAGATGTTTTTGGGACTGTTAAAAATGCTTTCCTCAGACAATTTTAGCTCGGTCTAGATTTTAAAATTAAAATATTGTATACGCCAAAAATGATAATTACATAATCTTATGACTTTTTTATGAAGTCTCGGTGTCTTTGAAGCCGCACATTTATAGCCCATCATATGACATTTTCGGATTTTGTTTTAAACTAAAATAGAAGAAATTATCTTACTTTGATTGCGATAGTCCTGATGTTTCCGTCCTATTTATACCGGTCAACTTGTACTCCGGAACTGGTCAAATTATTTCATAATTGTACGCCTTCGGTGTACAAATTGACCGTTTACCCGGCGTGATATAGATCTGCTTTTAAAATTGTACAAAAAGAATGTTTATGCAAATCAGAGAGAATTATATGCATCTTTTTAGAATGAAATGCCGATATGTATCCAGTGAAACATCTGGGAAACAACAGTTACCCTGTTACAGAAATGTTGGTTGTATTCTTCTTGGTCTCCTAATAACACAAAAACACATTTATAACAACATCTTTAGCAGTATTTTACGTCAAATTTCTAGTTTCTGATTGAATTCTATGATAATTCTGATTGTTTGGTTGGTTGGTTGATTGATTGATTGATTGATTGATTGATTAATTGATTGATTAATTGATTGACACATCTATAGGAACATAATAATAATCATTTACAGGTAGCATATGGGACTCTTCCAGCAGAGGATCTCATATCATGGTTTGAAATTCACCGGTCCATGGGTGTGAATAAAGTTGTAACGTATACGGACGATTTAAACCCAGCGGCTCAAGCAGTCTTGAATTACTACTCAAGCATTGGATTGGTCGAGGCTTATCCATTTGTGGTCCCAAAATATGGTAAAGATCTTACGATATGATTCCCTTTAGTCACCCACCACTCTCATCGACGTGTATGTAAAACAGAAATTTTGATTTATGAAATGTTAAACCCACACTATAATTTAACATAAAATACCAAAAATGCAACATTCTGTAAACAATACTTTCACGGCTTCAAGCCAGACCTGAGCTCAGCTGGCTAACTGTCACTCCGCTCCACTTCGGTACCTCGTTCCACTTCCCTGACATGGTATGGAGAGATTTAATTGAATACCGATGGAAATATTCCGTCTATGTATTACTGTGCCAGTTTCTGGTTAGTTTAAGGCTTACTTCTGAAGGAGCTAAAAGTGGTACCACTGTTTTTTCGGTTAATGGCCCCTAATGGTGCAATATGGTCCTTAGATCAAAGGACAGTCATAATGAGGTGATTATCACATCTCTGCAGGGGGCCATAAAGCGGCCCTAAAGGATAATACCTGTAGTTCCACTGTTTATTGATTTTATGGTCCCTGATAACCTATGCAATAAAACTGCCACCCTCTGCAATCAATATTGATTTTTCCTGTTTTGGCCCCTACCTGTATTCTGAGTCATTGTCAGGGCACTAGGTTTTCTAATGCCCTGTCCCTTATCTAATGACCCTCAATAGACATGGAAATAGGTCTTTAATTTCTAAATTCTACTGTAGGTAACGGACGTCAAGCAGTGGCAAGTATAGGAGTGAAAAACTTTCAAGCATGGAACGACGAACAGATCCCCGTTTACGATTGCCTCGAGAAACTCAGGGGCTACAAATACTTGGCTGTGATTGACTTTGATGAATACATTATTCCACAGAATGGTGAAAACTGGACTACATTGTTTGTGAGTAACTTGATTAAAAATGTTTTTGATCTAGAATCACAAGCATAATTGAATGAATATCTACCTACCAACTACTGTATGTCTAGATGCGGCTTTTTTGTTGATATCAAATAGTTTATTCATTTATTTATTTTTATTTTTTTTTTTTTTTTGCTTTCTTTTTGTCAGATCGTAGAATCCATTTGCATAATTACAGCATTGATACTCACGATGAATAATCCCTGAACGTAATACACGTATTCCATTAAATCCTAATTTCAAAATTTATTATTATTATTATTTTTAGTACAAACCCCTTTTAGAGTGTGGATTTTAATAATCCATTTCGTTTAGTCTTTCATTCGTGACCTTGTCTTTCTCTTCAAGGATAAATTATGGAGACAACGCCCATGGGCTGCGGGATTCCGATTCCTGGTTCAGCTGCATATCATGTCTTGGGGCGCTACCAACAGCAATGGAACATTTATTACGCAAAAATACCAGAACAGAACCAAACCGATGGTGGACAGAAACAAAAATGTTGTGATGCCGGAAAGATTGCAACTCGGAGGTTTATCTACGCACGGTTTCTGGCCTGACTACGCAAAGAAATATAAAAGGTCAGTTTCTTAGGCGAATCAAATTTTATTAATTCTTTTCTTTTTTTTCTTTTTCTTCATTTTCTGTTGAATGTTGCCATAAAAAGAGCAATTTTAGTGACGCAGTCAAACACGTTCAAAGAAAAGACATTGAACACAATCCTTAAATAACACAGACACACATACTTATTATTATTATTATTATTATTATTATTATTATTATTATTATTTAGGTTCAGCTCGAATCAAACACATTTTACACGTTCAAAGAAAAGACATTGAGCACAATCCTTAAATAACACAGACACACATATTTATTATTATTATTATTTAGGTTTAGCTCGAATCAAACACATTTTACGCGTTCAAAGAAAAGACACACATATTATACAATTATTGACTTCAATTTCGGTAGATATAAGGATTTATCTACCTGAAAAAGTGATATTCACCGAGGCCGGACTTCAATTTCGGTAGATATAAGGATTTATCTACCTGAAAAAGTGATATTCACCGAGGCCGGAGGCCGAGGTGAATATCACTTTTGAGGGTAGATAAATCCTTATATCTACCGAAATTGAAGTCAATAACTGTTTTGTTATATGACTTTTCAAGTGTTTTAATGTTTATCTTATAACAAATAAACAAATCATATCAGATGTTAAAGAAGGCTAGACAATGCGGAACAATTGATAATGCTTGCTTATTGAAAGATAATTTTGTTAGTTATTAATAAAACATATGTTAAGGGTACTCCTAAGAATCACCATGATGTGGCAATTCTTATGGGTACCAACAACATAGGTTCTTATGGAAAATAAACAAAAATATCCCATCCCTTAATTATCACCAAATACACCTCATTATCTAGTGCTTTGTTTACCTGTATAAGTGTGCTACTGCAAAGCATGTAGATTTCATGAACTGAAATGAGTTCATAGCTATTTATAGCTAACTGGCAGGTTTTAAACACATACATCAAATCATGTCAATTTCATGAAGCCGATGTTGATTTCATGCTGGTACTATTTTTGGGTACTCAGGAGCGTAATATAGATTTTGGAGGTTAATATAGAAAACCTGTCAAAATAATTAACCTCCAGGAACTGGTTTGATCTGGTTTTCATCAGTTTGGTCTGGTTTCAGAGAAATATAAGGATTTATTAATACTAAATGAGCCAATCAGGAGACAGGAATTCCTTCAGCCTCATATAACAATTATTATTATTATTATTTAAGTTCAGCTCGAATCAAACACATTTTACACGTTCAAAGAAAAGACATTGAGCACAATCCTTAAATAACACAGACACACATATTTATTATTATTATTATTTAGGTTCAGCTCGAATCAAACACATTTTACACGTTCAAAGAAAAGACATTGCGTACAATCCTTATATAATACAGACACACATACTTATTATTATTATTATTATTTAGGTTCAGATCGAATCAAACACATTTTCTAGGTTTGATTAAAAAAATCCAGGATAAACATGTTTTATTTTGCGAGTTTCCCTCTATTTCATTATTTCTGAGGCTTCTACCCTCTTCTTGATGTTAAAACCAGTGTTTGCAATCAGAAATCGGAAACACAGTTACTTTGCTAATTGTATCATCACAATGTTATATTTCACAGATCACAGTGTCCATCCGCAACGGCGACTATTCACCATTACAGGAGTTGCCGCAAGAACTGGGACGGCAAGAGAAATAGAACAAGTTGTTTCGATCTACAAAAATTTCCCGACCCTATCGTTGCAAATACTATGCGAAAAGTTGAAGAGCGTGCCTTAGAAATAAGACGGAACTTACTTTTTTCAAATGATAATATTTGAAGACATCAGGAAAACATGTCCGTGCAATGAATACCCCCTTAAACCCCACTTTTACACAGCAAAATTTGGGTATGCAGGGGTATACCTATTTTTCTTATTTTTGCTTCAAAACATAGATTGTGGGTACTCGTTAGAACCACCTCGGCGAGGCGGTTCTAACGTGTACCCACAATCTATGTTTTGAGCAAAAATAAGAAAAATATAAATAAAAATTCTACTGAAAATTTTTATTTTTAACAACTTTAAAAATATCTGTATATTGCATGGGCATGTTTTCGTAATGGACCGTTTTCTGGCAATGTCGCTCCCATAAAAAGGAGTCGTAGTCCTGGTGGCCAAGAGCAACTGCGGCCACAAAAGTGACCGCGACAAACACACGCGTGCGGTTTCAGCAGCAGGTAGATGTGGTGAAGGCAGCATTGCACATTTAGCACATTTATGAGTGCTGGCTATTTAGCATGAGAAAATGGGCTATCGAAATCTCCGGTGGTGAAAGCTATTTAGCTGATCGTAACACGCACGCTACATAAAGTGCAGCTTAGTACTTTTTATAAATGTGGTAGTAATTGTACGGATGATTGTTTATAGAACCCGCGAGTATAGAACACTCATATCAAGTACAGAAACTCACAAAGTACAACATGTATTTATAGTTCTGTATGCTTGTTATACACAGTTAATGTTTAATAAATAACCTTTTGTGAATCATAGTTTGATCCATCACATTGCCACCTTGCAGTTCACCAGCTCATTGTATGCCATTTGTAATCCAAGAACTTCCCAGTATCACTCTTGCCGCATAGTTTAGACAGCGTGTTGAAAATGTCATTTATCGGAACGTAAGCTTCTGCTCCGCCCATATACGTCATTGCCCAACCAGGATGCATAGAAACAACCATAATACCAATTGGCTTTAACTCTTCTGTCAGATTGGCTGAATCCCCGCCTTTGAACTTTATTTGGTAATTCACCATAAACTGATAAAAATCATCGTCACCAATTGACGGCTAGTTTTAACAATGGCAGAAAAGCTCTAGTAATACAGTTGGTTCTAAATGAATATAACATTTCTGTATCTATGACATCATAAAAACCACGCGTGACGCAAACACCAGTATTATTGGTCTGCAAATTTAGGCCTCTCCCCTCGAGTGGATTCAATCTCTTGCTAGGTAGACCCAATGAACACAGGATCAGTAACATCGGGGTTTTTTTTACATGCGTAACAGATGGCGTCGATGCCGCTATATGTAGCTGACCAAGCTGCTACAAAAGAGAAGACCAGGGGCCAGTTGTTCAAAACTTCGTTAGCTTAACGTCATCGTTAAGGCCTCAACTCGTTAAGTAAATGCTGACTACATAAGCAAATACACTGTTATTTTTTGTTGATAAAATGTGAGAATCCTTTGCATTGCAAAGGATTCTCACATTTTTTCAACAAAAAATAACTGTGTATTTGTAATATTGCCATTTGAAATTTTAGCGAATCGTTAACTAACGATGTCGTTAATTTTGAATAACTGACCCCAGATTAACTTATTAACATAATGCAATTTGAGCAACTGCATTAGCAAAAACAAAGGCGCTGATCAGCTGTGCAGTTACTGCACAGCAGATCTGCGCCTTTGGTTTTGCACATGCAGATTGTTGGTTTTCTCATGTGAAGGCCCATTTAGTCTTCCAGCCGTTTTGAAACTCGTTTCAAAAATTCATTATATAAAATAAATTAAAGGGGGTCTACAGGAGTATACGACTTAATTGACTAATTTGTGAGTACACCATGTGAGAACCGCCAAATGGTGCGGCTGATTTGTGCTTTTTGAACATACTGTCAGTAAGAACGAGAAAATTATAGCATGTTATTAGTAGCATGTTATAACGAGCGGTTCACAGAAATTGGAAAATCAAAATAAGTAATTTGAGATTAGGATAGAAGTAGTTTTATCTCAGTACATGAAAACACGTGACAGGATCATTCAAAAGTCATTATAGGAATGAATTTTATTTTTGTTGATTTTATCGATGTGTAAACTCAGGCGAATCACTCACAAACTAAATAAAGCCCGAAGGGCTTTATGAAAAAGTTTGTGAGTGATTCGCCTGAGTTTACACATCGATAAAATCAACAAAAATAATAATTCATTCCTTATAATTCCAACTTTGTCTCATTACACTGCATTTGTGTACATTGATTTAAATTTTTATTGTCAGCGGAAGGAAAATAGAGCAAAACGGATCTTCATGAGGCATCCATCTTGAAAATTTCCAAAGTAGAAAACTCACTTCTCGCAATAAATAGAAGCTTTAACTGACTTGCTATAGGCAGGCTGTCAAAGCGGGAGCTTTAAAACATCTCCCCTGCATTCAAAATTGTGCTTTTGGGAGAAAATATCGCCGTCTGGGCCGATAGAAAGACATGTCGATTTTGAACTGGGGCTCGGAATATCAGAAATTTAAACCTCAAATTTCAACACACAAGAAGAAGATTAAAACACTTACCGTGCTATGTTCTGTTAAAAGAAAAAGCGTCCATGTCAATAAAAATTCCAAATATTCATTTTGACGCCTTCAAACCGCGTTCATCCATTGTTTTTATGACGTTTAGAGTTGGTGACGTCAACGTTTCTACGAAGAAACGTCACGTTATCACGTAACGTCGCGCCGTTTTTAAGGTGAAAACTGAGTATCCTTACGCATTGCTTTTATCGAAGTATAAAGTCTTCCAAACAACCAATCAGAATGTAGGAAATTAGTTAAGTTGGAATTATAAGTATGTAGAGGCGACGGCCCTGTATAGCTAAGCGCCGAAGCCGTAGTCTGCGGGTTCGAAACCTACCATCGCCAGTTTAGTATATCTTTATAATGGCAACTGGATTTTTACGTTATTTTATTACCGCGACCGGTTTCGTTTTACTCATCAGGCGGATTCAACTTAAGGTAAAGAACCATAAAAACCGTGGCGCTCAAAGGTCCGTGCGTCGTGAAGGACGAAATGCCATAACGTCGCACCAATGACGTCGTTTTCAAGATGGCGTCGGCTGTAGGTGTGCGGTCCGAACACGAGGTAAACATCGACAGAAACAAAGATACGGATCGCTTTTATTGTGAATTTACGAACATACGCATTAAAAAGGTCCAGATAGTCGAATGCCGTTTCCATCTTATGCATTTTTCTTAATTTAAGATTACGAGCATGTGCTTTCGGATTAGGCCCTATAGTAGGCCTATAAAACTGGTGACATAAAGACAAAAATGCACTTTTAGAATTTCCAGAAATCTGATGTAAGTTTATATTACGTACACCCATTCATTTCCGACGGCTTTATCGTGTGGAAGGTGATGTGCGGGACTCGAGGATCGAACACGCCAAAGCCTCATTATTATCATTTATTTATCCATTCTATTCAGTCGCCTGATAATTATTTTATTTATCAAATTTTATTTATCAAATTTTATTTATTTATTTATTTATTTATTTATTTATTTATTTATTTATTTATTTATTTATTTATTCGTGGTGTTTTGATGACTTATCCGATCGAGCTTTTAAGCCTCGGTGGAAGGAACTTGAGCTTTGGAATGAGCCTCTGCATGAGAAAACCAACAACCTTGGTTTCTGAATTTTGTGCTGTTGGCGCCTTATGTATGTTTTCATATTTTTAGTTAAGTTAAGGTAACTGAGTGGCCACCTATTGGGAAAATAGCTGCTCATTCGGCTTACGATATGTTTCATGGTATAAGTACCTGATTGTTAGTTTGGTTTTTTCCCACCTCGGTTTTTGGAGTGGGAATCTTTTTCTGATTGCGCCTTTTCCTGATCTTTGCCTACTTGTACCTTTCTGACCAGGTCTGACACAATCCAGATTGTACAGCCACAGAAGCAGGATTATCTTTACATTTTGGATTTAAGTAGGAGAGAAATTGTAATATCCGAGTAACAAAATCAACGGTGCTGATCAGCTGTGCAGTTACTGCATAGCAAATCTGCGCCTTTGGTTTCGGGGCTCGCATATAAGTTTAAAGGTACAGAAAAGAGAGACACTTTTGAAATGAAATTAACGGCTTCTATAATTTAAACGAAATGCATGTAGGAAAAACAGACCTAATATATTATATTAAACATAATCATCTGAACTGTATCCAGCGACCCATGGTCGATGGTCGAGTGGTTAAGAGCGCTGATTTCATTTACACGCTTAACCATTCGATCTTCTCACCGCTGTGTCTGGTGTTGGTTCGAGCCCCACATCAAGATACCAGCCATATTTTTTTATTTTTATTTATTTTATTTTTTTTTTTTTATTTTTCTTTATTTTTTTATTTTATTTTATTTTTTTATTTTATTTTATTTTTTTATTTTATTTTATTTATTTTTTTTTTATTTTTTTTTTTGCCACAATTCGTTTGTAATTAGTCATGCAAGGGAAATAATAAAACTATAATTCTAACACACCTCGCCTATATAGCCAATGGTAAAAAAACGTGTTATATTGTTCAACAATTTCACTGGGCGAATAAGCGTGACGTTACTTTGCGGCATTTGTGACGTCAGCTATCCCACAAAGCAGCGTTAGACGGTGAAACGTCGTTTTAGCGCACAACAAACGTAATAAGTGTGTGTAAATACCAGCATTACAGTCAAATATTTGGCGGGATTTCTGAAATGCAATGGCGGAAAGCTGAACGATATCGACGGTTTCAGCAACATTTTTTCCGTTTATTGTGTGTTAGAATCGAAATAGATCAGCTCAAGTGCGTGAATTGTTTGAGTAATAATTCACTGTTTGTCGGTCAGTTGTAAGAAGATAAATCACTCGCGCTACGCGCTCGTGATTTGATCTTCTTTACAACTGACCTCCAAACAGTGAATTATTACTCAACAATTCACTGCTAGAGCTGATCTATTTCTTAAGTAACAGACACATTATATACTTTACAAGCAATGGTTTGAACAGAAAGACAGACATTACATCGCATGCATTGCGCGTTTGATGAAATGATATTTATGTTGAATAATTGAATAAGGTTGATTGAATGCCATCTGATTACTGGTTTACCGATCAGGTGTGAGCCTGCCCAGGAAAAGTGATTTCAAGTCAAACCATCCATATTGGCTTAGTTGGGTGGTTATATTTCAAGCCCTAATTTTGACATCCTAATTTTGGGTAAAAGTCCCATAAAATAGAGGCAACGTCCCGGCTTTATCATAGCTGTTGATTGGGATGTTAAGCATCAATTCAAACAAACAAACGCGTTTGATTGAAATTTAGGGTCAAGGATTTTTAACAGTACCTCTACATACTATTGAACTTAGGCCGGATTTGAACCATTCACCGTACGTGATATGACTGTTGAAAGGTCATTCGAGTTGAAAATTACGTATTGAGATACCAGCACACGTTAATGTTCTTAGATTTGCCACTTATTCTAATAAACCAAATGCCGAACGTTTATGAAACACGTCCAAAATGTCAAAATGCGCCATCCTTATGACGTCAACGTCACTTACGGAAAATTAAGATTTTTAGCTTACCTGTCTTCATTCGTTGACAAATAGCGTTCAAACCAACCTGGTAGTCAAGGACTTTTATTTTACTTTTTGACTCACAATATAAAAACGAGACAATATTTAGTTTTTAAAAAAATTCTATGGATTAGTTCTCTTGTAAACGGCGCTCATGTGCAAAAAGCGACGCGTTTTTATTACTTTCCCATTACGTCACGTACAAATAACGGCATTTTTAGCCATTTTAGGGGAGCTATTAGCAGGAAAACCAACCTGGTAACCATGTTTTTTTATTACACTAATCGATAGATATAAATGTTTTCTCAAAAATATCAAAAAATAAAAAAATTCTATGGATCAGCATTTTTATGGTTCTTTACCTTAACATAGTAACATAGCAGCGTAATAATATTATAGTAACGCGACGTTAGACGTCGCAAAGTTCATGACATTAAGTTTAGGGCTGAATATATTCAAAAATATTTTTCTTTCGACAACCTACCTGAAACATCATTGACATGAAATTCAAAGAAAGGAAAATAGAATATTTTGGATTAGTAGAACAGCAACGGTCTAAATTAGCAGAGACGGGTAGTTGTCTTGTTGAAGGGTCTCTTATTTGCTGATCGTGAACAGTTCGTCTATTTCGTAGTTTGTCGCCCGTCTGTCCGATGTAAAATTCCTGACAACCATTGCAAATTAAAACATAAAGGACGTTTTGCACTGTACAGTCCATGTTTTCTTTTACGTGAAATGTTTTATTCCCTAAATTATATATATATGTAAAACACATGTACCCATCACTGTGTCACGTCGAGCTTAGAAAGACGAGGGAAATATTGCATAAACATACATGTGCATACTGATGATTAGTTTATTGGCTGGGATTTTAGTTTCTGCAAAGGTTCAACTTGAAAATTAATTTCATGCTTGGTGGTAGTGTTTCTTTTTCTTTGTGTTGGTTTTGAAGTGTGACGTGTATAGTCTATTTTCTTTCTATAAAGACTGATGTTTTGCAGAATTTCGGGCTTATTATTAGTGATGTTATTTTTATACCAATACATAACTGGAAACTGATTTTAAAATTTTTCACTTTTTGTTTTCTTGTTTTTGTCTGTTAAACTTTTTTACAAAAAAATTAAGACCGAATGAAGGGGAGTTCTTTGAATTATTGTAACATAATAATTGCGCCGCGACGCGAGAAAACCGGTCTTCGGGGTTTCCGACCAGGTCCGACACAAACCGGCCTGTACAAGCTCAGAAAAGAGCTAGAAGCTTGAAATTTCGGATTTAAGTAGAAGAGGAATTGTACTATCCGAGTAGCGAAAACAAAGGCGCTGATCAGCTTCGCGGTTACCGCGAAGCTGATCTGCGCCTTTGTTTTCGCCTAGGCAAAAATCCGGTTTTCTCGTGACGCGGCTCATATACAGGCACCGCACATACATACATCACATTCAATAGGCCGATTTATTTCTTTCAATGCGAATCCAATAGTATACTGTTCAACATAGTGAATGTAAATCACCTTTTCAATTAAGTTTAAAGTAATTACTTTCTTTCATAAAGCTTCAGTGTCATCAGTGTCAGACTTGGTTGGTTTTACTGCCTATGTATCCTCACTATCTATATCAGAATCAGTATTTCAGAATATTTATATATTTTCACAATCACATTGATTTTTTTCTGGCAAAGTTTTAGGGGGCATTTGGCGAAAAAAAAGCAAGTTCTTCTCAGGCAAGAGTTAAACAGGTATATACAGGTATTACAACTGTATTTTGCGCATTTTGGACATGATATTTTAATACCTATATCATAGTATACTGTATGTTTCTAATGTCTCGCTCTCTCTCTCTCTCTCTCTCTCTCTCTCTCTCTCTCTCTCTCTCTCTCTTATTTGACCATGTTTGTACTTTATTCTTGTATTATATTATTATATTCTTTATTTAGCTTCAGGCCACAGGCCCATAAGTACATGTAAGTATTAAGTAGACTACTCAATTTCATTGTACATGAAAATAAGGAAACAAAATACCATGCTCCTATATAGTCACAGGAGATGATTTAGTGTTTAAGCTGAATGTTTATTTTCAAATCCTGTTATGTAACTTATTCAAATTTTGTTTGTACATGTTCTTGAAATGTAAATAAATTTAAACAGGCTTATTTGAAACATGTCACAGTCATATTTACAGCATAACAGCATAACAGCATAACAAATCAGCAATTAAGGTACAAGCTGCTTCTGTACATTTCAGTGGGTTTATATAGAGTTGCAGTTAAGGTAAATGACAATGTGCAATTAGCAGCTGTCATGTGTAATATTATCAGAGCTAGTTTGGTTTTAATTTCGAATTTGTAGCTTTCGCTTTCTACAGTATGGTATTATTTGGACCTGGTCAATTATCTTGAAAAGTGTTCTTCTCATGATGTAGCACATTAGATAAAATTACATGAAGTGTTTAGGAGCATGCATCTTTATATATATCGTCATATATTGGACATACTATACAACACACTTTGTGTGCATCGAAAATAACTTAAAATTTTGCTGCTTAATGCCACTGTGTGCATTTCCAGTTGACCAGTACTAGGAGTGCTAAAAATTTTCTCCTTTGCACTGTGAGTATGTAACTAAAAGCCAGACTCTGAGTGGCTCAAACCAGCGTTTTAAAAATGTGTTGTCAAATGTTTTAATCACATAATGCAAATTTCCATGAAGAAAATGTTCATTTAATAACAAATGTTATAAAATGCTGTAAAATCTAAATCAATGCCTGTAACTCAAATCAGTTTTCTGTCAAGTTCGCAACCTAAAACGACAACATTTTAAGCGGAAAAAATGGGTAAAATCGTGTTTTTAACCCAAAATCACAGATTTCTGAAATTTTCCCAAAGTGCGTTTTAGACATTCCGATTATCAAAACAGTTTTGCAGTTAAATGAACCAGGAAGAGGGAATACATGACAGAATGGGATAGGGTAGGCAAAAGTTACAACTTCAATTTCAGACAGCTAAATATTATCACATGCGTATCTCCGTCTATCACACTCAAATTTCAGCAGAACCTCCATCAGGTTTAGTGGAGATCCAAGAATAAATCAACAACCAAGTTTCCGGATGGATGATAAAATCACGTGACCTCAGAAAATGCGTCACGTGACAGTAAAGACTTGCCTTCTCGTGATCTCCATGGTAGTGACGGCCATCTTGTTCTCTCAAGAACTCTATCTACACTCCACGAGGAATTTTAAAGTGCTGGTAAATAAAAATAAAACTATTATCATTTATGAGCAATGTTAATGAGAAAGGGCATGGACCATGCTACGGCTACTTAAGCCTCTTCAGTGACCCTATATATTTGGAAACATGGAACCAAATAGTATTACTGTAGTTTTGCAACTATCAACAGTGTAGTCAATGTAGGTTAGAAAATGAATCTACACTGGCAATAATTTTCTGATTTCTCATAATACCCTCCTTGATATCAAAGAAAATATAATCTGCACTATGGATGATGTACGGAGAGACTTTTGAGGGCCACCACACGGCACAACACCAGCTGCAGTAGTAGCAAATAAAATAAAATAACACTTTTTTATGATATACAAGTAAAAGAGCGAAGAAGCTGCAAAGATTCAAACCAAAGCCAAACCATCAGGAAAACATGTCCGTGAAAAGTATAACCCCATAAACCCCACTTTATGTAGGAAAAACTGGGGTTTGCAGGGGTAAACCTATTTTTTTTACTTTGATCCAAAACATACATTGTGGGTACTCGTTAGAAACACCTTGGTGAGGCGGTTCTAACGTGTACCAACAATGTATGTTTTGACAAAAAATATTAAAAATATCAAATTTCTTCTGGTCATTTTTTCCCCAAAAAATCCCTGTTTATTGCATGGACATATTTTCTTAATGCAAAATGTGTGGAGAGTAAACACACCTTACTTATAAGACACACAGCCTTGTGAAAACGAAGATTTTCTGCTTGATTTTTACAATTGTATTATTACAAATAACTTATACCATACATAATCATATGGTTGAGTTTTGCGTCATTGTAGTTTAATGTCTCAGTTGAACGGCCTTCTTATGTCTATAAAATGCATGTTTTTCAGTCACAGTATTTTCTAAAAAAAAAAAAATCTCTTTTCAGCTTTTAAATCGAAAAAGCCTTCAAAGACAATTTGTAGTGTTTAAAAACATGAGCTCACTACAGCAAACAAACAACAGCATCATAGCACCACCACAAAGCGTAGCCAACAAGACAATACTAGTTTACAGACTGAAGCGCGTCAAGGACATTGCGTTCAACATCTTCATATTTTCCGCCGTTGTAGGGAACACCTCAAGAAACTCAACTTTCGACCGAGTTGTGTTCAGTGCGTGGGTTAACAAGAAATATTCCAACTATACAAATTTTAAATGTTGCTTACGTTACCAATCCCGGCGTTTAGTAACGACAAAACTGCTGAAAAAGATAGACTGGTCGTACATGAAGCTGACAACTCTACAGGCAAAACAGTATGTGTGTCCTAACCCCCGGGGTGTGCAGGGCGATCGGCTGGTGGGCACGACTATAGTTTTTAACCAGACAGAGTGTCCATTAGCAAATATCTGGTATGAGAAACCGAGCTACGCATACAGAAATGAGAACGATATTGCAGTTTGCACAAAGGTAATGTACAATTACAAAAATGTAACGTAGATTTGCAAAATTGCAACGTACAATTACAAATTGCATCGTAAAATTTCAAATTTGTGAAAAAAAAAAGACTTTTATGCAAAAACAGAGAATTACATGTACATGCATAAAGAAATATAAATAAAGATTCACATTATGCTCCATTGACGAACACATGTTTTACAAAAAAAAAAAAAATTTATTCAATTAAATAAAAAAGAAATACCAAGACACACCGCTACAAGCAAGAAATAAGCAAACAAGCATTGGAAGACGAAACACTGTAGTCTGTGGGGACATACAGGTACATGTAAAAAAAGACGCGTATGCTACAAAAAGAGAACTGATGACGGTTTGTATGGCTTAGGAAGGTGTGTTAAATTCCAGCTTGTCGGGGGAAACCAGGATAACTGGTAAACGGAGGGGGGGGGGGCGGGGCAGGATAACTGGTAAACGGGTTGGGGGGGTGGGACCAGGATAACTAGTATACTGAAGGGATCTGGGACAAATCTCCTTTGTTGATGCCGCTCGGATTCAGGGTGCTAAGACGGCGTATCCAGTAGTTCTCACGTTTTATTTTTTTCTGCACTTGTCCGTCCACCCCGAGTTGTGGCCTCAGCAATAAACAGAGGTATGACTCATGGAGTCATGTCCTGGCAAACAGAAATGCTCCGCAACTGCAGATCTTTAAAATATTTTATGCTTCCAGTCATCTCTGATTATGGCCTTTGGTTTCCCCAACTGTTTTCTACACTCTACACACGATATAAGATATACCACATTTAGTATTGCCCTCCCGTCTCACGCTTGGCCACTTTGACGACGTGACTGTGTTGTCGCTGATAAGACATCTTTGTCTGCAACAGGGCTTGCATTCGCCATGAGGATCTGGCTTCAGTCTAGCCCGCACTAGAAGATCATTGTCGTGTGTTTTTTTTTTTTTTTTTTTTTTTTTTTTTTTTTTTTTTTTTTTTTTTGCTTGTAGAGGTGTGTTCGTCACGTATTCTGGGCAAATGGATTAAGATGTTTAATTAAATTGCATCAAACTTTTGCAAAACATGTATACATGTATTTCTTTATTTCAAAAATCGAGGGATGACCATCAGTTTTGCCGCCACACCTTCCCAGCACCGTCCATTTTTGCCGTCCCACCTTCCCAGCACCGTCCATGTGCGGTTTTGTGGTGATTTTTTTTCATGATAAGTCTTCTGTCTATTCTGCCTGTCCCTCTGTTGCGCTCTTTACCTCTTTTTTTGCATCGATTACTGGTTCCTCTATGGGTTTTTTACACATCTTACATACAGTTAAACACAGCGCTACAAACTGAAAATCATATCAAGTTTCTGCCATTGGTCTCGTGAAAGGGCGCTTTTTACCTTAGAATAAGTCGTCATGTATATTTGTATACACTGCTAAGCATACAGTGGTGTGTATTTTTGTATTGTTTTGCATTGGTTTTTGTTCCATTTCATTATTTTTTTTCTTTCATTTTTCCAGTTTTACTTTTAAATACAAAGTAACTGAAGAAGCGCTCAGTTTTTTTTTTTATTTTGTTTAATGATTCAATCCTCTTATATATAAATTTCTCCTTTTCGAAAACTACACTTATTCTGATTGATCAAGTTACGCAGTAATTATCATTCACAGGTAGCATATGGCTCCCTACCAGCAGATGATCTCATATCATGGTTTGAAATTCACCGGTCCATGGGTGTGAATAAAGTTGTTACATATACGAACGATTTAAACCCAGCGGCACAAGCAGTCCTAAATTACTACTCCAGCATTGGATTGGTCGAGACTTATCCGTTTGTGGTCCCAAAATATGGTAAAGATCTTCAGATATGATTCCTTTTAGTCACCCACCACTCTTATCAACATGTATGTAAAACAGGGATTGTAAGTAAATGTTATAACACACACACACACACACACACACACACACACACACACACACACACACAAGCGCGCGAAAAACAACATTCTGTAAACAATACTTTTTCACAGTATGGAGTTTTTAAGCCAGACGTGAGCTCGATATAGATAAACTTGATTTATTATAATATTACTGTGTCAGTTCCTGGTCACTGTTTAATTTCTAAATTCTAATGCAGGTAATGGACGCCAAGCAGTGGCAAGTATAGGAGTGAAAAACTGTCAAGCGTGGAATGATGAGCAAATTTCTGTTTACGATTGCCTGGAGAAACTCAGGGGCTACAAATACCTGGCTGTGATTGACTTTGATGAATACATTATACCACAGAATGGTGAAAACTGGACTACATTGTTTGTAAGTAAATTATAAATGGAGGATCTTACACGAGTGGTCATTTCATATGAAATTTCTTAAACGAGCCTTCGGCGAGAAAAACCACCTGCCCCAACTGCAAGCAGAACTTGGCTTGTCTCACATGTGCCCCGTGTGGGGCTCGAACCCACATCAGACACAGCGGTGAGATGGTCGAATGGTTTGCGCGGTAAACCTATTTCTTTACAAACCCCTCTAGAGTGTGGATCTAAATATCCCATTTCGTTTTTACTATCATTCGTGAACTTTGTTTTCCAGGATAAATTATGGAGACAACGCCCATGGGCTGCGGGTTTCCTGTTCCTGGTCCAGCTGCATATCACGTCTTGGGGCGTCACCAACAACAATGGAACATTTATCACGCAAAGGTACCAGAATAGAACCAAACCGATGATGGACAGAATCAAAAATGTTGTGATGCCAGAAAGATTGCAACTCGGAGGTTTATCTACGCACGATTTCTGGCCTGATTACTCAAAGAATTATAAAAGGTCAGTTTCTTAGGCGAATCAAATTTTATTACATTATTTTTTTCTATGTCTTCATTTTCTGTTGAATGTTGTATAAAAAGAGCAATTTCAGTGACGCAGTCAAATACGTTTAAAGAAAAGACATTGAGCACAATCCTTGAATGACATAAACACGCATATTTTTTTTATTTCATTTTTTATGTTCAGCTCGAATCAAACACATTTTCTAGGTTTGATTAAAAAATCCAGGATAAAAAAAGTTTTATTTTGCAATTTTCCCTCTTTCATTATTTCTGAGGCGTCTACCCTCTTCTTGATGTTAAAGCCAGTGTTTGCAATCAGAAATCGGAAACACAGGGATCTGTTTGTCTAACCAATTTGCTTTTGTACCATCACAATGTTATATTTCACAGATCACAATGTCCATCCGCAACGGCGACCATTCACCATTACAGGAGTTGCCGCAAGAACTGGGACGGCAAGAGAAATAGAACAAGTTGTTTCGATCTACAAAGATTTCTCGATCCTATCGTCGCAAATACTATGCGAAAAGTTGAAGAGCGTGCCTTAGAAATAAGACGGAACTTACTATTTTCAAATGATAATACTAGTATTTGAAGACGGACCGTTTTATGGCAAATCGCTTCTATAAAAAGGAGTTGTAGTATTGGTGGCTAAAAGCGACCGTGGCCACAAAAGTGACCACGACAAACACACGCGCTTTCAGCAGCAGCTGGATGTGGTGGAGGCAGCATTGCACATAAGAGTGCTGTCTGTTTAGCATAAGAAAATGGGCTTTGGAAATCTCTTGTGATTAAAGATTTTTAACACTTAAATTACAGCTGCTGAGTGCTTTTAATATGTGGAAGTTATGGTACGGTTGATTCTTTATATAACACTCAATTAGTACAGAAAAACACACAAAGTACACCACGCATTTATAGTTCTGTATTCTTGTTATACACAGTTAATGTTTAATAAATAACCTTTTTTGTGAACCATAGGTTATTTCACATTATCACCTTTCAGTTCACCAGCGCATTGCCTGTCCTTTGTAATCCAGAAACTTCCCAGTATCGTCTTCGCCGTCTAGTTTAGACAGGGTGTTGAAAATCCAATTTACACTTTCATCTACTGGAACGTAAGCTTCTGATCCGCCCATATCCGTCATTGCCCAACCAGGATGCATAGAAACCACCATAATACCAAGAGGCTTTAACTCTTCTGTAAGATTGGCTGATACCATATTTAGCCCCGCCTTTGACACCTTATAAGGTAATTCACCACAAAAATCATTGTCACCAATTGACGCCCAATCAGAAGAAATATTTACAACGGCTGCTTTGGAGCAAGACATCGGTGACTTCTCATCGGACTTAGCTGCTAGTTTTAATAGTGGCAGAAAAGCTCTAGTAACCAGCAACGGGCCAATACAGTTGGTTCTAAACGATTCTATCATTTCTGTATCCGTGACATCGTATAAACCACGCGTGACGCAAACACCAGCATTATTGATCAGCAAATTTAGGCCTCTCCCCTCGAGTTTGGATTGGATCTCTCCCTGGGCAGACTCAATAGACGCAGAATCAGTAACATCGAGTTGCACAACCGTAACAGTTGGCGTCGAGGCCGCCAGCTGGCCAAGCTCCTGTAAAATAAATCTTGTATTTGAGACAACACCCTTCGAAACTCTTTTCGAAAACACAATTTTAATGCTAAATAAAATTGATTTACAAGAGTATACGATTTAATTGACTTAACTTGTAGGTTCACCATGTGAAGACCGCCAAATGTTTCGGATATTTTATGCCCGAAAATTTATAATTTGAACATACAGTAAAGAAAAACTATACTCGTACGTATAATATATTTTCTTTTTACATTCCACTGATTCAAGATGAACAGTTGTCAGGTAATGGCGTCGAAGTGTGTGCTCTATAGACCGACGGTCTGCCTGCGATTTACTTGTCCGGCAACAGTATTGTTAAGCTAACTGCCAGTCCTGACATGGCCCCTACTGTTGGTCGTAGATTTCAAGTATCAACTTAAACATCCGTTCCGTCAAGACTGAAAATTGTTGACACGAAAGATGAACCTCAATATAAAGAAAGGGAGCAAAGTGGCATAGTGGTAGAGCGTCAAACTCCGAATCGAGAGGTCCTGGGTTCTATCCCCACAAGCGGCACCGTGGTGTGTCCTTGAGCAAGACACATTAACTCCCTACAGTACTGGTTGAACCCAGGAAGCGTTGGCTCCGTTCCGATATGACTGGGAAAGAAACAAAATTATTTCTAACAAACAAAGAATTTTTTCTTGACTGAAATTTGGTGACGTCAGTGGCACCAAAGTGCTCCCTATACTACTATAATACACTAGACTATGGGAGTTCATCGGACATCGTGTCAGTGCAGAACCCATAGGGTACAGGCTCCAATGGCCGCAGAATGCGTGCGTACGCTCGTATCACCTCCAAACGCTAGATAAGTCATGTAAACGTATATATTCTTACCTTCGCAGTATCTGGTGATCTACACGTTGCAAAGATGATATCTGGTGGGTGTTCCAGTTTCACAAAATGTTTCACATAAGCTAGTCCTAGTCCCCGACTACAGCCAGTGATCACAACAGATTTCGGAGAGAACATAATTATCACTGAATAATCGTAACCTTGATGTGTAAATTTTATGCACTGTCATGCTTATGTAATATGCGTGTTATCATAGCTGCATAATATACGTATGATGAGTCGCACCGCCACGAAAACGGACTGTTAAGTATAGGCAAAGGACCAAGTCAAAAAAAAGACCTTTTTCAGATTCCTTTTCAACCCACCTGGTAGAAATTATGGTACAGTGTGTTAGGATAGCCCATTAGAGACACTTTAAGCATGGATGCCCGATCTGAAAGTGGGACAGATTTTTATAATATGACTCTTATCTGGTAAATGGGGATGTACTTACAAAGTTATTCATCACTCAGCTGCTACTAAACCTAGACCTTTGAAATATATATCAATTTACAGCTAAAACATTGGCCCAAATTGCTATGCTAAACTATGCAAATATTTTAATTAGCATATTCAGGAATAATACTTTTATCCATCATAAAAAGTTTAAAACCTAAAAAAAAAAAAAAAAAAAAAAAAAAAAAACAAAAAAAACAGACAATAAAATGAGGAGAAATCAATTGAATCACCACAAGTAAACTAATTTCAGCCACATACCATATTGTGACATATCACACAGGTGACGCAACAGACAGTTCCTTTCTTGCAAAATGACTTATGATTATTATATCATTAAAATGATTTGCATATCTATAAATATTAATGAAAATTTTGAAAAAAATATGAAAAACATTAGGGGAAGCGGATTAAAACGGCGCTAGTATATCTCTATAGCTACATATGTTAAACCAGTAAACTTCACCCCATTTAGAATAAAAGGCGTAACTCTATTATTCACTGGCATGTTTTGCAAAGACTCTATTTTGCATATTCATGAATTTTAAACATTACAGAATAATAATAATAATAATAATAATAATAATAATAATAATAATAATGTAAGTTGCTACAAAAGGCCCAAACCATCATTGCTTGTTACAATTGCTTTTCCATCGTTTATACCATTTGACAAATTTTCTCGTATGATTAATCTTTGCGACAATCATATGATTTTCATATTCATTTAACATAGAAAAATAACTTTAGAAATTGGCAAAACTATGGAAAATTAAGCTGGTAAATCTCTTGTATGTAGGCTGATTATTGACAATCAGTCCTAAAAATTGTATTAAGTAAATGGTTATGCATTTTTTCTATTGTCCTTTAGGCTTATATTTAACAACTGTGATAGCATGAATATTTATGAAAACTGAACATTAAAAATTGGTGTACTATTAGAAATTAAGGTGGTAAACAGCAAAATGTGCTGCTAATGGTATCAAATGATTGATTAGCAAAAATTATCATAGCCCTAATAAGACTCATTTGATATTTATTTTCATGAATATTAATGAAAAGTGCATATATTTTAAGTAAAATACTGAAAAAGTGTGGGATATACATATCAAATCACTTGTGTCTTGGCTGCTTATAGCTCTAGAGCGATAAAAGTTGTATAAAATAATTACAAGGACGGCCATGTGCTTAGATATACAAAAGCATATGCCTATAAGTTTTATGAATATTAACAAAAAATTCAGAGAATGGAGAAAACCTGTCAAAATTTAAAGCTCTATATCTTCAAATCACTTGCTTCTTGGTCTTTATTAGCTTTTGAGTACGAAAAATGGTATCAAATGATAGCTAGAACAATTCACTACTATTATATGGTCTGGTATACAAATCATAATTGTTTTAGTTTCATGAATATGAAGATAGGCTTTGAAAAATGTAGAAGACTATGGAGCAAATAAGGAGGTTTACCAACAAATTACTTGTATCTTGTCTGCCAACGCATATGCTAAATGTATATCTAATCTTATGTGAATAACGCCATGCCATGGCAATTAAGTGTTGTAGTTTTCAAAACTCTGGGGCTTTAAGTGGCCAAAATTGGCGTGATTTTGCAGGTACCACTTACGGTAATCTGGCTGCCTGAAGGTATAAGCAACCAAACATTTTGTTTTTTATGTCCCGAATGGGTGGGGCCCCTGAATTGCAATGGGGAATGGAAAACCTTCGTTACCAAAGCTATCTTTTTATACCGGTTCCTTCAGTGAGCAAATTATGTTGGCATATTCTCTTGTTATTTCCATTTACCTTAAGCTAGAAATACAGTTAGCTAGTAGTAAAGCAAAGTCTGCGTTTCTATATAGGATTTAATTGCTGTTGTTGTTCATAAAGTTATAGAATGAATTGAAAAAAGTGGTTTCTGTTTAATATGAAGTTGATTCCTTGAATGAAGTGAAAAATTTCATAGCGTTCCTCAGTGATATGAATAGATCGTTCGCTACGGGAGTTAAACGGGTACTGTCAAGAATGGCCATTGAAGTCTGATAGACAGAACTTTAATAGTGCGTAATAGCCCTTGTCCGGGGACGATAATGCATTCAAAATACCACCGCGTATGTGCAATTTAGACGAACAATAGCTTAATACTTGATATAGGGAAGGAAATTAGTCAAGGGCTTCGTGTGCATCACATTGATATGTCGATTGTTTACGCCATAATATCCTAATTAAGAACTATTCATGATTGTCACATAAGTATCATATGAATGTAGTGAATGGTTTTCCAAGAAATGGCTTTGAAAGGGCGTCATCAGTTAGCGGGCATTGCCGTTTTACAAGAAAATCTTTCGCCTTTGTAAGTTACAAAACAGTCAAAAGCGACCGCTTTTCATCGCAGAAATGGGAAACAACCGCGCTGGCCCACCTGTTTGAATTTAGGCGATCTGACTAACGTGTCTTTCGTAAATGGCGTTTGCAAATGAAATAATGCATGTTTTTTTTTCCACATCTTGACCTAAATTATGCTGCATTGTTTCAAATAAGCATTTATCGGAAATAATTGAAGATGTGGAAAATACATCTGTTTTCCACTTTCGAAATAATTTTGGTATAAATACGACGTCGTTTTAAGAAGAAATAAAACACTTTCACCCAGACACAAGCAAGGTAAGGAAAGCATTGGTACAAATTTTCAGAGCAATAAGTGAGTTTTAAGTTAACCATTTCTCTAAGTCAACAAAACTGCTAAGTTTAAAGTATGAACTACTGTAAAGTTGAATGCGTTATGTTGGGTTCAGATTTATTTATTTATTTATTTATTTATTTATCATGTATATATACAATATTTCTATAAATGACATGAAAAATTAAGAAAACCTCTTTTGGACCGGAGAAGAAAACAGATTAAAATGATGTTCTATAAGGATTACATGATCATTGAGCCACTGCATGAGAAAACCAGCGATTTGGGGTCCGACCGGCCTGTGGACCTACAGAAGAAGACTAGAAGCTTGAAATTTCGGATTTAAGAAGATGAGGGATTATACTAATCGTGTAGCGAAATGAAAGATGCTGATCATCTGTGCAATTACTGCGCCTTTATTTTCGCATATGCAGATCGTTGGTTTTCTGATGCAGCGGCCCATGTAATAACATTGAAAAAAATAAAAATAAAATTAAGTAAATAAAAATAAACCGATCAATATGATTTTAATTTATGAATCACTGTATGTTTACAAATGTTCATCTACACTGATCTATATCAATTTTAGATATAGCATCGCCTACGAGAGGAACAAAACTTAAATCATGGTGGACACAGCAACGGACTCGAAGTACTGGATACCCACCACAAAAGATGAGTACCCACAGATCATAAAGGGCGGAGAGGACAAGGCCTCGGGTCAAACCCTATATGTGGGTATGTGAATTATTCTATACTTTGGTTAGACGGCCCGATTTTAAACGCATTTATATGTATTGTACGACGAGAAATGTTAATATACTCGCATATGTATATTTATATGTAATTGAGGGCCACATGGAAGATTGGATATAACCAAATGGGTCACCCTCGTAAAATAAAGAAGTTACTTACTTACTTTACTTGCTTACTTACTTACTTATCATCATCATCATCATCATCATCATCATCATCATCATCATCATCATCATCATCATCATCATCATTTTGTTTTCTTTTTTTCAGGTCGCGGCAAGTATGGCGATAGTATTTTGCCCGGGAAGGTTTATAATCCTAAATCAGGCCCGGCCGGGCTCTATGTCGCCCAGGGTGGGACCGAACACTTTGTAAAAGACTATGAAATACTGGTCACGACCAAGCCCATGGTGTGGGTTTCGGAACATGATGGTAAGGGTCCCTTTTCACTAAAAAAAACTTTCGCATAATAATACAGAGGACCTTATATACAGCTCAAGGACTCAGACAGACAACCCCGTGTTGTACCTAAACTGTAAACCAGGGCCTAGTTGTTCAAAACTTCGTTCGCTTAACGCTATCGTTAAGCCCTCAATTTGTTTTTGTTGTTGTTGTTGAAACATACGTGAGAATCCGTTGCAGTGCAAAGGATTCTCAATTTTTTTCAACAAAAAGATAACAGTGTATTTGTAATATTGCCATTTGAAATTTTAACGAATCGTTAACTAACGATGTCGTTAATTTTGAACAACTGGACCCAGTTGTCTAGTTGGTACAAAATTACCTCAGTCCCTAACCATAGAAGTTTAAGCATCAAATAAACAATTACTTGAAAAATAGAGAATATAAATTCAATTCATATAAAAAAAAAAATACGTAACAATTAGACGGTAATACACTGTCTTTTTCTGGAGGGAAGCCATTAGCCGTAGTATTGACCTCTCCATATGTTTTCAGTATTCTGTCAATCATTTGACGTTACAAGGCTCCTTAGGGGTTTATAAAGGTGTATTTTCATTTCTGTTTCTATACACGATATTGATTCCCTTTCTTGGGCCTCACACTTCGAGGCTAGACTACGCTAGTGGTTGTTTTGTCGGCCATTTTTTGTCACTTTCACTTCGATAAATAAATCTATTTTCTTCACGCTAACAAGATCAGTACATACGATGCTTATGATAAAATTAAACTGGAGATGTATTGTTTAATGACATTAACTAAGGTTGCTTAGTTTCAAATGTTTTTAAATTATAAGATTTGGACGAACTCTCTCGTTGACCTATTTATCGGTTTTTATCGGAAAACGATCCATATGAAATTATGTTGTTTCCAATACAGTGTTCTCTTTCACGTCCGCTGTACATAGATGTGATTGACATGCGGTATCACGAATTACCGGATTGGACAGAAACTGTCCGAAACGAACCGATACTGTTCGGAACGGACATTAGATAATATCAAAGCTACAAAGCTAATCATAGGTCACTACATAGTAGCATGTGAAGAATTTTATGTACACAACAATATTGTGATTTACTTAAACCGCAAGAAAACCGTACCCGAAGGGTTATTGCACCCTGCATACATGTATCCGTCATGCAACCGGAGGCTTACAGTACGGATTTATGCTACATTACACGACGCCACACAAAATGTATTGATATTGATCGAACTCTTAAAATGCAACCGTAATTTCACGTGGTGACAAAATATCTAAATTGCTGTAGTGCAAAAGTTCACAAAAATATCAGACTTTAGCAAAAATTTTGGAGAATTTGGAAACGTTTGATTCATTTCTTTTATGTTTCAACTATGTGACTTTTTTAAGTTTTGAAAGTATGTTCACAGAAAACGTCAACTTGAAATGAAACATGTGTATAGACATGTATTATTTCACATTTTTGTCACGGAAAATAGAGTATATCTAGGTGAATCTCCGATATATTTTGCCAGTGTTATCTAAACAAGCAGCTAAGGCAAAGTCTGGATCACACTACCCCTAACCAAGCCTCATGGATGCAGATTTAGGGGGTTTCAGTTTAACCTCACTTTTAAGATTATACCATTTGGGTCACGTGCTAGCAGATTTTGGGTTATGTCACACAACCTTAGATTTAAATTATATTATAGCACAGGTTTATAAAATTCGAACCATGTTACTGGATTCACACTGTCCTTCCATTATTGCTTGATTCTGTGATATTTAGTATTATTCTGATAGGCTCTGGCAAAATCAAGCTTTCATCATGTATTTTAAATCTTTGTTTGGAGACTCAGAGAATCTAATCAGGTTAGGCACAAGCACGCTATACAACTTTGGGTCACTCAGACAGCAAGAATATATGTTTGAATTTTTTAATAAAACTTCCCTTGCTGATGGAATTTTACATATTTTATATTTGTTTGTTTCTTTTAAGTTTTAAAGGTCAAGTCAACAATTTTTCAGACGTGGTGATGAAACCATTCACGGTCAAGTCAACAATTTTTCAGACGTTGTGATGAAACCATTCACGGTTTAACATAGTATCAGTTTTATTTGGTATCAAAATGCACTATACGTTACTAAAGGAATCATTCTTCTTTTCATTGCAGACTTCTATCACAATCTCATATTATTTTAAACTTCCTAATTTCTATGAACCCCTCCATATAGCATGTTACTAAGAACATGCTATAATTTTCTTGTTATAGATTCGAATAACCTTAATCACTTTATCATCACAGGTGGCTACCCATTAAAGGCAATCCCCGGGGGAAGCGACAGCGACGGCAACACATTGTACATCGCCCGGGCTCGAGCCCCAGACGGCGGAATGTGCCCAGGGAAGCTCTACCCACCCCACAAAAGATGTGTCTACTCATTCGAAGGCAAGGAACACCAGCATCACGTTTATGACGTTCTGGCCGAGGAAGATTAGGACTGTAACTGTGAAAGGACATGAATTATTCTGAAAATTTTAGACCTTTTTTGATAATTTATTTTCATTACTTTTCTTTTTTTTTTTTTTTTTTTAGTCAAACCAACTCGATATACAACATGATACATATGTACGTTAAAATAATTAAAGTATGCTACGAATAAAACATACATGTACTTGAGAGAAGCTATTATTACATGTAGGTGTCTGTGTTGTTGCGTTTGCAATGATTATTGCCTAGTTTCCACGGACAATTTTTCTTTGATAACGTAGGTTTGTCGCTGAAAAAAAAATGCTCGTGTAAACTCAATTCTGTGAAGGAGTTTCTTTGTCAAATATCTGTGACAAAGTTGAGCGAGCTAAGTAGTATAAGTAATCTTTGCCGCTTTTGTGAACACAATCTCATTGCCAAAGTTTCTGTGACAAAGAATCTTCGTCAAAGAAACATTGTTCGTGGAGACGCGGCCTTAATGAGTTAAGCAACTTACAACATAAACAAGGAAATTCAATATAATTATACTGAACGCAAGTGAAAACGATACACATTGTTTTATTTTATTCTTCCACGTATGGTTACCCCTGATATTTTAATAGCAAAAGATTTTATCACGCATAAGAATTCCATGTGTTGTCTATAACGCACACTTTTATTCGTTTCTGGCGAAGGAATAACATGCTGTCTTATACGCATTTTAAGAAGTAGAGGGTCAGACAAAAAAGTCATGTCAATTCACCAGCACGTGTTACAGAAATAGCCAAAATATGCACATGAAATCGGCTTTGATTGGCTCCATCCACTGCCGATGTCGTGAGCTCAATTTGTCAATTCGGTTTCACGCTCAACAGAAACGACATGGTCATTTTCCTGAACCCTTACCTTTTATAAATGCGTGTTTGCTTTCACAGAGTCAAAATTTATAAAGGAGAATTTGTTCAACGATCAGTGTATCCATCACCTCCTATTCGATCTTGTTTTGTTTGTTTTGTTGTTTAACCTCCTGGCCAAGAAGTAGAGAAATTTCTGCAAAGGTTTTAAAATGTGCGACCCCCTCATCCCATTAAATCAATATCATTCTATCAGAACTTTTTGGGAGACCCCAAGTAGACTACTTCAGAAGAAGAACTACACATAACCCAACATCGACAGTTCTGCAAAGGGTGGCCGTGTGGTAATATGGACTCCGGCCCATTGGGCCATGAAAACATAAGAGAATAGATTTTGCTGTATATGCATGGACAAGTTTTCGTAAAGCAGAACAAAAGGAAATCGACCAGGAAATCTATGTAAAGATGCACAGTGGTCAGTGTTTACTTTGGTCAGCTTGAACTACATGTATATACAAATCTTTAAACGATTTTATTGCGACATATTGGTGGCGCCGTTTGACTTTTCACTTCTGGATAGTGCCGTACTTCACATGTATACACCATTAAACACCATTTTTGTATAGTAAAACTGGGGTGTACATGGCTATACACTTGTTCTTATTTTTTGATCCAAAGCATAGATTGTTGGTGCTCGTAATAACCGCCTCATGGTCGGGTGTGTATGTGTTTATCATTTACCAGTTCCTGGCCGTTGCCTATTTCAACATTTACCCCTAAGATGCGACCTGAGCTATTTTACAGATCTGTCTAATAAATTTTGTAAAGGTTACGCATTGTTGACTATAAAATTGGCGACTTCCGTTCTGTAGCGTGTTTAATAGCGATTTCTTAAAGCGTCGGCGTTTTCCTTAGAATAAGCCAATGTGTTGAGGAAATCGCGAATGCCACCACGCTAAACGGAAATCTGCATCATTTATGCCTGACTTGAGAGGCAATTGTTCGTGTTCATTAAGTTCTTGCATCAAACCCAGTTTTATCAAGCTTATTTTGTCATAGGAACTTCATTCATTTACAAACAATGTTAATAACAAAAATTGTCCTTTTTTAAAATGCGATGTTGAAACTGGCCCCAGTAGTAGGGGCATATTTGGGAAAGATGTACCGTATCTACGTTCCTTATCTATCAATAAAAAATCAATTAAAATGTTGAAATATGGTTTAATTAAAATCATAAATGAGCCGCCTCATGGGAAAACCAACAATCTGCATATGCGAAAACAAAGCGAAGCTGATCAGCGCCTTTGTTTTCGCTACTCGGATAGTAAAATTCCTCCTGTACTTAAATCCGAAATTTCAAGCTTCTAGCTCTTTTCTGTGCTTGTTCAGGCCGGTTTGTGTCGGACCTGTTCGAAAACCACATTGTTGGTTTTCCCATGAGGCGGCTCAAATATTGAATGTGCTATCTGATTATAAGATCAATCGCCTTTGGCATCCGAAAAAGCAATGACTGAAAACTAAAATTCGTGTAACAACTTCAGTCATTTATCAGTATCATGACAAATTGAATGTTACTGAATATCAGTATTTTGCCAAAATTATAGCCAGGGTCGCAATTACTATTCGAAAAGAAATAGTTAGGAACAAAGATACCCTCAAACCTCCACCACCCCTTCAAATTTTGCCCCAAACAGTGGACACGGAACTTGATTAATACACGACACACAGCAAAGGAATGACTGGTGTCCCAGTCTTAGAGCAAACCTTTAGTGTGATGGCCATTAATCCACTGCAGCATCACTATACCTAGTACGCCAATGTGGAAAGCATGTCCCGATAGGTATACCCCTTAAACCCCACTTTTATACTGGCAGAAAAACTGAGGTTTACAGGGGTATACCAACTTTTGTTATTTTTGATACGAAACATACATTGTGGGTGCTTGTTGGAACCGTATACCCACAATATAGCAAAAATATTTTTTAAAAAAGTCTGATTTTTTTTTTCAGTAAAATTTTCATATTTTTTTCTTCTGAAAAACATCTCCTTATATTGCATGGGAATACTGGGGACGGTTATGATCGTTCTCCCGAGTGCGGCAGTTATTTCACTGGTCGGTGTGGAACATATAATAAAAAGACATGTCATATTAAAGATGATTTCATTTATTTATTCATCGATTCCATACAAGTGTCTGTATTAAATGAATACCATGAAAAGTTACCCAAAGACTTACTGCAACGAGGATTTTAACGAGTTATTGGGTAGTGTTTCAGGTTTGTTGCCTTAGTGTAATACCTTCGCATTAATCGAAGTCATGATTTACGAAGCAACCTTCGGTCGTCACGTTGTCAAATGGTACTTATGCCCTGTGAGAACGCACAACAGCACAATCACTTCATCTGACCAGTGTCTTTGCTGTTTGAATAAACAAACTCGCTCTTTATCTACTCGGTTTGCCAACATGGAGCGCCCGAGCATCTGTACACAAGCCAGTTGTACACAAGTTAGATAAAAGCTTGTTTACCGTTTGGACCTGTTCAGATATCCTTGCTCCCATACTGACGTATCCTTATTTGCTGAATAAAGCTCATTTCTCCTCTCTGAAGCTCAGCGCAGTCTGATTTTGATATTTCAAAGGCCTCACTCCACCGTGTAGCTTCAATTTTTATCGGCGTAAACCGTTCTTGCTGCTTACAATATTCGTTAGTCACTTTTCTTAATTCTTTAAACTGTAATAATTCATCATCAAAGTCAGAGCCCTCCTCACGTATTTGCTCTTTCAATCTTTTATAGAAGAAATTATATAGGTCATAGTCAATCTTGGCGTAGGATTTGTAAAAGTCTCTGTCAAATGCTTTTGATAGCATTGTCTCGTTTTTCTTCCTAGCTACATTTAAGTCCAAATATATTATGTCTTTTGTTTTCCAATTCAGGTATCTCCGCAGCATAATTACCGATTCTTCCATGTTTTCAGCAATGAGGATAAGCTTAAATTCTTTATTCAGTTTCTCTAAATACGTGTCAATTCCAGTCCTATTATAATTCGAAAATAGTTCCGGTGGAAATCCATATTCTATCGCCATTCTGCCTCTTGTCCAAGAAGCAATGAGGCGCTTAGGTTCATATTTCGAAGGATCTCGGAGGAATGCAGACGCTGGAAACATATTGTTTATCTTTTTGTAAATATACGCAGGTCTAAAATAGTTTAATATTGATTTGTATAATTCGAAAGGTTCCCTGAGAATGCCAATGAAAACAGCATCTTTAGGCATGAATTTACGAAAAGCCTCGTTCGTATAAAACACGTGATTGCACAATATGTCATAATGACGTCCTTCCGGTGGCGGAAGGATATTGGAGTTTGTAAGTGATTCTCTTAAACTTATAATATTTGGGTATCCCGACGGGTTTTTGGCAGGTGATAACACAAATGTTAAATTTCTATACCAGCCAAAACGAAGAAATATATTTTGAGCTGTTGAGCTCGCTGCTTTATGTACTTTAAGAAATGCTATATGCTGTACTTCTTCTTTTGGCGGAGGATGATACGTCGTGCCTTCTGCCACTTCCGGAGCAAACTGACCAATGAAAGCTTCAGGTTGAATCTGATGGAGTATGTCCAGCTTGGAAACGCGCCTAGCAACCAACTCCGTAACTGTAAGGTTTGTCATGTTGATAAGCAGTAAGAAGATGGCGACTGTCGATAGCAGGATCCTGAAAATTAGTAAAGAATAAATTACAGTTTAGTCTGTAAAAGCTCGAACTATGAATACACGGTATCAGTAATAATAGTACCTTTCGTTTTAGGTCCTAATCATTGTTTCACATCTGCAAATAAGGGGCACATTTTTTTTTTCAAATTGTTGTTGCAAATGCGCTGATAATCGTAAATGTGAAACAACATAGGATGTATTAGATAAGCTTCACGTATATTACAATTCCCAACCCCAGCCGGATGCCCGGTATTTACTATGCGCAACTTGAGAAGGTTGGTTAACGGAATTCTGACTGAATAAAAGGATAAAAAAATAAATAAATAAAAACCTACCAAATACCATTCATTCGAAGATTTCTCCACGGTATCCTCATGTTGTTTGTATTTTCTTTGGACAGGCTGCAAAATGGAGGACAAAAAATGTTCTATACACAAGATATATAAAATCGCCAAAAAAGTTTTGTTTTTCAGTATGCAAACAAATAGACAAAATCGGCTATCAGCGCCTATTACTCTTCTTTTGTACAGCCCCTAGATTATTGCAGTTGACACATCTGAAAGTTCAAGCCTTTAGCCATCCTCTATGGCTGTTAAGTTGCAGTGCGGCTTTTGTCGGGCCCGAAATGTAATTATATAGACAGGTTTTCTCGCCACGCGATTTGAAAGGATTCATTCAAATAAAGATTTAATTTTGCGGATTTAGTTGGGATTGTATGTTTACAAGTTTGAAAATTAAATAAAAAGAAATTCGAGCGTTTCTTTAAATACAACCAAAAACACGGTGGTCATAGAACCATGTATTTTAAATCTGTTTTAACACAACACACCATTTTACAGATGAAATTTTGTTTCTTAATTCGTCTTCTGATATCTACTGTGACATGCCTTACATAAATGAGAAACCACGATTTTCATCAAACTTGAAAGGCATTACTAATTTTACCTGGAATTATCTGTCCAGAAAATTTTCCCTCTTTCTTCCACTTTAGTTGTTTCTTCCTACGCAGATCCAAAATAGCTTTTTTTTTTTTTTTTTTATTGTCTATACCAATGACTTCAATTTAATACTCGTCATTTTTACATGCGACGTATAATGTGCACCCGAACAGAATTTAACTTTACAGAATATTTGTTATGCCAGTAATTTTTCCACGATAGAGTCACATCACGACAAAGCCTACGTTTAAAGTTTGCGAAAGGCAACGACGTCGATCAAAGCTGGTTCAACCACGGAGACCACATTTTTTGCCGAATATAGAGTGTTGGGGAATCTCCCTTGCCTAAACTTCAAAATTTCAAGCATCTACCTTGTCAAGGTTGTCACACAGACCAGTGTGCGCCCAACCCTGTGCGAAATCTCTGACAATGCAGGTTTTCTCAAGTTGTGACTCTAGTGGTACTAGTGGCGCATAGTGCCTAACGGCAACCATAACGTAATTAAGTAACAGAAATTAATTGTTGTAGATCTGTATGTGCGATATGGACCTACAAAATTGATTTTGTTTTTGCTATATAGCGTGAAAACATTGCTGTGTATTGGCTGATCCCATAGATGTACAGCAGTAGTTCGACCAACTTCCGATTCAGATCATCTGAAAAGTTTACTTAACAAACTTCATGTATCAAGCGTTTTGCTCCCCATCCATTGTATTGAAAACTGTTCATTTATCTTCGAGAATTTCGACCATACCAGCCTTTTCGACAAACTTTGACCAAAGCAATGATTTCATTCTCATGCTTCTCTAGAAGTTTTATGCAACGTGACTTAAAATAGTAATCGCTGTTCAAGTTTGCCATCGTTAAAGAATTTCTATGTGTATTTTTACAAAAATAATGTTATATGCAAAAAGGCAGGTTGAGAAGAGCAATACATAATATGTATGTACAAGAAAAAGCAGGTTTTCTCGCAACAGAGATCATTGTATTGTTCAATAATGACCTATCTGTTTTTCGTACTGACCCTTTGGCCACAGGCGATCATCAAATATATTTACTTAATTAAATATTTGCATTTATTAATTCGATAGATTTTTCAAGATGTTGTCAACAAAAGCACGTGTCCACACGACAGCAGAGCTTCCTTTTTAGCTCACCGAAGGCTCACAAGATGAGTCTATAGGATGAGACTAGAGCCGGCGCCCGTGCGTTTGTGCGTCCATCCCCTCACACTTTGAAACATTACACGTATATCTCGGAGACAGCAGGCCGATCGCAATCAAACTGTATCAGACGCATTTGTTTCGGTGTAAGATTGTCTGCATTCACAAGGTTTCTTTGTAGGTAGGATCAGAAGTCTGGCTTCCATTGCATCAGATAGCTCCCATAAGATTAAAATAGAGAAAATCTTGTCAACACTCTAGCGTTCATTTTTGATCGGTCTTGCATTCAGCAACCATAATCCGATCCTGGACTGTGGGGTAAGCTGCCCTTGAGCGTTTTAAAAACACCTTTATAATGGGGAAGGTAGTGTCTATACATTTTCTCTGCTATTCTGTACCGAATCTGCTTCATACTTGCAGGTAACAAGGGCAACCATAAAATCTAGGACGAGTTTGAAATTCGGCTAGATCCCACAACTGATTGCGGAGTAACCTGCCCTTGAGTGTTTAAAAATGAAATTTAACGGTGTCATCACTCTAGCACCTTCATTTTTATCGGATCTTCATCATTCTTTGCAGTAACGAAGACAACCATAAGGCCAGGGATGAGTTCGAAATTCGGTCAGATCTCATTACTGATTGCGGAGTTAGCTGCCCTTGAATGTCTGAAAAATGATATTACTCTCGCCCCTTTATGATTTTTTATCTGATCTTTTTCATTCTCAGCAGTAACAACCATCATCACGAATGAGTTTGAATTTCAACCTGGTCCCTATGTTATAAAACTTTTTCACGCTCAACTCAACTGAGACTAAAATTTATCCTGTTCATAAAATGTTAAAATGCCAACAATTTTTGGCATTTTAACATTTATTAGCAAGATAAATTACAGGCTTTTGCATTATAAATCTTCAATTTCAATTATATACGTCGTATTTAACTATTTTGGTATTTATGAGTAGTTCAAATTTTATGCTCAGCTGAGCTGAGTTATAACCTCGGGGCCAGATCCCACCGTTAATTGCGGAGGTATACATGCGTGCACGATGGCCTTATGTTACTTTAAAGACCTATTTCCATGTCTATTGAGGGTCATTAGATAAGGGACAGGGCATTAGAAAACCTAGTTCCTTGACATTGACTCAGAATATAGGTAGGGGCCAAAACAGGAAAAATCAATATTGAACTGTATGCTTTGTTGGACATGTAGTAGATTACTTGCGTGTACATGTCCAGTTAAATATGTAAACAGTAATTTGAAAGTTCCAAACCATTAAACAAATAAAATGAATCGTGGTATGATTTTAACAGATTCCTGCAATTAGACAATTAAAGATATTATTCTACGAAGGAAGAAGCTATTGAATGCCGTATGTCTCTAGCCAAACACTCGATGCTTCATTATCGCTCTTCCGCTCGCATCTTTAATATTGACCTATCACCTACGAGGCTGCTGGGTGCATTAACGGAAAAAAATCAGTATTTTTTTTTTAAGCAAAAAGCTTTAACTCTTACCAAAATATGCCCTTGCTTTGACAAAAAACTCATATCCCATTTCATGGCTTGGCACCGTTTCGATGTATCCTCTATTAAATTAACTACATAATCATCAGCAAAAAAGCCTGATTTGAGAGTCAGTGCCAACAGAGGTGTCATTTATCAGTGTACAAAGAGAAAAACAAGGGACGGAAAACGGCGCCCTGTACACCACTGACTACCTACCCTTTGCTGTCTGAAGCACTGAAAAGCATGTACCCATTTCAATATTTGAGCCGCCTCGTGGGAAAACCAACAATGTGGTTTCCGAACAGGTCTGACACAAACCGACCTGTACAAGCTCAGAAGCAGGCTAGAAGCTTGATATTTCGGGTTTAAGAAGAAGAGGAATTGTACTATCCGAGTAGCGAAAACAAAGGCGCTGATCAGCTTCTGCGTCTTTGTTTTCGCCTATGCAGATTGTTGGTTTTCCCATGTGGTGGCTCATTTTGTACATATTCCATATTAATGGTGAAAGTAGGCAATGTTCAGGAAATGGCGCGGTCAGAAAGAAAGCCGAGGTGGGAAAAAAACTAAACCAACAACCAAGCACTTATACTAAGAAAACGTATCGTAAATGGAGTGAGCAGCTTTTTCCCCAATATCAAAACCACTAAAATATACTAAGAAAACGTATATTAAGCCCAGAGAAAAGCTATTTTCCCAATAGGAGGCCACTCAGTTAACCAAAGCTTAAAACTTAAAATAATCTTTCATATGAAAGCTTTTCTCAAAATCGAATTTAGGTGTCAAACTGACCCTTGTTGTCTAAGAATGAAAGAATGGGTTTAGGTCATAAACGAAGTTTAAATTGTCTGCCACAGTTTTTGCGCCAGGTAATTGACGAAACCGATTTCCCAACCGCCCTCTCTGTATTTTGCTGGAGTTGTGTGGTTTCCCTTGGAATTCATAGGGATCTCCACTTGCCATGTGGTGATTTATTCATTTACTAGTGAGAGATTCACCATGAGGACCGAACAACGCCGGAAATGCTGCGACCCGTTCATTGCAGTAGGCGTGGACAAAGTAGGACGCAGTGATGCCGATGTCTATGCCAGAATTTATGATCAACCGTCCCTGGGTACAGAGACCAGCTGTCTTGAGAGACCACCTTTTCTGCCTCCTTTTAGCGGTTTCTTAACATATGTAGTTTCAAATGTACCACACCCATGATATTTGTAGCTACACAGACATGAAGCAGCAAACGGTAAGTGAGACAATGTTAGAGGGTTCCGTGCGACGAGCTTGTCCACATATGATTTTTCTACTCTGTATACCACATTGCCACATAATCTAATCAAAGAAAAACTTCTCGATTTGATAGAGTGGACCTTCAAAAGGGCATTAAAAAACTATAGTTCACTTTATTTGGCATGTAATGACAGAAATGCTTTTTAGCTCACCTGAGCCGTCAGGCTCACAAGGTGAGCTTATAGTATACCCATGCTCCGTCGTCCGTCCGTCCGTCCGTCCGTCGTCCGTCCGTCCGTCCGTCCATCGTCCACAATTTTCAAAGATCTTCTTCTCTGAAACCGCTTGGCCAATCAAAGCCAAATTTTACATGAAGCATCTATGGGAAGGGGGAACCAATGTGTATATAAATAATCCAGGTCACATGACCAAGATGGCCGCCATGCCCATATATGGTAAAAACCCTTCAAAAATCTTCTTCTCCGGAACCACTGGACCGATTTCAACCAAACTTGGCATGAAGCATCGATGACTCAAGCACTACAATGTGTATATAAATCATGACCTTGCGGTGACCTTGATCTATGTTATGGCAAGGTCAACTTAGGTCGCCTTTGCATTTGAATGGGAAAAATTGTTAAATTGTCATTTAAAGGAAAAATCTTGCAGAAAATGAGCAGTAGGACTGAATATTAATGATTCTGAAAAAAATTGGGCACCAGGGGCTCATCCGCCCCCACCCCGGGGCAATATACATGTATTTTATCATAATATTCAAACATCTTCTTCTCTGAAACCGCTTGGCCAATCAAAGCCAAATTTTACATGAAGCATCTATGGAAAGGGGGAACCAATGTGTATATAAATAATTTAGATCACATGACCAAGATGGCCGCCATGCCCATATATGGTAAAAACCCTTCAAAAATCTTCTTCTCCAGAACCGGTGGACCGATTTCAACAAAACTTGGCATGAAGCATTGATGGCTCAAGCACTACAATGTGTATATAAATCATGACCCTGTGATGACCTTGACCTATTTTACGGCAAGGTCAACATAGGTCACCAATGCATTGGAATGGGGAAAACTTTTAAAATGTAATTTAAAGTGAAAGTCTTGCAGGAAATGGGAAGTAGGACTGAATATTAATGATTCTGAAAAAAATTGGACCCCAGGGGCTCATGTGCCCCCCACCCCGGGGCAATATACATGTATATTTCCATACTATTCAAACGTCTTCTCCTCTGAAACCGCTTGGCCAATCAAAGCCAAATTTTTTGTGAAGCATCTATAGAATGGGTGAATCAATGTGTATATAAATAATCTAGGTCACATGACAAAGATGGCCGCCATGCCCATATATGGTAAAAACCCATCAAAAACCTTCTTCTCTGAAACCAATCGACTGATTTCAAGGAAACTTGGCATGAAGCATCGATGGCTAAAGTACTTTAATGTATATATAAATCAGGACCCTGTGATGACCTTGACCAAGTTTATGGCAAGGTCAACATGGGTTGCCTATGCATTTGAATTGGGAAAACTGTTAAAATGTCATTTGAAGGGAAAAGCCAGCAGGAAATTGGCAAATGGACAGAATATTGAAGATTCAGAAAAAAGAAAATGGCCCAAGGGCTTCATCTGCCCCTGCACTGGAATAAAATACCATAATATTCATACATGTTTATTGGTATATGCAGCAGATCTCAGGTGAGCGTTTACAGGACCATTGGTCCTCTGGTTTCACTTCCTCTGACCAAAGTCGGTATACACTTTGGTCATGTCAGAATGTGTGCGACGCCTTATCCTATCTCCCGGATAATATCTATATAAGATTCGGCACCAAGTTACACAGACAAATTGTTGGAATTCCGGTGGGTACAAATTGCGCCCCTCTCGTAGCTGATTTATTTTTATACTGTTACGAAAGAGATTTCATGGATTCTCTTAATCATGACAATCAAGCTGATGTTATCGAGGCTTTTAATTCGACTTCTAGGTACCTCGATGACCTTTTGAACATCGACAATCCTTATTTTGAAGGTATGGTCAATCAAATTTATCCACCTGAACTACAGTTGAATAAAGCCAACACCACATATTCCGAAGCCCCCTGTTTTGGATTTACATCTGTCTATTGCAAATGGATTTGTTTCTTCTAAAATTTATGATAAACGCGATGACTTTGATTTTAATATAGTAAATTTTCCTTTTTTGGATGGTGACGTTCCTCGCCGTGCTTCTTATGGTGTATTAATTTAGCAACTTATTAGGTTTGCTAGTGTCTGCAATAATAAAGAGGACTTCAACGCACGTAATAAATGTTTAACAGCCAAACTTCTCCAGCAGGGCTATCGATAAAACATTTTCTAAATTTCATCGCAGACACTATGAGTTGATTTCCGAATTTAATGTTGGGTTAAAGACGCTTTTACGTGAGGGCCTTTCGGAACCAGAATTTCATGGTGACTTGGTTTACAAATTTAAGAAACTTATAATTATGAAGGAATGATTTTTCTTTTCAGTTCAGAAAAAATCATATTTTCACGTTACAGAAGTATAGGTTATAACTTAAGTGTTATGCGACAGTCTGCATGCTTAGTTTTAAACCAAATCATGATTGATATCTATGCTGCCTTCTTTAATTGCACGTCGGTGGGTCGGGCGTCAAACTCTATAATGGCCCCGACATAAAGCTATTCATTTTAGTTGGTTGGGGCCGAACCTTCTTGTCTCTTGCTTGACCCACCGGGGTTCAACTGATGTTTTTTTTTTTCTTTTGCTCCGGGTTTCAGTAAGTTGTTCGGCGCCCAGGGATCTCCATCATCGGGCAGCTTACTGAGTCTTTGAGTCCTCGTGTTTGATTCATCATGGTGGTTATCGTGATTTATTTGTTTGTCCTTCATGATTCATTGACTAGTTAGAGATTCACCACGAGGACCGAACAACTAATCAAATGTGAACCACTGCAGAAGATGAGGGTGAGGTTAGGCGCCTGTAAAACCGGTTTAAGCCCCCCAGTAATTTTATATTACTGATCGTTCCAAGGCGATATTTCTGTTGTGGTTCCCTTTGTTTTATGTTTTGGAGTCGCATTTTGTGCTGTTTGAGCCTTATTTTTGTATTTTTATTTAAGGATGTTCGCTGCCAACATTTGACATTTCGGAACTTCCGGTTTTTATTTTGTTGAATATCTCGTAAACGGTTGCAGATATTTTCCTAATATTTTATATTTGGATACATATTGATGATATGCATTGAATGAGCCATGAAAATTGTCAATCTAAGGAACTTCATTTTTTCACCCCATATTCTGCACTTTTTCAGAAAATTTTAGTTGTCTGTAAAATTTAGGGGGTAGGGTAGATTAAACTTGCATATAATACATTTTCAAATAAACTGCACTAGTTCTATGTTTTATTTTAGCAGCAGTATATGTGTACATTGTCTTCTAAGTCAGTCTTTCTGTATTTGGTGTGCTAGTTTTAAAATTTTGGGTGATTTTATGAAATGGGCTTTAAGAAATAAAACAGCCGAAAAAAAGGCTTAAAATGGCGATTTTCAAGTGGTTGGTTCTCTTTTATATGCACACTACCATATATATTTCTTTCTTTTATTCAAACAATATTACCAAGTTCTATGTTGTGTGAAAATACAAGAAAAAGTTTGAATCTACAACTATGGGTTTGGCACATTTCAAAATATTGATTTCTTCCGACATTTCAAATATGGGGGTAGGGTTGGAAAACGACTTGTAAAATTTTGTCATCCACTTCAAGTTGCAAATTTTTCTATACTTTTGGTCCAAAATAGTCTGCATTACGTCAATATTATGACTTTTGAAAGCTTTCTGGGTGTATTTTTGTTCAAGACGGGTATGTTTCAAAGAATTAAAAATTAAATTAATTTTACTAAATTTTAAACATGGTGTTCAGAGGTCTTATTCAAAGGCCTGTAGCTTGAAAAAAATGCACACTAACCCTATACTTATTTTGTTTTCAAATGTCTTGTATTGTATTTTGGAATCAAAAAAGCGTGGTTAGAAAAAATGTTTGAATACTTTTTCATTGGCAGCGAACATCCTTAAATTCGGGTAACTGGATGGCCGCCTATTGACAAATAGCTGCTCACTCGGTTTACGGTGTGCTTTCTAAGTATAAGTACATTATTGTCAATTCAGTCTTCCCACATCGGTTTTTGGAGTGGGAGTTTCTTTCTGATTGCGCCTTTTCCTGGTCATTGCCTACTGGTACCGTTTTCATGGGTAACCCGGACAATTAAATTATATGTCTCGGATGTATCTTTGTTCGAGCTGGGGCTTCTTGTTTAGGTACTTTGGTAAAAATCCAAATACTGGATGTTTAAGCAAAATTAGAAAGT